>JAVJGI010000035.1:33200139-33212970 GCA_035590275.1 Ibycter americanus | reverse complement strand
CCGCCCCCCCGGCAGCCCCCCGAGGGGTGGCTCCCCGGGGTGCTGGGCAAGGGGCTGAGCTGTCCCCGAGGCAGCCGCAGCGGGCAGGGAAAGTTGTTGTTATTTTTCTTAACGACAAGCCTTTCTTCTCTTAAAAAAAAAAAAAAAAAAAGGCTTTATTCTGTTTCAATCATTGATTTAAAATGAAAAACGTGTCGTGGCCTCAGCCTTCACACACACCCCCCTTTTTTTTTTTTATTTGCCTGTTGTCTTCTCCCCCTCTTCCCGCAGTGGAAACCAAACAAAAGACAAGAGGACGGGGTGGGGGGGAAGGAAGCAAAAGAAACAGAAAACCCACAAAACTGCGCTGAAAAGCCTCCAAGCCCAGCGAAGCCGGCACGTGGCGGGGCCCCGGCTGTTCGGCAGCATCCAGGGGGACCCTCGCCCACCTCACCCCACCATTCCATCCACCTTGGCGCTAGCGGCGGTGGGAAGGCGCCCGGTGCCTTCCTCCCCGAGCGCAGCATCGCGCCAGAGCGGGCGCTGGGCTGGGGGGCTGCCAGGCCGGGGGTGCTGAGCACCGGGACCTGTTTCCCCGCGTGATGAGGCCTTTCGAAGGCATCGCTGCCTCTGAGGCTGCCCCTCGCCCCCCAAAGGGCAAAGCGCCGGCCGGGGGGAACCGATGGAGTTTCACCGTTGGGTTCATTGAGACGGAGGTTTGACTTCAGGGGCTGGATCTGGAGGTTCTGGAAAGGACCTTCAAAGGTGGTGGCCGAACGCAAGAGCTCTGCGTGACGCGTGTCCCCAGTTACCCTTTGGGGCAAGGCCCACCGGCGCGGGGCCGTTGGGGACTTTATCCAGGGGCAAACTGGTGTGAGCGCTTGCGTGGGTCTGAGCGCTGGGGGCGTGGGACTGGCTGGAGCCCCAGGGACGGAGGAGCCCCAAGGCCACCCCCGAGCCCCACGCCGGCTGCCACACCACCAGAGCCATCCTCTGGGCTGAGCATCCCAGCGCAATCCCTGTTTCCAGCCAGGACATCCCAGCAGGAGCCGCAGCAGCCCCACCCGCCGTACCCCATCTCGGAAGGGTCTACCAGGCTGACGCACAGGCGCAGCCATCTTCATCCCAGCCGAGGGGTTACCCCACCACCCTGCACTTCATCCCCCGGGAAGGCTTTGAAGCCCTGACCCATGGGACAGCCCTGGGTGCAGCGGCGAGGGCTGGGGGCACCTACCCGCTCCCCCTGCTCCTGCCGGGAGGTTACCGTCTCCGCAGGTACCGGGTGAGAAGCCACCTCAGCACACCTCCGGGCAATACCTCAGCAATACCATACATAAAACATTCCCTTTCTTTCTTTCTCTTTAAGGCTATGTAATTTCTCTGTTATGTCTGAGATTTTGCTCCAGGCCAAAATGCAGCTATATGGGTTTTAATTGATTTTTTGCAATGCTTTCAACTTGAGGTTTCTTTTATTTTAACCACTCCTTGTCTTTTAAGCCAAAAGAGGTAGCAAATGACATTAATCACAACACTCCCCAACCAAGAGCTTGCTGTGACTACTTTAATGTCGTCTGGGCTTTTTCAAATCCTGCTTTGAGGTTCCCATTTAGCGAGGTCCTGGAGCTCACACTTCACTGTAATTGGGTGCTCCAGGTCAGACGTGCACTTACAAGCACGGCTGAATCAGGAACTAAATTATTATTATTATTGTTATTATCAGCTCTGGAGCTCTGACACGAGTGGTCAGGGCTGTGGTGTGCCCAGCGCCGTCAGAGGCACAAGGTGGAGAGCAAGTCCCGCAGCCTCTGGCACAGCAGAAGGAGCGTGATGGAGACGCTCCAGCGATGGAGCATCCCAGCGGCAGTGGGCTGCCTTCCCCTCCAGCTGCCAAGTGGGAATCGGACTGTTGACCCAGCCTTGGTGTTGCTTGGCTGTAGCCCAGAAGAAAACCGTATGACCTTTCCTAAAAATACCATTCTTTGGTATTTTTGAACCTGGAGGAGGCCGGGGAGCCTGCTCGCAGCCTGCCCCCGCCAGCACCGCTGCAGGGAGCCGCAGGCAGCATCCTTGGGGCCACACCGGCTCCGGTGAGGCAGCCCACGGCCACGTCACCGGGCGGCCAGCGTCCTGCTCCATACACCCACTACAGCAATGTTGCACGTACAGCCCGAGCGCTGTAATTACTCAATAAATAACAACGCTAACAAGATAATGGCACACAAACCTTTCTGTAGGATCGTGTTTAATTTTCAGCGTTAGTTGGGTGTGGGAGAAAATCCAGTACGTTAAATTAACATTTTGGGTGTAAATCAAATTAAATGTACAAAATGCCCTGTAGGGTCAAAGCACAATGGGACCCACCCTTACAGATTTGACTACTAAAATGTGTTTCATTTGACTTGAATCTTTTGGGACTGAGGAGGGAGAGATGGGATCAAACAATGCATCAGCCATGTGTCACTGTCGCAACCGCACCCCGCTCCTTCCCCAACCAGCCCCGGGTCGGGGGGGACTGGCGGCCGCATGTGAGGGGCAGAGGGGACCCGTCCCTTCTGGGGGGCTCCCTCACTGCCAGCCTCGCCCCGGCCGACACAGCACCTAGAAGGGAGTGGGGAAAGCGGGCCTGGGGGCAAGGACCTGGCTGTAGGGAGCGAGGGAAGGAGCTGGGCTTGAGAAGGGAGGAGAAGAGCAGGGGAGAGATGCCCAGCACAGGAGGCGTAAGCAGAGGCACATCTCTGCTGCTCAGGGGACGGCAACTCAGCTTTATCTGGGAACAGGGAATATTTTAGCTGTGACCCCAGGGAGCCGTGCCCTTTCTTTTTCTTGCCCAGGCTACTTTTTGCCACGATCAGCACCGTGCGGCTGCAGGAGCAGGCGTTTGCCTGCATGGTGGAGGGCCAGGGCCTGGGCAGGGGTGAGGGTTTGATGGGACAGCCAGGCAGAGCTGAAGGCACGGTCCCACGGCAACACCACGGCAATGTCTTTGAGATGGGCTCTTAGCACAGCATCCAGCAAAGGGACCTTCAAGCTCGGCTGCTGGTGGGAACTTGCTCCCCACCATCATTCCTCCTGTGCAGAAGTGGAGGGACACCAGCCAGTACACCTGCAGGGGCTGCGCTGGGGATGCCCTGCCCACGAGGCTGAAAGCACAGTTACCCAGCACCTTTTTTCTGGTGATTTCTCACGATTTTGAGCCAAACCAGGCTGGATGGAGGTGAGACTCTGGCTGGTACAGCAGCCCGGCAACACAGCAGTGCAACCTTTGGTCTCTGGCTCCCAGCAGAGCTCAGATGAGGGGATTTACACAAGTTTACTGACCATGGAAGAGAGGCCACAGCTTCATATCCTTGGGAAGGTGAACCTTCGTCTTCTGGGGTCTGCGGTGTGCCCCAGACACTGGAGCTGGGACGTCTGGGCTGCTGCAAGTCACCCAAACACGCTGCTGACACCCCCTCGGCTGGTGAACCCCCATGTTGCTCCCCAGAGGCGTTTTGGGAGAGATGGGGAGGAGGCTGGGTGTCAAAACATGGCCAGTCCTCTGCGAGGCATCCTGGTGCGACATACCTTCCTTGAAATGTTCCACGTTTCCCCGCATAAGGTGGGACGGTGAGCATGGAGCCACACCAGCACCCAGGAACGGGTGCTGTGAGGCCACCAGGAGCCCTGGGCTTACATCATGGCCACATTACAGGGAGAGGGTTTGCAGAGGGAAGATGCTCCCATTGCAGCCAAGGCAAGATGAGAACAAGGGATGGTACCTCCTCTGCAGCCTTTCCCAACCTGCTTTCTCCCTGGATTATCCGGTGGAGGTCCAGCATGCCGTAGGGTCTTCCCAGAAGGATCACAGGGACCTCTGAGGACCACAGCTTAAAAGCCCACAGAAGAGCACAGAGGAAAGGTCCCCCTGCTCTAAAATAAATGCTCACCTGGGACACAAGCTGTTTCCAGCCTCAATTTTCCTTACACCTGGATGTCTGCCCTTGCTCTCGCAGCTCAGCATCTGCCTGTGAAGAGCCGACACGCTCTCGGGGGACGCTCCCCTCCGCCCCGCACCCCATAGCACACCTGCAGCACCAGGGGTGACTCAGCTGGGTTCCAGCAGCCGCCTGCACGCACACACCGTGCATTGCCGGAGGGGTTGCCATTGCCTCCGAGGGCAGGTTCCCACCCAAAGCATGGCATCTCCAGTGCCAGCATTTGGGTGAATACTGGCCCCACGGTCCCCTGGAGGTCAGGGGGATGTGAACATTGCTGGGGGTGGCACAGGCTGCAAGAGCAAAGCTATTGCCCCGGTCACGCCTGCGCAACACTCGCCTGTGCTGCTGGCCACGGGGGCCAAGCCCGACCACTGGAAAGCTCTGCTTCCAGCTGGGAGTTGGCAGCTCACCTGGTTAGATCAGGAACTACTTCACCACAATGAATGAAGCCAGGGTGGCTCCGTGCCAGGTTATCTCAGAGTGAGAGAGAGCAGCGGCTCCGCAAGCTGCCCCGGTTTGGAGGGTGATCTGCTTTCCTTGGCGGAGCAGGGAAGGAGGGATGGAGAAGGTGCCAGCCAGGGGAAGATGGCTCCCCAGGCTGCGGCAGAACCTGCCCTGCCTGTGCTTCCCCACTGGGTTTCAAAGCACCCCACCGGGCTGACTCACCGGGCTCCTGTCTCCCTGCCTCCCACGGCCCCTGCCACTCCCAGCGTCTCCCTGTCTTTCTCCACCGATCCCTCCACTTCCTTCCCACTCCCCCCCGCCGGCTCGGCGCTGTCTCTCCAGCCACCCACTCGCTGTGGCTCTGCTCCCTCGGGGCGCCCAGCGTCACCCCAGGTTGCCCAGCTGCTCCCCACCGAGCCCCTGAGTCCCGCTCCCCACTGAGCCCCTGAGTCCCACTCCCCATGGAAACGGCACCCAGCTGTCCCTGTGAAGCCCATGCTGGGTGCTGGACCCCGACAGCATCCCCTGCGCACCCTCCTTGGTGGCACCCGCAGCCTGAGGTTTGGGGGACGAGGCTGCTGGAGGACCCATGCCTCCCACATCTCCCACACATGGTCCAGTACCACTCTGGGAGGACGGGGTGACCCCCTTGGAGAGGCGTCCACTCTCACAAGGTGGCCAGCAGAGCCCTGAGCTTGCAGACCCTGCTGTAGAACCACGACCGCACGAGCATGTCTCTAGAAGCCCTCTGAAGACCCTTCCCCAGCTTTGCCTGCACTGCCTGAGGTTTTTTTGTTCCTTGGTTTCCTGCGATCCCACTGTCTGCCCAGTATTTCCTCCCTGGGAACTTTGGTATGTTCCTACCAAGCCTGATACAGCAGCAGAGGTTGGAAACGTAGTAAAATCCCAGGAGCTTCCTGCAAATTGGTAGCTAAATAGGGGACAGAAAACTACTCCCCCTTAATATTCCTGCTCTGCTCAAAAATACATCAAGCACACAACCTTTATTAGACACCAGTGAATCCACATGGGCTCTAACCTCCGAAAGCCATATCCACACAAGTCAGAGTCCCTCCAGCTCCTCCAGCAATCAGTCACTGGTGGTGATGGTGGTCCTCGATCACCAGGGCTTCTCTGATGTTTTCACAAGAGAGATGTCTCTACACAGCAAAGCCAACACTGTGCGAACAGTGAAGAAATGAGGGGGCTGCCACTCGCCCTTTGTGACCGGTGGTCTGGATTTGGGGTTCTTTCTGGCAGGAGGTCACGGAAAGCTTCGGCCAGGTGGGTCTGGCCAGAGCTGGGGGTGACACCTGCAAAGATGAGCAGCTTCCTCATCTGAGCCCAATTCCATCTCCTGAGGGGGCTGCAGCTACTGCTCAGATGCAGTGGGAAGGCTGCTGCGGGACGCCTGCCTGAGCCCCACGCCCTGGCCTTACCCTTGAGGTGTTTTCCCTCCCCGTGTCATGCTCGAGTCTCAGTGTCACTGCATCTCCACGTTCCTGTTTTGCTGCCCGGCTGGTGCCGGCTTCAGCGGGGTGTCCCATGCAAATGGGAGGCATCACACCAGAAAAGACATATTTTTCCTGCCATCGGGATACACGCTTCACATCAGGACGCACTGCTGTTGGGGTGTCCTGCTGCTGGGATGCACTGTGCATCAGGATGCGCTGCCATTGGGATGCGCTGCTGTTGGGGTGTCCTGCTGCTGGGATGCACTGCACACCAGGATGCACTGCCATCGTGACGCGCTGCTGTCGTGACATGCTGCACATCAGGATGTGCTGCTGTTGGAGGCTGAGAGTTCAAGCAGGGAGCACAGAGCCTGGCTGCTGGGCAAGGCCAGCCTGTCCCGTTAGCTGGCTGTGACCACAACCTTTTATCGGGAGTTGGGGAGCTAGGCTTGCCCAGCTCCCTTGGGAAAGCTCTCCCTGGAAAGGTGGGTGTCAGCTGGTGTTGGTGGAAAAAGGCTAACGAGCCACAACTGGGGTCTGACCCAGTCGGTCCCATCCCAGGCTCCTAAAAATTACAAAAGCACTTTCCAAAGACCTTTAAAAGCCCCGCTTCCCCTAGCTGGCACAGCCTGGTAAGCTGTCGTGCTCCCCGGGGGGTGTGGGGGGCTGCGCTTCCCCTCGCCCACAAGCCCTGCCAGCTCTGCCATCCCCCTCCAAGCTCAAACCTCGGTGGCAGAAAATCCCGTGTCCCCTCCCCAAGAATAAATGGTATGTCTGGGGCCCCCAAGGCTTCCTCATTCCTGCCAGATGACCGCCACCATAAACCCCATTGTATGCGTATGGGCTTTATGCGTTTCTTTACCATTTCAAAAACCTCCTAGAGGGCCGGCGGGTCGGCTGGGGCTGTCCCTGCCATCCTTCTGCTCTTAGGGGGGAATGGGAAGATTAAGCGAGTGATGGAGCAGTGATAAGGGCACAGAGGATCAGTGATGAGCTGGAAGAAGGGATAACTGTCTCATCCCGCCACTGCTGCCCCTGGCCAAGCACCCTTGCAGTGCCGCTCCCTGAGGGTTTTGGCAGCAGCAGAAAGAGAAGATGAGGTCCAACTGGACTCCTCTCAGCTCCTCTCCAACAGGAGGACCACCAGGACAGCCTTGGCCATTGGCACTGCTGATGCCAGCCTGAGCACAAGTGTGGCCCAAGCCAGGCCAGGGGATGGGTCGGGATGTCCCAACCCCTGTTCAAAAGCTGCCATGCTAGAGATGGATCTTTCCCGCTCCATGCCCTGCTGCACCCTGTGGTGCACGGGGAGGGCTGGCTCCCAGCAGGGATCCAGTGCCGCTGCCGGAGAGTCCCTGCCCGTCCCGCCTGCGCTAGGGCAGAGCATGTGCTTCAACATGCCCAGGATGAGTTAAGCATCAGGATACGCACCCGCTGCCTACAAAATCGCCCAGGGAGCTCAGCGGCACCGCTTCCAGCCGGGCTCCTTTCCCTACAGCTGTGGTTTGACAGCCAAGGGGGGCTCAGTGCGGCTGCAGCACCCATGGGTGCCCCAGACCCCTCCCCACTCAACCAGCTGAGGCCAAAGCCTGACTTTAGCTCTCCTCTGCCTGCCGCCCGCACGGCTGCACCGCCACAGCCCCAGGGGGGTAGGGGCTGGGGGGTGCAGTGCCCTGCACCCCGCAGGGTTCACCCAGTTGGGGGGCCAGGGACCCATACACCTCCCTGCCTTGCAGCAGCCCTGGTGCTGGGGCAGGGTTACCTTTGCCATGCAAGCTGCAAGCTGATTGCTTGCAGAATTACTCCGCCAACGTTTTGGGTTTGGTTTTTTTTTTGCACAGGGGTTTTTATCTCCTGGTGTGTTTTACAATGTTTGCCAGGGGAAAAAAAACACCACAAAACCCAACGCCACGCCTGTAAGCAAGCGTCTCTGCCCTCAACTCCCAACAGCACTGCCGCAACACCTGCCTCCCGCTGTCCGCGGCCAAGGGTCTGTGCGATTGCCGCTAATATAATTATAAAGTGCTGGGTTTACATCCTCCCCTTACTGCCGCATGAGTAGACTTTGGCCTCCGTCTACATTTCAACTGCCAGTCCCCGCTTGGGGGAAGCACGTGCAGGAGGGAGCTGGGGTGCAGCTCCCTGCGCGGGTACCCGCCGCGGTGCCCCAAACCGAAGGGCACAGACAAGCCGTGCCCCGTGGGAAAAGCAGGGTGAGATGTCAGGGAAGGGGGGAGGCAGCACCCAGACAGCCCTCCTCGCTTCCTCCCATCTTGGTGGTGCTGGGGAAGGAGCCCGGGGTGGCTGGGGCCACGGGGGGCCCCTTCACACCCTCCGGCTGGGGCGAAACGAGGCCGCGGCGGGGCGAGTGGCGATGGCAGAGCCCACACCTTAGTTGATTTCCCTGGAGGTGACCCGCTGGCGCGGCCGGCCCTGGCGCTGGCTGGCTAACGTGTAACCACACATCGCCCAGCTATAAAACCGGCAGGGCTCGCGTAGCGGCTGCCCCGGTCTCTGCCTTTCCCACTGGAAGGAGGAAGTGCACACAGAAATGACAATCCAAAGTAACAGTTTTGCAGGCTGCTCTGCAAAGGGAAGGGAAGTTTAGATACTCACAAGAGAGTAAAAGAAGGGTTCTCCTCACCCCGGTTTTCTCTTTTCTCCATCATGAAAATCTCTGTACAATCAGACTTGCTTCCCTCCAGCTCCCTGGGAAGCTGTCCGGGCCCCAAGGCTTGTCCGCATGGGAGGAGCAACAAAATTCACCCAAATTGCTGCCAAGAGTGGGTCAGAGGCTCGCGGAGCCCCCATACAAATGCTGAGGGGATGAGTTAGGGTGGCTTTCACTTTGTCCCTGTCCATCAGGAAACAAAAGTAGCCCAAGGCAGCCACACCTCCACCTGCCTGGAGAGGAGGCTAACCTGGTCAAAATAAAGCATTTTTAATACATACGTTTCATTAAATTATTTTTTTGAGTCTGCACACAGAGAAGCACCCAGTGACTCTACCTCTTGATTAAAAAGGGAGGACACAAAAACTTTAACACATTTCCATTTTTTCCTCTGCATTTTTCACAGTTTTGAATACCAACAACATAACCTGTCCGTGTCCGTGTCCTGTCCCGTGTCCCCCTCCCAATCTGATAGAAACATTTACTGCGGGGCCAGGGCACCTGCACACAGACAATCGATGCCTACACTGCCGCATCCAGGTGTGTCACCGTTGCAGGGGGGACAAATAATTCAGTTTCTCAAAATGGAAAAGGCATCACAGTGCCTATGACATAGCACTTACATGTTTTTGCCACTATTATTAGCACTGCCATAAGAAGAAAATCAATGCTAATAACAGCAGGCACTGCATGCTCTCCTCCTCGGTGGGCTCTCCCCTGTGCTCAGCTCCACATCCATCCCCAGACCTCTGTCCGACGGCGTGCGGGCATACGTGCGCACACCCGCGCTCGCCAGCCGCACACCCAGAGCCCCCTGGCCCGGGACCAAGCGTGCCAGGGACAGTGGCTGGGCGCCAGGCTCAGCTCCCCTCGCAGCACCCAGGGAGGGCAGGGCTGGGCTTTCCGGGGCGAATTCCTAACGGCAGTGTTGGCAACCTCCTCCAGCGGCTTCACGGAGCAGAGAGGAACTCGGTTTCGGTTGGGTTCCTGCTTTTTTTTTTTAAATTTATTTCCAATTGAGGTAGCGGAGCCATTGTGTCTCGGTGGAGTGCTCTGGGTGTGTGCAAACGCACCCGCACGAGCACCCACGCCAGCACGTGCATGCCCGCTCAAGAGGAAGAGCTGGCTCTGCAAAGAGGGAAGGACAGCTAGCTCACCAAAACCCCTGGGAAAAAAACCTAAAAGCTTTGTGAAAATACACCTTTGGGATTATTTTTTAATTATAATTATTTGCTTGTTTGCAGTTTGATAAGAGAGATTGGTTCCTCATGTTACACAGGACAAATGGAGCGGCAGAAGGGCTGTGTTTCAGGCTGCCAGCCTGGAAATGGGCTCAGTACAAACTTGAACTCCATCCCCTGACATATTTCGCAGGATTTTCCGCAGGGTTTAGTGCTGCTGGTGACCCACTAAGGCAAGCCATGACTGAGCACCTCGTTTTATGGATTCTCTGGCAGGTAATATAGGATTGACCTGACTCTGCCATCCTTTCCCTTCATGGGATGCTACCCTGCTCGGTGTAACCACCCATTACACAAAAGCTTAGCCAGAACACCTCTGCGTCCGTCAAAATGGCTGGAACAGGCAAATAAACACGGCAGTCTTACAGAGACAGGACCTGTAATGCAGCCGTATCAAGGAGGCTGGCAAATGCCTGTGTAAGACACAGAGGAGAAGGAGGAGGTGGATGAGGCACAGAGGTTGCATAAGCTTCATTTGCTCCAGAAACCAGGATAAAAATGCCCCCAAAGCATTGACTTCAGACATGTTATCCAAGATCACCATAGAGATCTGAGCTGTTTGCCCAGGGGGGAAATGGCCTTCAGGTTTTCAGTTTCCTTCACATGTGAGTCAACCCTTCCCTGACTGGTGCTCAACCCCGACTCCACAAGACAACGTGTGCCGCTACACCCAGACCAGCAAAGGAGGAACCAAGGCACAGGAAAGAGGGCATCAAAGAAAGGCATGGGCACAACACACCAGGAACCAGCTAGTGGCAGCCAAGGCGTCCGTTTGAGGAAACCTCATGTAGAGAGCATCCAGCAGAGGCAGCAAAGCAAGAGGCTTTCTGGAGCCACGTTTCCCTCAGCACAAGCTCACCCTCTGCCTCGCTCTTGTTTTGAGAGCATCAGCAATGCAGCTCATCTCCTTGTGAGGAGCTACCATCACCTTGCCAGTTGTGCACACCCCGTCGGCCCCACAAGACGTCTCTGTGACAGGCCTGGGCTGGTCAAGGTTGTGTTTGTTGTGGGGAACCCTGAAACCTCCTTCTCTCTCGCCCTTCTGCCAACCGCGAGCTAAAAAGGCTTTTTGCAGCGGTATCACTGCTGAGCACTCCTGCGTCCCTCCTCCATCACCCTCACTTCCCTGCCTCTGCAGCGCGCCTCTTGCCGGGCTTACCCAACCTGGCTGGAAAAGTGTTTCAGAAAAAGGAAATTGGGCTTTTCCACATTGCGGCTGCTGCAAGGTTTTAAGCCAGGCCCAGGTGCTAACCTGGTCCGTGGCTGGGCTTTCCCTGGACAAGCTCACCTCAAGCTTAGCCAAGAAGCAGGCAGCCACTTAAAGCAGAAGAGCGGGGCTACGGCAGGGAGGGTGAGCACTTCAGCAGTACCTAGCCCTTGGGAGGGAAGGGAGGAGAGTGGGAACACCTGAACTACCGTGGAAGAAACTCCAGACTGTGAAATCACAGCCTGAACGTTCCCCGCCCAGGGTTTTAGCCCCTCAAATGATTAATGCCAAGCTTGGGTAGAGGCATTCTGCTTCCAGCTGGGGTGAGCTGCGCCCTTCCACGGTGCCAAGGGCGCTGTGCTGGCTCACATCCGCCGTGCATCTGGCTCGACCCTGTTCTTGGCACTCCAGTGGCCTTGGACACGTTACAAGCACTTATGCATAAGTCTTAATAACAGTAAACACACCGATGTGAGCAAACTATTAGACTCAATTGAAATATTATCATTCCCACTAATTTTGCCTTTCATTTTAATCACATTCATTCAGCAGACAGATGAAAAAGATTACAAGAAGGACGAATTAACTTCACACATTCTGTTTTCCTCTTCCACCCCAGATGGGGCTGGGGTTGCAACCCTGCCACCCCCTCGCAGCAACTCCTCTGTAACTCTATCTAAGTGCTACCTGGAAATATCTGAGCCTGGTTTTGAGACACAGACTGCAGTACCTGCTGAGGCTGAGATTCCTCATGCCCCACCATCCTGCCTGGCAGTGAGCTGTGGCAGATGCTCGGAGAAAAAAGTACAGGAAGGAATTGGGAATAAGACTACACCTTTCACAATAAACTTCCCACCTTCCCATTCATTTGTGGTTTAAGGAGTTCATGAGACAAAAGTAGCATCCAGACATCAAGGGCACTCCAGGAATTTGTACAGGTCCTTTATGAATCCATGGGTAAGTTCAGCTTCTGTAGTACCAGGGACAATGACTTCCACAACTCGCTCACGCATGGCACGACGTTCTTTTTGCTTGGTTTAACCTTGCTACCCACGGACCCACTGGTTACCCCTGGCCTGTGGGAAATGGTGAATGATTGTACCCTTCAGGGTTTTATAGGCCTCGTGCTATATCCCCATCTCTCCATCAGACGTCCTTTTGTTTGACACATTTTCTAAGTCACTCTTCTGAACATCTGATGTGCTCATTTGGGTGGTAACACAGCAGATAGCGACTGCTGACAAGTTCCCTGCTTTTCGGGAGTGTGACCTGAGCCTCTGTCTGCTCCACGGTAGCCGGGGGAAGTTTGCTTTAAAGTGTTACAGGGTGAAAGTGCCCTGAACGGCTGGAGTCCTCCAGCTGAAGCCTGAAGCACATCTGAACATGGTGGATCAAAGTCGTTCATGACAGCCATCTGTTGCCCTCACACGGGAGCACTGGGAACATAAATTTTTCCCTGTCTGTAAAGTGCTCGGATACTCTAGTGAGGAGGTGCCAGGGAAAAGCCCCAGGGAGAGGAATAATTCTGTCTTCAGAGCCGAAAAACTGCCAAACACGAGGCCTAAGGCCACACACGGAACAATGAGAAGAAACCAAACAATTGAAGAGCTGCTTTCGCCAGCTGCTTGTCCCATGCATTTTGGGTTTTCTGGGCAAGGGAAGTGCAGAACTGGAGGTCTTCACGCAATGAAAGCAAAAATCTTTCTTGAACTCAGAAGACAACTCCTTTTGTTTGTTTTTCGGAGCTGCACGCACACTGGCAAGGCCAAGCGCAGGGCGGCAGGCAGCTCCGGTGCACAGCACCCCGCTCAAGGCGCCGGGAGGCCCGGGCGGGCTGGCCGCCCCCCGGCAGCGGGGC
>JAVJGI010000035.1:33170884-33199447 GCA_035590275.1 Ibycter americanus | reverse complement strand
CCTGCCCCGCCATGCCTGCCTGTCCTGCCCGCAGCACCCTGCCTGCCTGCCCTGCCTGCCGTGCCTGCCGTGCCCGCAGCGCCCTGCCTGCCTGCCCTGCCCTGCCCGCCTGCCCACCCTGCCTGCAGTGCCTGCCTGCCTGCCCTACCTGCCTGCAGTGTCCTGCCTGCCTGCCCTGCCCGCAGTGCCTGCCTGCTTGCCCTGCCTGCAGTGCCTGCCTGCCTGCCCTGCCTGCCCTGCCCGCAGCACCCTGCCTGCCCACCTGCCTGCCCTGCCTGCAGTGCCTGCCTGCCTGCCCACCCTGCCTGCACCCTGCTTGCCTGCCCTGCCTGCAGCACCTGCATGCCTGCCTGCCCGCAGCGTCCTGCCCACCTGCCTGCACCACTCTGCCTGCCTGCAGCACCCTGCCTGCCCTCCTGCATGCCTGCAGCACCCTGCCTGCTTGCCCACCCTCATGCCTGCAGTGCCCCGCCTGCCCCCCTGCCTGCAGCACACTGCCCACCCACCTGCCTGCCTGCAGCGCCCTGCCTGCCTGCCTGCCTGCCTGCCCACAGCACCCTGGCCTCCTGCCTGCACCACCCTGCCCCTGCCCACACCCAAAGACAGGCTTTATGTGCCCGGCAGGGAGCTGGGTCCCCAGTGCTGCCTTCTGTGCCCTGCCTGAATGTGGGGGCTGCGGGCACTCGGGTGTGCCCAGCCTGGAGCTCAGAGGCCACAGCGGTGCCTGCACAGCGATGCCCTGCCGGCGCTGCCTCTCCTGCTCTGCCCCCAATGTTTCTCTCTCCAGGAACTACCCCTTCCCCACCTTTTCCTGCCCTGGCATCTGCCCTTTCCATGCTCAGGTCGCTGCACCCGCTCCCTTATCCTGCCCCTTAGTCCCTTATCCTGTCAGGGGTGAGTAGCAGCTAGGAGCTCGAGGGTGAGGCAGGACAGGCTTCAGCGGAGGCCGATTGCTCACCCTCTGCAGCAGCTGGGGTGTTGGGATGCAGGAAGGTTGTCATCCTGCACACGCTGGGCCCAAGGGCACTGCCCTGGCAGCATTCCCAGGGCTCTCCCCTGTCCGGCTGAGCTCTCCCACTGGTGCCTGTCCCTCTGCCAAT
The DNA here is from genome assembly GCA_035590275.1 of Ibycter americanus. Lineage (NCBI taxonomy): Eukaryota > Metazoa > Chordata > Aves > Falconiformes > Falconidae > Ibycter > Ibycter americanus. The sequence continues at coordinate 33,198,347 of JAVJGI010000035.1, read as the reverse complement.
GCCTGTGCTCTGCTTTTCCTGAGCTGCACAAATGCCTGCCGCTAAAGGGCAAACGGCGCAGTTCTGTGCCGGGCAGCCTGCCCTGGCTCTCTTCTGGCTCTGACAGGTCAGGCGGAGTGCAAGCTAACAGAAACACCAGGTGATAATTAAATGGGGAAGTTTTCTGTGCTACATTTACAAAAATCAGGTAATTCCTGGCAGGCACCCTGTGTGCAAGGGAGCCCCACAGCCAAAAGTGTCAGGTCACACAGTGGTGAGGCCCTGTACAATATAGGTGAGCCCCTATACAAAGAAATCCTGTCCAGGACTGGCGGTCGTGTGATTGCAGAATGGGTATGTTGCTTGTGACAGAAGTTTGGGCAAGGAGTGTGCTGGTTTAGACCCTGCCAATGAGCCAATTGGGTACTGATGTGAGGGCGTACATCTGGTTTGTCCTCCCTTATTTACAAAAAAAATCTAGAAAATGCACACAAAAGAAGCCTATGTTAAATGACTGTTGTTAAAAGTCTGAAGTTACAAAACACCCGAGTTCAAGTTGCTAGTCCATACCCCAGCTCAGCCAGCTGTTGCATGGGCTTTACGATGCAGTCCGTAATTACAGAATTACACTTTTTTCCCTCAAGAGATTGTCTCTGTCAGTGCCTGAGAATGATGGACCTTGGAGGAGGAGACTGATGTGGTAAGGAAAGAGGCAGGTTAATTTGTGTAGAAGTTGGGAAACAACTGGCACAGGCAGCAGTAGCAAGAAGAGGAAGGCTGGTCTCTTGAAATGGCAACAGGTAATGGCTCTGCATTCGCCAGAGCTGACATATGTGCTGGTTAGATCACTTAAACTCACATTTTTGTAGGTGGTTGCTAGCTAATTCAGTGTGCCTGCCTTGAGCCACCGAAGGTGTGGCAGGAATATGTATGTGCTCCTAAACTGCAGCTGGAGCAAATGGGAGCTGTACTTTGAGCATGTGCTGCAGGACAACACATACTCTGAAAAAAAATCACCCTTGGGTGTTTCAGTGAGACACCTAAACTTAATGGGTGTTTTTTACTTTAATCTTTGGCTGATATCTCTCCTTCATCTCATACAGAGGCTGTGAAAATAAATTGTTTACAAAACATCCATATTCTATAGGGGTAACAGGCATAAAACGGTCTACAGGTAAATGAGTAATGCCACTGTCAGAGTGGGTTCTGTGTATCATGAAGTAGCGCCTCGGGCAACAGGCTGAACAAGGAATGCGAAACTAAACACTGAGTACCTTCAGGATCCGTGCTGAGCCAGCCAGCGGTCCCCTGGTATGTGGAGACTGCATTGTAACTCATGTGCAAATCATGGGTAAATTAAGGACACAACTGCAAGTTTATGGTGTGCATTCTACCAGTGTGTGTGTCACTACTAAAAAAAGTGGTGGATCAGCTGATGAGTTGATGTGGTTAATGCTCTCTGGTCACTTCATATATTTCTACGGATACCAGGAGGAAAACAGGGATTTGCTGCCCTTTGCCTGTTCCCGTTGCTCCTTGCTGTAGCTGTTGCTCCATTTGCAAAATAACATTAAATTGCTTTGGTTGTTACACCTCAGGTTGCTGCTGCAAGCTTCTGCTGGGTCTCCCTAGGTCTCCCACATGAGACGACGGTGGGCAGCTTTCTCCCCGTGGGTCTGTTGTAACTTACTGTCCCACAGCTGGAAGCAGCCACTGCTGTGGAGGGTATCAGTGTGCCTGCTGTCAGGCTGCCAGCAGATAGGCAGTTTTGCTGAGCGTCCTAGAGATGGAGGGGTCAAAGGATTGAGCTGGTCAACGACAAAACCTTTTGGGAGTGCTGGGGGACAGATCCAGTGTCTATTCTTTGCTGTCCTTCCTAACAGCTGGGCCTGGGCACAGCCGGTGAACTCTGCATAGGGAACTTGTGAGCTCAGATGTGCCTGACCTATACCTATGGGGATGGATTCGCAAACCAGACTCCTAGAATTAGAGGTGATCTCCCCAAAAGCTGAATCTGACACTAATCTGTTTCTGTTTGCAGGAGTATTAGCATTCCTCAACATGCTGCTGTTGCAGAAGTGAAGCCAAAGTAGTCAATTTTTTTTTTTCCAGCAATGAGTTTAACTTAATTTTAAATTGCTATTCAGAAGTGCTAAGGCTCAAAGCTTATCTTTTATAAATGAAATCTGAGATTTCTCTTTATAATTCTTCATGTTCAAGTCAGGGAATAATGGCTTCCAGTTTAAGGGACCCAGTTATTTAGATAATGTAATGGAAATACGTAACGTGGATATTCTGCAGTCCCAGTGTAGGGATTATTTCAGGTTTATCTTTATACAGATTAATAAATTTTTGACTTTTATAAATTGATATGCCAAAGTGATTTGCGCTTGTGCGCATTTTACTAAACTGATGTAGAAGACAAGCAGGCCTAGCTTCTGAGAACAGAGGAAGGTGAGATTAACTTTTTCATAGCTCTTTGTCACTCGTGATATTCAAATTATAAAGGTGTCTTCTGCAAACCGTGAATTTTCAAACTAAATGCATTGCAGAATAGCTGTGTTTTGTGAAGGAAGAAGAATTACATTCCTGATGTAATTGTTCAATTACATTGTATCTCCCCACATATTTTGTTTATTTTATTAACTAATAATAGTGAAATAATAAGTTTATGAACATTGTCTTTAGCGATTACTAATCTGTAACCAGAGTTCAGCTGATGGAAGCTGATGGGAAGGAACTGCTTTTATTAGATTCATTTCCAGAGAGAGCTTTGATTATTGGCTGACATATGCGTCTGTGCATTTTCTTAACAAGATAAAATATTTCTTAAACAAAACGCTTTCTATTTTAATCTTGACAGGAGAAATAATTGCCTTGGAAATGTGCAGTTATTGGCATTCTAGGTGAGGAGTAAAACCCTGTGAGAACTTGTCAAATAATAATCACAAACATCTAAAATGACTTCAGGGTCAGCTTTCAAATAAATTATTTGCAGGTGCATTTTGGCATCATTCAAACAGGTCAAATAAATTATTCATCTTTTTTTGCCATTAGGCTAAATAATTTATTCATATCTCCAGTATCCAGTGGCTGACCTTGGTACCTGTGAAACCCTTCTCATTCCTGAGTCCAAGCTGAGCATGAGTTGGTAAATTAGGCAGGTGGATAATGCTTTAACTAAATTTGACTTTAACTAAAGGTTCTCATCTTTAGTTGAGCTAAAACGTGACTGCGATCCCACAGCTTGATTTAGACGTGAGCCAGGGTTGGCTCTCGACAACTGTTTCATGTTTTCACTCGTTTATAATATTTTTGTCCTTGGGTATCATATTTTCTGATAAGCTTGTGACTATTGCTTTAAAATCTAGTAAGTGTCTGAATATCTAAAAACATATCACCTGCCTGAGGAGGTCAAGCCAAACTACCGAAGTGAACTGGGAATCCCATGTTCTTCTTTGCAGTAGCACTTGTCTTTGGTTAGCCTGCTCAGGGAGTTAAATCGGCAGAGTATATGTCTTGCTTTGTGAAGGAGAAAAAAAGAGAGTTGTTTTCTGCTGGCTGAGCTGTCTGACCCTGGGGTGGGACAAGCAGTGCAGGGAGCGTGGGGAGGATGGCAGCAGCACCAGCTTTGGTCGGCTGAAGTTGCTGGAGAACTGTATCTCAGCTGTATGCCATGTATACAATCAGTTAAATGCTTCACATGGTCTTGTTTCCTTCCAGAGTTAGTGTCAGCATTGCCATCTCCTCCATCCTGTGTCTGATCTCATCACCCCTCCACTCACATCGCTCTGCTGCCTCACCTGTCCTGAGAGGTGCACATTTGGAGTAGAGCCACTGGTTCCCAGCTAGTCCCTCCCCTTTGTCATCAAATCCTCTCCAAGCAGAGAAATTTGGGGAGATAATTCAATTTGGTAAAGGTTTAGAGCAGAGGTAACAGGATTTTATAGATCATGTCCATCCTGGATGGCATGGGAATTACAGGTACTTAGCATTTATTTGTGTGATAGCTTTACTGCTTAGTAATCTCACCCATTTGAAGTGCCTACAAATAAGGCACTTTTTGGTGTAGTATCATTAACTTGATATCGGTTATCAGCTCCTGTAGTTTTAGATTCAAACCACGTTAGGTGGCTGTATCTACAGGCGATGGCAGAGAACTTGCAAAGGCAGCATGGAGAACAGCCCTGCAGGAGGGATTAGAGCCTGGGTGGGGATTAATCACATACAGCATCCAACCGGCTGTGATAAACCCTGTCCCTTTGTTTTCAGAGGCTGCACAGTGGAGTTCTCAGAGATCTTGAGCGTCAAAGTCAGAAAAAGGAGAATATTCGCCTGCTAGAAGAGCAGATTGCTTTGACAAAGCAGCTTATGGAAGAAAGAGACAAGGCACTAATGGAAAAAGGGTCCCAGCAGTCCTAGGCACAAACCTGGGACGTTAGAGGTTTGATTAAAGATCACTGATATCTAACTACTTGGAAGTATTTCAGCAAAGAGAGGTAATCTGTGAAAGACACTTTCTTTTCTATAGGTTATAATCCAGTCCCTAAAGCTATAGGGTGGGTACAAAACATTTCCTCTGTCATCAGCTGTACTTTGACTGTGGAGACTTGGGTGGCACATTCAGTGTGGATGGACTTGTCAGTGTGGGCAGGAACAGCTCCTTGTTATGCAAACACCATCTAGGATGGCAAATAATGTTCACATGAGTGGGCTGCTGAGCCGCCACGATGATGAAGCCACCAGGACCTCCACGTCAGAGGGCCTGGAGGAGGGTGAGGTGGAAGGGGAGACCCTCCTGATTGTTGAGTCTGAGGATCAGGCTTCGGTGGATTTATCGCACGACCAGAGTGGGGATTCTCTGAACAGTGATGAAGGTGACGCGTCCTGGATGGAGGAGATGTCCTATTACTGCGAGAAGTGCCAGAAATGGATTCCAGCAAGTAAGCCTGCCGGTTGTGTTGTGTCTCACTTCCATTGCTCTGGTGGTTGTTTGCAAGGTGGTTACGCTGTCCTGCATACCTATTTTATGGGGCAGCCCTTGTTTAGCTCTATCCCATCCTGTGTTGGCAGAGAAAAGCTGTCTTGGTATTGCATGGAGCCCAGCAGCCTGATACTGGTGGTGTGTGTTAGGCACTTTGATCCATGAATTGTATGGGTGTCCAAAGCTGGCATCCACTGTAAAGAAACGGGACTGTCTTCTCTAATTAGTAGGGAACAAGGTTATGATTTCAGAAACACACACACCCTCCTGAGTCTTGCTGCTGGCATGTTTAGGGGACTTTGCCCAAGGAACTTGGTCTCCCTGCTCACTCAGATAAAGATAACGACCCTTGCTATAAAGCTCTGTGGAGAAAAAGGGCTTTGGGATGGTGTTACTTTTTCTTTCTTTTTTTTTTCTTTTTTCTGGTCAGTTTGTCACATCTGTGGAGCATGTGGCTAAATCTCAACCTTAATAGTTTCACAATAACGTTAATTTAAGTTGGCTTTCCCAGAAGCACGTCCAGCCTGTAGCAGCTAGCTTTGGGAGGCGTTTGAAGCAAGCTGCAGAACTTGATCACTCTGCTACTGCTGCTTGACAAAAGATATATGCTGTTAGCAATGTAACAGACTAGACTTTACTTTCTAAGTTTTGGATTATCAGATCTATTATCCAAAAGCCAGTTATTGCTAAGCACTGGTTGTTTTTTGGTTTTGGGATTTTTAATTTTTTTTGTGTGTGTGGTTTTTTTTTTTCATTTGTGGCTAGAAATAGTGAACTCCTCAGGTGATACCTACCTTGTAGATATGTCAGAGCCAACCCTTTTGCCGTCTGAGAATTTGCCAAAAGTTAGCCTCAAAATCTCCTCCCAAGGCATGTTAGTGAGTGGTTCCATGTTAGTGTAATGAAACCAGCATCGTACTAGGGTAGTATGCAGTTAAAGGGATATATTAACTAGAAATATGTTAATTAAAAAAAAAAAAAAAGGAACAGAGTCAAAGGTATCATGAAATCTCTCATCTAAGAGTACTTGTAACACTCAATTTGTTTTATTTTACAAAGATGTTCCTCTCCCTGGTTGCTGTGGAACAAATCCAAAGAGCAAAAAAAGCCAATCACAGAGCAACAGTAACTAGATACAAACGTACAAAGTAAACCATCTGGAAAAGGGAAACAACTTTACTAGTTGTTCAGTTATAGGGATACCAGTTGTCACTTGCGAAAATCACCAAGGTGCTCAGGCAACTGATCACTTTTTACATTGAATTGCCACACAGAAATTCTATTAATCTACCAAGCTTGGGGTTTTTCCCCCAGGCCAGGCGTAGGTGCAACTTTAATAGTTAGATTCTGCAATTCACTATGGAAGCAAAGCATCCATATATTACAAATGCTTGATCTGGTGTCATTATACAGTAAAAGAGTTGTCATACTTTTAGAAAAAGACCTTTCGTGCATGAATTTTCAGAAGTGTTGTAGTCTTAACTGTCTACCTGTCCCTTGATTGTATTTTTAATTTTTTCATATTTGTGTAAATTAACCCCTGGTGAGTTTAGAAGTTCTGATTCATATGATTTTTTTTCTTCTCTCTGCTGCAGAAACATAGAATTAGAGCCTGTAACTTCGGATGCATGGGGTTTTACAGGTGCCTCTATCCCAACAGATGGCTTTTGTTCAGACAAACTTTTATGCAAGGTTAGCTTTACAGCAAAGCATGTGCTGAAGTGCTTTGGTGATTTGAGATCTAATGCATCAACTGCAGTAAATTTCTTTTAATTTTTTAAGTGTTTCCTGATAATGTTGGGCCATTTTGGCTCTCGGTCTCAAGGAAGGAAGATCTTCCCCTGATAGGAGAATTAAATACCTTAAAGCTTCACACCATGTGTGGTGTGCTACAGTGCATCCTGGAGGCTGCAGGGACTGGCAACATTTAGTAACAACTTATGGACAGGGAAAGAGAGACCTGTAAAGACATATAGCAGTGAGTGGAAAGACAACATAGAAGAGAATGTTTGTATATTCTGATAGCCTTTGCAGTAGCATACCTTTGTTTAACAGGTCAGCTTTTTTTTAACTAGAGTGGGAAAACAAGTTATTTGTTGAAGTATATAGGTTATACTGGTGAAGCAAGATGGAATGAGAAATGCAGGGAAAACAGGGAAATCCTTGACTTTGTTACCTGCATGCAGGTGTTAAGTAGAACACCCCTTTTTGATGGCCTGTGCTTTTCAGTTGGTCACTGCTGGCCAACTGTGAAATGATCCTGCACCTTCCATTGCAGTGAGTTCTAATGCTTCCTGGGAACTGTCTGGGTCTCTGGACTCTAGGGAAAAAGGCAAAAAGTACTTTTCTGCCTGTTGTTGGAGGAAATTCAAATCTCTTCTGCAGCACTTTTTCCTATAAAAGTACTAAGAAATTGATTTTTTGCCTGTGAAGACGGGCTGAGGAGAAAGCTGGGGTTGTTCAGCCTGGAGAAGAGAAGGCTCCAGGGAGACCTTATAGCAGCCTGCCAGTACCTAAAGGTGCTGACAGGAAAGCTGGGGGGGGACTTGCAGCTGGAGAGCTACAAGGACATGTAGCAATAGGACAAGGGGGAATGGCTTTAAACTGAAAGAGGGGAGATTTAGGTTAGATATTAGGAAGAAATTCTTTACTGTGAGGGTGGTGAGGCACTGGCACAGGTTGCCCAGAGAAGCTGTGGACTCCCCATCCCTGGAAGTGTTGAAGGCCAAGTTGGACGGATTGGAACAGCCTGGTCTAATGGAAAGTGTCCCTGCCCATGGCAGGGGGGTTGGAACATGATGACCATTAAGGTCCCTTCCAATCCAAACATTTCTATGATTCTGTGATTCATTTTAGGCCAACTGAGAGAACAGCTCAGCTACCTCAAAGGAGATAACTTTTTCAGATTTACTTGCTCTGACTGCTCAGAAGATGGGAAGGAGCAATTTGAACGGCTGAGATTAACGTGGCAACAAGTAAGTAAAACATTTGTGCCAGCAGAACAACCACAGGAATTTCTGAAATTGTTGTTTGTTGTGTATGTGCTACCTAGAAAAGGAGGATCAGGTATAGGTAACAAAGAAACATATGCATGAACTTCAGAAATTAATTAGCTAAGGATTACTTGCATATTAGAACTTGGGCATTTTGCAGGTAAATTGAAAGATAATCATACAAACCACATTCCTTTTTTTTTTCCCCCTCCATTTCTTTTTTTCCTTCCCCTTACGTTGCTCATGAATTCATGGCTTCAGGCAGGTTTGGAAAAGCAAAATGAGTACGATTTGGCTGCTAGGCATGAACAGTTTTTTGTGTATATGAGCAAATGTAAAACTAGTGAGGTGGCAACATACAAACAGAGAGCTTGCCAGCTCCCTGAGTGCAAAGCTCCAACCTGGCCGCTTACTCACTAGTGACAGTCCATGCTGGAATTTGCTATTTCTGTCACTTGCACACCTGAACAATCAAAATAATTTGCATTATACAGCAACCACCGTATTTGCAGACTGATGCACATCATCTTGCTCTAAGCAGGATGCTGCGGGGGCAGGCAGGCAGTGCTGGCTGCCTCTGGATAAAATGAATTTGATCAGGTGGTAGCTGTCGCTCAGCATTGTTTCCACATGATGAACATCAGGCAGTATGTGTGAGACCTCTGTTTGCATCCTTTGGGACAGTAGTGCTGTGTTGTCTCGTAACAGATCATTTAAAACATCAGTCGTAACATCTCCTACAGTGCTTTCTCATGTTGCCCAGTGCCAGGCTGTGCAGGGGAAGAGGTGGGTGTATCAGTCTGTGGCTAGCAGACTGACAGTTTCGGCAAGTAACAGAGCTGGAGAGCAAAGGCTGCTGGTGTTACACCCAGGTCTCTTCAGAGTGGCATGGGGAAGGGACAGACAAAATCAGAACAGGCGAGGAAGAAAGTTAGCTAGTGAAGAGACTATCTCCCTAAGCTTCCAGCAGCCAGAGCTGCTGCTGCTTCTGGGTAAGTCAAACTGAGGGAAATGGTCAAATCAACTTAGCTGAAATAGGAAAAATTGGGAGTGATTTCTGAATTTTTTTCAGAGTATGTGGCCTCAACAGATCCTTATCTTTAGCCAGTTGAAAACAGAATTGGTTTTGAAGTTGTGAGACACTGTCCTACCTGACTTAAAACCACAAAATCCTAGATAATCAGTTATCAAACTAAGAGGGGTTGTGAGGCAGAAATGGGGTACAGGGGACATTAAAGCTGTCTGTGTTTCCTCGTTTTGGCATCTTCAGCAATGCATTCTGGAAGGCTTTGGCCCACTGCGAGGACACCCATCTCCCTAAGGAAAACACATTTTAAACTTCTCTGACAGTGAAGAATAAGTCCCTATTGGAAGTAGTATCCAACCAAGGCCGTGTGATTGTTGAAAGATGGTCCCAGCCCATCTGATTTTAGTTGTATTCAAATAAATCGGGTAAATGTAATTAACAGTTGGTCACTTAGGAATTACTTGCAAAGAAGTGTGATACTTTTCAGACCTGCCCTTTAGTTTAGGTATGTAATAGGTCAGACTGAATTTGGTTGTGAAGCATGTGAATGAGCTGTAAATGGGTAGTGTTTAATGAAGATCACCTGGAGACAAACATAATTCTTGCCAGAACAATTAGTAGATATGCAATTTTACAGAGAGTTTACAGACTGTTCAGTTTGAAATATGACAGTAAGTATCTAGAAAGCCCGTTGTCATTACATTTCTGGCAGATAGATGGTGGGATTACTTGTGACCATTTTTTGGAAAGACTTTCCCTACTTCCACACGACACTGACCCCAGTTGTGATATAATTCATTTATACAACTGCTGTAAAAGCATAAACCTGCATAACAAGGCAGTTTGCTCTTCCCCAGGGATGAAGAAATCTCTGGGAGAATGTGCATCTAACAATAGAAAGACAAGAATGGGCAGCATGAAAGCAGGAAGAAGACGGATTGCAGAAGTTGCCTATGAGATGTTGCAAAAATAAGATATTTATGAGGGAGCAAAGATTTGTGTGTGTGTGTGTGGTAGCTGTGGGGGGCAGTTCAGCAGATGAAGCAGAAGAGATTCACTTGTATCCAACATTTTCTGTTCCAGGTTGTCATGCTGGCAATGTACAATTTGTCTCTGGAAGGAACGGGCCGTCAGGGGTACTTCAGATGGAAAGAAGATATTTGTGCTTTTATTGAGAAACACTGGACTTTCTTATTAGGGAACAGGTAAAGATGTTTCCTTGAAGGTCTGGTTGGTAAGCCAAAGGAATTAAAACCTATTATACAGATGGACAAGAATCCAGATTGATCTGGTGATGCCTCTGTTGAGCCTTACTAGTGACAAAATTGGAGGATTTAATATGGAGAACCTGAATGTGGGCATGAGGGGTACTCTGGAGGAAGAGTAAGCAGTTCTTAGTGGGGACAAACAATCCCAAGAATGTCACACAAAGGCAATGTAAATGCATGTATTTTGGATTATTTCTTATCTTCCTTTAGGTAGCATATGAACCTGCAAAGCCTTTGAGTCTTTCTAAATAGTCACAACAGGTGGGCTAGTCCTGATGTCACTGGGCTTTAAAGAAAAAAAAGAGGTCCAGCAAAGTACGACGTTACTTGGCTATAAAGCTTGCATGGACCAAGTTCTCCAAAAAGGAAAATCGGGCCTTTTAGATTGTTTTGGATCTTAATAAAATAGCTTTTACATAGCAGGTGTTAAACCACTCAAATGTTTTTCAGTGTGTGTAAAGAAAGAAGCTGTCAGAGTAAGAACCCTTCTCTTAAAGGGCAGCCTTCGCAGCACGATGAGTTGTGTGCTGTATAGGCGAACAGCACGTTATTTCTGAGCATGCTGAAGCTGTCAAACTCAAGTCTCACTGTTAATGCATGTGCTATGGAGGCAGGAAAGGAACTGAGCAAGCCTTCTAAGTTGTAGATTTGATTGACTTCACAGCTTCTTTTCTTCCCCAGGGATTTCTCTGATGTAAGATCTGGCCTTTCTTCCCAACCAGATTTGCTCTTTGGCTTTGCTTTCATTGCTTGTCTGTGCCTCCTTGCTCTGTTCTCAGAAATGTTCCTATCTGTCCCCTCTGGAAACCACGGGGACCCTGACAGGAAGGCAGCTGATAGCCCATTGTCCCTCACTCAGGGAGCAATCACCTCCCAGGGTTTGCTGCTGCCTTTTGAGACCTGCCCTGGGAACTGGGCACTCCTTGCTCTGATTAAAATTCAGATGAAGTGATTACTGGCTTCAGAAGTAGTCTTCCCACTTGCCTGGACAAGCCACTGACGGAGCAGGGACAGCTAACCGTATGTGTAGCGATTCAAGGTGTGCAATGCTTGACTTCCTTGGCATATTAAAGTACAGCTTATCCAGACTTGCTGTAATGCTCTGGACTCTGATCTGGGGCACCTGAGTTTAGTCCTCTATATTTGAGGGTCAGTACCCCAAGGTGTGTAATTGCAACACTCAGAGAGCAGCAAATACCTGCTTAGCCAAGCCCAGACCCAGTACTGAAGTTTTTGCCAGTGGAGGTGTGCAAAGGCAAGAAGTAATCCTGAGATCCTGTGCAAATATGGGTTTAGACTCTACTCCATGAACCTGATTCTCCAGTATCCAAGGGAGTACCGCAGTTATTGGCCACAGGGGGAATTCTTTAGTATTTCTTCTCACTTCTTCCCTACGTGACATCTTAGTTAGCCCTGTGACTAGTTCGTCGAGGAACAAAAAGCACTCAGATGCCCGGTAGAGTACACTGCCCTGCAGAGTGAAAGGCTTAAACGCAGCCCCCTGCCTCTGAGTGGCCAGAAATACGCTTCAAAAATAGTTCAATAAGTGTGGCTGACAGGTATGTTAACTAATAGGGATCACCTTCCCCATGCTGCAGGAGAGCTTTTGTGTCAGAAACCCCCAAGCAGAGATAGAGCTTCGGTACATATCATGTGCATGTGTCTGTTATCTCTGTCTCAGTAACCTTCTGCTTCCTGCAGCTCCATTGTTCGTGTATTTCTCAGACCCTAACTCTGCTTCCCTGCAGTGCCTGACAAGGCTGCAGCTATGGAGGGGAGAGTGGTTGGGTCCTACCCTCCTCTGTGAATTCAGCATTAGGCGTCCTGTCCTATAGCTCTGGGAGCGTGCTTTGCTAAATGAAATATCCAAGTAAGCAAGGCAGGCATTTAAATTAAGTTTGTCTTTCCTTCTGTGTGAACTGATGCCTTTATCGCTACCTTTCCCTTGCCTCTCCTATCCTGGGCACCCAGAGTCCTGTTTGCCATCTTCAGTAACGGAATATGGCTCTGCAATGTCAGGTCAACACAGCTATCACTAGGATCCTATTCCCATTCTTGTAATCATCAGATTGTTAACGAAGGTAGCAACGTCAGCATTTGAAACCCAGGGGTTCTAGGGGCAGGGTAGACTTCTCCTCTGTAGGCTCGGCGTGTGGTGGTGCACTGACATTGCATGGCATTATGGAGCATATGTATGCAGCACTTTGTGCATCAGAGCCCACCATTACATTGTAGCTTGCCCTTCAGAGTGGTTCTCTGAGAAGAAATTAATTAATCTTCCGCCTCTTTGAGGATGGGGGTGTAGGGAGTACATCGTCCCCCTGCATCAGTGCCAGTGGCAGAGCACTCTGCCCTTTCCATCCTGGCGGAGGGAGGAGGCTTCAGGATGAAAGCACAGCTGCTGAGTGGGGATCTAACACTCGTTTCCCCCTCTCCCACTGTAGGAAAAAGACCTCAACATGGTGGAGCACAGTTGCTGGCTGTCTCTCTGTGGGAAGCCCCTTGTTTTTCCGCTCAGGGGCACAGGAATTTGGAGAACCGGGATGGTGGAAACTGGTTCATAATAAACCCCCAACAATGAAACCTGAAGGAGAGAAGCTGTCTGCATCTGCACTAAAGGCAAAAGGTAACTTTTTCCCCGATGTTGTGTATGTTCCTAGCTGGGCCAGAGCTCAACAGAGCTGGAATACATGAGAAAAGCTTACTTAACACTATGTGTTTTTTTGCATGGACAGTTTCTTAGTTTTGCTCTGCTGTAATGGTTGACCTAAGAGGACTATGGTATATGTACTGTAGTGTGAGAAGCTTGTTACTTTAGGTATTTAAAGGTATTTTAATACCTTTTTGCATTGTGCTAACTGATCCAAAGGCTTTTGAGATTTTTTGAGATTTGTGAAGGGTTTTTTTAGCTGAAATCTATAATTTCTCCACTCCTCTCTATCCTGGGGAGGGTTTTTTATCTTTTGTCACCAAATGCAAATTCCCTTCTGTGCAGAGGAGCAAGACTGGGGCTTTAATGAGGCTTTAGTGGTGCATTGGCCTTATGCTACACGTCCTGGAGTGTATTTCTTGTATATATTGAAAATACGTCTCCCAAGATTCGTAGTCAGTGTGTTTTTCTGACTGTATAGTGTGTATCCAGTGACTGCAGGAGCTCAGTGTCTGTTAGAATAAGCAAACTACTTCTTTAGCAGCTTCAAAGCCACCTCTGGATCCCATCATTACTGTGGAAGGACTCAGGAAGCGGGTAAGCCGCAATCCAGTTGAATCAGCCATGGAGCTGAAGGAGAAGAGATCTCGTACGCAGGAAGCCAAGGATATTCGGAGAGCCCAGAAGGAGGCAGCTGGCTTCCTGGACCGAAGTACTTCCTCCACTCCTGTTAAATTCACCAGTCGAGGCCGTCGTCCTGATATCGTCCTTGAGAAAGGAGAGGTGATTGACTTCTCCTCCTTGAGCTCTTCAGACCGCACCCCTCTGACAAGCCCTTCTCCTTCCCCATCTCTGGACTTCTCTGCTCCTGGAACTCCAGCCTCACATTCAGCCACTCCCAGCCTTCTCTCAGAAGCAGATCTCATCCCAGATGTCATGCCACCACAGGCTCTGTTTCATGGTAAGAGACACCGTGTTTTTTGTTTAATGATGTGCAACGGGTAGTTGTCTAGGAAGTTGTTAAAAAAAGCAATTCCCCATAAGCTGCAGGATCTTTTCAGGATAAGATGGAAAGTAACCAGTAATATTCTGTTTGTCTTAGTTGCATGTAAGTCTTGATTAGTTTTCCATACTTGTATTGGCAGCTTCTAAGGCCAGGAGAAACCACCATTATTGTCTTCTGAGGGATCCTGGATAAACAGTGGGTAGACTATTTCACCTAGCAACTGCTCCACAACTCGGCATAAGCGTTTCACTGCAACACTGATTACACTGTTAGATAGCAACTCTAATTTTGTCTTGAATGCTTTTAAATGGAAGAAATTTTATTCTTATGGTAATGTTCCAGTAGTTTTATAAGTTTGAACATCCCAATTAATAGATGCTAAATTTTTGTCAGGTTGCAAAGCAGTGATGCAGGCTGAATCCTGTTAGTTCCTTCAGGAGCCAGACCTCAATCTAATCAGTAGAGAATAAAACACTTCCTGATGGAAGGAAGAATAGTCAGGTTCTATAGAGGGTCAAATCCTGTACTTCTGTAACTCCTAATTGTTCCTTCAGATTAAACAGAACTTCTCCAGGGTGTGCTAGCTGAAGATACAGCTCACCAGCTTGACCATTTGATCCCCAGTCTTCAGGAATTTTCAATAATTTAACATTTGTCAAAGAGCATGAGCTTGCAGCTCAGGAGTGCTATGTTTTCAGATGCCAAACTGCAAGACACCTTAGGAGCAGGATTGATTCTGTGTCCTGAAATTAAGACTCCTTACGGTGTCTCCTGTCCAAAATCAGGAGATCTGGAAGTATACAGAAAATGGAGTGCGTTGGCGTAAACCCGCATTATTTTTCCTTAGCAGAAAAGTCCTGTGACAACCCTTTTTGAAATGGGTCTTTGATGTTTACATTTTTTTCCTGGGTTATTTTGATCTCTTGAACAGATGATGAGGAGATGGAAGGAGATGGAGTCATAGACCCAGGAATAGAGTACGTGCCCCCTCCCAGTGGGACAGCCGGTGCTGGCACTGTGATAGCAAGTAGGAAAAAAGTGAAGACAGCAGAGCAGATCAAGCAAGAGGTGGAGAGTGAAGAAGAAAAAACAGAAAGGATGGAAGGTGACAGTGAAGATCCTGAAGAGTCAAACACATTGCTGCAGGTGAGGGGACGAGACAAGAGGAAACCACAGATGGAGAAGGATGCTAAACCCAGAGCTCCCAAGCATACTTCTGTTAGCATCTATGAGGAAAAGCTGCTGCTGAAGAGACTGGAAGCCTGTCCCAATGCCATGAGCATGACCCCAGAGGCCCGGAGACTGAGGCGCAAGCTGATAGTCAGGCAGGCCAAGAGGGAAAGGGGACTGCCGCTCTTTGACTTGGACCAAGTTGTGAACGCTGCGCTGCTCTTGGTTGATGGGATTTATGGAGCCAAAGAAGGAGGTGTTTCCAGGTCCCCAGTAGGGCAAGCAACATACAGAACTACTAGCCAGGACTTCAGGATCTTGGACAGATACCAGGTGAGTGTTTCCAAATCTAAGTGAGCTTTCAGCACTGGTTATTTAGAGCTTTTTCTGTAAACACTGGTGTCACCTTGAGGTTATCTGACTCCCAAAGTGAAAAGGATTATGTGAATAAGACTCATTTTGACTTGGGGCTGTGTCCCCACCGATGCTGTCATAAGTGCCTTTCTTCCTGGGACATGCTCATACAGCGCAGCTGTCTATCAGTGTCAGGACCACAAATGTCTATGTATTTGTACTCCAGCTCTGCCCAAACACTGATGGTGAAGGCCTGGAAGTACCCAAATAGGTGGTTCCTCTTCCATGCTGTGTAGGAGGGAGATCACTTGCAGCACTTTTCTAAATGATGTGTGCAGCTCATAGGCTTGGGCGCTAAATCTGAGAGTGCACAGCAGAGTCCTCTGAAGCGGGACTAGCTTGCTGTGGGTCCAGTCCACCCTGTCACATTGAAAGGCCCTTATTCTCCCTCTGTTGATATGATTCCCCCGTGTTAAATCATTGAATAATCTTCCTGAAGTGTTCTGCATTTTTTTTTTGTACATACAGACAATGCTGCCTGCCATGAAGGGATATCGACAGCAGACAACGAAGTTTCTGTATCGACTGGTAGGCTCAGAAGACCTGCTGACAGACCACAGTATTGTCAGTCCTTACACATCCCGTGTCCTGAAACCTTACATCAGGTACAGATGGTCAGAGGTTGAATTTGCTCTTGGCTTGTGAACTGACAGCCCATGGAGAGGACACCTTTCTGGGGCAGTGCTCCTCGCTCATCCCTTAAGTACCACCTAGTATACTATGGTAACCCTGAGAGGATAGTGTTTTATTTAGCTGAGTAGTTAAACTGGCCCCGCACTGGGAAGGGGAGTCTCAAAGAGAGGGCAGGGCAGAGAGGGAATCACCATAGTCATTCAGTGCAAGTTGCACCTGCTTTTGGGTCAGAACCATGATTTCCTTGCTCCTGCTGTAAGGACAGGCTCGTGCTGTGGATCTGGGAAGTGTCCTGGCCTCTGACACAAGGGTGTTTTCGCTGAGCTGGGTGCTGTTTTCCCACATGAATGGAAGACTCTGTTCTTTTGTTCCAAGTTGAGCATGTCAAAAAATATTTCATGGGCAGTACCCGTTCAGCTGTAGTGGCAGTTATTGTTGCTCACTCGCTTTTTGTGTTTGCTTTTCATGTTACCGGCAGGCGCGATTATGAGACAAAGCCCCCAAAACTCAGGCTGCTGGCAGAAATCCGGGCGTATCCACACAGGAATGATCTCAACTGGAAGGCTGAGCCAGAAGCACCCGTTGATTACTGCTACGTTCGCCCTAATCACATCCCCACTATAAACTCCATGTGCCACGAATTCTTCTGGCCTGGTAAGATTCATTCCTTCAGTGCTTGGTTTTCTAAGAAGGAAGTGGTTTTGTTCAGAAAAAAATATTCTTGGGCCAAATTTTTCTTCAGTCGATGTCTGGCTTGGTTCTTAGAAAACCATTATCTGATGTCATAGGAATGCAGTTGAGATGGAGACAGGGTTTGGTGTCTTTTGTCTTTTGAGATCATTTAGAACTGGGCAATTAGGCCCTAATTAGCACAGCACTTAAAGAAATAGGTTGTTTTGGGTAACACCATTGATGCCAATAGGAGTAGTCAGTTACTAAAATTGAACATCCAGTGAAACGTTTTGCAGGATCAGGGGGCTGAAGTGAACAGTTTTATACCAGAGATCTACTGCTCATCAGCATCATGAGAAAGTTTCTTCCTAGCAGTCATAAGCTGGATATGCTGGAGTGAAATTTGGGAATTGCACTTACAACTGCAATCTTCACTGTGATGTCGTTTATTTTTTCAAGCCTCGGTATTTGCAAGGTATGGGAAAAGCTTGGGTATCGACTTTTATGTGTAATTTCTTGAACTGTAGGCTCTTTGGGGACAGTGGCTGCCCTTTATGGGGGCAGTTAAGAGGCTGTAGTCTTTAGTTCTTCTGAAATAATAATAGTGGTGTGCTTCCACAGCATGGATCAGCTTCTGATCAGCAAACAACACGGCAGACTAATTTAGAAAAGCCTAGTACAAACAGTACACGCCTTTACTCCAAGTAACTGTTTGCTTTACGTTTTGATTTGCAGATAGTGATTCAACAGGGTTTGTAGTTCAACAGTGCTCATATGCTGCAGTCAGGATCGGAGCTCTTTGCGCTACTCACTGTTCAAATTGTACAGTTTGGGGCTGGGGGGGATAGCGTGGCATACCTTCCCTTTCACAAGCTGTTTTGTGGCTCATGAGAGACACTTGCAGTCCCAACAGAGACTGAACCCTTTTGTCATAGTCTTTCCTCTTCTGATAATGCGTTTGAAGTTCTGGCCAAGCTGGGTCACACCTTCATTAAGTTCTTCAGGACTCACCCTGTTTTATTTAATGTAAAGAGCGTGGGTGTGTTCCACCCAGCTGTGAACTGTTCATCATTATATCAGAAAGCTGACAGTCCCATTGGTCTCCAAACAGGAATCAAAATCTCTTCCGTGGTGTCAGTTTTCTGAGGCTAGGATTATGTGATTTATTGCACCTTGGTTCTGTCTTAGCAGGAGAGGTAGGCGAGGAGGTGAAACTTCAGGAGATAAAGCACAGTGTCTTTGTGGATACAAAGGGTTTAGCTTCACAACGGGCTGGTACAACTGAGGTGGGGTGGGATACGCAGCTGGGAGGGCATCATTAAGCTAGCAGTGTTGTTCAGAGAAGTAGCTGTAATTCTGCCTGAGTTTAGGCATCCGAAGCATGTGTTCTCGGGGGATTGTATCATCAGTAAATGACATTTTAGGTGTGCTCGGTTGCTTTCTAATAGCAATGCTCTCATTGACCGAATTCTTAAGTTTTAGGCACTTCACCAGGTGGAGTGAGCCCAGGCCTCAGTTCTTCTACCTCTCCAAATCCTTCCCGTCAGAGCTCTTCTTGTTTCTCACAAGGCAGAAACAAGTTTGCAGGTAGTTACCGCAAATGAGCTGATGTGAAGCAAGATTCCCCCTTGTCTCTCACGGTATCTTGTGCCTTCATGCCCTAACGGGAAGCATCTCCTGAGCAGACAAGTGGTAAACCATACTGAGCTAAGCATCTTCCTACAGGAATAACTGCATGCTGAGGGGACGGCACCATTTCATAGACGCCAGTGTGCTCAGGGCAATGTACTGTTCCTGTACAGACATGCTGTAAGGCACTTCGCAGTCAATTTGCAGCCTTGAGATAATTAACGTGGCTCCATATTGCCAATCGATTCCTCCCACGTGTCTTACTCCACCCAGCTTACTCTCGAGCAAGAAAATAATTCACCCGCTTATTTGTGCCTGGTGCCTCATGAAGTCTTGCATCTCATCAGGAGTGATAAACATTACTGGAAAACATACTCTGCTATGTTGTTATCCCACGTTCCAGATATATCTGAGATTGCCAACTGGAGGCTGAAACTAACATTTATGGCACAGCTCCACGATGTCTTGCACCTCATTTAGGGCCTGTCCACACAAATTACCAAGCAGTCTTCTGTGCCTTGAACTGCACTGCTTGGCCCTAACATGCTGTGTGGATGCTCCTAGGCTGCAGCAGTGATCTGATCAGGCAAGGTAACAAACTCCATTCAGAAGTCTCCAGCCTGAGGTGTTTCTGTCCAGTCTCTGACTCACAGAAGCTCCACTGCTTGAGAGGCTGCTTCATGCCTCAGGTTAGAAAATTTGCATGCTGAAAGCAAATGTTTTGATAGCGCTGAAAGCTGTGGTCAGGTTCACAGTGCAGCTCCACAAACAGCTGAGTATGCACAAGAGGAAGCAGCAGGAGCTCAAGGCCAGGTGGAGAAAAGAGATAGGAACCTTAGGCAGGTAATACTACCAAAGGTGAAGCCTAGTTTCATGTCTGCTGTGTCTGGAGAGGGTGTGCAGGAAGAACGGGATGGTTCACCCAGTGTATCAGGCTGATACACTCTAAACCACCCCCCTTTGCCTGTCTGCAGGCAGGGCCTTGGCGTTTGCTGACTGGAATAGGAATGGTGTACACCAACCTGGTGCTGGTCCAGCCCAGGTGAGATGAAGCAGCAAACCCTTACCCATTAAGGTTACTGTAGCCCTTAGGAGCCCTGGGCAAGGGACACAAACTTCCTAGGACTCAATCCAGCAAACATTTGCACATGCAAGTATCTTTATCCACATGCATATTTAGAACTGGGTCCTTAGCAGCATCTGCTGATACAGCTCAGAATACAAACCAAGGGAAGATTAGTTGGGTGTGGAGATCATGTCTTTTTCTTTTTTTTTTAAATATCCTGTTTTAGAGAAGGTGCTTTTTGAGTTTTAGTTTCACCCTTGAGTCATTTTGGCAGAAATGAGCTTTGTTAATTTCTCCATGTAAGAATCCCCACTTAAAAGCAGGTCTCATTTTGTCTGTGTGTTCTATTGAAGCATCTCTCAATATCAGAACTTTGCAATAAAAGTAAAAGGAAGGAATTGAGTGAATGTTTCTAAAAGGCCTTCTAAAAAGCCTAAAACCCTGAATTTCCATGCAAGTGTGACACTTCTTTTGGCTTGCAATGCTTTCAACTGCTGTTTCTCTCTTTCTCTGTAGGAATTGATTTGTCAGAATGCCTGCAGTATCCAGACTTCAGCGTTGTTGTCCTTTACAAGAAAGTTATCATTGCCTTTGGCTTTATGGTGCCAGACGTGAAATACAATGAAGCTTACATCTCTTTTCTGTTAGTTCATCCTGAGTGGAGAAGAGCTGGGATTGCAACCTTCATGATTTACCACCTTATCCAGGTAATGAAAAAGTCCCATGTCTCTATTGAAGAGCTAGCTCTCCCTTCTTCCTTGTGTGCCCACATGCAAATATTAGAGAGTAAGTAGTGTTGTATTCTTCCCTTCCAGCTCTTTCCCCTTGCCCTTTCTCTGCTTACACATCTGCACAGATTGTCAGCAGCCTGTGTGAACGTTTATGGCAGGGAAATCACTTCAAAAGCAGAAACTAAAATATGTTTAGAAGAATAACCATACTGGCCAGGTCCTCAGAATTAGTGAGGTACTGTAGACTTTGACTGTCTTGGGATTAACTTTGTGTTGTTCTTCAGTGGTCAATAGTTCACGTAACAGCAATAATGTCGATTTGGGGTTTAATGGAGAAAATGAGATAATAATGGGGGGGTTCAGTTAGAATCTATTGCAGCTTTCTTGGCTACACCTGGAGGTTTATTCTGTGACCGGGGCCATTGCATTAAATCACTTACTGATCTTAATCATTCTCTTTCACTTTTAATACTCTGGTTCAAATCCAGCTGAGTTGAAGATAAAGAATAAGTGTTTGCAGCCTCATTCAAATTTGTTCAAACTAGCTTGTACTGGGCTTTATTCCACAGGGACACCTGGGAAAATTAATCTGAGCTAACTAAACTGGTGGTATTAAAGTAGTTAAACTTCGTTAAATCTCTGAATGAATACTGTTATTCAGGTGGCCTTAATTCCATTCACTTTCTTGAATTAAACTGCAGGAAAGCCAGCTTAATTTTGAGTAAGGATGCAGACAGATGTCCTTTTCAGAGCCCAACTGTGCCTCTTCAGGGCCCACAGTTTTACCACTCCCTGAACTCTCTTGGCAGAGCTGCTGATGTGAAACGTTTCTTAACTTGTTTTAGTCAAGATGAGCTGCACTAGCAAAAACTCGCCATTGGAACTGTTTTTCCTCATACTCATTTGGCTGAAGAGAGGTAGGGAGTGCTGGCAGAGCCTTGAGAATAGTGATCTGTGCTTTGGAAAAGCAGTTTCCACCTCTGGGCCACCCGAGGGTAACTGTTCTACCTACACAGCTCTCTGCAGTGTCCACCTCTCTTTGCTCTACATGTCGACACAGGCCACTAACCAATCTACTTTAAATTCACCTCTTACATTCCCAAGTGTCTCTGTGTAAAGTGTTTAAGTAAATTGCCCTCAACTGTAGTCTGTTGACATGAGATGTCAACACCTAGCGAGAACAGGAGCAAGTGACGCGCCAAGGTTTGCAGGGATCCAGCATCAGGACTCATGTCTCTCCAGCAGATTTGGGATGTGTTGGCAAGTCAGCTGTACAAAATCATCACAGCTTTTTGTAGGATATATCACAGCCAATTAATTGAATTCTGCTTGCAGGTAGACTAGCATGAAATTATGTTAAGAAGAGCCAGGGAAGTTTAAGGCTGATTAGGCTTGCTAGCAATGAGAGATCACCATTGCATGTTTGGCTCGCATTAGATTTATTTTTCCATTGCTGTTTGTCAGTGGTAGAAGGCATTTAGTCATGCAGGAGAAGCAGTGGTGGTTGCAACCTTCCGTTCCTCAGTCACCAGGTTGTATGTGCTGCTTCGCAGACTGCTTGGGCTCACGCTGAGGTCTGTTCTCTGTAGCTAGAGTCACTTTCATACACTGTTTGGATTAAGGGTAATTTTCTGTCTCTTGGATCAGTGTGCTGAGTTTGGGGATGAATTCTTGGGAACAGCATAAGCCAACAGAAAATGCCTTGATCCAAATGGTGCCTTGATGATGGGTTTGTTGTCAGAGGTTACCCTCTAATGCATCCAGCCCAGGGCACCAAACTGCATCTTTGTAATGATCTCATTCCGACTTCCTTTTCCCCAAAAATGGCTCTTGATTGTAATTTTTTCCTTCCCCCCGCCCCTTAAATCCCTGTGAGAGCTTTCCCTTTGAGTGATCTACCTTGGAAATTTCCTGAAGGGTGTTACTGTTCCCACTTAAGAGTTACAATACATTCAATACACATAGAATGCTATTAAAAAACTAGATGAAAGCAGGAAAAAATTATTATATAGGCATCTTTATCAGAGAGCTGCTGGTTAGAATAATCTGGGATCTTTAAGGTAACTTCAGCCGTGCTGTTTGCTGTCTGAACTGAATTCCCTGCCTTCTCAGGAAGCAGAGTGCTGTGCCCTGAAGGATGGGAGAGGAGCTTGGTGGGATAGGCAAGAATTCCAGCATGACAGCCCAGAGGTGTGCTGGGGCTGCTCATGCAGTCCCAGAGAGCTCAGCTCTGTTTGCTGACGGGGAGGAGCACAGCGCCCTATCCTCTGGCATGTTTTGTCTTTTCTTCAGGCCATTGTTAATAAGTATTTGAGATCAGTGCTGTACACCAAGATTATTTTTAATTAACAATTACTTAGCAATTGACAATGGAAAGCTGACAAATTATAATCCGAAACCTGCTTTCATTGTCAGAGAGTCCACGTTTCCCAGAAACAAAGGCTCAGAGGAACGGCAGTGTTCCCTTCACCTTTCAGCTGTTGCTATGTGTGGTAACTTCTGTGTTGAGGCCTGCGATTTTCTCACATTTCCTCAGTAACTTGAATACCTGAACTGATGAATCTCTTCACCTCCGCATTCCCCCAGAGGCTGTTTCATTCTCTTGCCATGATACCTTTTTACCTTTTTTTTTTCTTCCCTCCCCCCCCCCTTCCCTTGGCAGACCTGCATGGGCAAAGACGTAACCCTTCACGTCTCTGCAAGCAACCCTGCTATGCTGCTCTACCAAAAGTTTGGATTTAAGACTGAAGAATACATTTTGGATTTTTATGACAAATACTATCCTTTGGACAGCAAGGAGTGCAAGCACGCATTCTTTCTCAGGCTGCGGCGCTGAGCCGTCGGACCTATCTGGGAGTCTGCGAAAAGCCCAATCTGACAAGCAAAGAACCACCGCAGCTTTCAGCGGAGGGCATTGGCTGTCACATGAGAGCTGGAACGCACCAATCCTTTTATCCCTAGGACTTAGAATGTCAGCAGTGCTGTGCTGTATGCTCAAACTGCAATCCAAGAGGATTGATTCCTGTGGTCCAAGGGGAGAGGCCTGGAAATGCCAACTGTGACATACTGAAACCACTGGAAGACTGAAATTCTTTATGAGGAGGTTTCCTGCCACTGTTACTTTGCAGAACCTCATTGACAAACAAACCAACCAAACCAAAACAACAACAACAAAATGCAAACAGAAACCTACTTGTCACTTCAGAGGGGCCTCATGGATTTCAAATTTTGAAACCTGTCCAAAACAGTTGCAGGTTTTGTTGTTTTGTTTATGGGAAATGAACATCTGAACTGAAATCATCCACAGTGTTTCTGTGATTTGATTGCTTTGTTAGGAATGCATCTAGCTGGATGCTAACTAACTTTAGGAAAGCTCTACACATGCCAGAACAGCAATACTGGAACCATGTTTTAGGAATAATGAAGAGCGTGTGAACTCATGTGATCCCGAATGCAAGGCTCAGAGGAGATGCCTTTCTTCTGCTCCTTCCCTGCTGCCTTCCTTTCCCCTCGTTGACCCTGTGCTCAATGTGAAGTTCTTGTAGTGCGCAGTGTTTTCTGTTCAGGAACAAGATGTCAAGCGGGTTTGTAGCTAGGCGAGGTAGGACACAACAGCTGCCAAATCAGCTCTTTGAAATCTTACAACCTATCTGCCAGTTGTTGATGCTGCAGATCAGCCCTTCGGGCATACCTCTAACCACAGAGCCAGCCTCACAGGCTCCAGCATCCACCTCCTCCTGCTACGAACGCTCTGGCTAGAAGAAACCCAGAACAAAAGTCAGTGGTGACGTTTGAAATGCAGGCTCTGGTTTGTAGAAGCGATCTGTTTGCAGCTTGGAGGGAAGAGAGTGTAGAGGTGGGCCAGCTCCCATTCTGGGAAGCATCTAGGCTGTGATTTTGTGGCTCTAAGTGTAAGTAAAGAGGAGAGCAAAGAACAAATAGAAATAACCAAGAATGAAAAAAACACGAAGCCCAAACAGTTTCTCTGGTAGTGGGGTCTGTTCCTTTTATCACAGTTTAGCAGCTTCTCTCTCTCCCTGACTTCTATTGCAGATGAACAGTAAGCTGGCAGTTTGCTCATTTTAAATGCGAATCACATCCGCTGTGCTGTTCCTTTCACATCAAGCCCCACAGAGAGCTACACAACAGATGTGACTACTTTGTTCTTAATCCACTGTGTATACCTGTTGGGTACCTGGCTATAGTAGTTGCCTTAATGGAGTCTTCATTTTGGTACCAGCAGAGAGAGGGACATGAAGTATGTTCTTGTGTAGCCAATGTACATTGTCACCAAAACAAAAGTGATGTTAGTGGGAGGGAAGAAGAACCCATCCAAGTGTTGTGCGCCCTAACATCCGTGCACATTTCTCCCTGCTTTATGACTATGTGAAAGTTTTCGATGTTACTGATGTTATGAGTTAGCTGTACTTGGAAAGAAAAAAATATCTGTCTTTATGAATGGAATTAAAGCCCTTCCCATGGAAAAGCCTACTCGTAGTCATACTGTTTGTTAAGCTGTCTCTCCATCATCTTATTTCATTGAAATCTAGCAAATTCAAGTATGGCCAATAGAGGATGCAAAGGGTGTGTGTGGGCAGCGGACCAAGGCAAGAGGCTTACCTAGATTTCTCTACTGGGCATCCACACAGAGCTGCACACATGCAGGCCCTAGCAGGCTGTTTGCTTGCCAGCCAGGATTAGGAGATAAAGACAGTCTGAAGAAGGTGACCAGTTCTGCATCATGTTCTCAAAGGTGGCCATGAAGATTTTGAGTAGCTTCTTGTTCTATGCTTACGCCTCTGTGGCTTTGTCCCGCAGAGGGAGGATGCCAAGTAGAGAAGGTGTTAGGATAGCCCTGGGATTCCTGCTCTGCTGCAGACCGCTTGTTTTATCCAGGTGGTTCATTTACCCCGAGATCCTCAAAGGCGATTAAGTGATTAAATGCCTTTGAGCCTTTGCATCTCAGCCATTTTGGATCTGTCTGTGGTCTGGAAAAGTAGAAATACCAACATTTTCCTTCTTCAGGAAGACTGAATGAGCTCTTTCCTTTTTAACCTTTCTTAAAGGTTACAGGGGATGGACATCAATATTGCTGTCTGCAGGCTGCAGAAACACTAAATCGCTTTGCAACTTTGCAGATCTGCCAGCATTTATGTGGACATGGCTCTTTTCTTGCTAATTTGCCCACATTTCTTGGAAAATCAGCCAGTTAATGGCTATACCTATTCTATCCCATGCTTCTGAGACTGTAGGCTTAAGTTTTGATCCCTTGGTGTTATCTTACATGCTTTAGTAAATTCCGCCCCCCGTTCCTTAGTGCTGCCTGTGAAAATGTGGCATGCCTTTGAATTGCTTACCATGAGATCCTTCCTTGGTGATCCTAATGGCTTTGGTGGACACAAGCATGGCTGGCTCAGAGATCACTTTGCTGATGGTCTGGGCGAAGACGAATAGCTGTGACCCAGGGCATTCCTGACTTGCAAAGGGATGCCAGCAAACCAGATCAGAAGGACACTGGTGAAGCCTGTGGTATCTGTGTATTATTTCCTCTTGGCAACTCAAGCTGTCTGTAAGAGACAGTTTCTTTTACTCTGGGGGATATATGGGTGAGCATGGAGGCACTGGTGAGCAGGAACTCACCCCTACTTTCAGCAAGAGTCTTCTGAGGACAGGAGGTCGAGGCCAGCCTTGCAACAGGCACTATGTGAAGTGAGGTGTGCAATCTGACAGAGGCTGGCAGCCCTGGGGAAGCTGCCAGGGTTGCCAGGGAGCTCTACCTGCCCTTACTAGGTCAGCACCAGAATTAGGCAACCTTTGAAGTAGCTATAAAATAGCTGATGCAGCTCCATCTCTCTTTTGTGGCTGCACAGGGACCACTTCCAGCCTCCTCTCCAGAACGTTTGCTCCCCAAAATGTTGAATAACTAGAAGCCTGGATAGCTCTTAGGCTTAACAGCTTAAGGCCACTGCTTGACTGATCATGTGCAGCTGGCTTTCTCTGCAACAGATGAGGCTCTTCCAAGGCATACAATGAAACAAACCATGTGCTCTTAGCCCTCTGCTTCCCTCCTCTTCTTGCCTTGGAGACCAGCGTCAGCTGCAATTAAAAAGCCAGCATCCAACTTGCTTAATGACATGATTACTCCACACTTCCGTGAGCTCTGCAGTGACTGTAGCAGCGATTGCGGTTGCCAAACGTACCTTGGTTTAACAGAACAAAGTTTTTCTGGAGAATAAAGGTGGAACCTCACCCTTTCCTAACAGGGCAGCAAAGCCCAAACCTTTCCACATGCTTGTCTGAGCTTTGATACTTCACAACCAGGAAGCTGGCTACTGTGTTCAACTTATCGTGTCTGTTGATCTACAGTAGCTGAGCTGGTAAATACTGGGATCATTTTGCATAGTAGTCGGTAATTTCATAGAAGCAATACTTTGTAGTTTAATTTGAAAGAGACGTCTCTTTCCTGAGAGTCCTGATGTTGCACACATACATGCCAAATGCTTCTTTTCAGGTTTCGGATGCAGTGTGGGGGAAGAAGCAACAGTCTGCTTGGTCCATTCATTGCCACCTACGGTGTGAGGATGTGCTTCTTTGCAGAGCCACCTGCTTGTGATGATAAGCTCTTAGCAAGTGGTTGAGCTAAGCCGTCTTTATCCCTTGTCTCTCACTACTTTGCTTACATCAGCTTGCTGTAGGAGGGAGCCTGGTCCACAGGGCTGCTTCCCTTGTGGTTTTTCTGGAGGAGAGTATGAGCAAGTACTGCCTGCTGCATCAGTGCTGGAAACTGAGCCCCTGCTGCTGTGATGGACTGAGTAGCCAGCTCTTCCCTACAAATCCAGCTGCCTCCTGCCCCTGCGGCAGCAAGCCAGATTGCTTGGGTCCTGCTTCCTTCTCCAGGCAAGCAGCGTTAGGCAGGTAGAGCCGGTGAGTTCGGCTGCTCCTGCTGCCTGCCGGAGGGGAAGGGCGGCTGCCTGTAGCAAGAACAGGGGCCACTGCCACTGAGCAGCGGGAGCATCTCTGTGCAGGCTGTGCTTCTCTACCAGCTCAACACAGAAACCTGTGGCACCTTCTTATGGGTGGTTTTTTTTTTTTTTAAAAAAAAGTCAAACTGGCAAACTTCTTGGATTTGTGGTAGAGGCTTTAAAAAAAAAGCATCCTTGTTGCTGCTGGGTCACGCCGTATCTCAGGCTCCTCAGGAATTACGAGGGCGCCTGTTGGCAGCGCTTGGCGTGGGGTGGTGC
>JAVJGI010000035.1:33154874-33170423 GCA_035590275.1 Ibycter americanus | reverse complement strand
ACCTGGGTGCCCCTCCATGGTCCCTTGGGTCCCCTTCCTGGACACCGGGGTGTCCTGTCCCTTGGGGGCGCGGGGCGGGGGCGCGAGTGGCGCTGACGGCCCTTCCCGCCCTCTCTCTGCCCGCAGATGGCGGCGGCGGGTTTCTTGCACTGCCCCGTTGAGAACGGGCCCGACGTGGCGCAGTGCTTCTTCTGCTTCAAGGAGCTGGAGGGCTGGGAGCCCGAGGACGACCCCCTGTGAGTAGTGGGGGGGGTTCCCGTGTTCCCGCGTCGGCGCGAACGGGGCTGGGCCGGAGCGGCAGCCGCTGCAAGCAGAGGTGCTGAGCAGGGAGGAACGGCCGTGTGTGTCTTGTGAGCTGCTTTTCTTTCTTTTTTTTTCTTTTTTCTTTTCTCTCTTTCCAGGGAGGAACA
Source organism: Ibycter americanus (assembly GCA_035590275.1). NCBI lineage: Eukaryota > Metazoa > Chordata > Aves > Falconiformes > Falconidae > Ibycter > Ibycter americanus. The sequence goes on along the minus strand of JAVJGI010000035.1, from coordinate 33,170,013 downwards.
CAAAAAACACTCTGCGGGCTGCGCTTTTCTTTCCCTTAAGAAAGATCCTACTAACCTGACAATGCAGGAGTTCCTGAAGCTGGACAGAGAACGAATGAAAAACGCAATTGTACGTACACATCGGCACCGTGATATTTTCCTACAGCTCCATGATGCTGGAAGAATTATTTAGTTTCTAGTCTTGGGCTTGTTTAGCTGGCCTGTTGGTTCCTTACGGCAGTGCTGCCACAGTGGTTTGTTGCTCACTGACCGGTGCTGGATCCCATGGCCTGTCCTTTCCCAGTTCTCAGCCTTTGCCTCATGGCAGGCGTAGCCCACTTTCCCCTTGAAGCTGAACGATGCTCAATTTTAGCGGTAGACAGTAACGTATTATTTTTATTCTTTGCAGAAAAAAGAAATTTTTCACAAGATGACTGAGGTTGAAGACACAGCCAAGAAAGTACATCATGAAATAGAGAATCTGGTCTCCTAGGCTACTGTAGCTTCTCACTTGCCGGTGACATCTGTCTTGTATGCGTGCTCTGGCACTGCCACTTTGACTGAATGGCTGTGTTTCCCGAGACTGCTTTCAGAGTGGGCGTCTGTAAGAAGCAGACTGAGTTCTGCTTCACTCGCCTGTCTGGGAAATACTTGGAGTTTGTTGCACTGCATACATTTATCTTTTTCTGCAGGGATTCTCCTGTTCTTCCTGTTGGTTTAATTAAAGATCACTACTTGTGGTTTTATTTGGGTTGGTTTTTTTTTTTAAACCCAGCTGTTTCCATTTTAGAGACGCTGGTAGCTCTGGTGCAAAAACTTGAATTTCTTGCAAGAGCTGGCAGGCACTTCCATTTTTATACTGAATATACTGATGCTTTTGGGATACTTTTGGAAATAAAAAGGGGAAGGAGTTTTAAAACTCCTTCGGGGATTTAGGATTGCAGCTAATAATGTCTAATTACACCAAATATTAGTGTGTCTGGTATCCTTGTAAACTTCTATTTGTAGTTGGCTGCTGCCTCATGTTGATGCATTTATAAATAAATGTTGAAGGCAAAACAGCAAAGTAATTTTACTCGTTTTTCTGGAGGAGAAGAATCTGACCTTTAATGTAATGGGCTGCACTGAATGCAGTTTTAACTTCAAAATGGAAAATAAAACTAATGGAAGTACAGCTTGCAGTGCTATTGCTCAAGTGTCAAACTGTCTTAAGCAATGTTTGTCAGGTTTCCTTAAAATGTCCTTGTGCCTTGGGAGGTTCGGTTGGTCCCTCTCCTTGTACTACTTTGGAAAGGAAGAGAAATTGTGCAGAACAGAGCGCAGTCAGTAAAGAATTGTGCTCTGAACTGCTGGGAAGGAATGGGGGAGTCTTGTACAAAATATTTGGCTGTTACGGGGCCCGAGTTGATCGTACAGGGTTGTGAAGTCTCCAGACAGAACTGGATGCGTGTGCTTAGGTGCTCCTAAACTCAAAGAACCTCCAGCTTCATCCTGGGGGGAAAAGGCAGTTGCAGTCACACACTGATGAGACCAATGTTCCTGGGTTTCCTAAGTTTGTCCAATGTTCCCTGTCCAAGCTTACTTGCGAACAATGAAATAACTTCATTATTTCCAGCTGTAACAGCCAAATCATATGCCGATTGCCCTTTTGCATTCTTCTTTTTTATACTTGCATTGCAGCTGGAAATAAAGAACAGATTGTTTTAAGCTACTTTAATTAATTCCAAGTTACTGGGATTAGTGAAGTGGCTTGTAGGTAAATGTTGATGCAGAGTAACTTCAAAATTTCTGGATGCCTCTTCTGGCAGAGACACAACTGTGAGGTAAGACCGCTGAGCCTTGCACAGGCTCTGGCCCTTCAGTATTGCCAGCTAAGTCTGTGCAAGCAGGCCGCGGGTCGCCTGCAGCTGAGCTAGAGGCCCAGCTACAGTACTCACCGTAACAGGACTCTGATGCACTCCTCTCCCTCCGATCCAAGCAGAACTGCCTCGTGGAGAGCAGTGGTGTTGTGCCTGCACAGGAGGAATGAGTGAAGTACTTACTACCTAAGGAAACTGTCCCGGTACATGGAGAAGCAATCTAGCAAATTAAACTAAATGAATAGGAGAATACAGAATACGCTAGGAGTCACAGTGATTTTTTTTTTTTTTTTTGGGTAGGCTTGAGTGTGGTTTATCGTATTAAGCTGAAGTGGATGAGGGAAGGAGTTGAATAGAACAGCAGCTTTCTTAACAGAAATTATGAGAATCTTCAAAGCTGGCAACTGAAAGAAGGACCGTGAACACTATTTGCTCAGTTGCAGGTTGTTTTGTTTTTTTATCAAATTTGGCTTTGAAAGGAGCTCCTAGACTACAGATTCGTGGAGGAGGGTTGGGAGGTTAATCCTCTCTAAAATTGGAGCGTGAATGCTTTTTTGGTAAAACTTCAAAAGACCTGAGGCACAGAATCGGTGCTCACTTACGGTCCTGACTGCTGGTCAACATCGGCACCTTTCTGCACGAGAAGGGAGATTGCTTCCGCACGCTTGTTAAGGACAGCAACTGTGAGAGCAGGTCGGTCCTCATCGCTGATACAGTTTGGGTCAGCTCCCTAGAATGCACGGGAGAGGGAAGGTGAGCTGTTGAAAGCCATACAGATTCTTCAGCTTCCACCTTGCTTTAATATTATGCCATTTTAAGTTGACAAATGGACTTTATGCTCAAGACAGATAAACGTTCAAGTTGCGTGGTATTGTTTCTTCATGTTTCTTCTGAATACGTTATCTCCTAGCTCAAAGCCAGAGCAAATGTATACAGCCAGGGCAGTCAAACTAGATCCCACAGTCAGGATGCACCTTACCATGCAGCAAAAAGGTAGAGGTTATGCTCACTTTTGCTATACAGCGGACTTGACCCTAAACTATGAAATTAATACATTTTTCTTTCTGCATGGCCTTGACAAACCCAGAGGAGAATGCCTTACATGCCCATCAAACAGAAATTTGGGGAGAACATATATAAATGTAAACTAGGCTGTTTCTTCTCTAAAATGCTCTTTCAACCTGAAGGTAGTCAGTTGTATTGCAAGGACGTTGCCTTCTAAGCATAAAGTTGAAGTTGCATAGCAGGCTAATATTCATACAGTAAATGGTCAAAGAGTTAGAAAGGTCAAAGAGTTACAGAAAGAACTTCAGCAAGCAGTAGCTTACCTCACGGAGCAATTGTTCTACCAAGGTGATTCTTCCTTTCCCACGTGGACCCAGTTCATCCAGTAGTTGTCCAGATTCTGGCTGTGGAAACAGAAAACAGCCAGTACCATTTCACATAGTGAAAAAGAGAAGTAGGTGGCCATATTGCCTTTGAGTACTGGTGGAAAATGCACACAGTGGCACGAATGCAGTGTAGCTGAGCCTCAGTGTTACTAATCCATAACCCTTCTTTGGGAATGTCTTTCCAAATCTGAGCAAGTGTTGGCTAAACCCAGGCTAATATCTCACTATTGAGGTCTTGATTCAGCAAACATATCTGCAAATTATTAGCTTTACATCAATGCAGCTCTCCAGGGCTGTACAAAGATCTGCTCACCACAGTAAAATTCAACATGGGCACAAGTTCTTTGCTACTGCATTAAAGTTTGAAGCTTCCAGAGCTTGCAGAAGTATTTTATTTAAAAAATGAGTATGTTTGGACTCACAGAAGTTAGTTTACTAGATCTTTAAAACAATAAACAAACAACAAAACCTAAACCCTTTTCCTTTTATTTCTTCCACCTACTTCCTCTCCCCTTCTGAAAGCCCAATCACTTCACTAAGTGTTTTTATGTCTGGACTCATATCACAAAGGTCTGTATTTTCTTCCACCTGTTGAGTCGGCTAAGTGATCCAAGCTTAGGTTAATGTACATTTCCCTTTGGAAATTTTTTATGCCATTACTGACAATCCATTTAGTACACAGCGCTTCCAGGATATTTGGTCTCTAGTAGAAGTAAAGCCTTGCTTCTTGCATTAAACCAGCCCTCAGTTCTGCTGACATCTCAGCTTGATGGGAAAACTCAGTTGACTTGAAAGCTTGTTGCATCGATCATCTTCTCCCGTCTAGTTCACAGTCTGTGTGAACAGTAGTTCTAGCACAGCCAAGGGTATGTCCTATGGAGTCAAGCTAACTAGTAAGGTCAAGGGAGGACAATAATACCTCCATCTGATGTTGCTTCTGAGAAAAAACTATAACAAAATCAGTCTGCAACAGTCTTGAGGCCTAATGCTGTGTCAGTAAAACAGAATAGGTCCAAAAATAAGAACAACAATCTAATTAAGCTCTTAGTAGGAACAAGGTTTAATTATTTCCAGTTCTGTCATAAATGCCAGTTACCAATGTTCAGGTTTTATATTAAGTTGGACTTTTGACCTCTTCCCCCACTCCCAGTCACTATTTAAAACTTTCTATTTTTACCCTTGGATGCCCTCCTTCCTGTTAGTGCTGCTCTATAGGTAGTTTTTCCTGTACTGGCAAAAGATACATACGGAGAGTTTATCTTCTTTTTCTGTAAGTGTCCTTGACTTTGTTCTCTTTATTTTGCCTCTTAAATGGAAAAGATTATAATCATCTTTGCCTACCAGAAAGGGAAACAAGTGTTAATTCAAAGCAAAGTCATATCCTAACAAGAACTTGGGGGAGAGATCTGGAAATAATTTATCCACAAAAATATATTATTTTGTGTTGAAATCAAAGCAATATTTATCAGTTTTTTACAAGAGAAAGTGATGAAACATTTGTTGCAGATCAGACTGGTTTTAACAAAAGGTTACGCTCACGCAGTCTTAGAAGCTTGCTGTTTTGAAATGAAGATTCAATGAAATGTGGAGTTTGGGGTGTTTGAGTCTTTTTGTTAATTAGCTGCAGCTATTCAACAGGCTTGACTCAGATTAATGAATTCTTTTGACCAAAAACCTTAAAATTTTTCAATGCTGTTTGAATCCCAAATACCTAAGAACAAGACTAGAGGACCTTGAGCAGAAAAGTACATTCATTATTTTTAAGAGACATCATCTACCAATATGCAGGAGGGTTGATAAGGAAATTACACAGCACATGGGGACCCTTAAGAGCTGGTGCTACTAGAATGCCTGGAATCCCAATCCCATTATTGACACTTCAAAAAACCAGCTGCTAGTGCTGTGGCTGCCTCTTGAAAGTCTCAGACTGGAAGCACAAAGTGGATGAAACTTCTATGTAAATTGAAGTATGTGAAATGACACTATAGGAATTTCTGAATTCTAATGCTGACTTTACAACTAGTTGATTTAATGAAAACCTGGGTCCAACAGGAGATGTCTAAAATGTTGAGCTGTTACTGACACCAGTGGGAGATACAAGTTAAGCATCCCTGAAAACTAGGTCTAGAATTAATGTATTTCATAGTTTCTTATCTTTGCCAAATGTGCCAAAGCTGAAGTCCCTGGCAGAGATCAAAAGTGCAGATAATATTGATGTTTAATGGCTCCTATTGTAAAAGAATATGCAAAGCATCTAAAATTTTATTGCTATAATAAAAACACTGCTATGAGCTGTGGCTGCAGTTTACTGGCCTCTTCAGCTGTCCTCTAGGGAAGGAGCACTCCCATGAGTTTTTCACAGTGTTGGTACATTGCTTAAATCTCAACTCAGTCACATTTTGAGACTTAAAGATCAACTTAAGTAGGTGCAGAATGTGCCAATATATTAGTTTGCCTGTCTTGGTGTCTAACCTTCCAAGCTCTATTTCTGTATTCTTGACTAGTATATTTATGGTCCACTGTAAAGATGGGGTGTGGGGGGGAAATCTCACCAAAACTAGTCTGGCTGCCATCCTGTCCATCTCTGACTTCTTTTACAGTATTCAGGTAGTGATTGCTGAACTTCACTGGGTTATTATTATGAATATCCTGTAGAATCATCAAATGCAGGTAGTTAACAAGATTATCATGTAATGCTGTTACAATCTCAGTAGCATAAAACAGTGGTGTTGCATATGAAAAAATATGTAGGCTTTTAATACCACTGTCAAATTAGCACAAGACAATTTATTATATGTAATTGAATTCCCGTTTAGGGCAAAATAATGTAGCATTTTTTTCTAAACCTTGTGTTAAGTATTTGTTTTGATTTAAAAAAAAAAAAAGTGACACAACCTCACTTAATGAAATGAAGATTCTCATCCAAATGGAAGTGTTTCTACCACTTGAGAGAACTGATTAACTCCTCATTTGTGAAATAATGTGATATACCTTCTCAGGCACCACATGGCAAGGTAAGCTTGTTAAGATTCTACACAAGAGATAGTCTGAATTTTGGATCTATGAAATGGTAGATTTTCATCTTCGAAAAGCTGGAAATGAGTATGTGGATGGGTTTTGGAACATGGTAATTCTGGAGGTAGGGATTTCAAGTGTTTGAATATGGTTAACAGGAGCTGTGGCAAACGTTATCTCCAAACTATTGAAAATGACTAAGCTTGTTTCTTAAGAGCACAATTTGCAGAGTGAAAAAAAGGAGGATCTAAGATCAAGAGCTAAGGGGTGCTAGAATCATCAAACAACATATAACAATAATGTTAATATTAACAGCAAAATAATGAAATGCAAGATGATAGCAATATAACCATGAAGTCTGGCTTAATCAGATAAAGATACCTGTTCAGCTAGCTTCAACAGAAAAAGAAAAAGATTCCGTTCTCTGAAGTGATGAGTTAACACCCTCTGAACAAAATAATTTCTTGTTTAGACCTGAATTTAAAATATATCAGCTTTACACTGACTGGTCTAGCAACAGCTTTAGACTAGCTGCCTAACAACGGGCCTCATCCCCCAAACTGACCTTGTTGATAGCAAGAGCGTAATTCAGTGTAATAGTGACTTCATAGTCATCCTCACAGACGGTAGCAGAATTAATCTAGAGGGAAAGAGCAGCCGTTAGTACCTTTTACAAAAAGTACACAGAAATAGTTTTAGGAATAAGTCTTGCTGATGAGGTTTATTATGGAGCCAATACAGAAAATCACACGTGGCATTTGCCTACTCGTGGTATTGTACCAACACTTCCCACCTAACTGAGAAACAGGCAGGTAGTTTTTCGAGTAACTGGAAATATCAGAACAACTGAAATGCCAGACGAATCCAAAAGATGTAATAACGCTACGTTTCATGAAAGTTCAGTCATTCTCCACCCAGATTTCACAGCTGCATGAAAGGCTGTGTTGTTCTCAGGACTCCCGACTCCAGGAGGACTGGTTGCTGCTTTAGTTGTACCAGTCTGTAGGAGCACAGTCTGTAGTAAAATGTGGGCAACTTTCTATATCAATTCATTGAGGCAGTACTGCTGGCAAGAAGACTAAGTTATACAAAAATGAGTGCACAGGGGATTACAAAGAAGTGGAATGAAGCTGACAATGTTATATTGCAGCAGGTTGAGAATTTTGAGATAAGATTGACTATATTTCTAATCCACATGAAAACTGAAAAAGCAGCATTAAACCCTGAGAGTTTGCAACTCCTTTGATTCACTTCTGTTACTTTTGGGGGCAGTGGTTTCAAGACAATAGGATGACAAAAGGCCAAGAAGCAGCAGGAATAGCCTTCTCTAGGCAACTGAATGTTTTCCAGGCATATCCTTTTGAATTCTCTAGCAAGGGAAGTAAGTTACCTCAGCTCCACCAAGCAGATATCTCTTATATTTATAGTTATACTACATATACTTACTATACTACTATACCTACATTTATACTTGTACTACAGCTTCTGAACATATGGGTGGACCCAATAGGTCTCAGTGGGTATAGAACTCAGATTCAAAGTATCTGTTGGAGTGTCGTAACTCCCAAAAGTGTAATCTGCCAAACGACAATTACCTTTCTGACCCACAGTGTTCATGAATTTTTCTGTAGCTGTTTCTATGCGCTAAAATTGGGGTTTTTTTGACTGGTGTGTCAGATCAGTCAAGACAGGCTAAGAAACAGTGAGTTTGAACTGTATCAAGGGTGACTTAGGTCAGACACTGGGAAACAGCTTCCCAGTAGTTACGCCAGTTCAAGGAGTTCCCAACCCTACTTATGCCTGCATCCCACTTCCAGCTGCGCACTGCCAGCCTACTTTTGTACTAGCACTGATGCCCTTTTTTTTCCCTCCAGACCTATTTTTAACTTGGGTCCACAGGACATTGCCACAAGCAGTTGTGCTGGCAGCACCTAGGAAGCAGTGTGAGGGGATGCAACCCCTTAACCCAGCACGGCTGCCAAAGAAAGCAGTACAGTACTGCAGCTCAACAGCAAGGATAATTGAGTGCAGAAATGGACTGCCTGGGGCAATTGTGAAATCTCCATTGTTGGTGAGTTTGAAAGGCTTCAAGACAAACATCTGTCAGGAACAGTTTAGGCAGAGTTGATCCTCCCTCAGGACAGGGACCAAATGATCTCTCAGTCATACCAGCCCTATCTTCTAGGACTCTTTAGGAAGAATCTCGGGTTCCCACCTTCTTGCTATCACCCCTTTAATCATTTCAATGCAGTTTGGTGACATCCTGAAGACTACATCTCCAGTAAGAAGAGCAATACCCTGTTCCTGTAAAACTGGTATAGTTTACACTAGAAGTAGACTATATAGCCAAAGAGAATTGCTGCTACCTGCTGGTATAATCCAGCCCGGAGCAGAGGTAAGCATATAATCTAAATCCCATTTCTAGCAGGGCTTATTTAACTGACCAACTACATAGATGTCAGTGATCTCTTCTTTTTCTTGATAGCCTGCTGTGGGATATTATAAAAGCAGCTGAGGAAGGGCTTCCTTGCTTCTATCACTTCTCTTATAGCTGTGAGGTGAGAGAAGAACAGAAACTGCTATAGGAAAGAAAGCAGAAAAAAAATCTTCAATAAAAGATTGAGTAAACAATGGAACAACAAAACAAGACAAATTACATACACAAACAGGTCAAGGTCTAAAGAAAAGGGAGACATCTATTTTTCCAGTGCCTATCTAGCAGCCACAATAATCTTTTCATGACAGTCCATAGGAAGATACTGCTCACAAGCTCCTTCCTACCTTTCCCATTCGAGGTTCTCCAACCAGTGCTCTGAATTCGAGGTTGTTCTGAGCATAGCTTCTAAGGTGAGCACAGACATGATCCAGCTGTTTTCTCCAGTAACCTGACAAGAGAGAGTTAAGCAGGAGAAAAATCTCTAAAATGGTGATTAACATTTCTTCCAGTCATGACTGATGATTTAAAAGATAGCATATTTTCACTGAGACAAAAGAAAATTTGGTTTTTTTTCTTTAGAAAATTAATCTGACCAAGAAAATAAGAAGCAAGTTATACCCTAAAAAAAGGTGATATACTGTCTTATCCATAGGTTAAATTCATTCTTAGGGCACCTCTATTCACAACAAAACCACGTCTCAGAATTGTCCTTGAGAATCAAAACTGCCTCCGTGTGAAGAAGAATCTCACAATATCCCAGATCATAAAAAGAAAAAAAAAGTACAATATTAAAACTAAGCAATTGTGCATTATTGAACTGATTTTTAGTTGACTTGAAGTCACTGACAGGTAACAATAAGCCAAATCTGAAAACTGCAGACACAGTAATAGCATTCTGGTCTGTGTAAATTATTCCTCAAATAAATGCCTTTCAATTATATACAGCAGAGCATATTAAAAGCTTAAGCGTTTCGGTTCTTTTGCCTGTCAGGATCTCTGTGAGAGAGTCAACATTCCTTTATGCTGGTACAGGACGTGAGACATGAGGGACTGAAGGCACCTGGATTAGAAACTCATCTTAAGCCATTTAGACTTTTTGCAGCTTCTGTCCAAATATTTACGAAGCAACATTCTGTTTTCATCAGAGAAGGAAACAAAAAGATTTGTTCTCATTCTTAAGTGGTTGCTATCAGGATCTGCTAATTTTGGTTTTGAGCATAGTTATGGAAAGTACAGAGTATGATTTATTTTGTTGTAAATAAATTGTGTAGGCTTGGTAACCTCATTTAACTTACACAATGAATTTGCTCTGACCTTATCCTTCCCTTCATGTTAAGTGAAGCTCAAAAGAGTGAAAAGAAGCCAAGTCAGAAGAAAAGTGCTGCTCTGACTTTTACAAGAGAAGGCAAGTGCACAAGGATTTTTGTGCTTGGAGGACTCTTCCAAGATCAAACTGGTAGAAATTATGACAAATTAAACCAGCAAGTCTTATTTGTTAAGCAGCTTAAGAGGAATGTAAACATAAATATATAACAATATAAATTGTTCCCTGCCATGGTCTCCCATGCAAAAACAAATACAAGTTGAAAACAGTAATTAAAAAATCCAAGCTAGACTACTACTTGGTGAGTGATCCCCCCAGAGAAGTCAGGATTATTTGCAATAAACTGGGTCATAACTAGCCTAAATCCCCAGATTTTATATAAAAAAAAATCCAGATGGCCAGGAACATATTCTTGCATGTTTGGTGTTTTATTATATCTAAAAGGATTTTTGGCAGCACTTATGGAATACTTGAATTCAGGCTGTCAATAGTTGATTACACCTCTATCACACTGATTTACTGTGTGTCACAGTAGAAAATGGAAGGCTTCTTTGTAAAGTTTACCTGGTAAATGACTTGACTCCTGTTCAAAACAGACTAAGAGTAGAACAAAAGAAGAAATATAGTACACATGGGAGGATTAGTATTTTGGTACTGCTGTTATTTTCCCCTGTCCTAACTGGTTTGGGTTTTTTAATCTTCACAAAAGAAAAGAAGGTTAGTTAACGGCTGATATGGTCAAGAAATAATTTTTAAAAAAAACTTATGTAACCACTTGTATTTAAAAGCTTTAATATCAAATATCTGATACTATTTGAATTGAAGAAATAATGGACATATTTGGTACATATAGACAAGATTTTCTTGGGTGATAGTGTATGGTCTTGTTGATACATGTAGTTTCAAGTCATGTATACAGCTCAGCATCAAGGAAAGGGAACAGCATGAAAGACCTGCCTGTAACAGACATTTATTGATTTATAGAATGAAATATGTTCCTCAGTCCTTGGCAGAGTCTAATGGAGAATACATTACACAGTGCAACTTCAACAAAGTTATCTGCTAAATGGATAAAAATTAACATAGTTCAAAAGCAGCTCAGAATTTCCTCCCAGCCTTTCCCAATGAAAGGAGTTCTCACTCACAAGTCAAGAGCTGTACTTCTGATAGGAAAAGATGAACATTTAGTGTTGGTTTTTTTTTTCCTCAGCACTATTACGAGCCAATCCTTTATTACCTCTGACTAAATTAAGGTCCCTGACATGTTGAGTCAAGTGTTGTATTTCCTACAGTGATGTCTAAGAGAACACGCCACATTTCAGGGCAAGGGAGTAGTGAAACAGATTTCCCTAGTGATAATTTTAAATATAAGAGTGCATCATGTGGATATTTATACACAGAGTCAAACCAGGAATATCTAACATTCATTAGCAACTGTTTCTACCCAATAGACAAATTATTCTGATAATGGCCTGAGGGGTTGACCCTATGATTGTAGAAAAGAGCTAGAGATGGGAAAGCAGATCAAAAAAAGTAACTGCTCCTCCAAGCCATTTGATGCTGTAGTGATTGAAAATTAACTTACTCTCTGGACTGCACAGCTGGACTGCCCTGTGAGATTAAAGACAATTTGCCAGTTGGGCCACTTATTAGGTCCCTAATTAATACTGATGGACTGCCTTTGAGAGTTTGGGATCCAGAAAGCTGAAGGTGATGTTTTCCCATGATAGTAAAACTAAAATCTCTAAAAAATTGCAAACTTTTTAATGACAGCAAACAGTCAAGTGTTCCACAAAGAACTAACTAATCAAACCAGGGACTGTGAAACAAAGTCGTCTGCAGTACTGATACAGTAGTTTGCACATGGACAGTCTCTGCAGTGAGCGATGTAGATGTACTGATACCTTTGAGGGGCTGGAAGACGGGGCCAACAAGAGCTCTCAAGGTTTCTATCAACCCTTGTTTTTGTAATCCTGTAAGGAATCCCTTTCTTTAGTTTCTTTTGCTTCTGAAACTTCTATAATTTATTCCACAACAGCACCCCAAACAAGTTCCTCACATAGACAAGCCTCATTATATGTTTTAAGAGCCCTGTGTCTCAGAGTTTTAACAATTCCCGCAGCAGGTACTATCACAGTTCTCACTGAACTTCACATTGCCAGCGGTGGGGAGGGTGCTGGGAGGTGGAGTGCTTCTTCAGTGGCTTCCAATTCCCTCGATCTTGTAGGATCTGAGGAAATCCAACTGCTAGCAAATTAGTAAGGCTGTACAGGGGTCAGTAACCAAAATTTTTATATTGCTGATAGCCTTTCTTTTAGCTGTTGATGGAGACCAGTGATTGAGTTCTAAGGCGTTTACAAACCACCGGTGGGAAGACAGACTTGTAAAGATGTAATCAGTGTCCTACGGATGGCACATTCCACAGACTATAATCTTTTCAGGACAAAGCAAGGTTGTACATTGCAGCTTTGTCTAGAAAACATAAAATCAAAACTCCTAACCTTTTCCAGGACTAATGGCTGTCAGGAGAGGCTTATGATCACTCATCTTTTCCAGCTTTTCTTTCTGTGAAATCAGCTCAAGCTCCTTCTTTTCCAGCAGTTTGCTAGATGGGTAAAAAAGTCCAATGGTCTGGGTTCCTTTATCTTCTCTTTCTTTTAGTTCCGCTCTTGATTTGAGCAAGGAAAAAGGAAGAGGCTGCCAGGCAACTTGAGATTGAAATCGTTTAGCCTGTGGAGGGAAAGGAAAAGTGTAAGTGATATAATTAAATATAATTAAATGGCTTACAAGCAGAAATTAACTAGAACAGTACAGAAGATTGTAAATGAGTGAAAAAGCTAGCAGGAAGAATCATTAGTAATTCTTTATTTTAATTGCCAGTCTGTAACAATGATGCCACTTATCACAAATATTCAAGCAAAAGCAAAACTCATGGTTGTCAGCAATATGATGTATATGCTTTTGCAAGACAAAAGCTGGCCATGTTAAATATTACACTCTTTCTTAAAACAAGAGTTTTAAAAACACTACATGAACAAATACCTTGTATCAGCAGGACACAAATAATTCACAAGTAATAAGATAAAAGTACTTAAAGACCTAAGTCTTTTGAAATGCTGATTGCTTCTCACTTTGCCATTTAGAGTAAGGCTGGATTAAGGCCTTTGGCTAAGGCTACCTTTCAGCAGAAAGCAGTTCTCAGAATAAACATATCCTCAGTTTTGCCCTCAGCATGCTCACAGACAACGTTGTCTCCAAGAGGAAATGAGCGGAGTTGTGCCACTGTATACCTGCAGTGGACTAGGTTTTTAGCTGTTTCAAACCTGGCTTTGTAATACTGTGTGTCTTACCTCAGAAAAACCCAGCATGCCCCCAGCATCCATGAGACTGCCTTTCTGAGAACTCGCCCTTGATGGGGGCTCTAGGTAAACGCCACAGGACCCACAGAAGCGAGCATATGGATGGTTGCTTGTACCACACTTGAAACAAGTAAAGTAGGACGGAGGAGGTCCAGGCTAGAAAGTTCAGTGAAACACTGGTCACTACACAAACATATGAGGCATGGGTTCAGGAATGATAAAAGCAGTGGCATGAATTAAAAGGAAGTAAACTAGTGCTACCTAAAGCTACTAGATTAGAAATACTAACCAGGATACCAGATTGTTAACACACTGGCAGATGCAAGACAGTAAATCTTCAGACATCTCAGCACTTTTTCAGTGAAGGCAAACACTTTTCAGACAGATCTAGCATTATGGTATATTATTTTTTCAACATATACTTTCAGAAACACTTATTTTCTTTGGCAAAGCCCTGTAATTACTTGTCTGGTGCTCTGACACTGAATATTGACTGCAGTTCTTTCCAGTTCAATTCTAACAACACCCCCACCCCGCAAATCCCCTGGTACAGTACAGCACCAATAATTAAGTATGCATACAGGGGACTGTTTCAAATTTTATGTAAACTCAGCCCACAGAAAAAAAAACCCAAACCCAATTCTCCTTGAGTGTGATCTTAGATTGAAACACTATACCTATAAAAATATATGTCAGGGGAAATTGTTTACCTTGACTGTATCACGCAAAAGCTCTACTGAGCAGCAGTTAAGTACTTGTCTTTACTGAAATTATTGAGGCCTTCAGCCAAAAAAATTGCATGCGTCATCTCAGCTCTGGTAATTGTCTGTATAGGTGATCATAGCCCAGAGCAGATATGGGAAAACTTGCATTAGGTTAGCCTATACTTTAACTGTTGATGGATATGTTACTTCGGCAGAGTATATGGCTATTGCATCTCAGATGATGCTTATTGACCCATGGCAATTTGTTTAAATCTTTAAACCCTTAAGTCGCTGACTGATGTGGGGTCAGGATGTCATCTAAGCCTTTCATTTTTCTTTACATAATCCTATGTGCTCTAAGCAAGTATTTTGATAATAATCACAGCATCATAGAATTGTTTAGGTTGGAAAAGACCTTTAAGATCATTGAGTCCAACCGTTAACCCAGCACTGCCAAGCCCACCACTAACCCATGTCCCTAAGCACCGCATCTACACATCTTTTAAACACCTCCAGGGATGGTGACTCAACCACTTCGTTGGGCAGCCTGTTCCAATGCTTGACAACCCTTTTGGTGAAGAATTTTTTCCTAACATCCAGTCTAAACCTTCTCTGGCACAACTTGAGGCTGTTTCCTCTTGTCCTGTTGCTTGTTACTTGGGAGGAGAGACCGACCCCCGCCTGCTCACAGCCTCCTTTCAGGCAAGTGTAGGGAGCGATCAGGTCCCCCTGAGCCTCCTCCTCTCCAGGCTGAACAACCCCAGCTCCCCCAGCTGCTCCTTATAGCACTTGTTCTCTAGAACCTTCACCAGCCCCGCTGCCTGTCCCTGGACACGCTCCAGCCCCTCCATGTCCCTCCTGCCGTGAGGGGCCCAAACTGAACCCAGGATCTGAGGCACAGCATCACCAGTGCCCAGCACAGGGGGACGGTCCCTGCCCCGGCCCTGCTGGCCACGCTGTTTGACACCAGCCAGGACGCTGCTGGCCCCCTTGGCCACCCGGGGGGCTCATGCCCAGCCGGCCCAGCCAGCCCCCCCGGGCCCTTTCCCCCAGGCAGCTCCCCAGCCCCCT
>JAVJGI010000035.1:33142219-33154581 GCA_035590275.1 Ibycter americanus | reverse complement strand
AAATCCATTCCCCACCACTCTCTGGGCCCCAGCTTTTTACCCAGTGAAGAGTATGCCCATCCCAGCCATGAGCAGCCGGTTTCTCCAGGAGATGCTGTGGGCAATGGTGTCAAAGGCTTTACTAAAGCCTAAGCAGACACCATCCACAGCCTTTCCCGCATCCACTAGGTGGGTCATCTTGTCATAGAAGGAGATCAGGTTCGTCAAGCAGAACCTGCCTTTCCTAAACCCATATAATAAGCTGTGTACTAACTGAGAAGGGTTTTGCAAAGAGAAGTTTGAAATTGTCGCAGGTCACAGATGAGTGAAAACAGATTTGTCAACACAAACAGCAAGAGCACATGCCTTGGCTCCACACCAGTCGCAGAAACGGGCGTCACATCGGTTAACGCGGCTGCATTTTGAGCACGAAACTGTCTTCCTTTGCTGGCTGTGGTAAGGCAGGGGGGGAGTGTCTCCTCCAAACCTGGGCTAATAAAACAAAACAAGCATTAGGGAGAAAATACTTTTTATGAGGAAAAGTTCACAAGCCAAATAAAGGGAAAGCGGAAAGCAAGCTACATGGACAACGTAAAGTAATATTTAAATATTAACGTAATAATTAAATATAAACGTAATAATTAAATTAAATAAATAACGTAAATTAAATTAAATTAAATAACGTAATAATTAAATTAAATAAATTTAATTAAATAATTAAATAATTAAATATAAACGTAAAGTAATATTTAAAGCCTAAAAGAATTATTTTGACTTAGAATAAGCAACAGACTGACTTGGATCTAACCTGTAATTTTTTTCATTACAAAACCACAGTAAAATGTGTCATTAATTAATTTTTAAATATTTTTAGCAGAACTAGAGGAATAAAAAAATTTATTTCCTTATCAATGGTGTCCTTTTACACTGAGTATTTGTTAATATGGCCCCATATATAAATACACTTCAAGCCAAGGGGGAGGTTTCTCTGCTGATAAACTTGTATTTTCAAATCCAAAGCACAGCAGCTATTTTGATTCGTACCTTTCTTTGTAGTAGTATGGCAGGGAGAGTGTATTCAGACAATGAGTTTTCTTTCAGTTTGATATTTGCTACATAAATATATTTTTGCATTTTTTTACCTCATACAAGTTATATATTACCTAGCTTTCCTACTAAAATTAACTTATATGGGTGTATGCAAAAGAAAACAGATTTTATTCAGCTGAAACTTCTAGTGGTTGAGTATAGATTCTAGTTAGGACAAATAGGTCTTAAAAATGTTTTGCTAGGTTTGGCCTCAGGCTTATGCAGTTTATTTTCTCTGCAAGTTGGGAATATGGATAAGGAAGAGAACGCAAGGAAAACTATTTTGATTACAGACACCACAACAGCACATAAGCAAACATGAAATAGATCTATTTTCATCTGTGGTGTGCATTGCAATTTGAATGATGCATTTGGGGGTTCGTTTGGAAGATAAAATTTACAAAAGCACAAGTCCAAATATGTTCTACACCAAAATTATTTAATAAGCATTAATAGTAATATCAGCATTATTACTAATTATTAAATATTCAGGAATTACTATTGGCTATCACTAATTAATCACTATTATTAGTAAATTTTCTGATTACTATTAATAATTCTTACTTTCTAACTTTCTCTCTTAGCTACTATGGGTCTCACCACTCAAGTTGTATGCCTAACTACATATGCAGCTACATATTAATATCTACATTCAGTAAGGCAGCTAAACGTATGTTTATCTTAGGTAAGAACAGATGCTTACTGAAATTAACTTTGAAATGACACGTCAGTGTCTATACAAGACACTTTTGCCTCTAGCTACTGACAGTTTTAGAACTCAGGATGTTGCCATTATAATCAGATTTCAACTTGCAAATCATTATTCTTCTCTCATTTCTGTATTTATCACAATCTGGAGAAGTGAAATGTACCATCAGGTTTTCATACAAGACTTTTCTCTTCAGAAGTGAAAGGAAAATTCTTCTAAGGAACTAAATGAGCAAGCTAAATGGGGAGTTGAAACAGCAATTTTAGGGGGAACATTTATTGTTGCTTTTCTCATCCCTGTGCAGAGCCACAGCCAAATACAAGCATAGTAGCTGTATGCATGTAGGGGAAGCAGCAAATGGAAATAAGAAAAATAAGGTAAAAAAATACTTTATTTTCACAAAATAATTGAATCAGCGAGAATGATCTTCCTGATCATTCTGTATATACTGTATATATATAAATATATATATTTTTATATATATGTATATATATATAAAACCTGTATATACTCAGGTTTTCTATTGCAATTGAAAACAATCTGAATGTAAACAAGACTCCCTTGGAGTCAAGGCTACCCACTTTCTAAGAGCCTTCTGAGCTTTCATAATGGCATTTGCAATCCTGACTTCCATAGGAGAAGCTTGAAGGTATACAAAACATTTATTTTTAGCTAGACTTTTGTGATGGCAAATCTGTGGGAGTACTGGGCTTGAATATGGCATGAAGGAGGAAATCTCTGCTTTTGTAGCATAGGGACACAGGGATATGACTTGTTTCCCAGAGAAAAAGAATGTTATGCTTTGATTTGATTAACCCTAGTATGATCGAAGCAAGAAGCCTTACCGTCTGTATTTCAGGCAGTTTGCTTTCACAAGTCACACAGTGTTTATGGTGAAGAGGATTTCCTGTGCCACACACCTGACAAATTACTTTGCCCTTTTAAACAGAGAAAGAATATATTTCACATAGTATTTGAAAACTGTGAACTTGATCTTACAAAATGCTGTGGTTATTCAGCCCTGCAGACAGAAGAGATCCTTCAAGTCTGTGCTGTGGGCTTCAGACTTTAGTTAGGCCATATTGCCTATGTATCTTGGTGACAATTTTTGTTATACTACGGTACAGTTCCCTCAGGAAACCCAGTGTCAATACCTCCAGTATATACTATTGTCAGTTTCCTTAGTCACTGCACTCACACAAAACAGATAGTTCAGTATCTGCAAGGATAATAATAATAAACCATGAGGGTGCCCTAAAAGCCCTTAGCACAGTCACTATTAACAAGTAAGTTTCCACTAGAGCTAAGAATAATGAGTCTAATATTTTGATTGTTGCCACCAAATAGTTCAGGGCTGCCTTTGCACCTACATCAGCGCTGCCATAAAACATTAAATCTGCACCAATGTCTATAATATGCTTCAACATCAAACTGGTAACTACCTCAGATTACGCATCTCCTTTGTTATCTGGTAGTCTTCAGCCAGAAATTTCCTTTCAGCATCCATCTCTTTCCAAAACTGTTCCCTTGCAATTATCACAGAATCACACAGAATGACTGAGGTTGGAAGGGCCCTCTGGAGGTCACCTGGTCCAGCCCTTCTGCTCAAGCAGTGTCACCTAGAGCAGGATGCCCAGGACCATGTCGAGACGCTTTTGAATATCTCTAAGGAAGGAGAATCTACAACCTCTCTGGGCAACCTGTGCAGGTGCTCAGTCACCCTCACAGTACAAAAGTGTTTCCTGATGTTCAGATGGAACCTCCTGTGTTTCAGTTTGTGCCCATTGCCTCTGGTCCCGTCTCTGGGCACCACCAAAAAGAGCCTGGCTCTGTCTTCTTTGCACCCTCCCTTCAGGTATTTATATACATTGATGAGATCATCTCTGAATGGTCTTTTCTGTAGGCTAAACAGTCCCAGCTCTCTCAGTCTTTCCTCCAGATGCTTAAGTGTTCTCTTTCATCCTCATCACCCAAGACCCTTTGCTTGTCAGCCCTGTCCCTCACTCCCTCACAGGGCTGCTCTTAACCCTTCCTCCCCTGTTGTTTCTACTTCAAAGCCCTTCTTACTAGCCCAGCACTCCTGTGAGGTGGATCCCATCTCGTCTAAGCAAATGCTGAACCTCTAACAGGGTCCCACCATCATAGAAACCAAACCTTGTTGCGGACACCAGCTCTGCAACCAACAGTGGACATGCAGTATCAGTCCTCTCCTCCTCACACCCTTTCCCCTGACTGGGAGGATCAAGGAGGGCCCCTACCCCTGCGTAGGGAGTATTTTGTAGGGCAAATGTTGTCTAGTTAAGACCACCAGCACTTTTGGATCACTGGCTAAGACTGCACTGTAACATTTTGGGCATACACCCACTGCCCCAGTCCTGCGAGCCCATCTGTGCAAAACACATACAATCAAGTGAGGAAAGCAGAGTAATGAGGAAGTATTTCATAAACTTAAAATGTTTAGTAATATTAAGGCCATAAATCACAAAATCATAGAATATCTCTCTACCGAACACAAGTGCATGCATTCCTGTCATTTATACTGCTACGTCATGTGGTCTTCAGCAGACCTTACCGAGCTTATGAGGTTTACCTTTAATGATTATTTCTACTCAAGGTGTTTTTAAATCCTACTAACTCTTAAAGTTGTCATAATGTAATTATACAAACCCAAGTTGGATCAAAATATTTGCAATGAAGTAATCTGTTAGAAAAATGCATGCCAGGAGGTAAATCACTATTTTGTTATGTTTGTTCTCAATTACCTTTATGCAGATGTTGGTTTGGGGCTGCAGCTGTGGAGCTATTGGTGACTCACACACAATGCAAGTGGGTGTATTCATCGGCACAAGATGTCTGCATTCAAGACATGGGGCCATCTGAAGAAAAAACCCCACGACAGCATGTTAAGGGCCATAATGAGATCATTAAGCTTATCATGAGATTCTCAGTATTTTCCTGGTTGGAGTCTACATCAGCAGCAAAGCCACTGGAAACACTAAAACTGACAGCAACAGATACTGATACTGATCCTTAAAGGTCAAAGGCTAAGAGAATGCTTTACTGACTACCAAAAACATGCCAGAAAGGTACCAAGTTAACTTTCAGTAAAATTAATATGCTACTATAAAATGTGTGCAGGTAGTTGAAATCGGCCTAATTATGAATCTAATCTAAAAAGGTGGTAAATATTCTCAGTCACCACTTGAAACTACAGCATTGCCCCAGACAAGACATCTTTCTGATGATGGAGGAAAAAAATGCACCATTGACTTGTTAGATCAGGTTATTATCTTTTGGGAAGAGCTTAGGGAAGACAGTTGACAGGCATCACTGTAAAAATCCGGTGCTCTTACATATGCCCACACATGCCACCGTTTAAGGTTTCAAGCATATTAGACGGATCTTCTACAGTTATGACATAAGCACTAGTTACTAACTAACTAGTTAGCTCTGGATTAAGATGCATATACAGGTCCTGAAGATGCAGTGGGTGTTGTTGCAGGATGAGGAGGAACCCGAATTTAGTAATGTTTCCTGACACAGGCAAATAAAACACAATTTACTTTTTCATTGTTATCCTTTTATATGACACTTCAAGCAATCTATGGTTAATTTTGCCCATCATTTAAGAATTACATCGGGTCCACTGCTAAAGCTACTGAACAAAAACAATCAGAACAGAATTTCCTAAATGAAAGAGTGACTAAATAATGGTTTTGCCAGCATAGAATGTGTAATTTGCTGGGGAAGTTGTTTTCTCCAAGGACGATTTGTTGATTGTTACAAGGTTTTGCTGACCTGCGCTCCTTCAGGGGGTGGGAAGTGATGTACTGGCACAGGCGGGATAGGAGATCCACATTCCTGACAGAAGTGAGCCAAGGGGTCAGACAGGCGAGGTGCAGAACAGTGTGCGCATCTGAAAATAACAGCTAGCTGGCTGAGCTTGTTTTGGTATTGCACTGCTGCATACTAATGAATAATCTGGAACTTGCTGAGACAGGACTTAGGCCACTGATTTCTCAGTTGTGGTTTCCAAGCTGTGGTGGTCCACCAGATCCAGCCCCAGCATCCATGATAGGAGGTTCTGAATTCTAAACAGCTCTGCAATGCAGAAAGCTCTCTGGCTGCTATGGAGTTTCATACTTTCTTCCTCACCATGTGAGGTAAAATCTCCTGACGCACAGTCTGTGTCAGGCCTCACTGCTGCACCATGGGGAACCACTGATGTAGAACACATAAGCCTTTCAATACTGATAAGCATCAATGTTCTGCGAGACTATTCCAGTGAGCAGTTTTCACCTACAGCAGCGAGGGCTGTACCCTAATTTGAAAAGACAGCTTTTCCTCTGCTCCTACAGGTATTAGGAATTTCTTTTAAAGGATGGTAAGATAGTTGATAACTGTGTACAGTGAAACATAAATAAAACTATAAATAACAGAAAGAATTTTCAAAGGCCTATCTAGATCATGTTCTCCAGTTATGAGCCAGTGTCTGTCTTCGCTTTCCTCATTTCATAGTCCCACAACATTATCAACTTAGTTGCAAAAGGCAATTGATCAGTTACTTTCCAAGGACAAGTATGTTAAAAGGAGAAGTTACTTACCTGAGAAAATCTGTTTCCCTCTGGATCCTTGACACCTGTGTGCTTGCTAAGCTTTTCCGGCTAGTCACTGCAGAAGAACTAGCAAACTGAAATAAAGGTAATTCTTTAGCCTTAGTAAGTGAGTATTTGCAAAATGCATTTATATATATGCTACTCTTATGAGTAGCAAAATCAGCTGAAGATGGTACTTGAGACAAACTGCACTGAAATGCATTGCTTTAAGGGGAATATCTACTACACTTGATTCCCCCATTAGCATCAAGGACCCACAGTGTCCTTCCTTCAGTTCTTCCAACAGTGTCTCACTATTTACCTCCAAGACAGCATTACTGAATTATTAATTTTTAAATATCAGCTTGCCAACATATAGCAATAAGTATTTGCTAATTGCAGATTCAGTAATGTATTAGAAGAGAATTAGTAGGAATGCAGGCATTGTTAATTTGCTTTTCCTGGTTTTGTCGTTACTGATAACTATACACTGCTTTGGGCATTCCTATTCTAGTCTGTCGTTATCAGTAAATTTAAATTAACACTCTATAATACAGCCAAAGGCATTAATTTCTGAGAGATTATATAAGAATGATCAAAAATCTTCACCTCTTTATTTTTTTAGAGCTCAGTTGTGATGACAGCCTTTTACAGTTTTCTTCAACACCCCTTCGCTTACCTGTAACGACTCTGTTGGTGGTGCTGAGATGGATTCCTCTCTGTACTCTGTTGTTTCCAAATGACTGACAAGGAGCTGTTGTCCTTGCAGGGAGCTGTGAGCAGCCTTTCTTTCTGTTTCCCAGTCTGAAATTACAATCCTGTTATTCCACTGTCATTCACTCCATGCAGTTAACGTATATCTTAACATGAATATTACGTAGTCTTGCTTTAAATTCCAATGGCTAAGCGTATTTAAACATGTATTTGACATTCAGATTTTGGGTTCAAATAAACTGCATGGAATTACAGGAAATTACACTAGAAGAAACATCACTCCTCTCTGAAAGAGCTTACTTTTGTATTTTTCTCTATTTATGGTTTTCTTCCTTCCTGCATGCTCAACAACCCCCCCAGCTCCTAAGACTAAATTAATGTCTAAACATTAATACAATTCCCTCTTCTTAAAACAGTCCCATTGCCGTTACCATGAAATAACAGGGTTTATCTATAGAGAAAATCTGGGTCAAGCTTTCATTTGTGCTGTGTGTATTTATTTTGGAATCTTACTGCACGAAAACATCAGTAAAGCACTCCATAAAGGATTGGCAATCCCATCAATTTAACAGCATTTTCTGGCACAAAGGGAAATACAGACTGGGCCTCGTTATGTTGCTGAGAAATTAATGACATTTTAATATGTTTTAAAGAGGTAATGTGAAATGTATGGAAAGTAATTTTTGTTCTCTATTTGCCATGTTGAGCAACTGAAATTGGAATTCCCAGAGGATTTTCTGTCTTCTGAGATGGTTTAAAAATTACCCATATTTTACCAGTGATAAAAGAAGAAAACTTTACACTATTTTCAGCTAAGACAGAACTCTATTTCAGTTTTATGAAGTAAACTATACCTTGAAAATTTTGGGGTGCTTCACTCCAGGCAGGCTTGATTTCCACATGCACTCCATTCTTCTTTGGTTTTGTGGTAAATATTTCAGCTTCCCTCTCCTAAAAAGTAATTCCATTTGTACTCCAAATGAAATTCTTGATTTTGCTCTAATCCTCTCTTCCTATGTTTATTTGTTAAGATTTTAAAAGTACATGTTTAAGGTACTTATCTTCAATGCAAGCATTTGAATATCTTAAATTATAAATGTATTTTTAAAATGTTTGTCCTGAATTGGTCATAAAAGACCAGTGAAAAAAAAGGAAAAAAAAGCCTTGAAATTTTAATATTACAAAAAGGATCAATGCAACAAAGATGGGCAAACAGAGAAAGTAAAATATCTTAGTATAGGCAGTCAAAATTTATTCTCTAAGTAATATCATACATAGAACATTTCATATTCACACAAGAGGTTACAATCGCTAAAACTTACCTTTGTGGCGGTATCTTTTAGGAAATTCTTGTCATTGTCTTCAACAGAGAAAAGGATGTTTGGTTGCTTGTACTCTACCAGAAACACCTTTGTTACAACTGTACTCTCCCTGCAGTCCCTGAAAATCAATGTTCACAAAGCTATACACGTGCCACAAACCCATGTGCACCAACAAGTAAATCACTGATGGACATGGCTCTTTTGCTGGAACATCTCTTCCAAGCTTGCAAGTCATTATTTCAGTTGATAAGTATAATCCTGGGCAATACTCTCAGGAACTACTGCTTTATTTTGGTTTGGTTTTGCTTTTTTCAAGTTTACAATATGCATGATAAGAAGTTACCAATAAAATACACAGATACTTTAATCCCTCAACATCTTTTACATGTAAAACTCTTGACATTCCTGTGTCTGCTTTCTGGAGTAACTAGTGTTTGCCAGTGTTGCAGAAAATAGAGGAAAGCGATACTTTCCTTCTATTCATAATACCATATTCCTTTTCCTAGTCAAACAGCAGTTAGCAAGCTATTTATTTGATAAAACAACTGTCATTCTCTACTATTTATTAAAATACAGCAGTAACATTGAACTCGCTGTAAATGTCCAAACCATGCACTTAGGATTTATTGTCATTCTAGAGCATCTGTTTTGCACACCTGAAAATGTCTTAATAAAAACCGTACTGGAAACAACTGTTAATCTAGGTAGTGGTATCAGAAAATATATATAGGCCCAGGTTTTGCATATGCCTGCACAGGGAATATAATGCTATTACATTCCAGAGTGGACACAAGCAAAGGCTACCTGCAGGTACTAATAGCAGGGAACAGCAAGCCCAAATCCCCAGCTGGAGTGGAATTTTCTGCTCCCTTGGAAATAAAACCTGATGCAACAGGGTACAGCTAGAGAATTTATGTGTGTTCTCTCTGTCTCTAAGCATGAAGTTAGTTTGGAGGAAGTCAGTGGCTGTGCAGCAAAATCCAGTTTTCTTTCTGTGTATTGTATTTTTACTTTACTCTTGCTCATACAACATCGTACTTAAGCTGTGAGGTTTAGCATTCTGTGCTCCTTTGGGAGAAACTAAGCAGATTCATGGGAAGACCAGCTTCTGTAAATCTGCTGAATTTATTGCAGTGGGATGACCCCAGAAAACAACATACTAGTTCCTCTGGCATCTCTGATGATCACACTCAGAAGGATGAGCTCAAAGTATAGTATATTTTATCAGTTTCTCACCCACGGCCTCTACAGACCATTGGCCCAGGAGATAAACATCCAAGAGATAATCCAACCTCACAAGCACTTAATGGATAAAAAGTGCTATGAGAAAGTGAAGTCAATGCAACCCATGAAGATCACTTGATTGCCACCTGGTTGGGGCAAGGGGCGTCTCTCATTTGCGAGGTACAGAGTGCTTTAAACAACAGGGCTCCAAGCCATGATGGGGATATCTGTCCCTTGCCAAAACACAACTGAAATAAACAGGATCCTTACCTGGTAACTGCTAGTGCCTTGACCATTACTTTCCCAACTGGTAACATGATAGGACCCTTATACTTAAAAGTGTTATGCTCTCCATAGCCAGGTTTCCTAATGAGTTCTGGTTTACTTCCATCTAAAGTGTAATAAATAGAGACCTCAGGTGTATCTGAAAGAGAGAGGAAGTAATTAGCCAAACTGTATTCAACCTGTGAAAAACGAGCTCTGCGCCTCAAAAGTACTCATACTGTGCTTCATTTTTCTCACATAAACAAAACAAAGCAGTTCCATAAATGACTGAATGTTTGGGACCAAAACTGTTTCTCCCATGAAAAATTAATTACTCAACAAATGTAATTTCATTATAAGCAATATTTCTCTTCATAAAGTAGCTGTGCAACGTTTTTGTTTCATACAAAAACAATGGTTTTGTATGAAAACACTGGAACAGCTTGTCCATTCTAATGACAGAAAAGACATTTTCTGCCATGGTGAAAGGTGGCATTTCAAAAATAGTAATGCAAACCTTTGGGCTGAGCCTGGCATATGATACTTGCAAGCACTGTTTTTGCAGTCAAAGCAAAATGCAACAGTTTAAGAGCTTGATCTTGGAAGCAATTAAGACTGCTAATTGCAGACATATAACTCATAAGTCAGTAATATTTTTTGAATGCATAAAATTAAGTGCAAGTATATTTGGTATATCAAAACATGTTGGTTAGTTTTAGAAGTTTCTTAATGAAATTTGCACTCATAAAAATCCTAATTAAATGCAAACAAAAGTATAGAGGCTAAAAGTTTCAGATAAATGCATAAGAAAAGGTTTTACATAGAGTCAAAGCTCTTATTCATACCTGATTTTATTTCCACGGGAGTATTTGTGTCTATTTCATGTTTAGCCTTCCCTGGAAGAGGGATTCGAAGTGGTATGACCTGAGGAACTGCGACAGAGCCAGCTGTCATTTTTCTCCGCAGTGATCTTTAAAAAAGAAAAACAAAAAGGCAGACAACTTTTCTAAACAGAAGAATGCATTGAGAAATTTGTTTTTTTAATGATTCCTTGTCTTCGTTTCTCTTAAAAGAGAGGACACCGTATTTTTTAAACTGTTAGTTCTCATTAATATATGCACAATTTTCACACTGAAAAGGAGCAGGATCCCAACAACCACCAACCACACTTCTGACTTATTCTCCTGTTTCAGAACTGTGGACAAAGCTTGAGATGAGCACTGTCACTTTCATTTCAGTTTGGCCTTCCTTGCTCAAGTCTGATTTCCATGTGTTCAAGTGGAACAGCTTTACCATCACACATCAGTGATAGATGGCAGGAGTGAGTAACAGCGAAGCATCTCTGCCCTCATCACGGCAGATGTGGAACCAGCCTCTTGTTTCATTGTGGC
This sequence comes from Ibycter americanus, assembly GCA_035590275.1. Lineage (NCBI taxonomy): Eukaryota > Metazoa > Chordata > Aves > Falconiformes > Falconidae > Ibycter > Ibycter americanus. The sequence goes on along the minus strand of JAVJGI010000035.1, from coordinate 33,143,294 downwards.
CAGCTGAACACGTACAAGCCATCCTGAAAAGGGCTGAAGCAAGACAGCTATTGCTTAAGCTTATCTCTGCTATCATATGCGTTAAGAATGTACCTTACAGGTGCCAAACATGATTTATCAGAATTTACATAGTCATTATCATGTCACACAATTCAAGAATGAAAAATTGCATTTGGATGCAATAACATTTTACAATACAAAACTGTACCCCACATCTTGGGAATTGATACTCAGGGCCAGGAAACATGTCTACACTAGAAGCATTTGGTTTTGTAACTAACCCTTCAATCCTCCAGAAACATCTCTGAGGCTGCTCGTCAAGGCAGACAGTAATGAATCAGCACACGAGGTGTTCGTTAGTCCACGCTCTTGCTGGGGCTATGCTGAGGTAAGCCACCCTGCTGCCTGCAGCTGCCCATCTCCTTGGCTGGGCTACCTGAAGCAGCGGTTAAGCGGCACAGGAGACGCAACAACGGGTGGATCAGATCTTCACCTGATGCGAGGAAGCAGAGAGTATGTTTCCTCAGGGATCCGCCTGTTCTTGGCACACCTGGATCAAAAGCACAGCGCCCCATTCCAGCCCTCTGGGAGCCTGGCACTGGTGGGACACATGGGCCAGTGGGCTCCATCCCTGCCTGGCTTGGATCCAGCCCCTGCCCCACTGCCCTGCCCACCCGCACTGCCCCCTCAGCGCCCCCTCAGCACCCCCTCATCACCCGCTCCCACAGCCCTGCCGCCCCACTCGATCCCAGCCACAGCCCTGCCGCTTGATCCCTGCTGCTGAGGCCCTTGTCGACCCCACTCGATCTCTGCTACTGAGGCCCTTGGACACCCCACTCGATCCCACCCCACTCGATCCCTGCTATAGAGTCCACCCCGCTCGATCCCATCCCACAGCCCTACCCGCCCCCCTCGATCCCAGCCCGCCCCGATCCCCGCTCGATCCAGCCCCCCCCGCCCCCCGTTACCACAGACGCCGCGCGCCGGGCCGCGCGCCCCCTGCCCCCTCCCGCCTCCGGCCCCTACAGCGCGGCCGCCCATTGGTCCGCGTCCCGTTGCTTAGCAACCGACCACC
>JAVJGI010000035.1:33124354-33141861 GCA_035590275.1 Ibycter americanus | reverse complement strand
GGGGGCGGTCAGGAAGTAGGTGCTGAAGGGGGGGCTTGCTGCTGGGGGCACGGTGTGTGTTGGGCTGGGCCGGGAGGTGCTGAGCGGCAGTGAGGGATGGGCACAGGCTGCCTTCGCCTGCCCTGGTGTGCCTCTGTGCTTGGAAAGGGGAGCTGTGGCTTTTCTGCATGAAGTAATTTTTTTCTAAAAGGTAATTTTGTCCGTATTTACAATCTGTGATATCTGGCAATTCCTTTCTGTAAGAACCTGTTGTATAATGAAACTGTACAGGGAGCTCTAAATCCATGTTGCTGATAACGAGAGCAACATAAATCAGAGCACTGTGTTCAGTGGTGTCACGAAGAGCACAGGTAGTTTGTCCAGCAGTTGCAGCAGCATATTTGTCAGCACGGGGAGTAGACGCTAAGTTCCCTCAATAGATATGACCAAGAAGCAGTTCATGGGTGCTTTTCCCCTGAGTTCTTTTTCCTCTCTTTCCTTCTGACTAATACTGTTTGGTTTGGGGTTTGGATGCAACAGAACATGATTTTAAACTTGCTTTTCTCCTGCCCCAGGATTATTGAGCTGTGTCATCAGTTCCCTCACGGTATCACAGACCAGGTGATTCAAAATGATATGCCTCACATGGAAGCGCAGCAGCGAGCCATGGCGATCAACAGGCTACTCTCGATGGTAGGATGATCTCACCTTCCTCGTGTTACTTCAGCCAACCCAGAGCACTCTTTGTATACCCAGTCTGCATGGTAGCAACTTGTTGGGCAGAGCTGGCAAATTAATCCCTTTGGATTTAGCAGCATTTGCCATAATATACAGTTGCTGTAATTTAATTTTGGTGGCCATAAGCACTCGTGATTGCCAAAGCCAGCTAAAGCATACCTCAACTTACTCTTTCCATTCTGTAGTACAAAGTTAACGTGAATGTGTATATCCATGTGAATTTCTAGGCGGGGAAGCTACTACCACTGAGAAGTACCACATTTGTTATTTTGATGTGTCTAGAGTTCTTTGATCTTCTTTTCCCTGTTTATTACTTTGTAAAGCAGAATGTGATACAGTGCTCTAATGCGACAGTCTGATGCAAGTGTAGTTGCAGTGGTTCAGCAGGTGGAAAGGTGGCAATAACAAGTGATAACCACAAGGCCTGTTAATGATGGGGAATGAATTAGCTAGAGATAAAAGAACGGATCTTAGCCCACGCTCTTGTATGTGGAGGTCTTCTCCAAACCCCTCGCAAAATTCCAAGGTTGTGGATTAATAAGAAGATGAAACATCTCAAGGAATTTTTTTGCATCTTCTGTAAATTTCCTGCATCTCACTGGGCATTTCCCTTTACTGTATCAGGAGTCAGCCTAAGACAGGAGTGAGGACCACAGTCAACTACTTCTGCAGTGTGTTCAGGAACAGATAGTAGCTGTTTAGTCTTGTTGGTTCAGTGTGGCATAAAGTTGAGTATCAGCTAAATGTTTGAGGTCTTTAAAGATCAAGATACCTCTCAGTTCTGTAGCTAGCCGCTTTGTGGATGTGTGAAGTCAGGAAATAAAGCAGACTGAGTGGTGCAGTCAAGAGAGCGCTGTTGGAAAGAGGGGCACTGGCTTTCTCAGGTAGAGGGGTGTTAGAAAGTATCCAAGCTGAGGAAGGTGTGGTGTGGTTTCTTGTTTATTATTTTTTTTACTAACTGAAACTTCTTAGCTTGGACTGTAGTAGGTGGCACTGGAAGTAATCTAATCTCTCTTTTTGGTCTTTTTGTTATAGATGTGACTTTGTGTGTTCAATAACTTTTAAAAGGGCTGGCCAAATTTCATAATGGGCCTTCAAAGATAGTTAAGTCTCTAGAATTTTAAAACAGATGCATTGGAGTGTGTGTAGAGATCTAGTAAGTACCTCAAACATGGGGAAAAACTGCAGTGAGAGCTCAGCCTTAATGGGCATCAGGTCCTTCACTTGAGATCAGCTGCAAGTACTTCATCTGTAGAAAAGCATTGAAGGGGGTCATCTTGAGGTGTGAGCTTCAATCAGCCACATAGTGCAAATCTATAAGAAACAAGGCTGTAACTATGGGGAAAGGATTAGCTGGCAATGAGAGAGTAAATGTTAGTTAATGCTGTTATACACAGTTGTGCTCCTGGGCTTGTCTAATTGTTTGGATCTTCAAAATGGGGAAATAAGGATTTTCCCAGCCTAGGCATAAGTGTCAAGGGTAGAACAAATGTTTTCTCTGTGAGGGAGAGGTGCCAGTAATTTGCCTCTTGAGAGGCACTGTCTATCCTGGTTGGCAGTTTTCCAGTTAGTAAAAAAGAGATAAACTTTGCTACTGAAACTCAGAATTGTTCAAAGCTTGCGTAGTAGAGCCCCAATGTGATTTGTATATAGCCATACAAATGAGTGTTTTGGTGGAAAATGAGAGCAAAGTATACAAGAAATTGATGTCCCTCGTACAATGTGAAATTTAGGAGAAATAATTGGAACTGCATAGGTGTTGTGGGAAGGGGCAGGAACTGTATTTGTTATTTCTGATAGATGATGGTAAGTGGATACTCGTCAGGGCAAAAAAATATCCTCAAGGGTAGTATTGTTCCCTATGGTTAGAAACGTTAGTTTTCCCTTTTCTTTATTCAGCTGACATGAAATAAGGTTTTTATTCTAGAAGTTTAAAAGATGCTGGCAATGTTCTGAAACAAGCTATTTGAATGAAAGTAAGCTTACTGTGCCCATCTCTCTTAGGGCCAACTGGACCTTCTCAGGAGCAATGCAGGTCTCCTGTATAGAATCAAAGAGTCTCAAAATGCCAGGTAAGCCTTGTGTTTGCTGGATAAATATATTTGGAACACAGTCCTGCAACTCATATGCAGCGTTGCTGAGAAGGCACCCAACAATGTAATATGGATTCTGTAACGTAACTGCTTGTTTTAGGAGGGTGCGCTTAACTCCCCTGAGCTGATCCTGAAAACTCTTACTAGGTATAGTGCTTTCTGCTGAACAGAGGTGCCATGGGACTGTAGGTCTAACTTCCTAGCAGAGTTCCCGGTCAAGACGACAGCAAAGTGATCTGTACAAACATGTATACTCAGGTGAAATCCAGCTGAAGCCTGACCAAACCATCTGCAAACTGTGGTTCTGTGGTCTTCCTCACTGCTTATGTTACAGGATCAGCACTCGTTTACAGCTGTTCCAGGAGGCCACTTGAACTCATGCTCTTTGATTTATTAAAGTGTACCTTCAAACCATGTCTTGTGATGCCTATGTAAATCTGAGTAATAGATGCCCAGACATACTTTGGAAAGAAATACCCTTCAAAATTATCCCCAGTGCAAGCGTGTCATCCTCTCTTTCAAATCTTTTAGAAAAAGATTGCTGAGTTCAGGCTTTCTCAGGCCAGTGAAAAGGCATGTTTTTAGAGTTGGGAGCATGCTACTATCCCTTTGAAGATGTTCTGTCTAGAGACAGATTATCCTAAATTATGCTCCGTGCTGTGTTTGACCTTCCACAGTTGTGTGGAAGTACATGACTCCAAATTCCTCATTGTTATGACAAGCTGAGTGACTCCTGCTTAGTCACTTTTCTTTCGTACTGTGCTCTTTTCTCTTTACTGTGGCTTCTCACTGGCAAGCGTGTCTTGATCCAGAGAGGTTTAGTGTCATGTATTATATTTGCCAGTGGCTGGCTTATTGTGTAGATTTTTTTTTTTCCTCCTTTGTGCATTGTTTTTTTTCCCACAGTACTTGTTTGTAGTTTAAAACAAATCCAACTTCTTTCAAATTTTGGACCTTTCAAAAATCCTGATGTCTGTCTTATTTTACAGTAAAATGAAAGGCTCTGACAATCAAGAGAAGCTGGTTTACCAAATTATAGAAGATGCAGGCAACAAAGGTAGTTTACATAAATTATAAACTGATTAGTACTAATTCTGTTTACTTATGGAACCATTCCAGTCCAGACTTTTAAATCCTTGTCCAGACAGTACAAATATAAAGTCTAGAGTCCCCATACCAGGACTGTAGCTGATGTTCCATGTGTCTGCTTTTTAAAGACAAAAGGGAAGATGACACATTTCTCTATTAAAATAACACATTTTCTTTTAAGTAGGGAGTGTTCTATGGGTTCCTCAGCTTGACAGTCCCATAGATAACTCATATTCCAGGTATTCTGAAAAAGCCCCCCAAAGTCAGCCAGGACAGCTTGTTATCTATATTGGTTTTAATAGTTGTACTGCCAACAGAAACTACAGCTAGTAACTAGGCTTTCTCAGCAGTCATTGCCTGCTGTATTTGAGAGATGGCAGGTGTGTGTGTGTGTGTGTATATATATATATAAAAAACTGGCTGTTATATGTTTATTGAAGCAAACACTAGTTACCTAAAAATTCAAGAACATTTCTGTGACGTATTCGTGTTGGCAGTGAGATGGGGTCTGCTTGTAAGAGCTCTTGGGGGAGAGGTAAAGGGCAGAAGGACAGTGGCTGTGGTATGTGTCTTGTTCCATCCCCTTCTGTCCCTTCCCTCCCTTTTTCTGGGAGCGGTAGGATCAAGAATACATCCTGTGGTTGGCAAGTGAGTCAAGCAATGTTGTGACCGGGCTTTTGGTTTGTGAGTATGTACAGAAACAAATGGTACCTTCTATTCATTTCTGTTCACTTCTCTGTTTTTAAACAGGTATTTGGAGCAGGGACATTAGATACAAAAGTAATTTGCCTTTAACGGAGATCAACAAGATACTGAAAAACTTGGAAAGCAAGAAACTAATTAAAGCAGTTAAATCTGTGGCAGTGAGTATTTTGTGACTTTTTTTAACAATTTCAGACATTTGCTGCATATGTTTGAACAGGGGACTGGGAGCAGAGAAGCCTCATTCTGCCTCCAGCTTTCTTATTGACTGTGCACCAGTGTTTGACACTTTGCCTTTAGTGTGCAGATGTGAGGTGCAACAGATACAAGAGGCTATAACTTTATTAAATAATCAACATACTGGTAACAAGCTGATTAATAAACACATCACTATTAATATACAATTCTGTCACTCTTCCCACCACTACTGAGTACACACCATTACTATCAGTTTGCCATTTTAATTCCCGTAATTCTTTATTGCACACACCTGTTGTTGTATTTCTGTTACTCTTCACAGACCTCTCACGCTGCTTATCTGCAGTTTGTCACCATTTTCCCTATGCTTCCATACCTGGTCTTTAGGACATCAACTAGGGAAGAGTCTGGCAGGTTTCCCCCCAGCATCCCAATGGGCTTGTGTGCACAGGTCAGCTTCTCTGCTGCCTGTACACATCCACACTCCTGCTGTCTGCAGGTCCTGCCCTTTCTTGTTCTTGGATTTTTATGCCGCCTTCTCCTTTTTTGTTTCTTAACTATCTTATCTACCACTATCTTATCTACCATTCTTTTCTCCTTTTTTCACTCAGTCTCCACCCAAATAAGCAATCTGCCCATAATTACTTTTCTCCGTTGGTCCCGAAGGTACTGTACCACAATTTGGTATTTCTGATACTGAAGCAGTCTCAGCTTTTTATATGGGACTAGTGATACAGTTACCTTGCTGCAAATGGCCTTGCAAGGTTCCTCTCTCCCAGAGATCCTGAAACTCCCTCCAGTTATCTGGTTCACACTGGATTTGTATTGGTTACTTTGACAATTTCTGAGACATTAGATTATCTTTTAGTCTTGGTTCCTCTACTGCGTTCCAGTTACTCCCGTACGTTATGGGCAAACACACCAGACTTATGTGCACCCACATACCAGAGTATGGCTTATCCTTTTCCATGTGTTTTTCATACTGTTATAATGCTCACGCAGTATCCTGCGCTCCCTTACCTGCTTAATTACAAATCATTGGTATTAGCATGTTCTTTGGACGTTGCCCTGGTTGCAGGGCCTGGTAAATCAGGAAAACCACTTGTTTGTGAACTCTTGGAAGTTTTACATTGTGTGCCTTTTGTGCATGCTGGTCTCATCTACATCATGGAGGCAGTACCTTGGCTTGCGTGTGGGTTTTTTTTGGGGGGGAGGTGGGTGGGCAAGGGTGTATGTGAGAGGTGAGGATAACTTCCTAAATAAAAGCTAAACAGATAAAGAAAGTGGACACAGAAAAGTAGTAGCTTTTTCATGTTCTTGTGAGATGCTGGCTTCATCTAGTCATTCAGGGAACATAATGCTGCTATAATTGTTTCAGCCATCGCTAAGTAGCCCTTTGGATGACTGTTGCATTCTCATTCATCTCATCTAGGTGTGGCATTAAGGAGCAGGCTTGTGAGGGCTGGCCTTAACTGCAGGGCTTAGTCATGTAAGGGTCCTCCTATCAGCAGTGCATGGGTTGAATCCTTCAGAAACAGCTGAAAGCTTCTCCATGAAGTTTGTTTTTGCTGTCTTCTAAAGACACTTTCCTGCTTGCCATCAACTGTGGGGGGACATTAGAGCCAATAGGCTAAAATTAAACTCTGAGATATTCTTCAGTGAGGTTTGTTTTGTGTGCACATTGTTAGTAGGATTCTCTCTTCTAACACTATGTTATAAAAGGATTAGGAATCTAAATATATTGATCTTCTCGTTACCTTTATCTTTATGTTACCTGAGGGTCAAACTTGTTAAGGATAGCTCAAGTCAGCTGGATTGCTGTGCCCTCAGTTTTAGGAGTAATGAACCATCTCTTTTGCAGATATCTTCTCAAATCTTCCTTTTTAAAGGAATACTTTCAGGTGTTAAGAGCTGTACGCTTTTCTCTAACAGGCATCCAAGAAGAAGGTGTATATGCTATATAACCTGCAGCCCGACCGGTCAGTGACTGGTGGGGCTTGGTACAGTGACCAAGACTTTGAGTCTGAATTTGTGGAGGTGTTAAATCAACAGTGTTTTAAATTTCTACAGAGTAAGGTGAGTGCCACTACTGAAGTCCCCTTCCATTTGTTTGGTACAAGTAATTATTTTCTTTATAAAACCAGTGACAGGCAAGGCTTAACTTTTCCATAGTGTTTTCCGTAAGTGTTGGCTGTTGTTATAACTGGATTGGCAAATCTGTACTGGAGCAGTATTTTTGTCACAGCAAGTGTGATGGTGTTGCATTTTAATAATGTATATTTTCACGCCCTGTATAGGGAGTGAAGCCTGCAGTCTCCAAGGTCCAATGACAAGCTAGGCAACAAAGAACATGTGACCAAAAATCTAACAAAAGTAATTTTTGTTCCCTGCAGAGCTCTTAATTTCTGAGAGGGTATAAGGCAGTAGTCAGTCAGCTGTCTAGAAGACAGTTTTCCCTAGTTTATCTGCTGGAGAAGCCTGCTTTCCATTAAATAAGTCCTATGCAGATTGCAGCATTTCTCTGTTCCACTAAAATATATTTTAACTGGCACTAGGTACAGCAGAAACTTTTTTTGTCAACAAAATGCCAAATGTTGATATTCCTTCATATTAATCTAAATCACTGTGTAAACTGTCATGTTTAGTGTAAAATTGTTTGGTTCTGCACTGCATTCTCTCACATACACTAGTTGTAAGGGCATAGCTTTAAATGCTAAATAAAAAGCATGTCCCAGAAATGGTTTGGAAATCAACGTTTTTATACTTCAGTCTGCCTGAAACTGAACCATGACGCAGGCTCTTGACGACGAGTACTGACTATAACTTATCTTTGCTTTTTTCTCAGGCAGAGGCAGCTCGAGAGAGCAAACAGAATCCCATGATACAGAGGAACAGCTCATTTGCCTCATCCCATGAGGTGTGGAAATACATCTGTGAACTGGGTATCAGTAAGGTCAGAATAGACTCATCTTACTATTATCAGAATTGTCAGTGTGTGACTAGCTATAGGAGTTGGGCCCTGCAAATCTGGTGAGGGTCCGCTAAGTGCTTTAGTACCTTACATTTAGTAGGGTAGTGGAGGCAGGTTTTGCTGCTTTACTGCTTTTTGAGGAGGGTCATTGATACCGCATGGCATTCCAGGATAGTTTTTGTATGTGGGTTTTCAAAAATGTATAGAGGAGTTAGCATTCACATCGTTACTGATGGAGTAAAACTTACTTCAAGTAAGTTTTCCTTTAACAGTCTCACCGGTTTATATTTTATAATTTCTCTGAAGTTTGCCTTGCACTTCAAGCAGATTTAGGGGAGGAAACAAAAAGGGAGGAAAAAAACCCATGCAATTATTTATCACCATCAACAGGTATATTTTCTCCGGTCTTGTCTCTTCTGTCATGATTATTTTCCTGTAAAACTGGAAACGTATTGTGTTAGGATGATGTAGACGATTGAGGTGCATAGGGAAGTTCTTTTTGGTAAGCCAATGCTAGTGTAATCCAAAAGTGCTTGGGAGGTAGGAGTATTGGTATTTGCTGTTCTTCTTGTATCTGCACAACCCCATAAAGTGCCCAGCAAGGGCAGTGCCTTTATCTGGGCTAGGTTAGAACTCTAAGGGTTTGTTGCTCATGGTGATTGCTCTTTTCCTCCTTGCAGGGCTTATCAGCATGTGTCTTTCCTAATATTTATTTTACAAATTGTTTCTTAGGTAGAGTTGTCAATGGAAGACATTGAAACCATCTTAAATACACTAATATATGATGGAAAAGTGGAGATGACTATTATTGCTGCAAAGGAAGGGACGGTAGGCAGCGTGGATGGACAGATGAAGTTGTACAGAGCTGTTAGTCCTCTCATACAACCCACTGGATTAGTCAGGACGCCCTGTGGACTCTGCCCTGTAAGTAAATAATTCTGTATGTAAATAAGTGGGTGCATGCAAATTTTGAATACAATCCTGCAAACAGCCAGCCAGCACACTGCAAGGTTGTGCACGTGTGCGATCCTCGTGGCTTTTGAAGGCACTTCTAAGCATAGTTGGTATCTGTGATACCTTAGCTACGGTGTAAGAGGCAGGTTCTTTAGTTTAGACCAGGATATTTCACACTTATATCCTGTCTCTTTACTGGACTGTATGTGAAAGGGTGCTGTCAAATGTAGCCTGTTCCAAATTATATTGTTAGGTTTTCTGATCCCAAGTTTGCCTACTTATGTTTTTTAACAAGCTGACTTATTTCTGTCTAGCTTTTGGTCTGTCCTGCTTGGATTGTAAACAGCTATGTAGGTAAAACTTGCCAGTGTGTCTGTTTGCGTCATTTACTACAGTGGGATCTTTTCGCTTCTCTTCCTCAGAGCTGGCATAGGACTTCCTAGACTTTGGCCTCTGTTAAGACTATTGTTTTTCTACTGAGGGAGAAGCAGAAAACATGTGGGCACATTACTCCCAGTTAGATTGTGCTCGCTGTATATAATTACTCTGCTGGGGCTTTCTTTTGCAGGTTTTTGATGATTGCCATGAAGGTGGTGAGATTTCTCCATCAAACTGTATTTATATGACAGAGTGGCTGGAGTTTTAAAGTGAAAGAAAACTGTAAACTGGATTCATGCTTCACAGCCAAGGTGACAAAGCAGCTTGCTTTTTTAAAAGTGGACTTCTACATTTGTGAGCAACTTCAAGACACTGAGTGACTTTGTTTTTAATGAAACATAAAGCAGCAACATCTCAGTTGTGTGAGTAGTCCTGTGAGTGGACTGGAAATAGTCAGCCTTGAAGATTAAGGCTGAAGTAGAAATGCAGATCATTCTTGTACCAAAAATTGGTTGTGTGACTTGAGAAGTGCCATAGGACAGCTGGGTGGTGATGCATCACTTCCAAGGATTGTTGGGTACTCCACAGATGCTTATTCTGGATGAAAGAAAATAAGTCATTAGTTGATCAGAAAAACCTGCTAATGAGTGTTGCCAAGAATGAGATCCCAAACTTTGCTTTCAAACTAATGCTGCTGGTGGGTGCTGAAGTCCTAAAGCTGGCACTTTCCTCCCATGACAGCTACCATCTATTCGAAGAGTAAGAATCTGGTGTGGAAAAGATCCTGAATGTCAGACAGAACTCGCTGACTCTTTATTATATTTCTTACCTGCTAATTTATCATTAAACCCCTGATTTTTCATGTACATCTGTGCTTCATTTCCTCCATTGCAACCATTGCCTGGTGATGCATTGGTTGTATTTATTCCTTCTTCTGACAGCAACAAGATCATCATCAAATCTGTGTTGGTGTGTTCTGGCAGCTGCATCGTGTACATGGATATGTCAGCTGAAATTTTGAATAGAAGTATTCTGGAAAGACGTATTTTCCAGAAGAGGAAAAGAGTTCCTCTGACTTGATAGTACAGGGAAAATTTTTAGAGATTATCTGGCATCTTTTTCAACCCTGAGGTTATTCAGTGACAGTTGTTTGTACATAAATATGGCCTCTGGCCTTGGTTTGTGATCTGAGAAAGGCATGATACCAACATATCATCAAAAAGCCCAATCTTCTCTTCCTGTGAAGTGGAGCTGATTTGTGTTTCTTTTAAGTGTGATCTCTCAGGCTCCTCTGTGTGACTCTGGACTGAAGAATTGGCAATAACACAGACCCTGGTGCTGTCGTAAGCCTCGTGCCCAAGGTATGTCAGGCCATGGACGTCTTGAGACAGCTAGGTCTAGTTTCCTCTGGCTGTCGATGTGTGTCTGGCAGTATTAAGAGGGGGGGTAGACTGTCTTTGGAAAATGTAGATTTAAATCCCGCTTGGAAAGTAAACAGATTTTTGTACTAACTATGTTGTGCTAATTAGTTACTCCACCTCAACCTATAACCAAGCAACCTCTAGGGAAAAACGTCAGCTCCTTTTTCATAAATGAGAATATTGTGCATATATGGTACAGCCAGCCCTTATACCATCCAGAATAGGAGGACTGGCATGATGAGCAGGCAAGGCAGTGTACACACATGAACTGTGCAGAGGTAGTCTGGTCCCAGCACAACTTGCTACCTGTGGTTTAATCTTGGTATGTCGTGGCTGGATCTCTACACAACTACTCAGTAGCTTCACGATAGCCTCCCAGCACTGGGAAACAATTGGTGTGTCAAGCACAACACTGGACCTATTGCATCTAGCTATTTTCAAAATTCCCTGTCTGAAAACAAGCCCTTCTGGGCATTGTGCTGGGAGGGTAATGGTCAAGCACCTCTATGACTGAGTTATCAGCATGTCAGGTCATCTGACCATGAGTAGTAAGCAGTGGGCTAACAGATTTTGGAAGACAGTTTACCTAATAAGGGTAGGAGATTCCACATCAGCGATTCTAGTACTGTCCAGGAGTTTGCACCTTCTAAAGGCAGTCTGGATCACATATGAAGTGTTCAAATCTTGCTTGATTCCCAGTTTCCTACTTAGAGCATGGGTTGTGGACAGAAGGCTAATGGTCGTAAGTGCTGTACAAAAAAAAAAGTTCCTGTCCCATACAGAGAGGGTATAAATAGAGAGGCAAAGGCTCGTTATTTGGGAGCAGCTAGACATGGTGTCTCCAACTGCAGCAAACAACTAGTACTGATAAGCTGGTAATGTCCATGGAAGGAGTTTGATTGTATTTGCTAGTGTGAGCACCCACAACCAGCTCTTTCTTTTGTTGCAGTGTTATCTCAAGGTGACAGGGATGCTTATCTCTGCAGGGGCAGAAGAGCTCTTACAAAAGAGATGTGGGGGTGAAATGATCAGATGTTTGTTCTTTCTCTGCCCCCTTTAACCACTCAGCACACAGCAAGCCTGGGGAAGACGTTGCTCCTTTCGCTGGAGGGAGCCTTAACTTCAGCTTCAGGCATCTGTTACGTGGCCAAAGGTGACACTGAGGTGTGGGGCTGAGGTCACCTTTGTCTTCCTGCTCAAAGAGGACCTAACACAATGGGGTTCTGAATCCTGCTGCTGCAGAGGTAACACATTGATTGTGCTCTGCTGCAGCTACAAGATAGATTTCAGGGAAACAACATGTCTTTATCATGCAGGTATGTCACTTTATGCAGTATAACCATATTCATTAGCAATAAGAAAAAGGAGAGAGGCTTGTTTTCAGTGAAGAGCTTCAGGAAGTAGAGAGCTGGTTTATTAAGATCTTTAAATTCTGGCTCGTTTGTATTGGGTTTATCTGGTTTAGATGACCTTTATGGTCTCTGAAGCTTCTTAGTGTTGTAGCTGTAACTGGACTTCTCAGATTTGGAAAAAACCGTGCCTATAGAGAAAAGTAGAGCAGTTTAACTTCTCTCTGTAAAACAGAAATCTGATCTATTTCTCAACGAATTAGAGGAATGAGCTTTCAGCCACTCTGGTTCTTCATGAACCTGGTTAATCTACCAGCCTGTAGTTCTTTTTTAAAAAGGGAGTAAATGCTAAAAGGTAGCATTAACAGTCCAGTCTTTTTTTTTTTTTTTTTCCTGACTGAGTTTCTTCGGTCTCCTCTTCTACCTGGCAAAGCTGTCCCTTTTACAAACTGTTATGAAATGCAGTGTTTTGAGGAACCTGCAATACTAGCTCCCCTACTATGACACCACCACACCATGTGTAGAAAGCTGAGAGCTGAAGTTAACCCTCAAAACACGAATGACTGCTTGGAGGCATGATCTGCACATTTCTTTATGCAAGCCTCGTACAAAAGGTCACAGTTCAGCTGCTGCAGGACCATAATAAGAGAATATACAAAACAAGTGATGTACAATGCAGTTGCTCAGCAGGCTGCCACCCTCCTGGCCAACTCTCCCAATTTCCAAGAGAAACATTAACTACAGTACCAGGCTGAATGGTGAACTGATGGAGTACAGCTAGCAGGTACAGTTTGACATGTCTACCCTTTCTGAGACTAAAGTTTAAAACATTAATGGCAAACTTGAAGCTTTGACAGTGACAACACTTACATTGTAGCTGCGTGGTTGTGCAGTTTTTCCTGCTTTTAGTTTTGGTTTGTTTGTTGGGTTTTTTTTAAATTTACTCTGACCATAACTCTCGCCCTAGGTGGAGGTATGAAGCGTGATGGTTGTTCATCTGGTGCTGTTCGAGTGCCATCTTCTGCCTCGTCCTGGTATTGCTACCCTAGGGCTTAAGAAAGAAAAGAAAGCTCTTAAACCATGCTTTGGTTTCCTGTTTTGCCTACATGTGCAGAGCAGGTTTGGGGAAGAAACAATAGCAAGTGGGGACAGCTGGGTCTCCTACTGCTGCCAAACGCTTCATGCTCTGAACCAGGGTATAGACGCCTTAATGTGCTGGCCACCTCATCCTCTTGCTTCATGTGGCTGGGACTTTCTATCATTTCACCTGTGAGAAATGGGTAGCCAGGCCCTCAGCTGTGCAGAACCCAGCTTAGCCTGCAGCCTGGAGGGGACAAAAATGTACTGTGAGAAGCTCCACGGATGGTGTCCAAGTTCTTGATGAAAATGTTCACTTCCTCCCTGAGAAAGGTCATTATTGCACTTGGTGCACTCTTCAGGAGGTCCTGTGGGAAGGAGGGGAAGCAAAGCTCAAAGCATTCTCCTCTTTCAGCAATTAAAAAAAACAAGTTGGGGCTTAAGTAGGTAGTCCCCCCCGTCGTCCCCCCCCCCTTCTTTTTTTTTTTTAAGCAAGCTTGCCATTCTTCCAGGAAAACAGAAGAATGGGAAAGCTTTTACTTTAGTTATTTGGTCGAGAAATACAGGGCTTTAGGATTGTGTTCCTCTTGCAAACTGTTGTGGTTTAACCCAGCAGGCAGCTGAACACCACCCAGCTGTTTGCTCGCTCCCCCTCAGTTGGGGTGAGAGTGAGAAAAAAAGGTAAAACTGGTGGGCTGAGATAAATGCAGTTTAATAGGACAGAAAATTAAGGGGAAATAATAAGAGAATATACAAAACAAGTGATGTACAATGCAGTTGCTCAGCAGGCTGCCACCCTCCTGGCCAACTCTCCCAATTTTTTTTGTTCAGCATGACGTGATATGGTATGCAATATCTCTTCGGCCAGTTGGGGTCAGCTGTCCCAGCTGTGTCCTCTCCCAGCTTCCTTGTGCCCCCCAACCTGCTCGCTGGCAGGGCAGTATGAGAAGCTGAAAAGTCCTTGACTTGATGTAAGCACTGCTCAGCAACATCAGTGTGTTATCAAAATTATTCTCATCCTAAATCCAAAACACAGCACTGTATCAGTGCTACTAGGAAGAAAATTAACTCCATCCCAGCTGAAACCAGGACGCAAACTCACAATAGTTGCTCAGTGGTTTAGTTCATCCAGTGCTAGCAGGGTGGGTGCAGTATGGCCCTGAAGCCCTGGGTCCCAGCGAGGCGCTGTGCTTTGCTTTTGAGACATGGCAAGCTGAGGAAGATGTAAAATGAAGGCTAAACCAGCAATTCCAGAAGAGCAGATTTGCTTTGGCCTCCTACTGATACTGCTTGGAGGGCAAATTCTGGGTCAGAGGACATCAACAGTAGTAGTAATTTGAATTTTATATGCTTTAGCATACAAGCATAGGTAGTGTTCTTCTACTTTATTCCCCTGAATTTGTGATTTTTCTGCTCGTGTTCAGGTTTTACAGAAGCCAATTTAACCCCTGCAGAGCGCACAACTTGCCTTATGTTAGGAACCTGGGAAGACAATATTAATGTTCAGCTCAGCACCTCGTTTTGTTTTGTTTTGGATCTGGAACATTGCTGTCCACTGTTAGATGCTTCAGGAGAAAATATACCTTTTCTGCCCTGGGAAGAAGGAATGAATGGTGCTTGGTTAAAGCAGTTTCCTCAAGTGTTCCATGGATAATGCCAATCTTGCTGTGGAATTCAGCATTCTGAAAATGGCCCCTATCTGTGACTTATGCATTTCTGTTCCATATCTGTCAGCAAATTCCTTCTGTCCTTTCCAGGGAAGGGAAGAACAACTGAACTGCCAACAGATCCAAACTCTACAAAAACCCAATGGCACCTTTCATTGGATCTTCTTCCACTGCCAGGGTCCATTAAAGTGTCTTGAGTGGTGCACAGAAGGGAGTTGAAAACCTTGTCCTTCTCTCCTCAATGGTTTGTTTAACTTCTTGCTATTTCTAGTGTAAATAAACTCTTAGCACAGACTGCAAACTGGGAGCAGTCACAGATTTTTACAGGTGCTTGAAGGCTGAGAAGAGGTTGCCTTTTTTTTATAGCCAAGCATTCCATCATAGACTGTGCAGTAATGTTTAAAACATATTTATATTCCTAATTGCTTATTATATGTCAAAGCTGGCCACATTTCCTATGCATGGCTTTACCAAAATCTTCATATAGCTAAGAAAAGTCTAAGATGTGTCCCACATAGCTCATAGACTAGAAAAAAAGAACATCACCCCATGGCTGATCACAACATAGAGCATCTACAGGCAATCTAAGCTGCACTGTCTGGCCAGCTTTTGTTTCTTGTGCTAGTTACCTGGTAGGAGTTAATGCCACCTGGATGAGTAGATATTCATACTACTGGCTTTCTTTGTTTTTTTTTTTCTTTTTTATCTGCCAATCAGAGGTGTAGGTAGACACCAACATAACTGGGTGAGTTTTGACATACCTAAGAAAAATGGGAGCCTGGGGATCAAACCTGCATGGAGGACCATGCTGCTGCATAGCATTTCAAACAATGTTGCTCTTGTTTTAAGCTGAGTGTTACCAAGCAACTTGAGAACGAACTTTAGACTTTTGTCTAATCAATGACTTGAAGAAAAATAAAAAATACTCAAAACATAGATGTCTGTTGCATTTAAAAGAGGGAAAACAGAAAAAAACCTGAAAGACAGTGCATGGGTGAGTGAACTTGATCACAGGGCATTAATTTCATTTAAGCAAAGATGGAGTGATACTCACACAGAAGCCTGGGGAATGTTTAGGCTCACCACTGCATGAATTCAATGCAAGCACTCAAACTATTAGACGCAGGTCAAGATATTTCACTACAATGCCTTTGCCCCTAGAAGTACGCGTGAAAGTTTGCAGTGTTCAGAGATGGATTTGTGTGCAGACATTAAGATAGGACAAATCCCGCTTACCTGAAGCCACAGTGGAGGATTCATGTCATCAGTCTCACTAGGAACACACTTTGGCTTCAGAAGAGACTGTGGGAAGAAACAAGAGAAGAAAGCAGTGACAGAGGGAACATGTGTGCCTAGTTTCAAGGCACAGACAAATTTCTGGGGCAAGTGAGACTTGGTCAAACTGACACCGGAGGAATTTTACCAGTCTGCTTAACTGTAAATGTTGCAACTATGTATGCATGACATAGCTGAGCTGTATAATGCTGTATTATGTAGTTTAGCTACTAGTAGAATGCTGCATTATATAGTTTAGCTACTAAGTAGATAAGAACCGGTCTGAAACCAAGACATGAGCCAAGAGTGCTGAAACAGGGCCAGAAGAAGAGATGGTCATGAAAAGGATAAGAAAAAGAAGAGGAAGATGCTGAAGAAAGGATGAAGATGTCCCAAATGCCCACCAGAGGACCCCCAACCCATTAGGCCACACATGTGCAGTAAAATTGTAGATATGATAAGTAGTTCTTAGAACTGTAATGAATATGCTAATAGTTTCTCAGAAATGTCATTAATATCTATAGATCAGCCATATAAAGATAAACAGTGAACAAAGTCGGTATGCATGTTGGGTGGAACTTCTCCCCAGTGCACCCAGCGCTGAAAATAATGAATGCCCGCTTTCTAACGCTCCAAACCGAGTGTTAAGAGAGCTTTGTCTCTGATTTTTTTGGTATCAAAACCTCCACCACACAGCCACAGGCAGCATGTTGTGTTTCTGGGTGTTGTGGCCACCCCCGGACCTGTCCTCGCCAGGGGTCTGGGTGCAGGGGCTGTCTCAGCAGGGCTTTCCTCATGGAGTGACAAACCACTGTGGCCTCAAGCCAGCCGCCAGGGCAAGGCTGCCTCCCGCGTCTTTTCTGGCAACAGCGAGGAACATCCGATTTACCTCGGTCGGGCATGTTTGAAAGCAGACTCCAGCAGCCAGGGGCACGAATGGCGGGAGGTGTGCTGGGCAAACCACACCGGGCCAGTGCTGGTGTGGTCCCGTTTGCTTTACAGCCGCGTTGGCTCCTGGCTTGGCTGCCCCGCAGGCCCTGCGGCTCGGCCTGGCCCACGCCACAGAGCCACCATGCCTGGGAAGCGACCCCAGCCTGTGAGGGGAGCCGAGGCAAAGATGAGGCCGCTTGGGGCTTGCAGTTTATTTTTTTTAAAAAGTGTCTATGTTATGAGTAAACTGGTTTTTATAACCTCTTCCCAGGAGTTTCTGCCTCACCCCTGCCACAACAGCACCCCGCAAAGCTACCGAGCGCCCTGAGGGATGAGCTGCGTCCTCCACCCCGAGGCTCGCCGGCCTGTACCTGCGCGGGAAGGCGACGCCTCCCCCCCCCATATTTAGTAGGGGCACCCCGCTGGTCTCTATGCCAACACTGCACCTGGCACCCTTAGTCAAGATGGCCTCCCTGACGCCGCCGCCTCGCCATGTTTGGTAGGGTCACGCCTCCTCCCCTCCTTCAGAACGGCGCGTAGGGGTGCCCTTAGCGAAGATGTCGGCGGAGCCTCGCCGGGAGAGGGCGGGGCGTGCTGGTGCCGCCATCTTTCCTGCGGGCACGCCGTACGCTGAGCTGGCCTTGCGGGCGGCGCGGGGCCTGCCGGGAGAGCGGCGGCGGGGCGGG
>JAVJGI010000035.1:33103514-33123470 GCA_035590275.1 Ibycter americanus | reverse complement strand
CAGGTGGGAGCCGCGGCGTGTCCGCGGGGGTCCCCGTCCCCCGTGGCCGTCCTGGGGACTGCGGTGGTGGTGTCCCCGCACAGGGGAGGCCGGGGGGGTGGTTAGTGATGTCTCCCGTGAGGGGGGCGGCTGGAGGGGTGACGGTGGCGTCCCCTGTACTGGGGGCTGGGGAGGGGTCAGGGGTGTTCCTTGTGAGGGGGGCCTGGGGGGGCCCGTGGTGTCCCCTCCGGGAGGGGTTGGGGGGGCCAGTGTTGTCCACTCCGGGAGGGGCTGGGGGGGTCAGTGGTGTCCTTTACAGGGAGTGTCAGTGGTGTCACCTACAGGAGGGGCTGGGGGGGCCAGTGGTGTCCCCTAAGGGGGTGCTGGGGAGGATTGGTGGTGACCTCTACAGCAGTGCTTGCTTGGGGATAGCGCAGTATGGGGCTCCCGCGGGGTCCCCTGCAGCTTTGCCTGGGCCAGGCGTCGGCGGTGTCCCCCCGGGGCTGTGCTGAGGGTGCTGGGGCCCGCTGGGGTCCCACAGGCCGGGGCTGGGGTCCGCCGCGTCCCCTGTGGCTGCGCTGAGGGTCCGCAGTGCCACCTGCAGCAGTGCAGGGGCTTGGCGCTGTACCCTGTGGCAGGGCTGGGGACCGGCAGCGTTGGGGTCTGAGGTGGCCCCTATGACTTCGCTGGGGATCTGCGGCGTCCTCCGTATGCGTGGTGAGGGGCTGGGGACCTGCGGTGTCCCCTGGTAGCTGTGCCCAGCGCAGTGGCTGGGAGATCTGGGGCGTTCCCCGTAGCACTGCTAGGAAGCAGCAGCGTCGCCTATAGCTTTGCTGGAAGGAGTGGAGCTCAGCAGTGTGCCCTATAGCAGATCCCATACAGAGACTGGAATACTACTGCCCCTCCTCTGCTGAGGCTTTGGAAGGGTCGCTGCTCTCCTGGACAGGGGATTTGGGACCTCCCCACTGCTGGGACGGCCCTAGAGGTGGGTTGCTGTGGGCCCCACTGGGGCGGGAGAGCCCTTCGCTGGTGGCTGGCAGATCGGGCAGGCAGCTGGCCCTAAACTGGCCCTACAGAGCCCTCGCTGTGGCGGGGATACCTCCCCTCCTGCCATCCTGACCCCAGGGCAGGGCCACAGCCTGTGCCAAACCCAGCCAGGCAGTCGGGGCTCGGCCCAGGGCCTGGGAGTGGCGCTGGGCTGCAGCTGGAGGGACACAGAGTAAATTACAACACTGTGGTGGGTTGTGCTGCATACCGGAGATGTCAGGTGTTTGTCTTGCTGTTCTGATGGGTGGGATCTTTCACTCAGAGACAGTCAGAGACTCAGCTCTGACTTTTACCGTGACAGACACGTGTGGTGGGGATGTGTTGCTGAATCCTCCTGTTTGTCCATCCAGAGGTGGGGGTGGAAATACACTGCGGTTCCCCGTGACCGTGATTTACATACTTAACAGCAAGGACAAAGAAAACGTCAATGAGTTTGGAGGTCTGTAGGGAAGTGTTACATCACAACTTCTCTTCCTCTGGGGGAGGTGATGCTTCTGGTTTCTCATGGCTATGGCCCTCCTGAATCTCCTGCTGCAGTGAGGACCAGCAGTAAGGTAATCCTGGAGCATCTCCAGCTGCAGGTGAACCTCTGAGTTTCCTTGGCCTGAGCAGCTCGTGGTGCTGCTGCTCTTGGCTCTGTGAGTTGCTGCCAGTGCTGTGTGGTTTTTGTGGGCTGGATTCGACAAGTGAGATTTTGGAAGGCTTGTCCTTTCCTTTGTCAGAGAGTTCAAAGGTAACGATGGCCTTGGAGCTCTTGTTCGCATCTGACTCTGAAGAGTTCAGTAAGGCAGTGCAGGGAGTGACTTCTCTGGTGTGTTGGGGATGTCGCTCCTTGAATAGTGTGTCTTTTCTGAAGTCTGCTGGACTTTCGGTTCCTCCCTTACTGGGAGCGGGATATGGTGCCCTGCACAGACAGCGTCTAAATCACCAAAGACTTTTTTTGACCTTTTTGTCATGTGCTCCTTCCCATCTGTAAGCAGGTCAGACTGGCAACCAGGTGACATTTGTGATGAATGTTTTGGTCTGAGACTTGGCCTCCTTTTCTCCCCCCAAGGTTTTAGCCGAGGGCTTCAGAATGCGTTGCAAATTTGACCTGTTTTCCTTTACAGCCCTGAGTCAGGCAGGATTGCCTTGAGACTAGCATGAGACTGAGTGGGTATTGGATGTTGAATGTGCATCACAAGGGAAAAAAAGCTTGCATTCTGGTTTTGAGTGTCAAGTTTCCTTGTTTCTTCATTGGATTTAGTGGTGTTTTAATTGTCTGGAATGTTGATGAGAGCCCTGGACAGAAGAGATTAATGTAGTCACATGGTTCATTTGATAATTGGATTAACTCATTGTAACATATTAGCTTTGTCCTGCAATGTCTTGTGCCTACATGTAGTTGATCTACTGACCTCCTTTGCAGGACTGTTGTCCAAACAGGTGACTGTTGCCTGAAGTGTGTTGCTTGCATCCTTTCAGAGCTTCTGCGATCCCATGGCGACGTATCTGGAGTTCATCCAGCAAAACGAGGAGCGTGATGGAGTGCGTTTCAGCTGGAATGTGTGGCCCTCCAGCAGGCTGGAGGCCACAAGGATGGTTGTCCCCCTGGCCTGTCTTCTGACCCCACTGAAGGAACGTCTGGACCTGCCGCCTGTGCAGTATGAACCAGTGCTTTGTAGCAGGCCAACTTGTAAAGCAGTGCTCAACCCGCTCTGGTAAGAATTTCTTGGTTGGGCATGTTAAGAGAGGCTGGATAGTACCTAGTTTTTATTTGAACTTCACTGCTTCCTTATTCCCCTTTTTCTCTGCACAGTGCCTGGCAGCCTCTTTAGTTTAGATGTAGTGGGTTTGTTAAAATCCATGGGTGCCTAATGCGATACATTGAATGCCGGCCTGTTACTAGAGCTGCCGGAACCAGAGGAGAGAGGAGTGCCTTTGCGAGGCTGTTAACGCAGAGACGGTATGGAAATGGCCACCAATCCTGTTACCATTTCAGAGAATTTTGTGGTGAACGATGAAACTTCAAATAAACAAAGGTGCCAGTTATACTGATAACTGTCCTGTGGGCTGTGATGTTCACTGGGTTTTCTGCTTCCTACACATTCTGCTGCTTGTAGGTCAGTTCCAGTATGAGCGTCAAGGTTTTCTTTGAAGTTTGGCTGAGAATTTGAGAGGAATAATCTCAGTCCCAAAATTATGTAGTGATCATATATATTTGGAGCATAGCACTGGGCTGAGAAAAAGCAGGGAAGGATAGTAAGGAAGTAAAATGAGATTGAGCCCATGAAGTAATAATATGGCCAGGCTTTACTGCACCAGCAGTTACAGGATGTTGTAACGGGCTGAGGAGAGTAAACTCTTTGGGGTAGGGAACAGCCTGTTTGTTCAGTGTTTGTGCAGGATCTGGGTGAGTGGCTCCTGCTGCTCTGTGACTGGAGTACTTGCGTGCTACAGCTGTACAAACAATAAGACGACTGAGATAAGCCCAAGTGTACTGAAAGAATTATTAGACCCAAGTCTTTGTCTGCCAAAGGCTAAGCTCCAGAGAGCTGTCAGTGGTCTGTCATGCTGACAAGCCTGGAAGTGGCAGGGCTGAATGAGCTAACGGACTTTCTGGCAATAGAACAAGAGTCTGAATCCCTAAAACTCTTGTCGTTGTGGTTGAAGTGTCTGATACTCTTGTTTCTTCCTCAGTGCTCTGAACCAGCGTGGATAATTGTGAACCTGTGCTGTAAAATTGTTGCTATAGTTAATACTAATGCCTCATCTTTCCCTTGCAGCCAAGTTGATTATCGGGCCAAGCTCTGGGCTTGTAACTTCTGTTTTCAGAGAAATCAGGTAAGTTGGAAAAAGCATCAGCCCTTCCATCTTTTCAGTGAACATTTTATTAATGGCCTCCGCTGGCAAAGGATGTCAAGCATGAATTCCACTTTTTGAGATTCCTTCCCTTGGCCTTTTTCTCTTGCTGAACCCAGGCCAGAGTACTTGTTAATGGGTCTGTTTTACCTGACATCTTGTCTATGTTCAGTTCAGTTTTGCCAGTGATTTTACCAGCATGCAGGGCATAGGAAGGTGATAAAAATGCTATTTTGTCCTGTGTGTTTCCAATGTGTTTTTTGCACTGGATGTTTACTGTTCTTGCTGAATATGAAGTTCAGTAGATGTGAGTAGCCTTTTGCTATCAGAAACTGTCATGTGGCTAAATGAATTTCAGCTAATGCATAGTTGCTGCTTTAGTCCTACCTTTTATTTAAACTGAATTGAGCAGCTGGCCACTTGTCTGTGCTTGGGAAATAGAGTATGAGTCTCTTATCATGAATTAATCAGGTTGGTGCAGTGGCAGTAAATGAAGAGTTGAATAACCACATCACGAGCAGGGTAGCCTCTGTACTGCAGAGGAGGGCCCTATATTTCTGTCCTGCAACTTCCTTGTCCTGATTTTTTGTTCTCTTTTTCAGTTCCCTCCAGCATATGCAGGCATATCTGAAGTCAATCAACCAGCAGAGCTTATGCCTCAATTTTCAACAATTGAATATATAGTGCAGGTAAATGAATCATAGGCAAGTTTGAAGCCTCTAGAATTGTCTTGTTTGTGACAGATTATGTATGTATTAGATTTACTTAAGATAATGCAAATAAATAACATGTCTGCAAAGTGCTTAAGGTAGGGGTCATTTTATTCCTTGGCTGGAGTTATAAAGTGTCACCTGGCATATGCACACACCTAGTAAATTAATCTCTTTCCACATTAGCGAGGTCCGCAGATGCCATTGATCTTCCTCTATGTTGTCGACATGTGTCTGGAAGAGGAGGACTTGCAGGCGCTGAAGGAGTCACTCCAGATGTCCCTAAGTCTGCTGCCTGCCGACGCTCTGGTGGGGCTCGTCACTTTTGGCAGAATGGTCCAAGTTCACGAGCTGAGCTGTGAAGGGATTTCCAAGAGCTATGTGTTCAGGGGCACAAAGGACCTGACAGCTAAGCAAATACAGGTATGTTCTGCCATCTCTTAGGCCAGTGGCTTGTTTCTGTTAGTTCTGTTGACACCACTACGGGTCTTTTGAGCACGGGGCTCTTGGGGAGGAAGAAGGGTTCAGTGCTCTTAACTGTTAGCCTGTTTCCCTCCCAGTGACTGCTCTGTCTTTTCTTCCTTTGTAAATTCCTTGGAACGTTGTCCAAGATAGAATTTGTGTATCTTACATAATGGACCCATTGATCCATTTCTTATGGGAGTGCAAAGATTAGTAATTTCACAGATTTTAATATATTTAATGTTACAGTATTGCAGGCCTCAGGGTATACTGCTTGACAACAAATAATGTTTAGTGTTTGAATACATCTCCTCTGCCTTCTCTTTACTGTTCTCTAGGATATGCTTGGGCTTTCAAGGCCAGCTGTCCCCATTCAACAGGGAAGACCTCTTCAAACTCCGGAGCAACCTGTTATTTCAAGCAGGTAAGCTGCACCAGCACAGCAGGAGAGCAGGGCAAGTGTTTTATGCACCTTTGGGGTCATGCTTCTAAACCTTGGTTTCCTGAGAGAAGTCTCTGTGAGAAGATCTAAGTGGTATTGTTTTGTCACAGTTGTGTCCCTACATCAAGTGATAACGTAGCTATTCTAGTGGTAAATTAAAACAGGATGAGACAAAACCCTAACTTAAGTTCCCTGCTTGAGCAAGGGGTTGGACCAGATGATCTTGAGAGGTCCTTTCCAACCTCAGCCATTCTGTGATTCTGTACGGATGGGATTTACTAGCGCTGCAGGCAATGTATTAGACTTTTATAGTGTCTTGGTTTTGCAGCTGCAAGAACATGATTGCCATTCAGGCTAGATTTCTACGTGAAAAACACAGAGTAGCTGTCTTTGGGAAGCCTGTTGCTCAGGAGTCATTTGGAGCAAGGGCCTCTTTTTTTGATTGACTAGCCAATGGGGTCCTGGTCTATGCATAACAATCCTACATACCACTTCCTACCCCTGCCCCAGCAAGTCCAAAAAACGATTGACAAGTGAGTAGTGACCCCTGCACAGTAAAGCGGTATTTACCTCTATTGGATACAGTTTTCTCTTTTTCAGGTCCTCTTTTTCAGTGGCAGCTCTTGTCTGTGTGTTGTGGTTTAACCCCAGCCAGTAACTAAGCACCACACAGCTGCTTGCTCACTCCCCCCTCCCTGAGGGATGGGGAGGAGAATGGGAAGGAATGTAAAACTTGAGGGTTGAGAAAAGAACAATTTAATAATTGAAATAAAATAAACCCAATAATAATAATAACAACAGTTATAATGAAAAGGAGGGAGAAGGGGAGAGGAATGAAATTCAAAGGGAAGAGAGAAAGGAAACAAAAGTGATGCGCAATGCAGTTGCTCAGCACCCGCTGACCGATGCCCAGCCAGTCCCCCAGCAGCGATCCGCAGGCCCCAGCAACCCCCCAGTTTGTATACTAAGCATGATGTCCCATCGTATGGAATATCCCTGTGGACAGTTTGGGTCAGCTGTCCTGGCTGTGTCCCCTCCCAGTTTCTTGTGCCCCCCCAGCCCTCTCGCTGGCAGGACCTGAGAAACTGAAAAGTCCTTGGCTTAGTATAAACATTACCCAGCAACAACTAAAAACACCAGTGTGCTATTGATATTGTTCTCATACCAAATCCAAAACACAGTCCTGCACCAGCTGCTAAGAAGAAAATTAACTCCCAGCTGAAACCAAGACAATGTGTTGGTAGACTAAATGACGATTGAAGTTCTTTCTTACACTTTATGTGACTTTGTCGTCTTGTCAGTTCCTGACATCTTGCTTTGATCAACTTTTTTGTTTTGCACAGGCCTGTTATCTTGGAAAGTTTGGATGTAAGAAGGGAACACGCCATGTGACTTCTTGTTCCTGATAACGGTCTCAGTGCAATTTATGTGTGCCAGGAACAAAGAGGCACTTTCTTTAAACTTATAAGCAGGAAAACATCTTACTGGACTTTTTGCAGGTTTCTACAGCCCGTACATAAGATTGACATGAATTTAACAGATCTGCTTGGAGAACTGCAAAGGGACCCGTGGCCAGTGACCCAGGGAAAGAGACCTTTACGTTCCACTGGAGTAGCTCTTTCGATTGCTGTTGGCTTACTGGAGGTACTGTTAGTGCTGTTGTTTGAGGTGGGCTGGTCAAAGTAAGCACCTGGTAGTCTTTGCTGAGGCATGTGCAGGTGTCAGTCCAGCTTGGTCTGTGGCCCAGGTACATTGGGCTGCAGAGGTGCAATTTGTCTCTGCTGGCATTTGACATGTGTTAGCACCAGCTGGTGTAGAGTGGGATGGGGGTTTACATCTTCTGTAAAATATGCAGGTGTTTAAAAGTCTCTGATTCTTGTGTCGCCATGTGGAGGTGATGCGATGCACAGGGTTTATCTGAGAGTCATCCAAATTGTAGGTAAAAAGAACAGAAACAGCTTGCTTCTTGTATGAAGACATGAAGCTGGATGTTGCTTGAGTCTAAACTTGAGAGTGCTGTGACTGTCAGGAAACACATCGCTGTTTATCACGGCGGTCTCTAGCAGAGACAGGTCCCTAAGGACATTACAGAAACACATGCAAATGCTTCTTTAAAGAAAACACTGTTGCCATTTAATCAGTTTCCCTTTTTTCTCTCCTTATCCGCCACCTCCACCCTCTCTGGTATAAGTCTTTATTTTTATTTTAGGGCACATTTCCAAACACAGGGGCCAGAATAATGCTGTTTACAGGTGGGCCACCAACACAAGGACCGGGCATGGTGGTAGGAGATGAACTGAAAACACCCATACGTTCTTGGCATGACATAGAGAAGGACAACGCAAGGTTCATGAAGAAGGCCACTAAAGTAGGTGCTAGTGCCTGCTGGGTGTGTTTAAACCCAAAAACTGAATATTGTGTCAGACCACTAAATGAGGGGAAAGGACATAACACAAACCTACATACACTGCTGTGTTGACAGCTGTCCAAGGTCCTTCCCCAGGGAACAAATGTACTTTTGTTCTCTTGATGTGGGAACAGTATGTCCAGATATTTGCATGGTTTTCCTTGAAGTGCCTGAGCCTTTTGTGTATGATAAATTGTGAGAATAGTCAAGGGAAGGGTAAAAAAGACTTCCTCCTAGTTACTTCTCCAGCATGGTTTTGTGCCTTCTCAGAAAAAGAAGTATTTCAGTGTTGTTTCTTAGCTGATGGTGGATGCAGTTTGTTCATCAACATCATTGTATCTCCTTCTGGTGAGGAGAAAAATCTGTCTTCCAAGAATTGGTCGCTTCCAGAAAGCCTTTGTTGTCTTCTTGACATATGAAGCAACAGTTAAAATAGTTAAGATTTCAGATGTGAAATGCTCCTGTCGGCTAGGAGAAAGCAATATGACACCTGTTCTCTTAACTGTCACCTGGAAACCTTTGGATTTCCGCTAGGTTATCACAGGCAGAGATCCCATGCAGTTCATGCACTCTCTGTATTTGTGACATGAAACTCAAACTCATCCAAGTGCAAACATCCTAGGGGGGAGGAGCAGGCTCCAGCAGAGCAGTAAGAGCAAACAACTGTTTAGTTGCCACAGCACTGGTAGTTGCTTGATTTGTACCTTGTGTTTCATGTGTTGGCCTCAGCTGGAGCAGTAGAAAAATCGCCCATTGCAGCATCCTAAACAGTGTGTGTGTTTTCCCCAGCACTACGAGACTCTGGCTAATCGCGCTGCAGCCAACGGGCATTGCATCGACATCTATGCCTGCGCCCTGGATCAGACTGGACTGCTAGAGATGAAGTGTTGTACAAACCTCACAGGGTATGTTCACAGCTGGAGAGCACGAAGTTGGTACATGTTTTTTGTTTTGTTTTGGGGTTTTTTTTTGTGGGGAGGACAGTTCAGAAAGCAGTTCAGAAAGTTTGCTGTCAGGGCAAAAGGGTGAGATACTTATCGTTCTATTCTAAACTGTGGTTTGAATTTGCCAGGAATTATATGGCAAACTTCACCTGAACCCAGTCCACATTTCTGAAGTCTCAAAACAGCATGTGAATTAGCACTGCTGGTAGCAAACTCGATGTCCTGCTTTGAGAAAGGTATTCTAAAGCATGGTGCTACATGTCTTTTGCAAATGCCTTCTGCCTCCTTGGGACATGGGAATTATCCTTTCCAGAGTTTACAGGATAGAGATGCTGTGCTTTGTGATGTGTGCATGACTGAAGTGCCATCAGAAGGGCAGGCTGTCAGGCGTGGTGGGTAGAAGCTTTCCTTGTGTGGGCCAGATTTTCTCTGCTTAACAGCTCACTTGCGCTTTCTCCAGGGATTTTTGACTTCTGAGGATCTAGTTTTAAGCGACATCTTCGAGGGTTAAATGCCTGTGTGCCATATTGCTGAAAACATTATGGTCTCTGTGGGGAAGGCTGGGCGCGAAACCGGGCCTTTTGGGGACTGGCGTGTCTTATTAGCCATTTGATATCTGCTGTGTCTAGGGAGTCGAAGGATGGTTTGAGCAAATGCAAAGTATTTGTAAATAATCATGTAATGCTCAGTAAGTGGAGGAGAAATTGCTTGACCCTTTGGCTGCGTTACTGAGCTCCATCTAACCAGGCCTGGGTTTACCAAGGCACTTAGGGGAGGGAGGCACAGTACAGACCCTTGCACCCGTAGCCTGTAGTGTGGGTGGTTCCAGCCCTGTGCAAGGAAGGCAGGCTGAGCAAAGCTCATTCCTGAGTTGAGATATTTCTAACTGGTGCAACATGAGCATTTTTAAAGCAGCTAAAGGGATGGCAAAAAATACAGTTGAGAAAGCAAGCTGGCAAAGATAGAGCATTAACATGTCTGGCTTTGGAGGTGTCCATGAATCTGCATTCCCTGATGTGAATTCTACCTATGCAAAGACATGCTTTAAAACAGTTTCTGTATGTGTTTGCATGCATGAGGGTTGGAGGGATGTAACCTTTGTGCTTTACTTCTAGTTCCGAGTTACTTCAGTTCCCTTGTGTATCGTTTTCTCTTTCCCAGAGGACACATGGTGATGGGAGACTCCTTCAACACTTCTCTCTTCAAGCAGACCTTCCAGCGGGTGTTTAACAAAGGGTTCAATGGGGAATTTCAGATGGCTTTTGGTGCAAATTTGGATGTGAAGGTGAGAGAGTAGTTTCACTGGATGACATTAACGGGGAAATACAAATGCTGTTCATTCAGAGGTCGATTTAAGTAGAAAATTCTGCATGTTTGAGGTCAGGCATAGTGCCTGTTTTGGAAGAAGCGCTGTACTGGAGTGAGTGGAGGTATTTTTGTTTGGAAGCTTTTTAGGTTTGTGTTTTTTGTGGTTTTCCTTTTTCCTTTTTATTTTTGTAAAGAAAAAAAATAGGCAGCTGAGCTCAGCCTCTCCTCACTCAGCAAGGAACATTTCATACTCTCTCCTGGTCACTGTAAATATGTCTTCATTATTAAAATGTGGCTATGTAGATTCTCTTATGTTCACTAATTGTAGCAGTAGGTGATCTGGAAAAGTCCTTGGAGATGCTTTCCCTGACAGCCATGTGTACATGTTATCTGATCAAAGCTGAGGAAAACTGATTTAGTCTGTGTGTATTCTATTTGACTGAGCTGATCGAAACAAAAACCAAAAACCCAAACTTACTTTTTTCACCTTGTTCTAGACCTCCAGGGAGCTGAAAATTGCAGGAGCTATTGGACCATGCATATCCCTGAATGCTAAAGGGCCATGTGTCTCTGAAAATGTAAGTTTCTGACATAGAAAAATCTTTGCACTGTTTATTTACTTCATGAAAGTTTCTGCCTAGACCTACAGCTCAGCTGGAATGTCACTTTTTAAGGAGAAGAACAATTTGGAAACATGCTTAGGAAAAGACAGTCTTTCCTAGACTAAATTCTTACCCCATCAGGTTTTCTTTCAACAGTATGGCCTTCAGTAACTTCATTCACACCCAAAAGACAAGAAATTTAGAAGGCCTGCCATTACTTGTACCTCTGATCAGAATTTGACATAAGCTTGCCTTACCTGCTGCTAGAGATAAAAATGTTGCTTTCTTTTTGATTCTGTGCAGGAGCTTGGAATTGGAGGAACATCTCAATGGAAAATTTGTAGTCTGGATCCCAGCACAACTCTGGCCATTTACTTTGAAGTGGTAAATCAGGTCAGTCCTGGCTTCTCTTTTTGGTCATCTTTTTTACGCACCAAACTATTTGTTACAGAGCCAGAAAATGCAATGACATCCCCTGTGTTGCAGATGGATGGTTGCAAAGCAGCCAAATGTTTTGTGCCAAAGAAATAGTGTTGGAGGTGATTTTCATATACATAAACTGCCTAATATTTTTGTTCTGTACAGAAACTGCATTCTTTCCTTGTCTTCTTCCTATAGTACTTATTTAACAAAGAAGAAATTGTCTTTTTGCCAGTATGCGCTGTGGCGAATGAAAATATAAATACCTTCACATTCTTGGAGAAATGGTCCCTCAAGCTGTAACAACGTGATGGCTCACAAGCAATTTTTGGCTGGGGAAGTTTCTGAGCATGTGGCAGCTAGATGCTAGGAAAGCTACCCCAAAGGAATTCTATTCCACATGTGTGACCCTCTGTCTTCTCTGCTATGTTGGGCTTGTTACTGTTGGGAATAGGATGGTGGACTCGCAGGACCTT
Organism: Ibycter americanus; assembly: GCA_035590275.1. NCBI lineage: Eukaryota > Metazoa > Chordata > Aves > Falconiformes > Falconidae > Ibycter > Ibycter americanus. Next base: position 33,111,832 of record JAVJGI010000035.1, on the reverse strand, counting down.
TGCTCAGATCTTTTACTGCCATTCGTATGTTTGTTGCTTGTGGAGATAAGTTCCTGCTATCCTTTAAGGCACAAGCTGAGGGGATGTCATGCCCGATATTAAATGGGCCCAGCACCACTTGACTCTGAAGGCTGCTGGGAAGCACAACACTAACAGATGTGTCTTTCTTCTCTGGCCCATCTCTTGCTTGTATTCATACTATTCTATGATTGCTCAAATGATGCCCTGGAGTTCTCTGTAGTGGACAGAGTTGTGGAAATGCCAGCCTGTCTTGAAGGCTTACCTTGTTTCATTTGTAGCACAACGCACCAATACCTCAGGGAGGCAGAGGGGCAGTGCAGTTTGTCACTCAGTATCAACACTCCAGTACGCAGAAACGCATTCGTGTCACCACCATCGCCAGAAAGTAAGTATCCCGCGCCAGTTCTTTGGCAGAAACTTAAGCCACAGTCTGTGCTGGAATTTTGCTAGCTTTTGTGCATGCGTTGGCTGCAGAACGTTTGGCACAGGGAGGATGAACCTTGTTTGGGTTTTGCTGAAGGTGAATGCGTGTAGCACTAACCCTTTACTAACCCTATAGCTGGGCAGATGCACAGAGTCAGCTCCAGCATATAGAAGCTGCGTTTGACCAGGAAGCAGCTGCTGTGCTGATGGCACGACTGGGAGTGTACAGAGCTGAATCTGAGGAGGGACCTGATGTTCTACGATGGCTGGACAGACAGCTGATCAGACTGGTAAGGCCAATAGAATGCAGCTGGCTGCATTCTTGACTTTAGTAAAAATGGTCTCTGGAAATGAAAACAGAGTCTTTTTCCAGACTGACTTGCTTCATTTGTGCTCTGATCATGGTCACATAGTTGTAGTACATGATAGCTCAGAAAGCAGTGTGATCATTGAAATTGTAATGGCGTAGGTGGACATCCCATCATGCTGAAAGTCTTAAACATGAGATTAAAAAAGTGATAGGGAAACACAGAATAATGCAGGTGGGAAGGGACCTCTAGAGGTCTCTAGTTCAACCCCTCTGCTCAAAGTAAGGCCAGCTTTGAAGTTAGAGCAAGTTGCTCCAGGTCTTGTTTGGTTGAGTTTTGAAGATCTCCAAAGATGGAGTTTTTCTTGCTTCTCTTGACAACCTGTTCCAACGTTTGATCACAGTCCCTGTGATCTATTTCTTTTTTCCCCCCTTCCCCTCCCTACCTCCACCCACCCCCCCATCAGAATTTTCATTTCTCCAGCTACCTGTGAGGTAGCTGTAGACAGCAGTATGACTCCTTGATCCCGCTCTTCACCAAGCTGAACAAAACCAGCTTCTTCAGCCTCTCTACATGAGGTGTTCCAGCCCCTGACCAGCTTGGTGGCCTCTGCTAAACTCACACCAGTATATCTGTGTCTGTCTTGCACTGGGGAGCCCAAAACTGGACACAGCATTCAGATGTGGGCTCGCCGATGCCAAGTTCAGGGTAGTAATTGCTTCCACAGCTTCATACTGTCTCTTGCTTTGAAATTCACAAGCCTGAATTGCCTGAATTGGTTCTGGCCTTGTCCAGACACCCATGTGCAGTTGATACTAACAGATATGGCACATCAGACACTGAAAAAACAGGGCCAGTATCAAATAAAGATTTCGGCACAAACACACAGGCATGTTGCATGCTGAAGTGATTGTGCAGTCATGTATAGTTAAATTGCTAAAACCATTGATGCTTCTTATTTTCAGTGAAGCCGTTGGTGAAATGCCAAGTTGCTGCTGCTCTAGAAGGAAGTAGAGTTGCTGTAGAAGTGCTTCATAGCGTACAACCAGCTTAGGTATAACATAGTCTCCCTGATTTAAAAATTGAGTACAACTAGGAGAGCTGTTTTTTTCGTTCTTAGATAATTTCAACTCTAGATTTAACATACATGAAAAAATAGATAAGTAGATCGAATCCTCATTCTCATTCCAGTAAGATACAGAAACCACTGACTTAAAGAAAAACAGCCTGTGAATTTTGTATTACTTGTTATTGTCATGCTTATACCTTGGTTGCTGTTTAAAAACAACTAAAAGAACAACCTTCAAAAAAAATAAAGGTGTTAATTCTTAAAAAAAAAAAAAGGCAGACAAAAAGAGAGAGTTAAGAGGGATAACCAAAGTATCCATTTTGCTTCCGACAGTGCCAGAAGTTTGGACAATACAACAAAGATGATCCCAACTCCTTCAGATTGTCAGAATCATTTTCTTTGTATCCCCAGGTAAGAAATTCACTCCCCACAGCTGTGGGAAAAGTGTGCAAGAGTGAGAGTGATGATAAAACATCTTGTACCATTTGTCAGATTCAAGGTGGGAGGATCAGGTGCTTTTTTAATGTGAGGGCCTGGTCCTGTAGTTCAGTGCTGCAAATGACTGCTAAGGGAAGAACTCTGAGGAGTTAATAAGTGGTAGACTTTTTTCCAAAGAATTTATTGTTCAGAAAGATTGGACTGGGGCGCAGAAGTTTTGGCAACTTGCTGACATTTCTGTTCTTGCTTCTTTCTGGTGCAGTTCATGTTCCATCTGCGACGCTCCCCATTCCTGCAGGTCTTCAATAATAGTCCAGATGAATCTTCTTATTACCGTCACCATTTTGCTAGGCAAGATCTGACTCAGTCTCTCATTATGATCCAGCCCATCCTTTATGCCTATTCTTTCCATGGACCTCCTGAGGTGAGTCCCTGTTTAACAGGAAGAGGTGGATCAATCCAAAATGATGAGTAGTCAGTCAGAGTAACAAAACTTCTTTCAGCAAAAAGGCCTCTATATGTATTTTTTCAGCCAAGGTAATTATGAAAGGATGAGATGGGGCAGCGTAACATATGAATTGTGTTTTCAGTAAGCTTACAGCTTTGATTTAAAAAAAAAAAACACAAAACCACCACCACTCTCCTCCCCCCACCCCCCTGAAAAAACCCAGCCCCCCCCCCCTCCAAGCCACAACCCCTGTCCCGCAACATCTGATGAATCCTGTGGCTGTCAGTATTGCTTTTGCTTCTCTGCCAGAGGCTGTGTAAGTCAGCAAGCCTCAGCCCTTCCAGATCATAATCTCCCACTAGCTGTCTGTTTTCAGTTGTTTATGCAGCAGCGTTTAACTATGTACAAGCATTCAGTGAACAGACACGGATATCCTTATCCTGACAGCTTCCTTGAAAGGAGTGTGTCTGGCAGGAAAGAAATGCAGGAGCTGCTGGAGTAACACTGAAACCTTCTTGGCAGCATTTGCCGGAGTTCACATGTTATTCCTTATTTTTCTTGAGCTACTTTTGTTAAAGATCATTTCAAATTAGACTTGGATAGCCATAGAAATTGCTCTCTCGCATTGTGCGCTTCATACAGTAGCCGATAACCTGCTGCTCCATTCAGTGGTGCTGTGGGAGGCTGAGTGCGCTCTGCAAGGTGTTCGCATGGACTGAGCAGCCGTTGGCAGCATCGGGTCTATGTGAGCAGGGCTGAGCAAGCACTTCAGCCAACCATGAAACTTAATACAGTTCTGAGGGCTTAGTGGCATCTGACTTTCTTCTTTATTTTCCCCAGCCAGTGCTTTTGGACAGCAGCAGTATTCTGCCTGACAGAATCCTACTGATGGATACTTTCTTCCAGATAGTTATCTACCTTGGTGAGGTACAGTAAAATACATTCTCTTTCTCTGTTTGCACTCCCTCCCTCCCGCATGCAAGCAGACAGTGTCACTGTTGATATAAAATAAGCTGCTTGCAAAGCCCATGCTAGCACAATGACATCGTCTATGTGCTGCTGATTTTAATACAATTTCCCCACTGTCTGAGTTAACAAAAAAATCCTACTGGAGTTGCTAAGGATATGTTCTGCACTGAATAGCAGCTGTCACGTTAGCTTGGTAATGAAGGTGATCCCTTACCACGCCTGGAAAAGGCCAGAGAAACTTGAAACTAAGCAAGGCAGAGAGATGCAGTTTGATTTTCAGATACGTGACGTACTTGGTTGCTGGGTTTTGACACTGAAATACTGCTGCTCTTAAAGAAATCAGTTACGAATTTTTCCAGTTTTTGCTTTTAAATACTGGATGTTTTGACAGCTGCTCCTATATTCTTTCCATTGTGACTGAGTTAAGTACTTAGGTGCTGACCCTTTCTAAACATTCAATTTATACCAATATCCAAAGCCTTGGCTTTCCAGTTCCTCTTCAGTATGCAGACCTGTAGATCTGTATTTCGGTCCTGTCAGGTTTTGTAAGGGAGCGGTATGCTACTGTAGCTGGATAATAGAAATGTCTCGCATCCTAGACTAGTTATGGGGTAAGGGATGAAGAGGAAGCTTTCTTTCCACGTCTTTGGAGATCTCCTTGTTCTTTGGTGCCATTTTTCACCCTCAAGTGGCCTTCATCCAGTTTCTTCTACCTAAACATGGCATCAGATTGCAGTGGTTTAAATAAACCCATCTTGGTTTATGGCTAAACATTCCTATTGGTGAAAACTTTTTGGGAGGCATTTTAACTCTTTCCTTTGTTTTTGGACTAAGCTACTTCACTGATACTTAACAACTGTTATTAGAATGCTTGAAGTTTGGCATTATGGTTCGCGGCAGCTCCATTATTAGCCCCCAGCTTCACTCCATATTGGGTTTGTTCCCTTTGAGAAGTGAGCAGGGATACCTGATTGACATGAACAGGAGTTGGACACTTGAGTCAACAATGACAAATCTTCTAAACAGTTTCTGCCTACTGTTGGAGAGCAGGACACTCAGTAAGTGGGTAAAATTCAGACAAAGGAAGAGCTAAGTGTGTGACCTGCACTGTATGGAACAGTTGCTAGGTACATATGGTTTCGTACCTTGAAAATACTGGAAGGCAATGGCTGCTTAGTTTAAGACCAAATCAGATTCATAGATCAGTGATTTATAAATGCTTTGTGTTTCTGTGTTGGCATGGGCTGAAACATAAAAGCTTGAAGATCACTTTCAATTAATTGCTCTTGCACTGCACAGACTGCTGCCAGCTTTTGTGTTGAGTGGCCTGTTCTTAAAATCAGGGACAGTAAGTAAATAATGTTATTGCCAGGATAGTGAAAGCGTGCATTTGCCCTGTGCTCTGTAAGCAGAAGTATGTGTAATGTTCTGCTGCCTCAAGACATGTAGGTTGAAAAGGGGAGGCTTGCAGACATTTTTATTATTTTTTCACTTCCTCCCTGTCCTGTTAATAGACTATTGCGCAGTGGCAGAAAGCTGGTTACCAAGACATGCCTGAATATGAAAACTTCAAGCACCTACTGCAAGCCCCACTGGATGATGCCCAGGAAATCTTGCAGACTAGATTCCCTATGCCGCGTTACATCCACACTGAACATGGCGGCAGTCAGGTAAGGAGCTGTTTTTGAATAGAGCAAATAGCTGTCTTTCTGCTTTGCTAAGGGATGGTTCTATAAGTTAAATACAGTGGTAATTTAGCTCTTCAAAGTACAGAGCTTGCATATCTTTTCATGAGTGTTTACTACAACTTTGTCTTTTAATAAGCCAATCACTTGCTGGATATGCTTTTGAAATCAGAGGATGGGAAAAAACGGAAAAAGCCAGTTTAAATGTCTTTTTATTCCCCAAAGAGGTGGGAAAGAAATGATTTGGCTTTGTATCTACACTTACTCAAGACAGGGAGTGCAGTTAGCTTGCTAGGACAGTGGCTTACACTGAATGATTGACCATCTGTTCCTTTATTCTCTAATGCTGAATGAGGATGTAAAATAGTTCCTATTTTTGCTCTTCCTCTAACTGCAGTTGTGCTGTGCTTGTCTGTGCCTGGCCTTGTTTGTAGCAGTGAAGAGGCAGGAATTAATGCTCCAAAACAAATATTGGGCATTAATTTTTGATGTGACCATGTTACGCTGGTCCTCCATTGACCTCTTTCCTGAAGAGTGGGTGGGGGCATGCGAGGGACAGTGCTGGTGACATGTCTGTGTCACATGGAACCAGAGCTGCCCTGCCAGGTGAGTGCCGCTTGCTGTCGCAGAGCACTCTGTGCCTGTTGGAGACATGTTGTCTGTGCAGCAGGGCTGTTCCTGGACTTGAAACCTGTTTAAGTTAAATTAGTACCTTGCTTGCAAAAGCAGAGGAACATCACTAGTCATGTATCTAAGGCGGTATGAAGTCTTGAGGGAGCTGACAGGTCTCTCATTTTACAAAACTGATTCTCTGATGTTTTGTCTTAATAGGCCCGGTTCCTCTTGTCTAAAGTGAACCCTTCTCAGACCCATAACAACCTCTATGCATGGGGACAGGTAAGCAATGGAAGAGCTGCTCATGTATGGGAATGCTGTAAAATGTACATTTACATATTTGTCTACACAGTAGCCATCCTATTTCACCACATGGCCGCAAACCGTGAGCAGGTTACATTTGTCCTCTGTTTCTTACCTAAAAGCTTTTTGCAGACGTGTGTGACAGGAATTGAAAACCTTACAGTGCTTTGCGGTGCAAAGAAACAACGTTATTTGTGCCAGTCGATCTAATGGAATTATCAGCTGAGACTGCAGCATTATTGCAGCATTTTAAAATTGCATTTTAAAAGACACAACTGATTTATTAGATCTGTCTCTGAAGCTTATGCAGGTTAGATTTTTATTCAACCTGCTTATTCAAGTCCGTGGTTGTTGATAAGATAAACAGTACTGGTGAGGAGTACTAGATGACAAAGTGGCCAGAATACAGCTTGCAAGTGTGGATGTCTAAACTCGTATTCCTGTTCTTGTACTGAATCCTCTCAAGTTTTCAGCAACATCCAGTTGACTTTGGGGCTCTTTCTCAATGGATCCAAGGAATGGCTGTCCACATAGGGGTGCTGCCACAATAGCTCAGTACCTCAGCAGCTTGGTGGCAGGAGATGAGTGGTCTCCACGAGGAGCATGTTGCCCGTTTGATCTCCCTTCCTGTATCCCAGCTATACATGAGGGCACAGGCAGACCAGGAGAATTTTTCCGTGGTGGCGGCTATTGAGGGAAGCAGCTAATTTGGTGTAGAGTATGTTCTCACAAGTTCCAGATGAACTGATGTAGAAATTGTATCTTCACCCTTCCCTACAAATATGATTTAAAACTCTTAGGTCACAGTGCATTTAGTATTCTGGAAAAAGTAATTAGCATATGGATACATACAGATCTAATTTATCTGAGAATACTAGACTTTTATATCCTCTTTCTTTACCTTGTTTGTGTAGAGCTTTGGGCAGCAAAATTTCTAATGCTTTAGAAAGAAGAGACTTTCTTTTTTCCAGTAATTCAGATTGCACTAGAGGATAGCCGTCAGTGCTGTTGCCAGAGTAGCATCTTTCTGCTAGGTATCCGTCCTTTGCAGGAGAAAAGGTGGTTGATTTAGCAGGCAATTAGTTCAGAGTGCCGACATCTGATTTGCTTTCAGCTAGTCCCCAGTGTCAACAACACTATTTTAGGCTCATTGTTTTTTTATTTTCCTGCAGGAATCAGGAGCTCCAATCTTGACAGATGATGTTAGTCTCCAGGTGTTCATGGACCATCTGAAAAAGCTGGCGGTTTCAAGTGCATCATGACTTTGATCGAACTGAGAAGCAAGTACGGAAGTTACATTGATCATGTTTGTGACGGAAGTGGAGCAATTTATTTACATTTCCTTCTCTCTCTTTTAGACTAAGGCTTTTAAGTATTAAATGAAATAAATATTCAGGGAGAGTTTTTTACTTGGCCCTTCTAGATATTAATTTATTTGTATTCCTTTTTGTCTATATTCTGTTTGTTCTGTATTTTTCATATACTGTAATTAGAGCTGAAGGATGCTTTAGCCAATCCAAGATTTTAACGGTTTTTAGCTTAATTTTTAATGTTTTGTGTTCCTAAAAGGTGTCTTTTAGCAACAAGGGACTGTGTTAATGAATAAAACCGGGGAAGAGCACTACTATTAAGTGCTATCCCAAGTTCAGTGGTATGTGTGACAGACTTGGCCCACCTTCTTTTAATTTTTGAAAACGTAACGCTGGGGGATGTACATGCTATCAAAAATAATTTTAAGGAGCTCCTAAGGGTAAGACGGCGCAGAACGAGTATGAGATGGTGCAGAATGCTTTGACAGACACAGGGAGGGGGTGATAGGTGCAACCAGTGCTTTGAGAACGACCGTGGCATGCTGAAGCGCTGCCTCTGGGTCACTGCAGGGCCTGAACATCTGCCCCTCGCTTCTCTCACCTTAGCCCAGCGGGAGCAGGCGTGGGAGCAGGCCGAGCGGCGCTGCAGCTGCGCCCCGGTAAGCCGCTGGCCTGGTGGGCGCCCATGGCGCGGCTGGCCCGCCTCAGCCGCCGAGCGCCCGCCCCAGC
>JAVJGI010000035.1:33070764-33099619 GCA_035590275.1 Ibycter americanus | reverse complement strand
TGCCCTGATCACTGCTGCGTTGGTTGCAAGTGCCCTGATCGCTGCTGCGTTGGTTGCACATGCTCTGATCGCTGCTGTGTTGGTTGCAAGTGCCCTGATCACTGCTGCGTTGCATGTGCCCTGATCGCTGCTGTGTTGGTTGCACATGCCCTGATCACTGCTGCGTTGCATGTGCCCTGATCACTGCTGTGTTGGTTGCAAGTGCCCTGATCACTGCTGTGTTGGGTGCACATGCCCTGATCACTGCTGTGTTGGGTGCATGTGCCCTGATCACTGCTGCGTTGCTTGCATGTGTCGCCAGTGCAGTTGCAATCACCTTCTATGGCTTGCATGCGTTGGGTACTATAATGAGAACTGCCTCCTTGCATTTCTTCTCTGTGTCTGCGGTGCCATTCCACTTGCCAGGGATGTGGTTTGTGTCTGTCGGCACTATAATCACAGTTCCTTCCTTGTGCTGCTGTTGTGTGTTGGCAGCGCAGTTGCAGTCACCTCCTTGCACTGCTTGCGTGTGTTGGCACTACAGTTGCAGTCATCTCCTGTTGCTTGCGTGTGGCGGCAGTGCCGTCCCAACCGCCTTTGCCCATGGTTTGCATGTATTGTCTCTATAAGGAAAGTTGCCTCTTTGCACGGCCTGCATGCATTCGCACTATAATCACAGTAATCCCCTTGCATTACTTGCTTGTGTTGACAGAGCTGCCCCGATTACTGTTGCGCATCGCTCGCGTGTGTCAGCGGAGCCATCCCAGCTGCCGCCTCGCACGGCTCGCACGTGCTGGCACTGTGCTCACGGCTGCCTCTTTGCATTGCTTGTGCGTGTTGAGTTGCGATCACCTTCTCCCATGGCTTGAATGTGGCGGCACGATAATCAGAGGTGGCTCCATGCGTTGCTCGTGTGTAGCGGCAGTGCCACCCCAGTTGCCCTCTCCTGTGGCTTGCATGCATCGGCACTACAGCCGCAGTTGCCTCCTTGCATTGCATGTGTGTGGCAGTGCAGCCTGACTCACCTTTTTGCATTGCTTGCATGGATCAGCAAAGCCGGGGGTAGCCCTGCTGCTTGCCTAGGTGCCGGTAGGAATGCTGTGTCCTGATGGTACGTCCCTGCTGTTGCGTTGGTTGGACCTTCTGTGTTCAGGATGCTGAAAGCCCCACGGAGTTTGCCTGGGAGGCAGCGAGTGTGCCTGCTGCGGGCGCAGGGCAGGGGGCTGGGCAGCAGGGCAGCCTGTGTTAGCTCTGCTGGTGCACGGCCGGCGTTCGGAAGAGCACGCCTGTGCATAAATAAGGAGCACAGCTTTTGGGCACAGCTGTGGGTGCAATGGTGGTCAGACCCCGCCAGCGCGGGGATTGTGGCTGAAGTTGGCCCGTTTCTGGGTAGAATTTAAACTGTTCGTGGCTGCTGAAGAGTTTGAGATGTCCCTGTGTGAGGGAGAGAGTGCTGTGCTTAGCAGGAGGATGGATTTCTGGAGGGCTCATACCCAGAGTGGGTTTTAAGGAAGAGTTTTTGGTAGGATTTTCCCCCCTGGTTTGCTTCTGTCCGTTGGGAATAGTCCAGATCTGGCCACTGGTGCACAGACACAAGCTTTCAGTTTCGCTGGGGGCCTGCGCTCCTTTCGTTTTACAGCTTGGGTGGGGCTTTTATTCTCAGTTGTAGGAACCTGGCTATAGTTTTAACAGCTAGGTTGCTGGTGCTTATCTCAGTTTTAAGACCTCATTTAAATCTTGCTACAGTCATCTGAGGCTCAACCATGTTAAGATAATTTAAATTAAGATAATTTAAAACATTTATTAGAAAAACACATTGGATCTGTGATGGTTTGTGTTTTATTGTAAATGCCATTAGAGGTTGTGTTCCCAACTAGGAGGGCAGAATTTGCAGGTTGTTACAAGTCTTGTTTCAAAAAAATCCATGAGCACTGTATCAAGTCAAGATCGCATTTTCACAACTAATGCAAAGTACGTAGGGAGTGGTGGAGTGGAGAAGTTGAGTACAGTTATTGATATCAACCAGGTGGATCATTTTTACAAGGATTGGAGAGAGTTCTGCCCCATCTCTGGTTAGCACTGCTGATCCAAGTGTAGTAAAAAATCTTCATACAGTGTTTTTAAATGCTGGAGTAAGCATCTTGAGCTAGTCCCTCACAAATAAGTCACAGCATTGGGAAGACTTTTGAAAGAGGGCTTCTGCATGATCTTTGCTCTCTAATAAACTTAAGACGAAGAAGGGTTTAGAATGTTGTTGTCTTTGGTGGTTGTACAGTTGCCAGCTGAAATCAGTACTTACCTGTGTCATAAAACGAGACAGTGCATTTAGCCTCACTTTTCTTTTCCCCCCCCTTTCCCAGTGGGTGGTGAACAAATCAGTTCAATAGGACGAGGCCTCTGTGTGCTGCTGGGCATTTCTTTGGAAGATACGCAAAGAGAGCTGGAGCACATGTAAGTTGCACATTTCCTTTTGCCTTGTATTTGTGTGTTTCTGACACTGATACCTGTGCAGTAACCAAACAAACGCAGCGCTCCTGTTGGGAAACTCAGGCTTGCCTGTTAGTTCCTCTTCAGATTTTACCTTGAAACTTCCTAGTTAGAGTTTTCCTTTTATGTTTCATTGAGAAAAATCTGTTTCCATTCCCTGTTTGTGTGGTTTTTTATCAAGAAGGGACTCAAAAAGGAAGAATCAACATGTTGGGTTTTTCTGATCTCCCTTTTTTAAATGTCTGTCTTTTTTACTATATGAATCTACCCAGATGGAGTCCATCCTTCAAGGGTGGGATGTATCAGAAACCTCAAACCCTCATTTGCACATGAGAAGTTTTGCTCTTTCTAAAGGCTGGATAGGCTCATTGGTTACTTTTCTGTAAAAGTGAGTCAATTTTGGCAGCCTGGAAGACTGGCGCTGGCCATCTGCTCCACGGCCACAAAATATTGTGATTCAGCTGGCAAAAACGTGCAAGAGAGAGTTCTCCCAGGGGCGGCTTCTGTCTTCTTCAGATGGTTCATTGTTCTGTGGCTCAGTTCTTACGAAGGCAAAGAAAAAACAGGTAATAGAGCTAACTGACGTCAAGAAGAGGAAAGGCTCAAGCAGTGAAGAGAGAAGAATGTGAGCGAGGGTGAAAACAACCCTTAGCAGATGCGGAAGAGAAAGCAGAGAGGGAGGATGTGAACTAAAGGTCACCGAAGATTTAACATAAACATGTGAAACGTGTAGAGAATTGCAGCACAGCTGAAGGTGTTTTGCTTGTGCCATGCTCCATTGGCTTGCCTTTCTGCTGCCTCGGTGTGTAGCATTTGCTCTATTGTTTCTCATTCCTACCTGGGTGAATGTGAAAGATGCATCTGAATGTTGCAAGTGGGTGATCCGTAAGGACTGCGCTCTCAACGCCGACTTGTTCGGATGACTGACACGGGGAGGGCAGGAAGCCAGAGCCTGAAAAAAAGGAATGAAAGAAATCAGCTTAACCAGGCTCTTCAAGTCCTATTAAAGGAAACTTTATTAATCCTGTAAATGAAACAACAAACATCTTTATCATGAAAACACAGCAGTGACAATGATTTAAGCTTATGCACTGGGGCCTCCCAAGGCTTTTAACCATCCACTTCATTCAGGAGTTAATTCCATTTGTTGTTAACACACACAAACTGGCAAGGATGGGTTTTGTGACTGTGCCTTAGTGACGGCAAAGCCCTGAAGCTAGACCATAACAAAGTCTCAGCTTTATTTTATGCTAACTGCCTCACCTCTGGTGCAGCGTAAAATGTCTGGCTGATGACTGCAATTGAAATGCTTTGCACTTGGTAACGCTCCCTCGTTTATAGATGCTGCAGATGTGGAGAAGCTGAAAGAAATGGAAGAGAGGGGAGCGGCATGCGTGCAGGCTTGTTATCAATCCAAGTCCGACCGTAGATTGGGTTGCAAGTCTGCCTGCTGCTTTTCAGATCCATTTGTGAAAGTCCCCTTGCCCTCTTAGTATTCAAGCCAGTCAATTCTGTCCCCTGCCTCCAAAAATCAGCCCTGGTACACATCCAAACAAGTCCCAGTCATCAGTTTGCTGCGACCTGCAGTTTTGCACTGTTCCCTGCCTTCCTCCTCATATCCTGATGGAAAAGTGCTGTCCTTCTCTGCCTTGTAGAGCCTGGTTTGGGAAGAGTGCTAGGAGGTGACGAAGCTGGAGGAGTACATGTGAATCATGTTTGGAAACAACCATAGTTTAGGATGATCTCATTTCATACCGAGTGTGATTTGCCAGTGCGGTGGGAGGATTAAAATTTCCAAAGCTATTCACATGTTAAATGATGTTGTGACAGATAAAAGCAGATAGTAAAGAGTAAGCTTTCTTGCTTCCTATGCCATCTTTATATCACCCTTTAACTTGCAGTTATTCTGTCCTGATCTCACGCTCTATAAAATAATGATGTTAATTAATGTTCTGACAATGTTATGTATGTGTCTAAGGGCTTTCTTGATTATGGCTCTGCCTAATGTGATGAGATTCCCATGGTTTAGGAAGGAAGGGACAAAGGGATATCACCTTATGTGGAGGCAGAATGAGTATGCATCTGCCATCCCTTTTGTCTCATCCTGGGTGGGATCTCATCCTGGGTGGTAGGCTTTAACTTGTACCTGTGATCCCACATGGGACAATTTAGGAATTTTCTTTTTCTTCTTCTAGGGTTCGAAAGATCTTGAACTTGCGAGTATTTGAAGATGAAAGTGGGAAGCACTGGTCCAAAAGCGTGATGGATAAACAGTATGAAGTGTTGTGTGTGAGCCAATTTACTCTCCAGTGCATCCTGAAAGGAAACAAGCCTGACTACCACATGGCAATGCCCACAGAGCAGGCGGAGTGTTTTTATAACAACTTCCTAGAGCAGCTAAGAAAAGCCTACAAACCAGAGCTTGTTAAAGGTAAGGGCAAAAGGTTGGTAAGGTCCTTGATGTGATCAGTTGACGCTGTTTGTATGTGCTTTTCCCTGAGGTTACTTTTATTCTGCGATTTGCTGTCTGTGTTGCAAAGGAGATGTGTTTACACGGCACTAGGTGAGGGGAGCAGCCTGTCAGGATGATCACTCCAGTTTTCCTCTAGCCAACCCATTTCCTGACATTCCTCTGGAATAGTACAACATGTAGTTGTTCTTGTGTTGTTACTGGCTGTACAACGTGAGCAGCGACTGACAGTGTAACCCAGAGAGCCTGCAGCCATGAGAGTGAGCTCTGGGCTCAGGCTCCCTCAAAAGCTGGGTGTTTTGTGCTCTGTATTAGATTAACACAGGAGGAGTATTTTTTCCAGGGCATATGTGGTTAGTCAGGCCTGAAGGCATCGCCAGTGCGTGATGGACAGCGTAGTTCCATCTGTCATTTTAGTTTCACATTCTGTTAAATAGTAGTGATGACAGTGGGAGGTGTAATGTGCTACCTACAAACAGCATTTGATTTAGACTGTCTTTTCTCAACTCTGCTATGGATGCAACAGTTTTCTCTTAGCCAGAAGATGCCTGGCTTCCCCGTGCATTTGTGCTCTATCCACCCTTAAATCTTTTCTGTTTGCTTTCTGGCCATTTTCATATTTGGACTTGAATTTCTGATACACTTCCCCAGAACACAAGTGTCTAGAAAAGACTTATTTAAATGGGGACTACTAGTAGATAACAGTCAGCCTTACTTTCCTTATGAGGAAAAAAAGGAGAGAAAGACAGAAAACTCATCGCTGGGGAAAGATTTAGAGGCTGATCTCCATCTTGACTGTAGATGAAGGTCATTATCCCAGGTGCTTTCCAAAGAGGCACAGTGAAATGCACACATAAAATACCCATCTTGTGTCAGCTTTCAGCTTTCTAGTAGCTTGGTATATTCTTGCAATCAACATTTGTTGGTGACAAGGAATGCATTTCTGATACCCCTTCCCTGCATCCCTTTCAGTCTGTAACATAGAAAACTTCTGTTCTAATGAATTCAGTGTTATGTGCTTTTTGAATCTTTATCGAGTTATCACTAAGTTGGGACCCATTCCAGTGTGTCTGAAACTGGTAACAGAACTTCCTGGGAAGTCACTGGGAATAAGATTTGCTCTGGTAAGATACGATTGAGTTGGACCCTTATGTCCTGGTAAACTAAAAGCAAGTATGGACTTTCTTCTTTGACTTAAATGAGGTGTGGAAAAAATGATGGATCTCTGTATACCTGCATCTTTATCCCTGGACTTTGGAAAATGCTCTGTTTCTGAAATACTTTCGATCAGTTTATATTTTGACAGCAGCTTTTTGAACTTCTCTTTTAAGTGAAGAACAGTTACACACTTGAAATGAATAGTCACTGTTGTTAAGTGCCCATGTTTTGGCACGTGTTTGCCAATGCTTCTTGCAAAAAGGCCTTTCACTTCTGCATTTTTTTTTCCATGCTGAAAACTTAGAAGCCCATGGGTGACTGCCTGTGCTATTGTGTCAGATAACGCATGCATTTGAAACTGCTGGCAGCACTGAAACCACCTGTTGATTTATAATTTTGCTTTTTTTTTTTTAGGCTGTGCCAGTCTACGTTGTGCTACATCCAAGTCTGTTAGACTCTTATGATTGAAGTTTATGTCGTGTCATTGCTTTGCCAGTGTTTTTTTGTTTGCTTGCTTTTTTATCTCTTTATTTTTGTGCATACGAAGTTTGTGAAGCTTGGTGATTTCATCAATAGTAGACTAAGTCCTGTGGTTGCCTCAGCAGAGTTTACAGTTTCCCAGAGCTGAGGTGTATTAGAGCGCAGAGCCTTTACAGGCTGGCAGGCTGTATGTGAGCAGGGCTGCTTGTGTGTAAGTATAACTTCATGAAATTGTAGTACCTGGGCTGTGATTTATTGTGGTATGCAAACATACTGATTTCTGCCCGGAAAAAGTCCTGAGGCAATCAGAACCTGACTTGCTGGGGGCTGTCCTGCTTGCTCCACTGTTACAAAGGGTGATGGGGAGAGCCCTGGGAAGGAGCTGCTGGACTATAAAAATAAACTTCGTGTATCAGCATGAGGCTCTACCTTCTGTCTTCAAAATCCTTACTCATGTATTTCCCCTACACATACACATATGCACACGTACAATTGTAGTTATTGTGAAGTCAGAGTCTGATTCTCTGGATTGCTGCAGGTGCCCTTTGATCTTACAAATTGCTTAATGCAATTGAGGAATTTAATGATTTAAAGTGGAATTGGTATAGCTGAGTCAAAGACAAATCAGTAAATGTCTTGCCATATTGCCTAAGAGCCTTGTGATTTCTAGTATGTGTACTTTTTCAGTAGAATAATTTGGCTGTTGGAACTCCTGAGCTGCTGTGTGTGCCACTGTTGTAGGTGCTGGCCGGGCAGCTCCTCCGCCTGGTGTCTGGTCCGTCTGGAGCTGCCCGCTGGGAGCTCAGAATGGTACGTGTTCCCCAAAGAGAAGTGCAAACCACTCTTTCACACCCAAAGCAGGGGGACGTTTGAAAACAAAATCTTGGAGAAGGCTCACAGCCGTGACTTCTAGTTTAACACCGATGTCTTAAGACTGCAGGTGGGCACCCAAGTCTAGGAAAGCCAAGGTTGCATCAGAAGTCCTTGCTTGTTTGGCTTCAGTGCTTTCTTGTTGTGAAATTAATTTTTGAACGCCTCTCTCCAGTCGGAGGAGCAGAGCTGGTGCACGCAGGTCTGAGTACCTGTTGTGCAAGCTGGTATCCAAGAACGAGGGCTACCAAGGCTTCTCCTTGTGCATCAGGGCCTTCGCTCTCTGTCTTGAACGTGGATTTAGTCTTCTGAGGCAGGGAGGATTAGCGTGGCAAAGAGTGTGAAATACTTCACTCCCTTAATAGCAATATCTGAGTAAATACGAGAGGACTGTTCCACAAGGAGGAATTTAATTCTCATTAAGGTTTGGTGCAAGTTGAAAGCAGAATTATTCTCTCTGATTAATTCCCTTTGTGAGCATTGTCACTTTGGAATAAGTGCTCTTATCTAGCACAAGAGTACCCGCACGGGGTTAATTAGGAATAACTTTTCAAGTAGACAAGCTTAGAAGTAACTTCTGAATAAAACCAGTGTGAAGTTTTTAGGTCATGAGGCTTGAGATATGTCCAAAACATATTCTGAAAGTAAATTATATGTCATTTTCAAGTCTTTACATCTCAGGTGCGGCTTCTCTGTCTCACCTCAGATAAAGATCTGCTTTGCCTTTGAGGAAGGCGTGCATGCCAGATTCCAAGGGAAAAGGAATTCAAAGGGATGAGTGGTCCAGCAGAATAAACTTGTCACTTTAATTATACTTGTAGGATTCTAGTTTGTTGCAGAGGATGTTCCAAGGAGGTGACTTGATCAGTCAAGAAGTCTTAAAGTGGGGAAAGGTACTTACTACATTGAAGAGCATTGTGGTATAAAATGCAGGAAAAGAAGCAGTATTTAAGGATAAGTTGCTGGTGTCTCCCATGGGCAATACAGGGTCATGTGGTAAATTTACCCGAAGCTGCTGGGGTAACAAGCAGTGTCCAAGGAGGGTGGTTTCTTGCTCCTCCTTTCCTTCTGCCTGAAAAACGAAAGTCAATCCAGACAGACTCTTGAGACAGAAAGGTGGAAGAGGTGATGACTTCAGTTTATTTGCAGTCCTGTGCAGAAGCACTGGGACAAGGGAAAGAAGGCAGGAGCGTGTTTTTGAGGCGTGCAGCCAACACTGGGGGAGATTCTGCTGAAGAAGCATCTCTTCCTAAGGAAAGGTTAGGCATTGATTTAAGAAGAGATTGTGAAAGAAGGTTTTAGCTTTCCCTTGTTCTTTCAGGGAAGACCAGCCCCTGAAGCTGCAGGGAAAAAAGCTGTGTTACAGTGAGGCCACTGCTTGAAAAGAGCTGTGGGGACCAATGGGCCACTGGAACCCTTTGGTTTTGTTGCATAAGGGAACTGCCAGCACAAAAATCCAGAAGCATCCCATGAGGAAAGCACATACTGTGCAGGGACCACGTCCCTGAAACTACAGGGCACATCAATTTGTGATAAGGGAAGGTGGCAGCTGCTTTTGACAACAGCATAACCTTTGCAGTATGTTTAAAAGCGTGAAGATGAAGGTGTGTGGTGGTCCACAAGACATTGTGGATTAAGACCAATAAAGGGATTTTGGAATGTGTGAAGAAATTCTCCCTTAGGTGGCTTTTGAAATCTTTAGAGAGAATGAGGTTGCTGAGCCTGAAACCCACACAGCCTTTCGTATTGTGGTGGTTGCAAGGCGCTGAGACCCTTCCTGCCTTTGAGAGGAAGGTCTGGAAGAGAGAGGCCATAGAGGAGGGCAGCACTAACAGACGTTTCTCCTTTAAGTGCTGTTTCCATTAGCTCTGAATCTTAAACTTTCTAAGCTGTGATTCACCTTGACCTGGAGTGACCTTGGGTTAAAAGACGGGAAGTTTAAGGATGAGGAGAATGGGAGGGGGCTGTTACGGAAAGATGTTCCTTGACGGTAGTTCTGATGCCAAAACAAGACAGAAAGTGCTGGTTACGTGGGAGTGCTTTGAGTGTTCTGGTAGAGGTGGGGGCTTATTTGACCACTTTATCAGCCTTTGAAAAAAGGGGCCTGTGAAGTTTACTTTTTTTTTCCTAGTTCCATACATGTATGGGAAGTGCAAAAGGCAGTCTTTTTCTGTGAGTGAAGTACAGCTAACCAAAAGCAAGCGTTCTTCAAGCCTTTATTTCTCAACTGAGAGTCATTTATAGGCATCTCTGAAAATGCGTGTCTGCATGATTCACCAGTGAAACCATAAGCTACAGGTTTAGGGAAGAACTACCTGGGTTTTCTCTGCAGGTTCTCATTTATCATGGGTGGCAAAGGGTTTGAAAACTGTGCTGGAAAATTATAATCACTGTTTTTTTGATTGCTCTGACATCTCTTCTCAGTGGGACCCTTTACATGTTCCAGGCTTTTGCAAATTTATAAAATGAGAACAGCTCTTTTTTATTTTTTTTACTTGCTTTGTAATACTTTTGTCTCCTGAATTTTCTGTTATTTTCTGTAATTATTTAGTAACTCTCTTCTTTTTTTCTTTTGCACCATTAGCTAGCATTCAGAGCACACCGATCCTTTCCTGAAATGTGGACAGCTTCATGGTATCTCTGTTTAACCTGATTTACCCAATCAGGTCAGCTGCACCTTGTTAAAACAGGAACTGTTGATGTGCCAGTAACTTCTGATGTGCCATAGTTTGATGTCACCACAGCCTCAGTTGTCCTCTCCCTCCAGAGGGTACTGACCCTGCAGTGGAGCTGTCAAATGGGAAGACATTTTCACTCCTGCTGTAGTAGTTCTTCTTAGGTTAAGTGATGCAAAACCAGTTGGCACACACACGAAGGAGCACAGGGTGGGCAGGGGAACCCAAATTCTGGGCTCAGAGGATCGCAAACCCTGTCTGGGCCCCTCCCAGGGCTCTCCTGCGGGACCCTCAGTGCCATGGTCCAGGCGTGATGCCCACCCTGGGATGTCAGCAGAAGTGGCTCTCTGGAGCATCTTTCAAACTGAGGGGGGTCACTGTCTAGAGATACAGGACACACGCAGCAGGAGAGCATTTCAGGGTGGCACAAGACTTGCGAGATGTTTAAGTGAGGAAGCAAAGGCAGGGAAAGGGGTAGGTCTAGGTAATTCCAGGAGGAACAAGAGTGGGAAAATAAAGGGATATGGGTACAAAAAGGCCTAGCCCGAGCAATGACTGGTCAGTACACTTGTGGCCATGCCCTGCACCTGATGAGCACAGTCTGCCTTGCCTTCTTATTAAAGTCCGTTTCAGGCTGTTTGGAGGGCCCGGCTGTTTTGCGTGCGTGTGTGTGAACAGGGCCCTGAGCGCAGCAGCTGCAGCGGGACCGCGGGCCGAGGGTGGGTGAGGGTGGGTGAGGGTGGGTGAGGGTGGGTGAGCTGGCCGGGGGCTGCCGTGGCCAGAGCTGAGCCTGGGTGTGCGTCTTTGACGGGGAGACCACAGGAGAAATTGGCTCCTGGAGGGACTAGAGTGCTGAGTGTGTCTGTGTTGATACCTGTGCAGCTGTACGTGTGTGCGTGTGTCTGCCTACTGGGGAGTCACGCTGAACCGTGCACACCTGGGGGTGTGCAGCTGTGGCAGCCGTGCCTTTGTCATGTTTCTAGGTTCAACACCCATAGCATTTCTCAGCCCACATGAAACATTGAAGAAGGTCGATTGGATCAAAGGAGCCTGTGTGGAGACAGGGAGCTGGGACACTGGGACGCTGGGCACGCGTCCTCTTCTGCCACCTCATGTGTGGGGCACAGAATGTCTGAGGAGTGCAGCTGGTGAAACCGTGCCAGCTATTTGTTCAGCAAATCACATTTCACAGAATTACTTCCCTGAATCGTGCTCTCACCCCCTTCCCACTGGCGCTTGTGTTGCTGTGACTCCTCAGTGATGAGTCCAGGAAGCTTTTCCTCGGCCGCCGGACCGCTGGCAGCGGAGTGTTGTGCAGGGCTGTAGCTTTTGGCTTTGCCAGAGCTTGTGTCTCTACTTCATGGGGTGGCTTGTGGCATACAGCCTTTGAGAAAGCAGTTGGGCAGTAGATACGTTGTGGTGTGGCCCGTATGTGTTGAACAGGCCTGAATATGCCTTTTCTTCCTTTTTCTTTGAAGCAAATACCAGACTTCTGGCTGACTTACAGGATGAGGCGGGGAAAGATGAAAACTCTTTGAGAGCTCTTTGACCCTGGTAACACATTTTGAAAAATCAGGACAGTGTGGTATGACCTCTGTTCACTCAGGGGCATCACACGTTGCCATGGAAAGCTGCTGTGTAGCTGTACAAAGTCTCATGTAAATATTCCCAGTGGGTGGTTGCTCCACTGAAGTTTAAGCCTATTTCTTTCAGCATGTTCTTGCTGACTTGCAAGTGGTTTTGGTTGTGTTGCCTTCCCAGTGAGACTGTTCCAGTCTCTGGATAACTGCTGGCTGCTTGCTGCAGTACACCTTTTTCTGTTCCATGCATCTGTATTGATATGGTAGTGCCTGTTCTTGTTGCTGTCCCTACAGGAAGGTCTAGAAAGGCTGCTCAGGTGTGCGGGACAAGGAGAGGAGGGTATGTGGCAGCGAGCAGTCAAGTAGGCTCAGCCAGCGGTGGGGTGAGTTTGAAGAGCAGAAAGCTGGACTAGAAAAAATGGAGCAAGGAAGTCTGCAGAAAGTAAAGTGAGATGTGAGGAGAAGACAGCATGCAAAGGGATGGCTGCTGTAGATTATACAGGATAAAAATGTCATGGGTGTGTTGTGATGGAAGCTTCTCAAATGCTTACCAAAAATGTGGTCTGTGCCTCAGCTGGTGTGCTAATAAATGCCACTGATGACAAATGACATAGACATTTCTGATTTCAGAAGTGTATTCCTGTGAAGTTGGCAGGATTGAGGGAGTAGACACTGTCTTTTTTTCCTGCCCCTTTTGCCAAACTGTCAAAGAACAGTCTAGGTTGCAAACAGGAATGTAGAAATTCCTGTGGCAGATTGGGACTGAGCAGTGTCCCCAGCTCTAGAGTATTCAATGTCAAATGCTTCAGAGCAGGCTTCAGGTCTTTTTATCTTTTGCTATATATAAGATTTCTTCAAAACAGCAACTGTTTAGCTGGACTGGATCCCTAGGCTTAGCTGTTACATCCTTTAAAATTTCATCTCCTGCCTGTGAGAACTATCTCGCTTATCCAAAACTCTGAGCACCTTGATTATTTGTAGACTTGGTTTGTTTTGTGGACATTTCTGTACTTGGCTGAGCATTTATCCTCTCTGAGTGTCAGACCACATAGCTGCGTGCACATAGACTGTTTTTTTCTTAGTAGCTTTCTGCAGTTTGTTCGTTGGCTGTCCTTTTATGTAGGTTTTTTTTCTTCTTAGTAGCACATTTGGTAAAGATTTTGGTACGTGCTAGCTTTCCAAGAGCCCTCAGCACTTCTTGTCTCTTCCCTTTTCAGATGGCAAGTTTGGTGCCTACATGCAGGTACACATCCAGAATGATGGTCCTGTAACAATAGAATTGGAGTCCCCAGCTGCCACTGTTGACCCTAAACAGGTAAGTGACCGAGAAAGTCTGTCAAAAGGGTTGATGTGTAGGCTGTGCCTTCTCTGTGGATTTGTAGCATTCCTGTTAATGAAGCAGAATAGCTTTCCTTAGGCATGAGGACCTTGTGCTTCCTGTGCGGCCTCGGGAAAGTTAAATAATTGCATTGTTTTCTTCAGTTCCTTGACCTGTTGATAGCTGCCTGCTGTCCTGGTAAAGGTTATGCGTGTGTAATGCAAACCAGCTTTTTACAGTTTATTCTTGCTCATCATTAAAGCTGCTGTTTAGTCATGACTCATTAACTATGTTTTTAATGTGTCTGGACCCCCCCTTTTTTCTGATGAAGTTTCTTGACATTTGGGATGTTTTGCATGTGGGTGGCTGGATGGAACTGGAGAGCTGCCTTTGTCAGAAATGAGCATACAAATTTAAGTCCTGAATTTAAGTCTGGAGTGGAGAGGAGAGCTACCTCTGCTGAGGGACAGCATGAGCTATGCTGAAAACCAAATGCAGCGATGAGGTTTTCTCATCCTCTGAACACAACAGTGACCAACTTTTCCAGGCTGAAGGAGAAGGGGGAGGGATTGTTATTACCAGCTGTGCTTCAGCAAGGCCACACCACCCTATTTATACAACCACTTAACCTTGTTAAAATTATTGCAGTTTGTAAGAAGGGCATGAAGGAGGAACCAAGAGACTGCAAACCTGTTAATCTAACCTCAGTATCTGGAAAAAATAGAGGAGATTATACTGGGTGCTATTGAAAAGCATTTAAAGGACAATGCAGTCATCAGGCACAGTCAGCACGGGTTCACGAAGGGAAAATCCTGTCTAATTTGATGCCCTTCTAAAATAAGGTCACCTGTCTAGTGGATGAAAGGAAGGCAGTGGATTTACTTTTTCTGGATTTTGGTAAGGCTTTTGATACTGTCCCTCACAGCATCCTTCTTGATAAGTCCTCCAGCTGTGAGATGAGCAGGTACACAGTGCACTGGGTGAAGAACTGGCTGGATGGCAGCGCTCAAAGGGTTATAGTGAATGGGGCTACATCTGGCTGGCGACTGGTCACCAGAGGTGCTCCTCAGGGCTTAATTCTAGGGCCGGTTCTGTTCAATATTTTTATCAATGATCTGGATGCAGGAGTTAAATGTACTGTTATTAAGTTTGCTGGTGATATCAAACTGGGAGGTGCTGTTTACTCTCTTGAAGGACAAGTGGCCTTGCAGGGGGATCCAGATAGATTGGAACGTTGGACAATCATCAGTGGCATGAAATTTAACTAGACCAAGTGCCGGATTCTGCACCTGGGACAGAGTAGTGCTGGACACAAGTATAGATTGGGAGAGGAGTGGCTGGAGAGCAGCCCTGCGGAAAGGGATCTGCGGGTGCTGGCCGACAGCAGGATCAATACGAGCCAGCAGTGTGCCCTGGCAGCCGAGAAGGCAGACTGCATCCTGGGGTGCGTCAAGTACAGGATAACCAGCTGGTCAAAAGAGGTGATCTCCCACTATATTTAGCATCTGTGTGGCCTGACCTCAAGTACTGAGTGCAGTTCTGGGCCCCACAACTGAAGAAGGGTGTTAAGGTACTTGAATATGTCCAGAGGAGAACAACAAAGCTGGTGAAAGGGCTGGAAGGAATGTGCTCTGAGGGACGGTTAAGAAGTCTGGCTTTGTTGCAGAGAAGGAGGCTGAGGAGCACCCTCGTTGCTCTCTACACTTCCCGAGGAGGGGAGGTGGAGAGAGAGGTGCTGAGCTCTTCTCCTGGGATCCAGCGAGAGGGCATGTGGGAATGGTTCAAAGCTGCATCAGGAGAGATTCAGACTTGACATAAGGAGACATTTCTGTGCTGAGCGGGTGGGCAACCGCTGGCACAGGCTTCCTGGAGGGGTGGTCCGCGCCCCAAGCCTGTCAGTATTTAAGAGGCATTTGGGCGATGCCCTTGATAACATGCTGTAACTCTTGGTAAGCCCTGAAGTGGTCAGGCAGTTGGATTACAGGATTGTTGTAGGTCCCTTCCAACTGGAACTGAACTATTCTATTCTTCCCAGTCTTCCTAGCTGCAGTTTGTCCCATGTGCAGTGATCCTACCAAATTACCTGACCAGTTGACCAGCAAGATAGAATGGCTTTGCTGATAGGGTCTCTCCTTGAGTTGCCATCTGACCATCACTCTTCTGGATTGAACATCAGACATTTGGGTTTTTCAGCCAGCCATGAACACCTGCTCTTTTAAAGCCTGGTTGTAGGTTCTGTGATAACTGTGGTGCAACTGGTGGCTGCAATTGGTGGGAATTATGCATCTCCTGGGAATTCTGTGTATCTCAGAGTAACCATACTAAAGATGTACTGGA
Organism: Ibycter americanus; assembly: GCA_035590275.1. NCBI lineage: Eukaryota > Metazoa > Chordata > Aves > Falconiformes > Falconidae > Ibycter > Ibycter americanus. The sequence goes on along the minus strand of JAVJGI010000035.1, from coordinate 33,084,265 downwards.
GCCTACTGGGAAAAGAGCTTGGGAAAGCCTAAAGAAGCATCTCTTGTTGCCTTAAATAGCTAAAGTGTCTTGGTTTGGAGTTGTTCTTGTTTTGCTTCCAAATTCTGTTCTGTATACTTTTGTGATGTTTTAGCCCCTGAAAGGACTACATCTGATCCTGGTCTTTCTGTACCCTCACAGCTTTAGCACAAAGGGTTCTCAGCCCAAACCATCCATAATTAGCAGCAGCAGCAGCAGCTCTGTCTTCCGAGTGAGAACTGCTTGTAGATGTAAGCACTCACATCCCCACTTGGAGGAATTGAGCTGCTGCCTCATTAGCCTGCGAAATAGTCTGCAGGAAGCTGGGTGGCAGAGAGATGGAGGGCTCTGATGTCCCCTTTGAACTGTTCAGTAACCCTCAAGAGAGTTAGGGCCCGCGGTTTTCAGGTGCCGTGTTTATGGTACAGACTTGTTAAGGCTGAGGTTTAGTTATGGTACTTGTGGCCATATTGACCCTCTGCTTTTGCCACTCCAGCTCTTTGTGGAATAGGAAAGGAGATGTTCCCTCCGTGACACCAAGCAATGTTTACTGCACAGATCTCCGTGCTCTCAGATGGCTCTGTCTCAGGCGCAGGTGGCCATGTCCGTTGTGTAGCAGCATTTGTTGTAGCCTGCGGTTGAGGGCAAGGTGGAGGGCAGCTTTGTGTCTTGTTGCCTGTGGCAGTGTCTTGGTGTCTAGGGCAAAACTGGTGACCAGTCTTTTTTGCTCAAGCTGTTAGTGGGAGTCACTGAAGGGTGATTCACTGAAGGGTGGCATGGTCCAGTTTCTGACTGGAACGGAGAGCGCTGAGACTGTCTTTTACCCGTGCTGTCCTGTGTGCAGGGGTAAAATAACCCAAGAGGAATCACCAGGGCACGCAGGATTCTGCAAGGTTCTGTCTCTTTCCTGGGGAATGTTGGATTGTTTAAGGATTTTGCCCTCACAGTTCGAGGCTGCCTGCTTTTCCCATCTGACAGTACCTTGCCAGCAGCCACAACACGGGCTGAAGACTGGGAAGGATGCTGGTTTTCAGTCTTCCTCTGGCATGAAATCTTTGTTTAATGTGAATGTTTCATTCTGCTTTAGTCTTGCCTGCTAGTTGCCTTCCTTTCCTCCTTAAACTTCATTTCATCAGCAAAGATGAGGCTTCTCGTGCAGGATGTGCTTAGAGCATTGTCGTTTGTCCTAAGGTAAGGTTACACCAAGTATCTTCTCACTGAGTCGGTGCCTGGACCCTATGAAAAGGACAGAGTCCTTGCATGGGCTGTCTGAGTGGGTACCAGGCAGTCTGTGTACGAGAATCAGAGTAATGTAAGTTTACTTGCCTCCCTGCTGCGCTGTGTTGTCCACACGCATTTCATGAGCCACGCAGAGTTCCAGCCCATTGCAAGTCCTGTTGTGGCGGATTCTTGTTTGTCACAGAAATGGATGAGCTCTTACAGCGACACAGACACTGATAAAGCAATCCAGCCGTTGCGCTTTGGATGCACAAAGAATTTAATCTATGCCATATTTCAAAGAATCCCGTTTACTTGAAAACTGGCAGCTTTTTTAACTGTTACTGGATATCTTTTCTAGCTCATATTGGGACCTTAACACACAGTCAGAGGCACTGCTGTTTCTGATGCTCTTAAGCATCCTTTCCTGATATTGTTTGACATGTGTGCCATCATCTCTGACCCGTCATACGAGACATGTGGTGGGGAAGAACCAATTTAAATTTGTCATTCTCTTTCCTCTTCCCTGCCTGTTGCATTTTTTTTTCTTGCCGTCATACAGTCTGTTGATTTGCTTGTAGCATGGAAACTAAGGTTGTGTATTTTTTATTGTGTTGCTTTCTGCTTTAGCAAGAAGAGATATATAAACCATCCTGCAGTGTTTGATGTGTTGTTATCAGAAAGAGATTAGACAAATAATTGGTGATGAATAGCTGTTCTATATCTTTGGATGTGACAGTGAAATACCTCTTTTTTTTTTTTTTTTAGTGATTGTCTGTAGTTGTAATTGGTAATCTGATCTTTATAATTCCTTAGCAGTGTAGTTAGTAAAAATACATTAATCCAAATGTATTTTTAAATTCCTTGTGCTGGAGAGGTATAAATAAATCATGTACAGAATTAATTAAAAAAAAAAATAAAATGTCCTCATACAAGTGTGTGTGTGTGTGTGTATAAAATATGTGTGAGTGTATGTATATAAAAAACAGAATATTGCAGCTGTTTGTGAAACCCTAGTAAGCAGGGGAAGCTCCTACAGTTTAATTTGTTGTGAACTGTTCAGTTCCATTGTGGTCTGATTGAGTAGTAAGCAAATGTTTTGAAAGTATGAAGTAAATCAGAAGATTCTTACGCCAGCAAGTTAGTGATTGCTGGGCCTTTTCTGAAGATGAGATTTTTTTTTGGAATTTTAGGCATGTGAGTGGAGTAATAGAAAAAGAAAAAATAGTTTGCATTTAATTGAGCTCTTGAAGCACCGTTTTGGTAAGTCTGATGTACAAGAAATTTTGCTTGAAAGGCAAAATAAAGCCACAGATTTAGAAACCTGATAAGAAATGTGAAAACAAAAATGCATAAAATGGGAGATCAATATACGCATGCAGTGATTCTGATCTGAGTTCAACAATACTATATTGTATTAACTATGTTTCCTACATAGTCTTTGAGAGTGGGGGTTGATCAAGTATTTCTCTTCACTCTTGACTATGATGCAGAAAACAAAATGATTTTTCCTAATGTTCTAGTACAAGTCACAAGCATTGTAGTTTCCAGCCTTAACTGGTGAGACGATTTTGGACATTTCCTTTTGAACTTCCGTGCATCTGTTTGGATAATTACAGAGGTCGTTGCTAGAGTGTAGCAAATTTCTGTGCTGTCTGGGTGAAATTTGTTGTAGTCGTCGCTGAAATTAGGTTAGCTATGCCCGGAATGCTTTGTATGTCTGCCTGGGGAAGACTAGGGAGAGTACTTTGTATTTTTTCATAGGAATTTGTAGCTAAAAGAAGCAGCCAGATGGAAATGGAGTAGGAGGAGGTTTTAGAGGGTGCCTGAGGAGGTGACATGGTGACAACTCAAAAAGAGTCCATTGAACTTTGAAAGTGTTATGGATAATTGTGGAATTCAGACTGGAAATACTCTGTGCATTTTTATGTCTTCTGCTAGGGAAGTGGCATAGCAGTTTCAGCGTTTAATTCATATATTCTAATCAGATGCTGAACTGATCTCTGGAACAAAATGGAACAAAAATGGAACCAATTTGTTCCATTACTGTCCAGAAGGAAATAAACTACATTGTATTTTAAACCATATTTTGGAACTATACGTTGTAGTGGAAGGAATAAGAAGACTGAAAGCATTGGAGCAGGGCTTTGTTACTGAACCTGCCTGTATCAGTACGGTGAAGCAGCATGTGCACACTTGGTTGATATGAGGAATAAATAGTGATGTGGTGCCCCTTGGAAATGTCAGTTTTAAATGAGAGGAACATCTCAAGACTGACATTTAAGTAACATACATTTTTAAGTGGCAGGAGGATCTTTATAGAAAATCCATTAAATGAATTCCACCTAAATATTCTATTATTTATGCCTTAAAATATTTCTCATAGCAGCGTAGCCAAAAGTGATTTCTCTGCTGAATGCGGAGAACCCCCCAATCTAGTATTTTAACTTTTCTATCACTTTTCAGTTAGAACATTTTAATATGATGTAGCTGAAGGCATTTTCGGTTCCCCAAGTACGGTGTTGCTTCAGCTTGCATGTTCATTTTAGGGAGGGATGGGTACTGTCTTGGAATTGCGTGATCAGTAGCACAGTCTTGACATGGCTGGTGATAAATACTTGATTTTTTTATCACCTGGTTTTTCTTCCTTCCCATGCAAACATATGCACCGCTGTGAGAAATAAACTACAGTCCTCGACACCATCACCTGACATTTTTTCTAGATGCTGTGTTGCCAGCTTTGATGTTTCTCTCCTTCCAGTTACACTGGTTCTGTGCTTTGAAGAAACAAATCCAGAACCTGTGAGTTCATTCTCTTATACTGAATGTTTTGGTGAGGAAAATGAACCAAAGGGAGCTCGGCTGGTTATCTGCATCACTGGTGCTGAAGAGTGGTTGAGGAAGGTGAGGAGGGAAGCCATGCAGCTGATAAACTGCTCAGCTAGGGAATTTTTCCAAGACCCTGGGTGGGCAGTTAGACAAGGCTAACTGGTGGAAGGCTGGTAGCACTTTTCTTGCCTCAAGCTTTGTGCCCATAGAGTGTAACTTCATTGTGCGCTGCTGACATATCTTCTGGGACAGAATGAAGTATATAATTCCCTGCATGAGCTGCCCGTTGGCCAAAAGGATTGTGTCCTCTTCTCAAGAGAAAAAAGCTCCTGATAACACTGCGATCGTAAGTCTAAGGTATGGATATATCTAAAGGAAAAGGAAAAAGGTGATGTGCTATCTCCTTCACAGGTGGTGAGGGCTACCCTTCTTCTGTCATGACCTTGCCATGGATTTATTTTTGCAGTAGACCTCTGATAATCATTTTAGCTCAGTGCTGTCATTTGCTTAGCGGCATTAATATTAAACTACTGTATTTTAACGCCCTGTGGCAATTCGAAGGATTAGTCCCTTCCTGAAATGTAGTCTGGCCTTAAAGGTGCTGTGATTTTTTCTTTTTTCTTTTTTTCTGTTAAATTTGAAGTCGTAGTAGCTTGGCAAACCCACTAGTGAAATTTAAAAGATACATCTGCAGACCTTGTCATGATTTGAGGTTCCAGAAACATGAACGCTGCCACTGATTTTCCAGCAGACTTGCGAACAAAATAATTCTTTTGCTGGTGTCATTCGCTTCTTTCTGGTGTTATTCATGGCTATTGCAAAAGGAAAAGCTGTCTGTAGAGCAGCAAACAACCTCTGTGTACACACTGATCACAGAGAAGGAGGAAAACACTGGCGATGTTTCTGTATTCAGGAAGGTAGAACTGCAAGAAAGGCTGACACTAAGGCATTTCTGGATGTGGGAAATTAACCTCAGCAAAACAACGTGCAGAATTATAAGCGTTTTCAAGTGAAGGGCTTGGTGTGCCAGTTTGTTGGCATATTTTTGCTACAGCAAATTGATTGCAAAAGTGTTCTGTAGTATCACAGCTGATGTAACGGCAGACATTTCTGCCTTGGTGAAACCTTCTTTCACAGTGCAGCCTAGCTTGCCACTGTAATTGTTCAGATTTTAGAATTTCATGTCTGTGGTGCACTATTAAATTGCACCAGGCTAGAATTTGTCAGAGAAGTTGTCAAACCAAATGTAAGTTTTGACCTTTTTCAAAACTCCTACTGTGTTGGTCAGTCTGTTGGGGATAAAGCAGTGTCCACATCGTTGGGGATTATTAGTTTATCAGTAGTGTCTCAGCAATGTAAAATATCTGCATTACACTAGGAGAAAAGAAAAGTTACCTTCTTTGGGCTGAGGACTCTTGCCTTTTTGTGCGTGGTCACGAGGGAGATGGTCTTAAACACTTGAGATGTTTCAAGACTTTTCTGACTTATTTCATGCTTCAGGAATTCAGCAGTCGGGTCAGACCCGGTATTGATCCCCAAAGCACAGCGTTTGATGGCTGGCAAGGGACTGTAAAGGATGACTTCTGAATAGGCGATCCGTTTGTGGGCTTTGGTCTTAGCCAAAGTTGTAGCACAAGGTGATTCCAGGTGCTGTGGTTTGAGATAAAAGGATTGACATATACAGGTTTGTGTTATTTTCCATGTGAGTTTTCAGCCTCGGTTACTCCCGTTGTGTCTATAGTTAAGACTGTCTTAATGATTTGAGGGGCACTGATTTGAATCCTGTGCACAGATTTTTGCCTAGGTGCAGCATGTCGTAGCTCAACACGCAGGATGCCTGGTCTTGTGTTAATAAATGTGAATATTTCAGTGCTTGCGCCGCTGGAACAGCTACATGCTGCTTACCAGCCCAGCGTTACGTCTTAGGCATACACAGTGCTTTTGCTGTGAGACAGTGCTGCTGCTGCTGCTGTAAGGTGCCCACCCTGTGAATCCTTAGGAGCCATCCAAGATGTCTCAGAAAAGGAGGAATTTTGGTTTATGGATGTGAAGCTGAGTTAGACATTTTCCGTACAGGTGCACCATCTCCACAGCTAGCCAGCAAGCGTCTTAAGGCAGTAGTCACAAACAGCTCATGATATTTGTGCAGGTGAGACTGACTATGGAACACGCTCTGTGCTTATATGGAAGGCATTAAAGGTATGTTTCATTGAACCAGACTTGGGTGTCTGAAGTTTTATTCACTGTAATACCAAAAAGTTAACTGTTATTACTTTTTCAGCTCACTGGCAGGTCTTTTGTGGTGGAGCATACACCTATAACACATCCATTTGAATTACTCAAGCACTTTAGAAGCACAGAAATGGAAAAATTAAGAGATGTGTAGTTCTTTTGTTGCCTGAGTGATAACCATGAGACTGTATATTTTGAGTACAGTACAAAGTTTGCATTTTATTTGAGTACAAAGAAATGCATTTTAATCTTTGTGTCTGACCTTTGGTTAGGCTGATCACGGTGTATAAACAGATTGGAGAGCACGTTTGTCTGTGTTTATGTCCACAGGTACACACAAAGCCTTATCTATTTCAGTATTATTTGAGTTTTAGATGGATGAAACAGTTCATAAATGAACTTTACCTTTTATGTGTTATAATTAAAAAAAAAAAAAAAATCCTGATCATATGAGACATGGATTAGCACAGTTTATCAAATTACCTACTCACCTCATCTAAATGAACTTGTGTCATTTTTTTTTGAGCTGGGAGAATGCTGCTGTCAGATCATGCCAACCAGGGAGTTGTTCTAAATATTCCAAGGTTATTCCTGCTCCTGTTTTTTCTCCATCTGTTAGAGGCGTCAACCTCTGAGGAAGAGATGTAGTTGAGTAGTCATGAGTAGAGCTTTGGGTCTGCTACAGAGCTAGGTGTGAAGATGGATCTACCTCTGTATATCTGCTGTTTTGTTTGCCCTCTGCACTACATTGTTCTCAAACTAATTAGTTGCAGAATTGGGTAACTTATGAGGTCCTTTGTGATAAATAAACATGTCATAACTTTGGAGACCATCTGTTGCATACTGCTTATTCTAGGATATGAATGCTACTCCTGTTTCACAGAGAATATGGCCCCTTGTACATCAGACTATATGTACATTTATGTATATATATTTATAAAACTGTGTATATAAATATCTATACTTCAGAAGTCTTAGTGAGAATGCTGTTTGCCCCCAAGACCCATGTTGGAGAAGGGCCAGTATAGGCATGTTTGAAATGGTGATATGATATGCTATTATACATTGAGCCATTTCTGCCTCTATATGTAAATTATGTATGAACAAATATACATTATGCATGTGGATTCTGTATTGCATAGCAGGACTGCACTGCTGTTTTTCACGTTTTGAAAACCCAGAGTTAGCTTTATGTGGTTAGCGCTCAGCCTTCTCAAAGGCAAAGGTAACTCGATTTAAACCATTGGTGTTACGTGTCTTAGGCTTTTTTTTCCTTTCAAGTAATAAGAAACACTAGTGAGAGAGCAGAGGGTATCATGTCACTCAGTAATCACATTATTTACAGAAACAATGAAGTTTCACGGAGTTAAAAGTTGCAGAACTATGGGGTAACGGAGACTTTTTTTGGGCATCATTATTGTCGAAAAAGGGTCTCTGCTAGGAGCCTTGATGCTGCAGTAAAAGCGAGGGGTCGGGGCTGAAACAGCTGCTTATAGGCTTGTGGCAGCAGGTTTGGCTGCGGTTCGGCTTGGTGTGGGGGGTACTTGCGTTGGGGGTTACTTTGCAATTACTGACTGCTGGGTTGAGGGCTGGTGAGGAATGATGAATATGCGCTCCCTGCTCACATAGTTATTTAGATGTGTACAAATCTGTATCTTGAAACTTTGAACTGTGCTTGCGGGTCTCTGCAGCCTGCAGCTAATGCAGTGTGCCTTCCCTCTTCTGGTACAGTTTTGTACCCTGAAGATCATTGAAGCCCCAGTTCTGCTTTTGGCAGCTGGATGGCCCCAGTACCGTTTGCAAAAATAAGCCCAACTACATATAGACCATGGGAGTACCATTAACTAAGGTTGAGTACCTGTAATACTGAGGGCTCACAGACTTTTGTTTCCCTTCCTGCAGATGCACTCACTTTCTTGATCACCTTTAACATTCTGTGTGTATAGACTTGTTGGCAGAAGAGGAGTGTGCACGTTTTCAGATATGCGAGTTAAAATATTGACTGTATCATGGCCAACACGTTTCTTGCGTCTGTGCGTGTGGCTTGAGGACCGGATCATGCTAGACAGACAGATATGTTGTACTCTGTCATTTCACACAGTAAAAATAAATGATTGTTAGTTTTGAAATAACCAGCTAAGAATATTCTGTGTTAGGCTAGAAGTCCGTGTATGCAGGTGTTCAAAGGAGGGTGTGTGTAGGCGCGATAAGGTACAAGGGGATGCTGTGCATCCTCCCAAGGCTCTGCAGTCTGCACTCGTAGCTTTTCTTGACTTAGAGCTCAGATGTACGTCTTTGTATACATCTTCCATGAGCCTGTCTAATTCATAATCGACACACGTAATCTAGCTTATTTTATTCTATGAAGATTTCACCTCAGAAGAGATCTTCTGGCCATGAAATTATGATTTATGACTAGTATGCTTTATCTCGTGGAAATTGTGGAAGCAGTAGAGAAAATCAGTAGATTATCCAAGTTATCCAAATGGATAAACTGCACAGAGTGTAGTGATTTAAGTAGCTATCAATATGTAATGTCCCCAAAACTTACTGCAACCTGCTTCTCTGAAAAATGGGAAAGCGATGTAGAAGTGACAGCTGTGTGCAACTCCGTTTGACTCCTCGTAGCACTGAAAGCATTTCTACCGAGAGGTGGCAAGGCAGTGATAGCTGAGGGGCTTTTTCCAAGCTGATTTGAAATGATTATTCTATCTCCTCGGTGATGCTAAGGCTCATATATATATATATCTTTCTCTAGATAAAGAATAAAATAAATTTATTGTTGTGTGCTGGATGGCTGAACTGGGGATACACCTGTTGTCAGCGCCTTTGAAACTACAAAGCTGCCACTTAAGACCCAAAACAGAAGAGGAATTTGGTGGAATCCAGCTCCCCCTTTTGGTCCCGTGTTTTATTCTTTTCCACATTTGCAGATCACGTTGGGTAGAGAAGGAACCCTGGAAAGCTGAGGGTAGTCCTTTGAATAAGTGCACTTTTATACTTGGGGTGATCGTATTAGCATACAATGATAATTCACCATCTTCTCCAAATTTCTGAAAATCCCTTGGGCTTTCTTTTTTCTTTTCTGTTTTCTTGATATATGTATTGGCATTGTGAACCTGAGTTGCAATTTTTGTACAAATGCTCACGTTTATGTTTTTGAAGAAATAGTATTCTGAAATAACTTTATTCCATGAAGTGTTCTCTCGCTCTCGAAGTATTTTTTACTTTGTGAATAGCTGACAAAACTTGAAAAACAGCAACAAAGAAAAGAGAAGACCAGAACCAAGGTGCCCTCTGAGTCAAGTAGAGAAAGAAATGCCCCCCGTAACAAGGATGACCCCAGCGCAAGCAGTGGAGCAGAAGGAGATGTGTCTTCGGAAAGAGAGCCGTAGCGCATCCAAAGCAGGCTTCAGGTTTGGCTTTTCCACTCCTCTGTAAAGCTGCGTGTCCTCCTGCTTGGCGGTCTCTAACCCTGGGTGCTTTACTGAAGCAGCACATGCAGAGACTTGCGTTAGAAGTGCTGAAAGGTGAAATTCTGATAATCTTGGTGGTGGGTAACGTCTGCTTCTGTCTGCAGGCGGCACACCAGAAGGTAGAAGTGGGTGAAAACCTCTTCCCAGCTGTGTGCTTGGCTGGCGGTGTGTGTCTGTGAGTCTGGCTCAGCCACCACTGTTTCCAGGTTAACTCAGGAAATCTAAAAATTTGGTCTTGTAACACAGCACAGCAGTGACTTAACTCAGAATCCTGCTTTGTGTTCTTCAGAGTGGAGCTGCATGGTCGTCTTTCTCTCTCTGTCGTTACCGAGCAGGCAGGTCTCTCCGGAACAGCCGCCACTATTTGCAATACCCAATTACACATAGTCCCCAGCAATGGAAGTGGGAAACATTTTAGAACTTGGGGACTTCCTATCATGGTTCCTACCCCCTCCCTCCTTGGTTGGTTCTGTCCCAGGATGACTTGATAAGAGGCTGTTTTATATACCTTCACCATCTGATGAGAACATTAGGCCAGGCATTGAGAGCCAGACTTGCTGCTTGAATTCAGTATGAGAACTGGGATTTTCTCTCCCTTCAGGCATTTGAGGACATGCCTGGACATGAGTGAATGGAATTAGACTGAACATGGACCTTAATCCTTTGTCATGAATTATCTACATATGTAGATATGTATTTATCATACTCTTGCAGTCAGTTTTAAGTCTTCAGAACAGAGCTTTCATTGCCCACCCCGCCCCAAAAAGCTGCATCGCTGATTTTGAACTTTGAAACATGTCCAGGCTCTCAAGAAAGTACTATTTCCCTCATCTGCACACCGAAGCCCTGCGCTGGCTATGTAGTTCAATTATTAACAGCTTTGCAAAGTTAAGGTCTAATCTTTCTCTTTATTTTCCCATCCCTAGAATTCAGTCTGGCTTGTGATCTATACAATTCAGTGTCATGCATTGCTCAGAAAGTTGCTTTTTTTTTTTTTTTTTTTTTTTTATAAAATCGATGGATTTCCCTGGTGGTCAGACACTGGGGGATGATTTCAGTTTTATAGAAGTTCATATTATCTGTGTGGTACCAATATAAATGAATTTGCATAAGGCATCAAATAGATTCCTGGAAATGTGCTGGGTTTTTTTTTGGATTGACCTGGAAAAGGGATCAAAGAAACTTTCAAGTTCACAGGCTTTTTTTCCCTGGCCTCATGAAGAGCAGCTTCAAGACTGTGGTTCTGTTCATTAACTGAGTTGCAGTCAGAAGTGGGTTGTCATACCATACAGCAGCTGGAATCACATGAGTTCTGCTCTCTTTGGCGTTATCTTTGGTGCCTCTTCCTGATCTTAATACTGGAGATGAGCGGGTGCATTGAGAAGAACATGCTCTTAGAAAATGAAGTGAAGTTGTACCGTGTCTCAGCAACTGTTCGCCTTTCTGCTACGCTAGAGGGATACAAGGTTTCCCCTGCTGTTTCTGGGCTGTATGTTGAAATAAGAACATTTTAGGGAGCAGGAGTATGCAGACCTTCTAGAGTGCTTTGGTCAATGTGACCTTTCCAATAGCATTTGAAATTCTAGGGAGATGAACATTTCTAAAGCGTGATATACTGATAACCTAGCATTGATTTTCATGCTGTGAAAATAAGTAAAGATACTTTTCTCTATGGGATTTGAAGGAATTCTACTGTATTTCTACATTACCTGTAGTAATGTTCCTATTTGTTTCCCTTCCACAGTTTCTCATGCAAAAGCTACACTGGATTCTTGAAGAGAGACCCAACATTCACCTCAGCACCACTCTTCAACAACTTTGGAAAAGAATGGAAAATGGGAAAACAGAACTAAGACATTAGAAACCTTATATCATTCTGTGTTGAAACAACCAAAGCAATGTTATCAGATTCAGTTGTTAATGTGTAGTATCAGTAGTAAAAAGGATTTGTAACATTTTTGTGTATGTGTTTTCACATGACTGCTGAGTAAAGGGTGACTGTAGGCAGATTGTAGCAGAACATTCACTCTCAGTACATGGACTCCATTGCAAAAATAAATCAGGGTTTTTCCTTAAACTTACACTTGAATTCTGAAAATTATCCAAGCAGGCTTGTATATTGATTCTCACTCTGTGGTGTCATGTGCTACCTGTTTCCATGGCAGCGTGTAGATCTGTGTATATTTTGGTATATTGTTCAGCTGCTACGTGACACCAAGTTAGGCAGTCCAGTCCTTCTGCATGGATTAAGTTATTAAAAGGAAAGATCAGCCGCTAGTCATTTATCATGTGGAACACATCTGTCTTGTAAACTTTTTTAAAAACAGAAAAGACTTTATTAAACAAATGATGCTAGCTGAGTGCCTGTTGGTGTTTGTGTATTGCATTCCCTAAGGTACAGCCACGTGTGTAACGATGTGAGTGACACGGAGCAAAAGCTACAAGCCAAGAAACGCCTACTAACGTAACTCACCCACCTCTCGTTTGGAAGTCAGGTCGCTAACCTGAAATCTTTGCTCTTTCCAACACATTTAAGTTCTTTAGTTACTTTACGGTGGCCATCAAAATGCCACAGCAGCTGCCCCACACAGTGTGTCATGCGCCTGCTGATGTTCTGTTGGATTTGCCAGAGGCAGAACAGCATTTGGAAGCTACTGGCAAACAGTAAGAGCTGAGAAGCAGCTGCAGAACTGCTCTCCTGTGGGTGTTAAAGCTGAGGAGGCTTTGGGGGAAATGGAAGACTGCAGATAGTTACACCTTTGACTTCTTTCAGAGGTGGTGATGGTACCTTTTATACCGGCTATTCTCCAGGCCCGCCTTGCCCTTGTGGTCCTCACTAGCCATCTGCCGTGGCCACCGTCGGAGCCGGGATGCTTACTGCACAGCTCTGTTTACCTGGTTACAGGGCTAACTTGGTGATGATGCGGTATCCAAATGCATATCATGTTTACAATGCTGCAGACCGTGCAACCACTGTGGTTTTTTTTAAACTTTTCTCTTGTAGGCTGCTTGTTTAGTAAAGTATTGGTCAAGCCAAGTTAGGGGAGTTTCAGAACTGCACCCTGATATGGCTTTTTAAAATGCATGAACCTTAAAGGAAGATTTGGCAAGCTACACACACGGCATTTAAACAAGAATGGTGAGTAGCCTGGATAAGTTCAAGTGTTACACTTAGTCTTGCCTTTAATAATTACATACTTTTTTCATCTGGCCATTAGATGCAATTTAGTTTGCCTGAAGTCACAGCCTTGTCACAAGAGGTGCTTTCTCACCCCCAGGAACATGTGTTGTGTCTTGTCCTTTCTGAGTCTTCCTCACCTGGGATTAGAGCCTGATAGGCTGTTGTCAGATTGGTGCTTAATTGGCTGCAAAGGGCAAACTCAGTCAGGAAGACAGTGAGTGCCTGCCTCTCAGGTGTTGATGGGGCTGTTGATCAACCAACCCTCAGACCTATCTCATGTAGCTTAAGCGTCCTGCTTGTGCCAGTACCTTTAAAATCTTGTTTTCTGCTTTGCAACTTGCTCTTAAGAAGGGGCCGAGTGTGCCCTCAGCGGCTTTGCTGATGGTGCAGAGCTGGGACCAGTGGCTGGTACCCCAGGGGCTGCGCTGCCATGCAGCGAGACCTGGGCGGGCGGCAGAGCTGGGCACAGGGGGACCCCATGAAGTTCCATCAGGGCAAGTGCAGGGTCCTGCCCCTGGGGAGGAACAACCCCACGCACCAGCACGGG
>JAVJGI010000035.1:33026998-33063571 GCA_035590275.1 Ibycter americanus | reverse complement strand
GACACCTTTGGAGTAAGAGCAAAGTACGATTGTGCTCCAATACATGTGTACAAGTCCTCTTTCGGGGAGGAGGTTGCATTTGCTCTGGGTAGTCTTTGGATGTTTTATTTTCCCTCTGCTTGTGCAGATACATGGCAGCTTAAATTGGGCTGCGAGTGTACCTGTCGTTATGGCTTGAGAGTTTGTTTCTTTGAGGCGCCCTCGCTACTCAGAAGCAGATACTGTTTGCTGCGCAACGGAATTTTATTTGTATATGTACAGAGATATAAAGGCTTGTGACAGCTGCAAAGAAGTTTTCTCTAAGTGGTTTTTTTTGTGTTTTTGTTTTGTTTCGCTTGCGTTAGGAGGATACAAGATAGGAATGTAAAGAGCAAACGCATTTGTGTTAATCCTAGAATATGTTCACATTTTAAAAGTTATCATTTGAGGATAATACTTCAAAAAGGCAGTTGGGTGGAATATTTCTCTCTCCACAGAGAGTTGATTGCTGTGTTCTTTGGGATGGTTCATCATGGTCTCGCCACACTGGGCTCTGCTATTCCTGAAGCTGGCGCAACCAGCCGGGTACCATTCCCTGGTGTGTTGTAGGGCAGCGGACCAGTATGGGCAACAGCCCTGTGAAGGCCAGCCCAGCCAAGGAACTCCTGGCCAGTGTGTGAAATTTCAAAGAAGTTGATAAAAGTCCTTTAAAAAGCAACCTGAACAAAAAAACCCCAAACCTGCTAAAATAATTTCTGATATACTAATGGATAGTGAGGGCTCCAAATACGGGGAGGGAGGCTGGCGCAATGGGGATGTTAGTTATTTATTATTGGTTAGAAAGAATAATAATTAAAAGTTTAAATTTTGGGGAATTTGTTGGGACACAGTCAGTGGGCTTCATAAATTCAAATGTCTGCTGCAACCATCAAGTCATCTGCCTGCTGCAAAACTGCCGCTGTGTTTCAGGGGGAAGAGGGAGACGAGAAACTCGTATTTTCTGTTAGTTCAATATAGGTATATTTTTAACAGGTCTAACTACACATTTTATGACTACATTTCCATTTTCCCACCCCTGTTTTGGGGAAATCCATGTTGCTCTGCTGTAAAAACTGATTAGAAATATTACTGTTGGTAGGAGGAATTGTGTATTTTCCATTATGCTCCTTTGTTATAAGTAGATTGAGCTAACCAGAATGTTCCTACAAATAATTACAGTGGAATATAATGTGTTATTGATGAAAAATGATCAGACTATTTATCTCCAGACTACTGTCCTCTGCCTAAGAGAAGCAGTCAGCGACAGGTTCCTGGGGCACGTAGTCATATGCTGAGCAGAAAGCCACCTTGAAGCGCGGCACAGTGCATTTTTGCAAGAATCAAAATGCTGGCGTTAAAGCTGGAACTATGTTGAACACGGTTTAGGAGAAAGGTTTCAAAAATTAGCTCAGAAGTTTTGGCTACAACCTCTTAACTTCAGCGTCGAAACTTGTTTGTTCTTTTCTGAGTTGGCGCTTACACTGTGCTCTGCCGTTCCGTGGCTCCGCTTGTTTCTTCGCTTGGACCAGCTCTAGCAGCTGCCCAGGGTGCCAGGATCTCAGGCCAGGAGAAGCTCCTGATGCAAGTCCCATGTTGGTTAACCTCTGATCTGTGCTGGAAAAGGCAGAAAGATTTTGTGTATCTTAATATAAGGGTAGTCAACAAATTTTTGCAAGTGTTTCCTACTTGAAATACTTGTATTTGTGAAGATAAAGGCAGAATACATTTAATTCCTGTTTTATGCCTAGTGCCTCATAGGCGAGGTCCCAGATGTGTTGACTTTGAGCATGCTTCATCTTGCCTTCCAGCATCCCTTCTTTCCGCACCATGAAGCCGGTCAGCTCCTGTTCCTCCGTGGTGCCACATCTATTGTAACCACACGTGGAAAGGTGGCCCCGTCCCCCCGGGGCTCCACACGCGGGAGTTCCCAGCACAGCCTGCGAAGTGGGGTTTGTGCTGGTTTTGCAAATATTTAGAAGGCTATAAAAATAACGTAAAAGGTGCCGTGAAGGAAGAAAAGCTGCTTACCTGTGCAGTCGTGACTCGTTTTGATGCCCCGGTGGGGTGATGGGGAGTAAGGGGACAGGGAAGCAGCTGGGAGCTCCGGTGGCACCTGTGAGGTTTGGCTTTGGTGGGAACCAGGTGGAGTAAAAGCTTCCTCGTGCACGAGCTTGGTGTTTCTAGACTAATGGCAGTGTGCCCAGTGCTGTCAAGTGTAGATGCCATAGGAGATGAATTAAATGCACTATAATGGTGTTCCCAGAACGGGTGTTGTAAATAAAGTATAAAATACATTGACCTGTGGTCTGGAGAACTCTGCGGCGGGGTCTGTAGGCTGACCATCTGTTCGTCTCTAAATGTACGTGTAGCAAGAATATGGGGCATGAACATTTGTGTGCCTCTTGCTGGAATGCTAGTTTAGTGCTATGCGATCGTTTTCAGCACTCGCTCCCCGTAACTGCATGTCTCTGGGGTGTAATGTGTGAGCTCGGACGTTCACCCACTGTCCTGTCTATGCTGCTTTTGTTAAGTCTATTTTATATCAAGCCCCAACCTTACTTTGGACCTGTGTGCTCCCAACGCAGCCAAAAGTTTGGTGGTGGACTGGTGACTCCTCAGCGATGAGGCAGGAGGAAGGTGAGCGTCTCGCTGCTGTTGGGGTTCAGGACATTCTCAGACAAAGGTACATCTCGCGGAATGGTGTTTACTGGGGCCATCCCGTGTTGTCCAGCGTGGGCTTCTTGCAAGTCCTGTCGCTTTCCACTTTCAGGCCTTCTGAAAACCTCTATACAGTTTAAGTATATAATTACATATATTAAAATATATTTTATATATTATACATATACTCATACATTTCACATATATTTATATATTATATAGATTTATTAAATTATAAAATAAAAATAAAAAGTAAATCTATTAAAATGTACTTATATATTTCACATCTATAATTATATATAAAATATACACAAATAAATATAATTAAATATAATAATAAAAGTTTATTAAGCCCTCTAATTGCAAAATGCAGAGCTGCTTAACGTTCACGGTGTCTGGCAGGGCGAGTCAGTAGCAGATGTAAAGAGAGAAGGGTCTCCCCTTCTCCCAGGGATCGCTTTGTGGGGACTGAACAATTTGCAGGTATTTTTCTTGTGTTGGTTTATATCTCGATTTGCATCAGTAAGCGGACGTAGATACATTTTACACACTCTCTATATATTTATAAAATATGGAACCTTTTCTGTTGTTAACGAATAGGACTGGCTCTGTGCTCCCTGCCTACGGTGTAAACGAGATGCAACACCCTTGTCACCCGCGGCGTGATGGGCAAGACCTGGGCTGGGCGTGATGGAGATGCGGGAGCTGGCTGACCTGAGTTGTCACTCACGTACATATTCAAACCGTTGCATCCCATGCCGAAGCCCAGCAAAGTTCCTACATGTTCAAATTACTTTTTACACCGGTCTGACGAAATTCTAATTCATCAGAAAAATAGCACTTCCTAATGAGCGCACACAGTGTTCTTCCGAGTGCCTCTGACGGATCGTTGACCGGTACGGCTAGGGCTGATCCTGACCACTTCCCACAGGCGATTGCCTCTTTTTATTTGCAGTGACTTCCACATATAAATGTTGTATGTGGGCGTAATGAGCGTTTTTAGAATGAAGTGCCTTAATTCGGAAGGTAAGAAATTAGGTCCTGGTAAGTTTACTTGGCTGCGATTCCTATTGCTGTGCCTCCTGAAGGTACTGGTCCTGTCTCTAATCACCCGCTATACCTTAATTTTGATTTTGGAGCCTGACATATTTTGTAAGCTATGTTGCAAATAATTTAGTTTATGTGTATTTTACACAGCAGAAGGCAGGGTGTGTGCGTGTGTTTAGCTTTTAGCCCAGGCTGCACACGCGGTGGTGATCACCGCTGCGCCATCGTTTGGGACAAGCCAGTTTTGGTTTTCAGAGGGGAGGGCAAAAGCAAGAGTTAGGGTTATTGTGGGGAGGATCTAGCAACAAAGCCATTGAGTTGTGCATGGAAGCCTTTAATTATATCTCCTTAATAAGAATGATTGTTGTTTTTTTCTGTTGTGCTGGAAGATGCTGAAGCTGGGCATCGCCGGGGGGCTGCTGCGCCCCAGGGTGAGCGTCCTCGGGGTGGGTGACATTCTCGGCACGATGCTTCGTTCCAGGTAACCTGTGAGCCTGCGGCCTCGTTCCCCTGCACGGCCGTATTCTGAACGGTGCTTTACACACCTCTCCGTGCTGCACCGGGTGGTGGCTGCCCAGCCCACCCTGACGGCAGTCGGGCAGCCCGGACGCTAATGGGGTTGAAATGCCCTAAAAGAGTGTCTTGAGGCTACATGGGCTCTTAGGGACTAATAATTATTTAAGTGTTGTAAATACTGCCTGTGCTTATGAGTTCATTTATTATATTTGGGAAGCGAATAGGTTATGAGATTTTTTTTGAGAAAGAGTCTGTTTAGTCTCTCTTTATAACTGAGATATATGACCCATTTCCAGAACAGAAATATATTATCTTAATGGTTCTAATAAACTAATTCAATTTGCATTTCTATTTATTGGGTAAATGAGCAAATGTGAAAAATTAAATTAAATTAGTCTAATTTGTTCCACCATTAATTTTTCAGCTTATATTTAGAGTATTGAATATATTGCATTGTTCTGATTTTTGTTTGGAATGTGCGGGGGAAAAATAGGCTATGCCATTTCCCCAGTGTTGTTTAAGAGCAAAAATACTTATTTTAGGGAAACACTGAAAAAATAAAAATCCTTCTGGAGAAAGGAGCAAGCACAGAATGTGAGGATGATTTTGAATTCAGCATGGAAAGCTGGAGAATTTAAGAAAGCCTCTGTCCTGTGGCAATGGTCGTCATTCATTTAGCTGGGTTTTTTAGGCTTGTGTTGAATTGTCATGGGATACAGTTTTAGTTCTACTTTTGGACACTGTAATGTCTGATTTCAGTATTTTTGATTTAATTTCAGTTGCAAGCAGGTATGCGAAACCATTATTATTTATTTAAATCTTTTTGTTTCAGTACTTTGATATCTTTTCCCTTAAGTAATAGGAAGAAATAGGAAATCAAACCTGTGAATAGATTAAGTACCAGATTTCATGGTGTTATTAATCACCCTCAGTAGCACTAGCAAAGCAGTTGGGTTCTGATGAGGCTGCTGCTGTAACAGGGTATTGTTCAGTGAAGATCATCTCGCTGTGGTCCTAAAGTGACAGCGATGGTTTCATTCACATAGACACATAAAGCTGAAGTGCAATTAGTCCTTTCAACCAAAACTAAATGGATTGCTATTAAATCTGAGGGTGCCTTAACCTAACGAGAGAAATCATATGAACTGATCTGTCAATACCTGTGAGGGAATATATTAAAAAAAACCCCAACAAACCAAACACCACCCCCCACCCCCCAAAAAAAAACCAACCCCACAAACAACCAACAACAAACCCCAAACAACCAAAACCAAAAGCAAAGAAATCCCATCCATCCCACTGCCTCTGCTCCTGCAGGTTTGCCAGGTGTTTATCTGCTGTTGCCCTCAATAACGGAATGCCGTGCCCTGGTCTTGCAGGGGGCTGGACTGGTGCCCCCGCCCCGGTCTCCCTTCTTGCATAGTAGGAGTAGAAAACCACATGTAACGCTTAAGTATGATTGTAGATAGTAATAAGCAATGAATATGATTTATAGTTCCACATCTCACATTTTTTTTTTTTTTTATTAACATACAATGCTACAGAAGTTTTAGACCTACTTTATAACTAAAGTCTCCCTCCTCCGCGTTCCGTACCTTCCCTGCTTCATCATTCTTGCAACAAGACCGCCGTGCTGTGCCAGCAGGGCGTCAGTTCAGCACAACAGCTCTAACGAGGACTGGAAATTAATGAATGATAAATACCTTTAGATCACGGCCCAAGTAATTTTTTGCACGGCACGTGATGCACGCACCCCTGCTGTACAACAGAAAATAAAATAATAGTTGTTTTATAATGCAATGCCTATAATAGCAGAGGAAAAATAACAGAACATAAACCCCTTACTCTGGAATATACATATATACATATAGTAGGTCAGTGAGCTGCCTTTACATCCTTATTGCTGACTTTCCCTTTAGTACTACAGAGTCTTGTTCCTATCTCTACAGGATTGAATTCATGCCAAAGTGCGGTATTATTCTAAAAAAAATTACATTACTGTCTCTGAGCTCTCCTTGTCCTCCTACCAGACAGGTTCCACCCATAAAATATTATTCAAAGGACTAAATATCATCACAGCTCAGATCAAGATGTAACATTAAATCTCAGCCACTGTTTGGAAGTTTTGAGCTTGGTTGCCGTCTAGAGCTACGGCACCGGTGAGCTCATGGGGTCTGGCGGTGGGTTGAGCCCGCGCACGTGGGACTGCTCTGTGCTGGGAAACAACAGAGAAATCCAGAACTTTCATGTGGTAGAGAATACATATGAGAAATAATACTTTTTGGTCTTTGGCTATTTGCTGTCTTTCAGTTAGTATTTTGCCCGAATTGGATTTAGTTCACCCTCTGCAGACAGCTGTCCTCAGCACTGTGAAGCAGCGCAAGTGGCTAGTGTGCTTCATGAAAGAAAACGTCATAAAGGCTTTTAAGTCTTCTTTAAACTCGAATTCTAACACAGCATCTCATGAATTTTTGATAGCAGTGAGTTTAGTTCGTCCTCCATTCACAAAGTACCAACAAATTACCCATTTGATCCAAAACCGTAGCTCTCAGGGCTGGCTCACCTTTATTTGTGAATCCTGATTTTGGGGTGTCTTTTTTTTTTTTCTTCTTGTCTTCCACATGGGACTCATTCCGATTTCCTTTATTTAAGGAAGGAGAATCAAATTAAGCAGCGTTTTAACTGTGATTGCAGTTTTATCTGCAAAGCTTCTTAGCTGGAATACTGACAGGTAAAGCAGGTGCCTCTTGCAGCCCGACTGCTGGGGCCAGGCGAGGGCTGAGCGCACTGGACGTGGCGAGGCTGTTGGAGAAATTGCCTGGTATAAGAAAAGCCTGTTCTCATAAAAAACAGTGGTTTTGAGGCGGTGCGCTTCTTTTCCCCAAGGAAAGCCTTCAAAACATTTAGTGTGGCTGGAATATTCTTTGCTGAAGTTTTCAGTTGCTTCTGAAGTTTCTTTAGTGGCAGTGGGTATCGAGTAGGTATCGATGTCAAACGATAAATGAGACGAAGCGCTTATAAATAAATATGTTTGCAAAGTGGTTGCATTTCACGTCGATACTCTTGAGGACTAACTGCTAGTAATCAGCAGGATTGCACATCCCTACAGTTAGTTTAGGAAGTATTTTAAAAATGCTGCCAAATGTCGGCCTCCAGTCTAGGGATGGTACCTGAATGTAATAAGTAACCTGCCGTGTTTGCCACTTTCCAAAGGGGAAAGAGACTGCGGAAATACTTGGCTTGAGTTTATCCTACTTCAACTGAAAAGGCTTATTTCAAAGGAGAAAATCAGCAAGGGGATGGTGTGTTTTTTGTTTTTTGTTTTTGTTTTTTTTAAATGTTATCCATGAAAAGATGCTTAGACTTCCACATTTATGAGCTTTCACCAGAATAATTTAAGATGTGCAATGCCATTAAAATAAGTACTTAACTATAGGAAAAGAGTGGGGTTTTAAGATTTACTTAGTGTAAAATATTGATTTAAATTTCAGATACCATTAAGATGTCAAAATGTATTTCAATGAAACCTTTTTTGCTAAAAGTACCATTTAAAAGTGTTTATAAGAGTTTGATCTTATGCTCTTTGTAGTTTTAATTGTATTTAGTGAAATTCTGTCGTTTGTTGGCATTCGCGGCTTTCTAAGCAGTAGTTAGAGGCACATACCAAAAGCTTGGTATATCCGTGGCTCTGTGTATCCTATTTATATAGAGAAGGCTAAGAGTAACTGCAAAAGTAAACATACTACACAGTTGCAATTCCACGACAAACATACCCGGCTGCCCATTTATATCATATATAATGCTTTTTAATTTTTTGTTACATAATCCACAAATGCTTTCAGATAGATTGCTTGCCTTGTTAAAAAATGCGCTTTTAAAAATAGTGCTTATCACATCATAATCTAGGAAACCGATGTTTTTGTAGGCTCAACTGCAATGTTAGCTATTTCATCCTGGAAAATAATAGGACAATGACAAATGATAAATGACATTTATGCACATGGCTGATTAAATGTCTCTGGCTCCTTGTGCAAAACAGTTGTACAATCATGTTCTGGTCAATCTAGAGCACTGGTGATTTAACGGCACTGTTACCAGTGGCAAAGCAAAATCACTCTTTGCTTAAAGAGAGCTAGGCAATCGGGTCTCTCTCCTGTAAGTTTTTTGGTAATTATATACAAAAAATGATCTCTCCTGTATGTTTTTTGGTAATTAGATAAAAAAAAAGATTTTCTGCTGGTTGCAGCCAGCAATGAAGTCCCTTAATGTTCAAAAACAGGAAATAATTTTTAAAAAGCACACTAGAAAGTATATAAAATAACTTTGACATGAATCTCTTGAAAAAAGCAAATTATTAAAGATTTTTGTCTGGTCTTTTTGTGCACTTAGATCATTTAGTTTTCCATTTAGATGGAAATTCAGGAATGCATACATCTAGGCAGGAGTTACTCTGGGAAAGTACGTGGCTTTTTATCATACGTAGTACCCTAACAGTTGCTCATACCTGCTGTGTTACCCGCTTACCCAATTAAGCTATCATTAAAAGTTCCTCACACGTTGTGAAGATTTGAAATGTCAGACTGATTTCTTAAATACACACAAATGCAATTTCTGGTGGAAGAAGAGTTTGAAACACTTGTTAATTCTGTATTTAAAAAAAAAAGCTCAACATATTTGATAATATGCTTGCTCTGGCGCCTTTTTTTTTTTTTTTAGGTCATCTTCTATTGTGATGGAAATGCTTATAATGCCCTGGTCACAGGAGATTTTATTAGAGCTTAGGTGGAATGACAAAATGTTGGGAAGGTGAGTGCTGCCTACTACTGAGGGACATACATTTGTAGCGCAAGTATCTCTTCTTCTAGTCTAACTTACTTTTAAAAAGTAACAGAAGATCTAATCGCATTAGCGAGGATTGGACTGTCAAAATTACTTTAGAATTGCCTTTGATGGTTTTCTGTCCCTAGGACTTAGATTGGTAAGGGTTTGTTAGAAAATAGCAAAGCTCTCCATGTGTCATTCCCGTTATTATTTTTATGCTATTGTGTAAAATCTTAGAATTTGAGAGGATTGTTTTTGTTATGTAGGATTTACCCTGTGAACGAGGACGCCCTTAATTTCATTCTGGAATTAATGAGCTGGGAGGGAGTCCCTCCGGCTGTGGAGCAAAGCCTCTCAGGCTGCAGAGCGCGCCGCCGGGGTTGCCAGCACCCCTTTGGTAAGCGGTGCAATTAGCAAAACCCCTCCGTGCACACGGCTTCCAGAACGCTGATGCGCGGTAGCAGCAGGAGGTCAAACAGTTGATCGTACTTTCACGTCCAGAAAGCGGGGAGCAGAAATCATAGTCACCTTTGTAGAAAAAAATATGTTTGAATGCGTTTCACTCGTCGTGGTGTTTCATTTATACCTGGCGTGTTTCGAGGATGTATTTTTAATATGACCTGTGGCGTCCACATCGGATGGATGTGTGCGCGCCGTGCTGGATGCTGTGGGCGCTCACTGAGGTACACGCGTACGTGTGAGCGGATGGTGTCGCTGGAAGCGTGTCTGTACGGGTACGTACGCAAGCGTGTCTTCCCAGCGTAATTCTCTGAGCTTAGGTGAGGTGAGGAACTGGGAGATGGTGCTATGGCCGTGCGCTTCACTGGGCTGCCTTTGGTGCCCAGGGGGAGGCGGGAGCTGCGACGGAAACGCTCCAGGATCCAGGTGGAGGAGTTCAGGTGGGAAAGACCGAGTACGGGCAGTGAATGTGAATTAGCACCGCACCTTCCTAACGGGATTTGTTCAGCCTCTTGGAAGACTTAAGAGAAGATAATGAATATTATTCGATTACATTTTCTAGACAATATCCCAACTGACTTTGTTTATTAGTTTCGGAATTTTATTTGTATTTATAACGATGTGCCTATCCTGCTATCTTAGCACTTGATAGTAATTCAAACACAAACTATAATAAATTATCATAATACGTATTTACAGCTTATTGTCAATCCTGTAATGAAAATGAGGTCAGCCAAAAAAGATTTCAATAGCTTTTTGTCTGCAAATGCCATCCTCTGGGAAAGCCGATTGAACATACAGGCTTTGCCTTACGACATATATATTGTTATTGAAAAATTGTGCTCAGATGCCTTCGGTACCGACTTGTTTCTCACAAAATTCTTCTTTGAAAGGTGCTAAAACCGTGTTAATGTTATTAAAGAAGAGTTTCTTTGGAATGTTATATTTAGTGCTATTTGTAAGTTTTTTGGAGTGACAAGTTTGAGTTTTAACTTAATTTTGAGAAATTTAATTAGAGTTCTTTCTTTGTCTCCTTTGCTATTTGAAACTCTGCATATGAAAAGTGTGATTATTTACTTTCTTTTTTTTTGTTGTTTGTGTGGAAGGTGTCCACCTCAGTGGACAAAAGCCACGAGAGCAAGTCCGTAATTAACATTTTTAAAGGAACGTGTTCCATCAGAAGGAAGGATGCGGTGGGTGGCTGGTATCGCCAGCTCTCGGTGTCCGGACCTCAGGCTGTCGCAGCCTTTTCTGCTCGGGCTCGGCATCCCGCCCCTACCACGGAGCGCTGTGGGGTGCAGCGACCCTCGGAGGGGGGGTGCTCCGACACGCTAAGGAGGTGTGTTTAGCCAAACGGCTCTGCGCGCAGCCGTGTTGCTCGTTAGCTCTGGAGTGTGGCGGGCACCGACATCCCCATCCCGGCTTCTCCAGAGCTACCCAGCGTGTCTGCTTCGGCAGGCACACGCGGAGCGAGCAGACACCCCGGCCAGCCCGCCGCCGCGCAGCAGGGGCAGGGTCTCAGAGAGCTCCTCCCCTGGGGATCAGTACACATAAGATAACCCATGGAAGAATGGTGATGTTGGTGCCTAATTTTTTTTAATTTTATTTTATTTTTATTTCTGGAATGCGACATCATGTTAACAGTAAGTAGGCGTTGCTTTTGGCTGGCAGGCGCTGGAGTGCCTACCGAAGAGAACAGAGTGCAGCTAAGGTTTAAGAGTGAGCCATCATCCAAAGTTAAAACTGAACGTTCTTTACCATTTAAAAAAGGGGAAAATCAAGTTCTAAAAGTAAGCAACTGTGAAATATTTCAGAAATACGATTTCTGAGTTTGCAAAACCTTTTCAGAAATACAATTTCTCAGTTTGCAAAACCTATTTAGGGTGTTTATCTGTGGTATTACTAGTTGTTAAACTTTCCTTGTCTTTTTTTTGAAGTCTGACTGTCTTAGCGTTGCTCCTCAGAGGTGATAAATAAATCTTTGTCTCACAATACAAGGAAGTTACTACCGAACCTGCAGTATTTTTGTTTTGCTTCTCCATCAGGATGTCTGGGAGTGGACTGCTGCCTTTATTATAGAAAACACCATTTTGTTTCACGTGTGTGCTGTGCTATGTTTTGTATTAGTCTTCCTTTATCCTGAAAGTTATTTGGTGAGGTTTGGGGGTAACAGGCAACATAGTGAAATGATTTATTGTTTTAGAAAAGCTTTTTCTTTCAACCTCTGGAATATTGTTAAAAAAAAAAAAAAGGTTTTGCTTTGAGAAGGTACTGACTTCTTGCAGCTGCTGCATTACTCACCGTTGTCCTTGTAAGAATGAGTTGATTTTCTTCTTGACTTTGGGCTTTGTTAAGAAGAGGGGTTGCGTTCTTACAGGAAAAGAAAAAAAAGCGTATCTCTTCCCTTCGTATTTAGTGTAACTTTTGAACTGCGCAGTACTTAAAATTTGATAACAAATTGGAAGGTTTCAGTGCAACCTCCGGCTCCTTTCCTGCCTTGCAAGAACTGCGTTTAGTGACTTGATATCTACGCGGTTGCCCTCGAAGCACGCCGTTATGCTAGGCAATAACAAGTGTGCCGTGGAAGTTTCCCAAGAAGCTGAATTCTGCTGCAGTCCAAAGCAGGACTTTGGTTTTACAGCACAAAAGGTACTGTAAAACATATGAATATTGTGATTGAAGTAAGTGAATCGAACATCGCTTTCAAAACCCTTTGCTCGTGGTTTTGACTGCGAATGTGACTGAACGGGATTGTTCCGTAGAAGCAGCGAATACGGTTGAATGCAGGTCATTAGGGTGGTAGGCTGGAGCTAAGATTTACATTTGGGAAGCTCCTGCCTTTTTGTTTGAAAACAACATCAAATCTACAGAATTGCAACGGGCTTTGGTGCTTTTTGGAGACTGCTGTAAGAAGCCACATTTTTACTGGTGAGAATGGGCTAAAATCCCTAGCTTTTGATTCACAGTGTGGTAGAAGTACAGTTATCCTATGCCTCTTGCTGAGACCTCTGTACTTTATTGGTAAGTGCTATGGCTTGGTGTTCGCCACGGGGAGGTGACCAGCGCTTACCTGCGGGTAGTGCACAGCACCGCGCGCGCAGCGCAACGCGCGTGGTTCCTATATACAGGATTGTATTAAATCACACATTACAAGAGGTCCCAATCCATGAAACGGACCCTGCCTGAGTTTCTGGGAGCCTGGTTATGAGCCGTTGGCTAGCTGCGTGAATTGTGCTTTGGCTTCTGTAGCAATAACAAGTGCCCTTGCTGAAATTGGGCCACGTATAATTTATGTATTGGGTTTTGTTTGCACTGAAAATGCCACCAAGCTTCGTTGAATGGTAAAGCTTTTTCATTAAAAAAAGGTCACTGTTCTAAATTTTGTATCGTTCAAATGATGACATAAATTGAGCTGTAGATAACAGCAGACTTTTCCACAAAGAACAGAGCTGTTACTTGCCAAGAACTGTTGTTAGTGCGCAGTGCTGTATGCAGATAAACCCTCGCCACGCTTCCTCTACCCATCTGAAATTCAGAAATATTCTGGAACGCAGGAGCCATTCTGTTGTTGGTTCCAGGCCTTTAGAAGCCACAAATATTAGCTCACAAGTACTCCTCTCTCCCCTCTTTCACCCTCTTGGTTACGAAGGCAAATGAAAATTATGATTTTAAAACAATGAATTGAAGAAAAGAGGGTTTTTTTCTTCATGCTTTGAATATTTATGATTTATATTTTCATTTTCTCTGATTTTAGGAACTGTACTTATTCTCATGTGATCCATCTCAGGAGCTAACTTTTTAAAGAATGCACATACCAAATGTGATCTAACATGTTCACCAAAAGGCTTGTCAAGCCCTGTAACAGGCTGCCCAGGGAAGGGGTTGAGTCACCATCCCTGGAGGGACTTAAATGACTTGTAGATGCGGTGCTTAGGGACAGGGTTTAGTGGTGGGCTTGGCAGTGCTGGGTTAATGATGGAACTTGATGATCTTAGAGGTCTTTTTCAACCTAAATGATTCTGTGGTTCTGTGTAATAAATGCCGTGAGATAGATCAATACTACAGATAAACTTAGTTTGGATATCAGAAGAACTTGTCTCTTCTTTTCTTGTGAGGGGTTGCAGCCTCTGCAACCACAGTTTCTTTTGTAGAAATGGAACTTCAAAGAGCCAGGCGAGGTATGTGGATTCGCAAAGAGAAAAGTTTGGAAACAACCGATTGCCCAGCAGAGGCAATAAACTGCATCGTCGACATTTAATAAATAAATAATAATGCAGTAAATAAATTAAAGAATGCTACTGCCTGTAGAAAGAAGGGCTGCAAAGCAGCAGCTCCAGGTTTCCTTCTGTAATGAGAAGCGCGCTCCGTTGTGATGAGCACCACCACCTGAAGGTGCTCAGTCCACAGCATGAGCGGTGAAGGAGGCTGCCTTGACCCTGGCAGGCTCCTCTCTAGCCTGAACCATATAAAAAGTAAACTAGATTTTTTTTTTTTAAGTAAGGCAGGAATGATTGCAGTAAATATTTTAGATTACTTTGGGATAATCTAAGTGGGGAAGCAATTCTGGAAGGATTTGGAGGCTCTGGAGTGGTTGTTGGTGTTAACTGGTTCCCAGAAATATGTAATGTCAGGCTTGTGCATGACAAAAGCATATATATATATACATATATATATATATATGTACATACACAGGCAACCACAGATGCCATTTTCAATAGAGAATACGGATTAAAGACTGCGAGTTTATTCTTGACTCATACCACATGCTCTAATTTTTGCTCAGATGTGCAAGCTATTTGTCATGCCTGGAGTAGTATTTTAAGAACCAATCTCCTTAATTTTAGATCATTGTTTTTAATCATAGTTTTGGGGGGAATAGCTAAATGATAGATGATTTTTGGTCTTGGATTTGTGAGGGTGATAGCTTGTGTACTGAGATTAGCGCACTCCTTCGGGAATGGGGTGCAGTGACCTTATGCAGCTGCTCCCCTTGCTCCTGCTCAGCCGGGTCCTTTGGGCTCCTGGCTGTTCGCTGTTGCTGTGGTCCACACAAAATGCACCCGTCCTTGCAAACGCCGCCGCCTCTGTGGCGGGGGGAGGCGCTGTCCCCGTCCCGGTAAGCGGGCAGACCCCGCGCCATCAGCAGGGTGGTGGGCGCGTGTAACCTGCACTGGTCTCAGGAAGAGAGACCAAAGGAAAGGTGGTGGCAAACGGGAAAAGGACTCCGAAGGCAAGATTATTCTATTTCACTCTCCTGCGATATATGTTGAAGACAACGTCAGGGGCTGCCCCCCACACCCTGACGGGACTAGACTGAGTTTGCTCGGGGGTGGAAAGGACCTCAGGCTCATCCTACCTGGGGGTATGTCTACCGGGGGGACATACGTACAGTTTTGTTTTCCAATTAAAGCTCCCAATTACATGCATTGCTGTATACTATAAATGCTCTTGTTGCTCCGCTGCACTCCTGTTCTTGAAGCAAAGGTCAGCCAATGACTTATGGAGAACACGTAAGCGCAGACCAGGCGTTGAGGGGAACGGGGAGTGAAGATGCGGTCTGTGATCGTCAGTTGCTAAATGGACAAACAAGAAGATGAAATACCACCTTTTAATAATGAAAAGGTTATGTTAAACTCTGATCAGAAATTGTTTTTATTTTCCTGTCGGCCAGCAGACATGAAGTAATGTCTGCACCTGAGCGTTTTGTCAATTAAATTAACCTTTTCTTCCATAACTTGCCCCTTTGCCAGGCCACCGAAAAGGCAGAAACTCTCCTCGGCTACTTTCGATGCCTTCTCCTCTAGTTTCTTTCCTTCCTATTTGAACTTTTCTTACATCCAGGCTCTCTTTTCCAGGAACATAGCCCTGACGCCTTTTGCCGGTTCCCTCGTTCCCCTTCTTCTCTCTGCCATTAAATGCTGCTGGCAGAAAGCCCAGAGCAGATTCCTTTAATGCTTTTCAGCCCGCTTAAACTTTAGTTCAATCTGTGTTCTTTGTTATTGTATCGCGCTTGTAACATCTAAAGAAACAGAAATCTCCTTTGTAGGTAAGTTTTAAGCAAGCCTCCCTTTTTAAACGAGCCCTTTTTTCTTCCTGCAGTCAAATTTAAATCAACTTTCTAAAAGTTGTCAGGCTTGACTGTGATGTTGCAAGGTACACGTAGGAAGAACTTGGTGTAATTTCTTTGGTATATATTCCTTTAAATATATTCATGTTGTAAGTGGGGGGAAAAAAGGCTTGGTCTAATATTTCTGGTTCGGTTTGAACCCTCAGGTTATTAAAGGCGCAATATTACAATTAATTATAAAATAATACTAATAATACTAATACTAATAATAAATTAATGTTACATTTAATTACAAAAGGCAATATTACAAGCTGCCTGCCCTGGCCGGGGGCTGGGAAAGGGGTGTCTCCGTAACTGGGAATGGGGCTGGGAATGCTGATCTCCAGCGGGAGGCTTCGTAGAGGCGGGTGAGAAACGAGACTTTCTGTGGAGAAGTCAAAGGTGCGAGTGGAGAAGCCCCTGTGGAGGCTGCAGTCTGGTGACGTTTGGCCAGCTCTGCTCTCAGCTCTCTGGCCATATTTGAGACAAAAATGTCAAGCTTGCGTTAAGATATGTGACTCCGGAATATTAAAGTGAGGGTTTTTTTTTTTTGTTGAGTGAATCCACCTTTAGGGCCATGTTTGTCTATTTTTTAACATCTTGTGTATCCTTTGCCCAATTATTTAGCAACGTTAGAGAACCCCTGGCACCGTGTATCATAAGACCGAGAGAGGAAAGGTTCCCATCCATGGGCTGGTTTCTCGTTTCACCTTGCAGCCTGCAAGCTAATGTGATTTATATGTGTTCTGTACCAAAATGTAATTAGGAGTCTTAGCAGGTTTTAATACATCAAGAGAAGTTAGGTTAAAATAACTGGAATAATAGATGAGTCTGGCGATTATTTAATGTTTATTCTAAAAGCGTCTTCCCTCATGTTACCTTTTTCTGTGGTTGTTGCTTGGTTTGCTTCTTTCTGCACTTCCTTATTTGTGGTTTCTGATAAAGCGGCGCGGGCTTCTCTCTCCCCACCAGCTGGCGGGTCGGATGAAACTTTCTCGTTAAAGCTAAAGCGTTGATTTTATTGCTTCCCTGCCTCACCTTTGTGATCTGGCTCATTTAGAGAGGGAGCACCTACGAGGTGCGGGTTTGGCCGGAGCTGCCGTTCCCAGCCTGGCTCCAGGACTGCCGTCCCTGCCGGCACTGGCCGAGCGCGGCTCCGCGAGCCGTGGGCTGCCCGCGGGGGGGATGGGGGCAGCTCTTCCACCCAGCCCTGCCGGCGCGGGGGGGAGGCGGGTGATGCCGGTGCTTGGCGTGATGACGCTGCCGGTGGCCCAGCGCTGGGGCTGCAGGTGTCATTATGGCAATTAGCAGCACCAGGGAAGAGCTACTGGAAATAATTGTTTGTAGTAATATGTCTTCTCACCTTGCGCTTTCATGCCGTGTCTGGAAGTTCATTGCAAGTTGTACCGTGTACTTGTTCAAAAGACCTGCTCGGGTTTGCTAAGTCTGCGAGTGTTTTCTATTTCTGAAAGGAGTTTTTTTGTCCTTCTAACATGAACTCGTGTCACGTAAAAAGAAACAGAGATCAGGTTGATAGGTGTTTACTATAGTCAAATGTACAATGCTCCTATCGGTGTCTGAATTAACAATTACTCCAATGATATTTTGGAATGATTGTACAAAAGAATTCAGCTGCTAAAGAATGACTTCAGACTTTGTAGTTATGTATTCTAAAAAAAAAAGATACTTAAAGTTTTTGGAAAGAGTGAGGCACCTGTAATGACTCAACCTGTACGTACATATATTCTATACATGTATATCAGTCAAAAAACCTCAAACAGCCCACAGGAGTGAGTCTTTGGGATGCATTTTTGCCTTTAACTTCAGAGCAGTTGCAGTCTGTGGTCTGAATTGTGATTAGCTTAAAAGCTGAGCCAGTTTCTTATATCCCTGTCAAAGCAGTCTGTTATTGCTTGTTTCACTCCACTATTGCTTTTTGTCAACATTTTTATACTTAGCAAGGAGCAATTCATTGTATTTGAACCTTATTAATAAATCAGCATGACCTGAAGTTAAGAGGTTTTGTTGTCTCTGTTACTCAGTGACTAGTATATCAACATCATAATGCCTTCAGAAAATTTACAGCTTTGGTTTAGAGTAATGATCTTTTAAAGAATACGATTTGCACCTCAAATACATAGTTATGGCTCTAAGCGAAGCCTCTGTGAGTTGAGTCTGTGAACTGGAGAAATGGAATCAAGCCTTGTAGCTCACGTTAAATCCCAGTTTCAAATGCCTATTCCATCCTGAGTGACATTTTTGTTATTTAATTTTAATGTGACGTGCAGTATAGTGCAAATACCAGCTATGAAAGGAACTTCTGTAAAAATTTTGGTGTCATGTAGAAAAAAAAATATCTGTTCTCCCAGCACCCATCATGATAGCTGTGGTCCTTGCCTCTCTTTGCAAGGTGGGCGAGGGAGGGATGGCAGGCCAGGAATTTCAGAGGTGCAGTGAGCAGAACGTGGTTATAAAGCCTGATGCTTGCAGGCAATGCCTTGCCGTACAGCCACATATATACTGCTCCAAAGCAGGACTAGAAACCAAATCTGCATCTTCCTCTTCTTCAAGAGAAAACAACTGATCTGGAATATGGAATATCAAATTGTCTGACCGTGTTAGGAACCAGGATCTGGGAGATATTTGTGACTAATCAAACACAGGGAGATGCGTAATGGCTGCATCATGAAAATCTTCCGAGACAGGTTTGTTCTGTTCAAAGGCTGTCCTAGAATAATAACTATGCATTTTGCTGGGCATATGAAAGCAGTCTGTTTTACCTGCTATGCAGATGGATGTACAAAGCGGTGGGACTCATGGCTTTACAGCTTTCTGTTCCTGTCTGCTGGGGAAGGTGGTTCAAAGTTTCTGTTTCCTTCCCAAACAGACAATGAATTATTGAGTCAATAGGATCCTCTCCTCTGCATAAACTGTTGCACAAAATCTCATTAACTTGTGAATTTTGTATGTTTAAATATTTGCTTATGTACTAAGCTGTACCAAACTGCAGATTTTTATTATTAGTAAATGATAATAGTTTTGCAGTCATTGACATCAATGAATTTTCCTTGTGCTAGCAAACACTTTTCTTGATTAATAAGCAGCGTCAGAGAGAGAAAAAAAAAATATGTTGGAGAGCTCTTATCAGATCGACCATATTTCTATTTTAATGAAGTTTTTCACTTTATGCTCCTCGTGTTTCAAACTGGCGAAGGGGCAGCACTGAGACCTGCCCAACGACCTGGCTTTGGAAGCCGCACGTTCTGTCCAAGCCAGTGTCCTATGCCTGTCCCAAGCGGGTGGCACACCGAGGGGCATCTCAGTTCAGGACAGACCAAAACGCTCCCTGTCTGTGGTATTCCTTTTCAGCTGAAGGGATGCCTGACTACTAGATGCATAACGTCTGGTGAAATATCACTAGCAATGTCATTGAATGGATTGATCTATCTTCTTGCTCTGTTGTGTGACCCTATGCTGCTATCCGCATCTGACATCAGAAAAATGAGGGAAATTTCTTTTGGGTGTCCTTCCTAGCTACCCAAAGCTGTTTCGCCTGCCCACGTAAGGGACATGCACCAGTTGCTTGTCTCAGAGCGTTCCTTGTCCGCAGCTTTGATCGGTCTTTCTGGCTGCATTGTACCTTGTTTATTGATGGTCTGCCCAGTCCCTTTTTCTGTAAAGCGAGATGATAAAAACCGAAGAAAATTAATATAATGGTAGTATTATATTACAAATATATTAGGGACAACATAAAGAAGGAGACTATGGCGGAAGGGAGTCTCAAGATAAAATGGGACTGCTGTGATGGTGCACCTGGTCTCTGCATATGCAGCCAGTAAAATGTGCCTGAGAATCGGAATAACCCACCTATCTGTTGGAGTGATAGCTAATCTTATCATAACATCTCCAGTGAACGGCTCTAAAGCTTCCCCTTATATTCTTTTCCAGTCCCTAATTGCCATTATGCTGCTAATGGCAGGAACAGTTTTATTTCAAGGTTGAATTGCTGCAGTTCTGTTCAGATTCCAGCCACGTGATTTCGCTGGCTCTTTGTGAGATTAAGAAGTCCCTTGCTATCAGATACTGTTTCCGTATGTAATTACCTATACACAATGATTGAGTCACCTCTCAACCTCCTTTTCAACAAGCTGAATAAATTGAACTTCACTTTGTAAAACTGTATTGAAGGAAATCCCCAGAAACCTTTTTTTACACGTTTAACAATGTCAGGGCAGACATAAGCTGCTCTGGTTGTCATTGATATGTTTTCTTCTGTATATTCTTCCCAGCTAGGGTGTTTGTACGCACGTTGGGAGGGATGCAACACACCAACTGCTCGCTTTCAGCAACATCCCCCTCCAGATATTTAAATATACCTTAAGGTGGGGGAAAATTGTGCATTGTTCCACTGTACTTCTTGGAGCTGTGTCTCCATCCCCAGTGTTGGGTTGACCTTCTCAGTCCTTGGATTCAGCTGATGGAAAGGTGTTGGTTCCGACAGGAGCAACAGCGAGCCGTTTCCCTGTGGGGCACCAGTGTCAAAGGCACCACATGGGCTAGCCTTCACCTACCCTATTCCAGGCTTCTCAGCAACTGCTAAATGGTAATTCCTGCCCTGAGATTCTGCTTCAGTCAGGTTCACCAGCCGGGGTAAAACCAACGTTTTGCCATGGTCGAAACCTTGTGGCTCGTCTCTGGTGGCTTCTCCCTCCTCCTTGCTCTGGGCAAGAAGACGGTGTTTTGTCAGAGGTGGGCAGTTTTCTGCTCTGGGAAGACACTCTCCCAAGAACATAAAAAGTGCAATGCCTTCAGACCAGTGCAATTAGCGCGAATAACGCCGAGGCTGGTGAGCTTGCAGGAGCTTAATTTCCTGAGGAGCTGCCTGCACTGAGCATGTTCTGGTTGGGACAGAGCTGAGCCTTTCCTGTGGTTATGGTGGCTCTAGCACCCGGACATCCAAAAGGAAAACAGGGAGTTTCCCCTGTGGTTCTATTGCAAATTTCCAAGCAAGAGGAAGCTGCTGGACATGCCGCAGAAGGAAGGACCGGGCAAGTAAAGGTTGGTGACACAGGTCCAATGATTTCAACACTGCTGGTTGCCCATGTGAATAATGATGGAGTTTAGTTTTGACTTCTTCTGAAAATCTTAAGAGAGTTACACCTGAACAGATGTATTAAAAATAGTTGGGGGCAAAGGAAGGGAGAGACTAAGATGGTGAAATCAAATATTGAAGATACTGGGAAGGGGCAGACCCTACCTACCCTATGCCTTAGTCGTCTGTAGTTTCTCAGCACAAGGCAGGTTTCTTTTTCCACCCTGTTTTCTTTGGAGCTCAGTTCCCTTCCTCCAGCTGCCTGGGGTTTGAACCCTGTGGATCGTTCTGAGGTTTCTTCCCTCATTATTAGAAAAGCGACAAAGCTGATCCGGGCAGCAGCACTGCAGAAACCAAGCAACACGAACAATAGACCCAACTGCAGACAACCAAAAATAACACTCATATATGCAGGCATTGGCAGCAGGTGTGAATAAAATTCCTAGTCAAATGTCACAAGGAACAATGTAAACCTTATGGAGCCAAATAAAAGCAAAATCTGTTTCTACTGATACCCCTTAGAGCAGCTCCACCTGAGCCTGGTATTAATTCTCATGAGCGTCCTGAATTTTTCTGCTCTCAGTCTTCAGCTCTCTTCCTGCAAAAGACGATTTGCGTCTCACACTAGCAGGAGCTCCGCAACCGCAGCGGGGCTACGAGGAGGCATTACTCTGGGGAGGAGCTGCAAGGGCTGCAGCCTTACTCTGACCACAACATGGGCTTTGGATCTGGGCAGAGGTGGGGAGGCTGGAAGAACGGAGGAAACCATACGGGGAGGATTTTAACCTTCAGGGTATGTGGCATAGAGTTTCCTGACGTGGCAGAAATGGATGTAAGTCTGGTTTCTCTGCCTGAAAAGAACAATTTTAAAGGCGGTGTCTGATGTCGCAGCGTGGCAATGTATAAACATATCGGCAGGAGTTTCAGGGTCAGAAAAAAGAGCAGAAGCCACGTTTGCCCTGTCACTTGATGCTGACTGGGAGCTCGTGTCCCGTCTCTCTGCCTCCGAGGGGCCGGTGGGCTGTGGTGGGACCGCGCCTGCCTCTCTGGGCATGCAGGGGGAAGCTGGGGGGGACAGAGCTAATTCAGGGCTGGGCAAGCTTTCTGAATCAAAGCACAATCTTCACTTTTTTTTCTTTTTGGCTGTTTCCGATGTCTTCATCGTGATCACTCCGACCCTGGGCAGCTCTCACTCACCTATCAGCAGGCAGCAGACTTTGTGAACAAGAGATGCTCTGTGGAAGGGGAAGCCCTCTGCCTGCCAGCAGAGGATTGAAAACTAATAAAAGTGTTATTACTGTCTCAGCAATGAAAATCATATGGCTTGTTAGCTGTTAGAATTGCAAGCTACAAAATTTATACGAGGCCATATAGTTGGGGTGTTATTAAAAGGCTGGGGCTGTTTCGTGCATAATCCCTCCCAGTAACAGGGCTGGTTCAGCTCTGCTGACTTCACCGGGAGACTTTCCTGTACGCCCAGGTGGGCCCGAAAGGGAAAGAAGAAAGCCCACTGATGGCAGCCTGCCCTCCCTAGTAGCCGACTGCCCCCCAAGCTGACCTGGAGTGAAGGCGGTGGGCTTGGCCCTGGCTCTCTGCGCGGATGCTGCGGTGCTGGGATGAAGGGCTGCAGCCGGGGGGCAGGGGGTCACCGAGGCGCTGGGCTCACGCTGTGCTGAGGCACCGTCAGAGAGCTCTGCAGTGCTTCTAATTGCCTCCTTTGAAGAGCTGGTGGGGTCAAAAGTGAAAGATTTCTGGGGGCAGAAGAAAGGACTAAACCGTACAGCTGTATGCGACGAGAATGAAATAAAAGCACAGACCAGGGAGTCCGATGCTATGCTCAGTCCTGACGAGTGACAATAAAATAAGCTTCCAAGAGACGGGCTGACAGGGCCCTTACCCATGGTGTGCAAGCTGCAGCAGGCAAACCAGGGTGAGGGTTCACAGGAGAAAGATGTGTAGGCAGGGGCTGAAGGAGCCTCCCCCGGTCTGTGGGGGGGCTCAGCTCCAGCCTCCAAAACCTGCGGTGGGTTCGCCACACCGAAAGGTGCCTTCTGGCGAGCACGAGTGAAACCTCAGCCCTGCCAAAGTCCAGGGGGGTTTTGCCACTCGTGCCAGGATCTCAGAGTTCATTCAAGATTTCTCCACCACAGGGCCACTGCCTGTCGACGGGGGGGTATGACCGAAGGGAGCGCGCAGCTCGGAGGGCAGCGGTTATGGAATAGAGCAGAGAGGGTTAAGGGTCGTTAACTCTAGGTGACTCTAATGAGCTGTCTTAATTCTAGAAACAGTGAGGAGCTCAGCGTCGTTCCTTACTGGGGTAGACAAGAGTGATGGTGTCTGCAGAAAAAATGAGCACCTTCTCAGGCAGGAGAGCAAAAGGCTAAGGAGAATGGCAGCGCATCATTTTCTCTCTCCCCACCTCTGCGCCTCATTCTTACCCACGAAATCGAAATGGCTTTGAGTTCCTGCTTTTTTTTTTTTTTTTTTTTTTTTTTTTTTAAATGCCAGGTTAATATTTTTCTGCCTCTCTTTCTTGACCTTTCGTATTTTCAGAGAAGGGAGATGTGCTTTTCTGAATTGAGGTGAAAACTGTGCTAACCTGCAGCACGTACACCTGCACCAAACTTTCGGAAAACAGAGGGCAGCTGTGCCGCGCCTGTGTAGCAGAGCGCGCCCGGGAGCATTTGGCCCAGGGAAAACACCTGATGGGGAAATAATTTCTCCTTTCTCTGCTCAGACAGCTTTGGTATGAAGGATCACTCCCACATAGCTAGGAGGGTAATCTGTCTTCTAGGGTCTGAGCTAAACATGGGCAGGACCCTGCTGATTTCTGTGGGAGCCGGACGGACTCATAAAGGCACCTTTGTAGGCATAATTTGCTACTCTCAGCTCTGGTCAGTGCTTTCAAATACTTGAATTTCATTAAATCAGGAGTGCTTTTGAAGAGGAGACAGTCTTCACAAGTTCTGGCTGCATGATCTTGAACTAATCACACAGGTCAGAACCTCCTACTTTGTATTTTTTGGTCCATTTTCAAGTGGCATCAATGAATTGTTTGACTTTCCACGGTGTCAAACACCCACAGGGTGAGACTCCCATACTTTAAAACGAAAAGAATATCTCTTTGCTAAGCAGACGCTGCGTTTGAAGGACTGCCCTATGTGCTCCATGCCACACGCATCCTAGGGTTACAGTGGTGAGCAAAGACACGCAAAACCAGAACGTCCTTTGCAAAGGGGCTGCGTTGAGACTCCCCGCCTGGCAAAGGGGGATGGTATGCATTTCAGATGGGAGGAACCTGTGTGTTGTTAGGGGCTGAGGTACTACACTCCGATGCGCTTGGGAGCAATTTGATGCTCTGGGGGGAAATCCGGGACCCTGCACCCACCGCCAGGGATGCGCTGCAGGAAACGGCAGCACGCCTCTGCTGTGCTGTGTGCTGGTGGGGAACCCAGGCGATATGCCTGTGCTGCGTTCCAGATCTATCCCGTGACAACAATCAGAAGTTTGCTGCTACTTGAGTTGGCTGGGGAGAGGAAGGAAGAGCTCGGAAGCTGAGGTGGGGGCATCTGCACCCCCCTCCTCCAGCAATATACGTGAGGGTTTGAAGGAGCGTGGCAGCTACTGGCAGAAGAAAACTGTCTCTGCAAGATTACAAGAAATGCCTCTATTTTAGCTTATCTTAGCAGGTCAGCCTTGTGGGAAGAAGCCAGCTGAGAGATCTCAGAGGTGTTACTCCTCCAGAACAAGTAAGCAGTCTTCTACCCCAGAGCAGCGGCACCAGGAAGGACCCCTGGCTCCTGAAGACTTGGAACTAGTGTTTAACCCTTTTGGGTCACAGGGGAGTTGCTACAGCTCTCCCCTCCCCAATGAAGATAGTCAGGGCATTTCACAGCTGTCATCTATTAAGCAGGACTAGGACTCTCCCAGCTTTCTTCTATCACTCATCAGGGCATTAGGTATATAAACACGCAGAGCTGGGCAGCTCTTGTTTCCATGCACCTGCAAGCAGTGAGTGTGGTGGTTGCTCTTACTAGAAGGTGAGACAAGTTCCCCTGGTCTGCACATGGTTGGGGGGCCTCTGTGTCTCGGCTTTCCAGGGGTGAGGGGTGCTGCCAGCTCAGGAGGTGCCCCACAAGCGCTGGGTGCTCCTTGATGTGAAGGTGCTGCAGGAAAACCTTTGCATTTGAGGTTGATGCTAAAGCTTGACGTGGGTGGTGTTGGGAGAGTGGTCTTACCTGCCCTGCTGGGCACTGAAACTGTACTGACCTTCCTCTCTGTGTTGTGTTTGAGTAGTGGGGGCAGACGGGAGTTGCGTTGATAAGCAGGTTCCCGAAGCATGAGCTGTGCTAACTTGTGCAACGGGTGTCGGGTCTGCAAACACGTCTGTGGGCTCGGAAACTTTGCTGGGTTCAAGGCTAACGTTAGCTATCTAAGTCTTAGGCAAGATTGCTGAGTCTTGGAGGGGAAGGCCCTTGCAAATGGCTGCACTTTAAATGTGCCTGCACTGTGTCTGTGATTCTGGCTCTGGGTGTGTAATTGCTCCGGAACATGACTGTGGCTTTGGCAGCCTGGTGGTGTATCGGGAAGAATTGCAGCATATGTATTACAGTCAGTTAAAAAAAAAGTAGTAAATTTTATAGGTTATTTTACTAAGCTCTAACTGTTCCAGGGATGTAACACTGACTTACAATACAAACACATGAAATCTTTCTAGAGACCTGGTACAACACCCCCTGTTCCGTGTTGGATAAAGGGACAGCTATAAGCAAACCTGCACAGGTGACACACATCCCTTGTTTCAGGTGGATGTATGGAGACAAAAACTGAGGCCACCCAAGAGAAGAAGTAAAACTAACACTTATTTAATTTTTGTTCCCCTGGTGAAAATCCATCCATGTGTAAATGGTTACTACGCAGTCCGTGTGTAGCCCCCAGCCCCGTATATGATGTGTATCTTGGCAGGGAGGATGCAGGTGTGCTGTGGCTGAGGGTGATCTAGCGGTGTTGTCAGCCTGTGCTGGATGGAGTAAGGGCTCCAGGCTTTGCCTGCAAAGCTCTGTAAAATGATGGCTTCAATGGCATTTTTGATTACA
The DNA here is from genome assembly GCA_035590275.1 of Ibycter americanus. Lineage (NCBI taxonomy): Eukaryota > Metazoa > Chordata > Aves > Falconiformes > Falconidae > Ibycter > Ibycter americanus. The sequence goes on along the minus strand of JAVJGI010000035.1, from coordinate 33,037,758 downwards.
GGCTTAGAGGGGAGGAAGGACTGCAAAACATTTGGAGGGCTGATGGTCAAGTGAACAATACCAGGCTCCTGCTGCTGGAGGGCTGTAGGCAGTTGCCAGAGAATGGTAACAGGTCCTTGGTTTTAGTTTCTTGTTAATTTTTTAGGACTTGGTGTGGTGCCAGTCATTGTACAGGTGTTGGCAATTTGTCTGGAGTGGTTAATAGATTTCATGCTCTTTACCATCAAAGTCTCACTGAACTTGCATGAAATTAGTACCATGTGGAACTTGCATGAAATTAGTACCATGTGGAACTTGCATGAAATTAGTACCATGTGGGTTTCTTGCAATTAAAAAACCCCAAAACACATGCTCTAGCAACGAGAATGAGAAAGGAGTGCAAATGAGGTACCAAGCAAACAGCGTAGTTTTGGACAGATAGATTAGGCTCTCGGGGAATTTTAGAAACTCAAATCTTTCCACGTGGAAATATTTGAATCTCCTTTTACTAAGAAAAAACAAATGCTAAACCAGAAAGAAACTGGTGTGAGCCTCCTGCCCTGCTGCGCGGGCTGGCCCTGACCTGAGCGGTCCTGTGCAGGTCCCTCCCACCGATGTCCGCAGGGAAGAGCCTGCGGCTCAGGAGAGGGCATTGGCCCCCGTGTGCCAATCTGTCTCAGTTCAGCCGCTATGGATTTAGCTTTAAACACATGCTTAGAGTCCCAACGAGGCTTTGTACTGGCACGAGTGTGAGTACCACTGGGATTTTAGCTTCTGGTCAAATCAGTGCTGGTGGGCTTGGGTTGCGGCTTCAGAAAGAGCGTGTTTAATGCAATATCCTGACTTATGAAATGAGGGGACGTAATATTTATCTGGGTACTGCACGAGTCAGGTTAGTCTTTGTGCATCCTTAAGCTCTTTTACAAATCTTTGCAAGACTTTGGGCTCAAGGACCCCTGTGCTCAGACCGTAAAGGTGCTGCTGTGTGAAGATGCTTATCCATAAAGTTGTCTTATTTATGTTAGGCAGGGAGTTCATTTCAGAAAATGATGCGTGTAGAAAAGTAAGGGAAAACCTAAATTCATGCAGCACAGCAGTTTTAAGGTAAGCAGGCAGCCTAGACACCTACAGCAGTTACGTGAGGATGCATTGAGGACTCAATAATTCACAAAACAACAAAACGTTGTGTATTAAAACATAACGTTAGCCATTTAGTTGCCTTGCAATGGAAAAGAAACCGCAAGAAGGCATCTTGTAGGAAAAAATGTCAGGGTGGCCTGGCAAGTTACATTATACGTAAGGCTTTGTTGGTATGGCAAGGTGCTGGATAGGAGAAGAGAAGCAATTTTCAGGGTCTCCCATAGTTTTATGACTGTACGTACTTAAGCTACATACAGTACCCTGAGATAAACCCACAAAACCCGATTTGTGTGCATGCCGTGTCGCCAGTTACGATGGCCACGTTGGGAGGTTCGTTGCTGGCCTCCCGAAGGCAGAATTACCTGCTTGCTAGCAGAGCTGCTGGCTCCGCCGGCACACGTGGCTGCTCGGCAGCCGAAAATGAAGATGCTTTAGCGGGATGCTGATATTCCAACTGCTGAGTAGTAACTGAAGCCAGTGGGGTTACTCCTGTGAATGGCTGCTCCCTGCGTGAAGCCTTGGGCAGGGAAGGCTGAGCAGTTTGTCTCCGTCCTTTCGAAGGCACCAGCTGCAGTGTAAACAGAGCTGCATCCCGAGCGTAGGCACCTCGTCAGGCAACCGTGGCGAAAACACGCCGTGTTTGGAATGAAATACCTTCAGCTGCTGTGGCTGCCTCCTCTCCAAATGGCAGAGAAAGTGACTGGGGAAAATACAGGGCTTCTTGCTTACTTTTGCTTTACTGATGATTCACAACTGAGATTTGTTGGGAAAGACTAAGCAAAAACTGATAAAATTAATTGGTGTCTGTGGCGCTGCTCACTTTGTCCTGAAATTAAACCCCTGATTTAAAAACTAGGTGTTTAGGTTCAGGCTACGGAGTTTGAAGATAATGTTTTCTTTTGTCCTAGGCGTGCAAACAAGAGAAGAGCCTTTGCTGTGTGTTGTTATTAAATATGGGATCCCATCCCTGCAGTCTTCAGGGGGTTCGAAGTCTATTCCTGATTCTTGCGATATTGACCCATATCCAATACCAATTCCTGTCACTTGCTCATTTTCCCCAGTAGCGATGTGGGGAGAGGGATGAAATATTAAACATCTCGTTATGTCGTGGGCAGCCTAGGGTTTTTAAATTTGTGTGGTGGGTTTTTGTTTCTAAATATCGATTCAGTTCAAGAGTACCAAGGACTCCTGCCTGTGTCCCACACCTGGGGACACGTGTGTGTCACACAAACAGCTGAAGGGCACAGAAAGCCCCAGATGGGACCTACCGTTTCTGTTTCATGCTGATACACTGAGCTGCCTGTTTTGTGCAGAGGCCAGGGAAGACTTATCCTCGATTTGTTGCTAAATGTTATGTTGGTTTCTCAGTCAAGTGATTTTTTCGTAAACGTGGTTGTACGTTTGGAATAAGACAGCTGCAGGCTTTAAAGCTGTGATGTTTGGAGGAATCGGGTGCTTAGCTCACTCTCCAAATCCCTTCTATATCCATTTGAAAAGCCCAACACCTAGGGAGAGTTCCATATACACAAGTTATGCTTAACTCTATTTAAAAAAACATCCAGCAGCCACACAACAAAAACCAAACCACCAGGAAATATGAGTAAAAAGCAATCCCTCTTTCTGGCTTTGGAAATCCAGTGTGTAAGCAGTTAAGACGACTAGCAGCCTCTTAAACAGGCATTTTCTCAGTAGGTCCTGAAATACTATATGAAAAAAGTTCAGTGTCATCAACTTTTTTTTTAGGTAAACTGAGGCAGTGCAACTTCTTTGCCTGCCCGTCGCATGTATCGCTGGCTGCGGGGGCTGGGATGCGGTGACAGTGGCTGTAGGGTGCTCGGCCATCAGGAGGGAGCTAGCCTCTACATCAGGCACTACAAACAAGAGCGTTCACTGCCACTAAATTATTTTGATATATATTAGCTGTTCCAAATGACAATAAAAAAATTAAAGCCAACACCTCACTACAGAGAAATGATGGGATCGCTTAACTGTGATACGCTTCTAGTTTTACTGGGGAATGGCTGCACAAGTGTGTGGTATTAGATTAATGCAGTGGTGAGTCAGCCCTTAAATAATTTTGATGGGGGGGATGGACAACAGTGTATTTTAGGTTTTGGCAATGAGTTCCTCTGAAATGATGGAAGCATTTATATTATTTTATTATTATTATAGCTCTTTTAAGATGCTTTTCATCAGTGCTTCAGATTAAGTGTTCTACAAAGTGTTTACACAGACAACTAATATTGCTTACAATCAATGTCTCTCATTTGAAGCAGATTTAAGGCGTGCCAAATATGACAAGAGTCTGCTATCTTGTGACTGATATGTGTTTTTTGATGGCTAACATCAGCCTATTGCTGGTCAAGAAACTGATCATGTGAACAGAGTGTGTGAATGTCTTATATGACCCATGGCCATGTATCTAGATAACTTATTATAACTAAATTATTGATTTAATTTTGTAATAAGGGAGATAAAGTTGCGCTGGATTTAACATAGAAGTGACTTGAGTATACAGGTCTATTGTTTATATGTATGGAAGTGTTGGTATTCTTTTAATTTCCCTTTGCACCCCTTCCAAACTACTGCCATGCATATGTATGTGCGTTTAAAGCCCAGTGTAGGTTGCATTTAAAACTGCTAGGCAGGCAAATGAGGATCTCAGCATTTAATTCTGTAGAAGATGCCCCTCAAACATAATTAAATGTGATCTATCTTATTTGCAGACAAATGAATAATGCATGGAGTTTAGGCATAATCAGGTTATGTGCTTTCTGAAATTCTCAGATGATGTGCAAAGGTTAATTTTTATATTAAAAAAAGAAAAGCTCAGATGGTTGTATCACCAACATGAAAATTCAGGTTGCCTAGGATACCATATTAAAGGGGCAGAAAGGTTCAGGGTATGTATACATCCTCCTTACACAGTCAAACACATCCTAGTATTTATTTAATCCCATAGATGCATAGATTTTAACATCTGAAATAACTCATTATTTTCTCTTGAAAAACAAGACCTAGAGCGAGGAGAAAGGGCTGGCGGGGGGAGCTGAAGGGGGAAGGCAGAGCGACAGGGAACTGCAGCTGAAAAACCAAGAAGTGGCAAATGCCCAGGGAGGCAGAAGGGGAAGAGAGGACAGTAAGGCTGGGGGGTGGCAGGTGCTTGGCAGGTTTAAAGAAACCTGATGTAAATAAAGAGGAATTAAACCAATCAGCCAGTTGTATACATGTAGCAAACAAGAATTACAAGGGCAATTCTTTTGAAGGGAAATTCAGCAATTTCTTCCCCCCCCCCCTCTCCCTGCTGCGTGCTGCCAGGAGTTTTGAAAAGGCTGCGGCAGATTTTGGCTCTGCATCCCTGGGGGTCCCCCCAGCCAGAGCCCGCAGCAGCTGGGGGCAGCTCACTGCACAGTGGGAAAACACCCACCACTGCGTGGCAGGGGGTAGCAGTCATTGCCAGGTATTACCGCAGCACCCGTGTGCTCTTACGTAGCCTCAACTACCGAGTGGTCCCTCTCCTGTCCAGAGCATCTTCACTCGGTTTCTCCGCTGTGCTGCATTCCAGCCGGCACCTCGGTGGCTCTTTGCCCTTCTCCTGGCTGCTCTTAGCAACCCTAGACCTCATGAGCCCCTTGCCACCACGGACTGGGTTTCTGAAAATATTTAAGCGAGTCCCCAGTGAAAAAGAGATCAGTGAGTCTGCTCAGCTACACAACAAATAGACCTTCCTTTTGTTAGTAACGCGTAATAAATGCGAAAGGAATGATTCTCATTGTTGCGGTGTGCATTATCTCTGGGATGCTTGCTTGCAATAGCAGCAGGCTTAGTACCGTAACCCAGGGGCAAATGGGCTCTGCCATAGCGGGTCTCAGTGCGTATCCTGGGCGGCTCCTGCCACCTGCCCGGGGAAAATCCCGGTTTTCTTTAGCATGCTGATTTGCAGTTAGTTGCCCAGCAGCTGTGCCACGAGAAATCCCAGTGCAGCCCAGTCCAGGTTCCCCAGCTGTGGATGGAGACCTTGGCCTGAAATTAACCTGTCCTGGTTTGGGGGGGGCACAGAGGCACGAACCCCTGGGGGGATGGGCAGCTTCCCCGGCACTGGCTTTAGAGGGCTGCCCGTCCTGCGTGCAGATGTTGCAGGTACCAGCCTCGTGTCTTTTCTTCCTCTGTCATCAGACAGGCCAGAAGCAAAGGGAAGCTGCGACTGAGAAGGTTTTTAACCAACCAGTCCCCAATATGGCTTTATATAAATAAAATTATTTTTTTGGCTGCCTTCGTTGATATGTTGGGTGTCCCCACCACCATCTTCTGTTTCAAACATAACCGTATTTTTAGGGTAGGCTTTATTTCTGCCTGCAGGCTCTCGCTAACTGAAGCTGGCAGCATCCAGCCATCCACAGGGCGCTTCTCCCAGCGCTCGGAGCTGCACTTGCACCTGATGTATTTGCCCGGGTCAGCTGAGCTCCGCAGTGAGGAGCACTGTCATCCAGGGTCTTCCGTAATTTCCATGAAATACGCCTGCACTGATCCAGTCCATCTTTATGACAGCTTCTTATTGAAAACTGGTGTCAGAAACTCCCTTTCTGACTGGGTAATTTCCTGGATGTATGTTTGGCTAACAAGGGGCTGAGAAAGGGCAAGTGCCTGCTTTGTAGTTTGGCAACTTAATCATCTGAATAGGCTTTTTCATGTCTAATGTCTCTTGAACTACTTTTGGGTCACCTAAAACATCCCATTCCCTGTCAGTCTGAAAAGCCTTTTTACAGTGAGGCCAGATTCTTGAGCGTGTATTGCTATTTGGAGTAAATCTTACTGTTTTCACCCTGGCCGCACAGAGCTGTGTGAATGTTCACTGTAATGCCGGTATCTGGAGAAAAGAGAAGCATTAAATGCATTTGTTATGGGCTTTGTTTTTGCTGCTTGCTGGACAGGTGTTTCATGTCAGGCAAATACAAAAGGCTGCATCCATTAGCCGTGTGGCAGGATGCTCCTTCCTGAGATGTACCATCCACCTCAGCGCTGCAGTTGCTTCCTTCTGATGCAGCATCACTACATCTACCAAAACCAGTCCCTGCATTTTTATCTTTTGCGTATTGTAGGTTTATAGAAGTGTTTTGTGGTTTTTTTTTGGGGGGTGGTGGCTTTTTTTGGTGTATATTTTATATATATATATATATATATATATTTTAGTTCAGCATACCCACGGTGCTAGTACTGAAGTGCAGCATGCTAATCCTCTGAAATTACGGGCTTGAAGGCCAAGGCTGACCCTGGGAAAGACTGAGTGTTGGCAAATCAGGCTGAACACAGCTCCTGTTCCTGTAAAACTGATTTGGATGACTTGTCACGATGACGAGAGGAGCCACAGCCCATGCACTGTCTCACCTGCTTTACACTGTGCTATGTACCACTGAAACTTGATAATACCTTTGTTTCGTGATGTTCTCTTTCCCTTATGGCAGGGCTAACAGCAGCCAGCCCCAAACTTGTTTGGTCTCTGGTGGCGATGCGGCAGGGGGGCTCTGTGCACAGCTGCGCATCCCATGGGAGCGCTTCCAGAGCATCCGCTCCCGCTGCCAGGGAGCGGCTGTGGTGGCAGTCCCAGTGCGTGGTGGAGGGCTGAGGGGTTGCAGGGTCCCTCTGACCAGCTGCTCAGCTGCTGTGGAACCTCTCTGTGCTCTAGGGAGCTGTGCTGGAAATATCTGTCCTTCAAAATCTGATTTAGACAGGAGCATGGCAGTAGGGACTGTTTTAAAAACACAACCCCCCAACCAACCAAAAAAAAAAACCACAACAAACTGATACTCTGGAAGGAGAAACAGACATTAAACTGCTCCCTTAAAAGTATTTTCATTGCCATTTTATAAAAGGCCAGTGTTAGAACTGAAACCTCCCTGCAGAGGGGCGATGCTCAGCACATTGCCTGGTGTTTAGCTCCGGGTGGTGTCAGCCATGGCTGCAGAAGTCCTTGCACTGTGTTACCCACCCGAGCGATGCCGGTGCATCGCCTGGCTTGTGTTCCACTGCATGTCTGGCTGGTCGTGCCTGGACCTGCCCTGCCACTTCTCCAGGGCTTGGGGTGGTCCTTCTAAGAGCAGGTTTATCACTATTAGTGACTCTTGTCCTGCCCAAGGGGAAACTCTGTGCTTAAATGCCCTGCTGCCTTACTGTCACCGCTTCTCCGTGACTAACTGAATCTTTGTCCTGGCATAGCTCAGCGGCTGTAACTAATAAGGCATATAAGGTGTTAGCCTGGCGAGTGTCCCATGCTATTGCAAGAAATCATTTACCGCCTTGCATCTGTGCTGGTACTGCTTCCTGCAGCAGAAGTGAAACCACAAGCAAGGCTGGAGATCAAAACTTTATTTCCCATTATGTGTATGCTGAATGACATTGGCCTAATATCTTACACAAACAGGAGAAATTATCTTAAATGAAAATGTCAGGTAATCCATTCATATGGCCATACGATAGGGTTATGACAGCACAAAGAACTGAAAGCTTCCCTGCAGCAGCGTAGCTTTTCTATCAGTAGGCACGTATTATAAATGAGCACTCAGTCAGGGAACAACTTTTCAGTTTCCTTCTGGAGACCAGTGTTAAATTTCTCTTTTGTATCAAATTTTTTGGACTGGCAAGGAATAAATTTCTTTGCTTAGAAAGCCAGCTCTCCACTACAGAATTAGATTATAAGGGTCTAAGATGAAAACACCTTTGAAGGCTGAATTAAGTTAATAAGTTTCCCAGCTGTTTTTTTCCATTTCAATCCTGTTTCTTAGGTGCATTGCAAATACCCCTGTGGCTGCTGTTATGGGATGGAGTAGTTTGGCAGGGAAGGAGATGGAGAGAGGAAAGCAAAGAATATTAGGCTTGCAAAGCCAAGAATGCTAAAAGGAGGAAGCTTTGCCTTCGCAGTCCTCACGTGTGTCATGAAATGTTCTCTTTCTAGTTAGTCTAAAGCAAATCTTTGTGCTGCTCAGTGGATGAGTAATTATTTAATATTCCTTTTTGGTTTCCTCATTCAGTTGTGATTCAAGGCCTTTCTTGTGTTGCATGTCTGTGCCCTGGCAAAAATAAGTTTTCATGATATCCCAAGGTGCTGTAGAGAGTTGCATGAACGTTATTGCATGTATCTTCAGGGGAATCCTGTGAAACAGCACAGTCCTGTTTTGCATCCCGGAGGCTTATGAGCCATTGTTATTTGCTGGGTTAGGGTGCTGAGCTTTAGATGTTTAGAGTTTTCTAAGTTAGAAATTACACTGAAGGTGTAGCATCTAGCAAGTGCGAGTGTTTGACTGTTCCTCTGCTGTGTGGGCACCTAGGCAGGGGGTCAGATGAACCTGCTCCCCCATTCATCAGCCGATTTCTGAGTTTGGTTAGGAAGAGATACTTGCAGAGCAATTCCTTAATTATGCAGGAGCTCTGTTGGGAAAGAGATATTGATGTAATAAGGGCTGTGGTGTCATGTGTGTGCACTAAGAGGCTTCATCATATTTTAATGCTGGGCTTAAGCTCAGATGCTTAAGTCAAGACTTTGGATCTAGAGAGGATTCCCAAAATTAAAAAAAAAAGAAGAAAGAGACAGAGAGAAAATCCCCAAACCAAAATAATGGAAAAACTGTTGGGTCTGGAATTTCTTGCCTCTGTGGCCATGTTGTAACTGAAGAGCTGTTTGAACAGCGAATAATGGTAACAGGATCTTGAATCATTATATTTAACTCCATCTAGAGGAAGATAAAATATACTCCCTTCCTGCCTGTACGTTATCTATCAACTGATTCCCAACAGAAGGAAGGAGAGACTTGGTGGTCCTAAATTCAGCTGCAGACTTTGGAGTGTGTCCAAGTCGTTAGACCCTAATAGTATCACAGGCTGTCCCTCCTCTTGTGTCCTGTCTCCCATGGTCCTGTGGGACTTGGGATGCTCTGCTTTTCTGTGTGTCACCTGGCACAGATGCCCATCTGAAGTTGCCCTCGGCTTGTTGCTCGGTCAGCTCCTCTCTCCATGGTGAGAGCATCCTTGTGGTCTTCCCTAGGACCTTGTATCCAGCAGTGCTCCTGCATCTCACTGCGAGCGGCTGCTCTCTCCTTTGGCTTACACGGTTCATTCATATTTTCCCTCTTGCCAGCCTGGAGCAGCCACATTCCCGCTGTCCCAGCTGCAGCTACCAGCCCTTTGGTTACTCACTCCCCTCAATGCTAGGAGCTTTAGCAGAGGTGTTTGCAAACTATTTTTTTCTGATAATACGTATAAAATATCACTTGCAAATGAAACGGGATGGTGTGTGTTTGAGGGGGACTGCTCCTGGAGCTTGAGGTTGGCAGAAAGAACAGTCTGTCCTCACCTGGAAGGAGGGAAAGCCAAACCTGACTGATGGATGACAGCCCAGGAAAGTGCCCGAGACCACTGCGGTGAGGGGAGAGGCTACACTCGGTGCTGTAGTGACATGTAAGGAGAAAGCTGCCAAGTGTTTTGAGCCCAAGGAAGTTCTGTGAGGGTGATGCAGCCACAGGATCGCTCCTTTTCTTAGAATCATAGAATATCTCAAGTTGGATGGGACCCAAAAGGATCATCAAATCCAACTCCCTGCTCCTTGCAGGACTACCTGAAACTGAACCGTGTGGCTAAGAGCATTACCCAGACTGACAGGCTTGGTGCTGTGACCACCTCCCTGGGCAGCCCGGTGCAGTGACCAACTTCCTTCTCGGTGAAGAACCTTTTCCTAATGTCCAGCCCAAACTTCCCCTGATGCAGCTTCATTCCACTGCAGCATCCGTGGCTTGCTCCGCTTCCTCTGTGGGTGGCATGGCAGGATGAACCTGCCTGAGCTTCAGCTCTAGAAAGAGTAGCTCAAGGCTGGGCCTTGGACTGAAGATCCTGGATGAGCCCCTTTGTCATTCAGCTTTGGAGAGAGCTAGAAGGACATGGAAGCTGGTTATACCTGAATGTCACTGGAAGGCCAGTCCACTGGTTGCACCAAGCTGCCCTTAAGGTGGTGTAGACCTGAAGTAACTCCTAATGTCGTGGCAGCTGAGGAGGGGAAGGGGCCAGGTTTCCTAGGGTGGCATGTGGGGTTTTGCCCTCCCTCCCCATGTGCTGCCACAAAGTCAGGACATGATTATGCCCACCCCTTGGAGAAATCCCAGGACCTCCTAAAGACACCGCTGCCTCCAGACAACAGTGGCATCATTTGCAGTGTCCAGCACACTGGATTCGTATCTCTTGGGTTTGATGCTTTTTACCCTTCATTTTTTTTTAATGCATCACTAGGGAGGTGCTGCCTTTTTCTGTCTTTCAGGGCTGGTTTGTCACAAACTGCCTTTGTTTCTATGTCTGTTTTTAATACCAGGTATGCTGCATGCCTGTAGCACCCAGCAAACGAATTGCCCCTTGCCTGCAGACCAAGGTACTTTTTTCTTTGCTCCTCATTGCCATTGTATATAAGATGTTTGTATTAAAAAAGCAAAAAATACCCATGCTTGCTTTTAAGGTTGTTTTAGCTCTTTTTAAATGCCCACGTGAAATTGATGACTGCTTTAAACTAGATACCTATTGAAGCCTGAACCTATTTTTCCTTTTAAGGAGTGTGATGAAAACTCTTCATATCCAAACTGAATCCTAGATGTGCTAGGTTTGCTTAG
>JAVJGI010000035.1:32998865-33026898 GCA_035590275.1 Ibycter americanus | reverse complement strand
GCAGAGAGAGGGTGCTGTGGAAGGCAATTCAGAGCAAGAGTCCAGCTTAGATGTGCTCTGGAAGAGCTGCTTGTTCTGTCTTCCCTCCCACTCCCTTGGAAACGTTCCCTGGCTCCTTGGGTGCTTGCAAAAGTAATCTTCCAAATCCTGTGGAAAGAACTTGCAGTATTTCTGCATGGTGGCACCTGAATTCTCCATCCTTCTCTCTGTCCTCCTGGGCTGGGCTGAAGTTCCTCACCACACCAACCTATCAGCCTGTGCTCATTTTTTACCCTGCAAATGTTTGTTCACTGGACTGAACTATTAGGACAGTTTCTGGGCAATCCTATTGTGAAAGGCTATAAAAAGGATCTAGATGCATTTTTTCAACCCTTGTGCCTGGCTTTGCAGTCCAGCAAGGCTGACTTGTGGCCACAGAGCATGAGCCACTGGGCAGGCAGCTCCTCCTGCTCAGCCTTTGCTTGCACTGCCTGTAGCCTGAATTTTAGCTCCTTTCAGTGGTTCCCAAAGGTAATCCTAGTATCTCTTGTTTTTTTTTTTTTTTTAAAGAAGTATGTGAGTTTAGGTGCATTATATGTGAAATAAGAGGTTTATATATGAAAGGGTATTCAATTTCTCAGTATGTAATCCAAGGAGGAAAGAAAACGTGGTTCACAGGGAGCGTGATGGAGACGTAAAGAGATGCTGATAACCGCACAGTAAGCACATGGACAAAGCATTAGTGCGGCTTATTGATGTGAGCTCATTTGATGTGAATGTGGCATTTCCATAGCTTCCCTGCATTGCCTGTTTTATGTTTGAATGTTCATTTTTCCATGCAAAATGTTAGCATGTTTGCTCTTAGATCTATATTAGCAGTTTTTCTAATAAGCAGAAATGGCTTTAGTTGTTTTTGTACTTGCAATTCAATTTCTAGGTGGTTATATGCTGGGACTATAAGGCTGTTACAACAGATGATTTGGTCAATCCAAATACAAATTCCACATTTGTGATGTTTTTCATTAATAGAACATTCTTCAACTTAGTAACATCATGGCTAGGCCATGGAACCTTTGTTTTTTCACTGTTTTGGCCACAACAACATATATGAGCAATAACGTGCAGCAAGGCTTGTGTTTATTGATGAAAGGATTCAAGTCACCAGTGAGCCAAAGAAAGTTATGTGGGGTGGGTGCCTGATGCCTACTGAATCCTCAAGCTGGGAGGGACTGGAACGCTTGCTGGCAGAACTGAGCACCTTTTACTACAGAGGGACCTGAGGTCGCAGTCAGCACAGACTGAAGTGTCTGAGGCGTGGTGGCTGCTGAGCAGACCTGGGGACGATCATGGTGCTGGCAGCTCGTGGCACTGCATCATTTTCTCTTGGTGATCCTCTTTCTCTCTTCTACCATTAAACTACTGCAGCAGAAAATGACTTTTGCAGTCTTATTTAAGCAGCTGGATGGCCTTTCTTTGAGTGGGGAGGCAGAAAAGCCAAGTTAACAGCTGCTTAGTGGGGGAAGAGAACTTGCAAGTGGAAGGTTTGACTTTCCCTGGCCACAAGAAGGTGGAACTGCTGCTGCGGAGAAGCTGGATGTGAAAACAGGCTCTTGGTGCCGTGCAAAGGTGATGGAGTGGGGCGAAGGAGAGCAAGCAAGGGTGATATTAGCCAAGTATGACCTGGTGAGAATAAAAGATTGTTGTTTAATGCTGCTGGGGAAATGGGAGGGCTGGGCTGGGGTGGTGCTGCGGATGAAGGCTGTGCACCTCCTTGAAGCTGGTCCCTGCTGCCAGTTGTGGCATAGCTCCAGGCCAGGTGCCCTCCCGCGCTGGCCCCTCGTGATGCTGCTCGGTGTGCAGCACGACATATCCCAGAGGGAATTGGCTGTAAGCTCTTTCCGGGAGGTGCCGTGATGCATGTAAAATGTATGCGTAAAACCTATAAATTACAGTTTAGTGGTGAAGTGTTGCCTCTAATGAGTTGACATTAAATAATAGAAACACTATGCAAACCTTGCGCAGCAAGAAGGTGGTGTCCCAGTGTCTGCTGTGTGCCAAAGGCTGGCAAATAACGACTTTGCAGAGCTGCTTATGCGTGCGGTTGAGGCTGGGAGGAGCCGGGTGTGTTTTCCATGTGATATGGATGTACCTGCACCAGAAGAGCAGGGAAGCGGGTTAACTTTTTTGGGTCATTTACTAAAGAAACAGAATTTTCCCTCTTAATACTATTTTTGGAAGTAGGTAAATAAGCCAGTGGCAAAACCATGTTATGCTTGTGATTTAGGAGGGGATGACTGAGCGTGTGCATGCATGAAAGCTTTATCCCAAGACTTGACAGTAATTTGAATTCAGTACACAATGAGCATTGCTCTTCAGTCTCCATCCACAGAAGCCCATGACCCTAGAGCAGGACCCGGCTGGTAAGATACCATGGGAATAAAAAGATCTTTTTTTGTTCTCTAGTTGTAAAGAATTTTACCGTGTAGCTCACTTAGAGAATTAATGAGATAACAAGATTAATTTCTTGATATATTAAATCAATATACTGTACAAAACCTCAGGAGTGTGTAAAAACAACAACAACAAAAAAAACCCAACAAAACCCAACCAAACAAAACCCAACAAACCACCCAGACACCTGAGAAATTAGGAAGCCTAATGGGAAGAGGTGGAGACACTAAAATCTGCTTGTGTGGAAGTTGTTGCCTCTGCGCTCATAGTATATATACATTTTTTATGTGTGTGTTTTGCCAGTGTACTGGCTTATGGAACTTGTGCTGTGGATTTGTAAATACAGGAGGCGTCGTTCTACCCAGCAAAACTTCGTTAAATATCTTTGCCTTGGTGTCTGGGATAGCTGGATATAAAACCCTGAGACAGTTTTTTATGCTCACAAACAAGAGAAGCAGACATTAAATTGGCATGTTATTTGTTTGCGTTATCTAGGGTCTCTGAAGCAATTACTTTTGCATATGTTAGCAAGTCTGGAAGTCTTTCAGTTTGCATATTTACAGGGTAGAGACAATAGCCACAAGGTCTGATGCTTGAAGCAGCTGAACTAATATAAAATTGACAGGATCAAGCCTCTGCTCATGTCTGTGGTGAACAGTCACTGGATTTATTTTTTTTTTAGCATTAAAAACTATTTTACTTCCAGTGATGGTCCTTTCACCTCATTTATTTGGCAGTAAGGCTTGTGCATAGTGTTGTCTGTTGCAGCCTCTGGGAATTTGATAGGAATTTCACCTGGGTAGTTTCACTGCCTGGGCTGGTGGTACTTGCTTAGAACTGCCGTGACACTTCTCCCTTTTAGTCCAGAGATTGTTCTGGCTGTTTTCTCTGCACAAGAAAGGTTTTATTTTATAAGTGGCTGACAACAAAGTAGATAGTGCGTTTGGGTGATAATATGTGTATGTTCCAGAAGCTCCCCTCCTGCCTGCCCTCATTTCTTCATTGCAGTCCCCAGCACAGAGCATTCAGCCCTTGAAGGCAGTGCTAGGATTTAATTTTCTTTCTGCTGGAGGACTCTGAAATGCATGTTTTTCAACTTCTAAGTGAACCTGGCCATAAGGAGTCCTGAGATAGGCTTCTCATACTGCCTCTCTCGCTGAGAAGAGAGCTTTCTACAGGATACTTAATTACCAACCACTTCAAATAGCAAGAGAATTACTACATAGGTGAATCATTCAGGTGCTCCTAGAGAAAGGAAGGCCTTGGGTCACGTCCCTCAGTATGCCCTCGGGTGAACGGGCGAGTGTGTGCGAACAGGCCAGAGGTCTCCCAGCCTCCCCAGGAAGGACCGCAATCCCCAGGCATCAGTCGGGTTTCTTTCCCCAGGCAGAGAAGTGATGCTCGGTGCCTCCCATCCCCAGTGAGCACAGCAAGGACTGGTCTTGGGTGGAGGGCAGCTCTAGCTCAGGTGTGGGAGATGCTGGATACTTCAGTCTTTATTGCTGATGGTTTTAGTCTGTGGATAAAGAAAAGAAAACAGGATGCGCACACACACCCAATTTACAGAAAAGAACTGTAGGAAGGCACTTACATGCAACAGCACTCTGATGCTTTCTGCCCTGCAACAGGGCCATCTGCCCTTGTTTGGAATAATGATCTTTATTCTGAATTTCAGGTGGAATAAGCCAACAAGTGAGCAGTGTGCAATCAATTGAGGATAGATGCAGTTTGCAGCTGCTGATGTGTTGTGCGCAGGAAAATATGTGGGCATCAATATTTCATTAAATAAAGAACGGTGTTTGTATGGACACTTTGATTACAGACATTATTTAGTTTAGATGGGTTTTTTTTTGGGGTGGGGAGGATTCTTTCTCTTGATGTTTGCTGCTGCGAGCACACATAAGCGCAGAGGCAGTCCCTCAGGAGAGGGATGGTTTAAAGGAGTGTTCCTACAACTATTTCAGTACGCTACAAAAGCGAAGCAAATCCTGGGGCAATGGAAAAGAAAACTGCAAGGCTGTAACACCCTGTAGCCTGCCAGAGATGTGACCCAGGTCCCCTCAGACAAAGGAGGAACGTGTGATTCTTGCGTGTCAAATAAATGGGGGTGATGGTCTGACTTGAGTAAAGGATTCATGGCTGTGGATCCCACAGAGATGGCTGCTTCCCTTTGGTCCAGAGTTAATTCCTTAACTCTGATCTTCATGTCACTTCTGTGTCTGTCTTGATGAACAGCCAAGCTAACTCTTTTGCCAAGTTTTGTGGGTCTGACACGCAGACAATGAACTTCCCATGTCCATTGGAAACACGATTTGACATACAAGGTGGGATTTTTCAGATTCCAATAGATTCTTGTGGCACCTATAAGTTAGGGGTTGCAATTCTCTGCTAGTGGCTGAGCCTCGGGAGGGAAAAAGCACTTCTAAGCCCTATCAATATAAAGCTCCAAATGTACAGTGAAATCCTACAGTTCTTTTGGGATTTAATTTTCTTTGAAAGAATAACTTGTTGCTTGCAGGTGTTGTGGACTGGACCACAGAGCAACGATGCTCTTGATGAGCATGAAGCAAGTCAAAGCATCATCTCTTTGCAGCCTGTCTCGCCTGTGCTCTGCCTTAAGACAAGAAGGTGGTGGTGAGCGTGAGTGCAAGAGATGCAAGGTGTGCTGTGCATGTCCGTCCACCCGCTCTTACAGCCTGCCAGTGCCACGGGAGGCCGTGGGGTGGCTTTATGGCAGGAGAGAAGTTAGTCTTGCTATATACCTACTTCTCCACAGTTTTTGAGTGGGGAAAAAAAGACTCATTTGCTGATGGAAGCAGCAGAGGGGGGGATGCTCTGACGTGATAATGTTGGTCATTTGCTGCAGACAGTGCCTGGCCAACTGGGCTATCCAGTTTCTTGCTGAGGTAGCTGAGAAGACAGGTGACCCCAGCGCAAGGTGCCCCGGTGTGCCTGCAAGGGAAGGCAGCAGCAACTTGGATGAAACATTTAAAGCCATTTATCTCTGGGCCCAGAAAGCTGAGGCTCTGAGGTCAGCTAAGCCGAGTGATGTGACAGTTTAGCACCAAATTCCTGTGCTCTAATTTAATGCTGAGCCTATCTCGGTACGAAGCCTCGTACCCGCTGCTCCATCAGGGAGCACGGGGGATTCCTCAGGATAGCGCCCGCGGGGCGATGGGGAGCAGGTTCACCAGGCAGGGGGAGCAGGGGCAGGTGAGCCGATCTCATCTGCTTTTTTCTCTTCTCTCCGAGGGAGCTGCTGCCGTGTGCTGAATCAATTATTCAGGTTTCATGAATTAGTGATTGATTAATTAAAAGCCTTATTGAGAATCCAGAGTTCACTAAAACCCACAGTCCTTTCTCAGCTGAAACACTTGTTCAAATAGCAGTGTAAAGAATGAGGTTTATTTTCTTAGCTGTTTCTGTTAAGGAAGGCTTTCTTCTGCCTCCCACCCCAATGCAGAGATTAGGGTTGGAAACAGAATAAAGAATAAGCTCTGTCCTGCAGGCGTCTTTGTGTGAGAGGGTGGAACAAAACTGTTCTGGCCTGTTAGCGAATGCAGCTGTGCCTTAAACCTTGTATAGGGTCATGCTGGTTTTTGCCGATGTTGGTGATCGCTTGCTTGTGTATTAAGAGAGGAAAAAAAATAAATTATCCATTCAAATCAGTTACTGTAGTTTTTATGGACCACTTCTAAATGTGGCATACTTAGTAGACCATCTGAAATTCTTCCTTTTTGTTACAAGCCCCCTAGTTTCAGAACGTGACCATACCACGTTCACAGCTCTAGCAGATGGTGGGTTAGTTGGTCAGGAGGCACGCGGTCCTTCTGGAGGTCCAAACGATGCTGAAGCCAAGTGTCTCACCAGGGCTACAGGTAACGTGTAGTTGCCAACCTGAAGATTGTTCCAGCACATTGAATTATTCCGAGGTGTGGGTTTTGCACTAGATCTCCCAGTACATTGGGGTTTGTGCCGCTCCACATGTGAGTTAGCTGCGGATGTAGCTTGCTGCGTGCGGGGCACCGCCGGGGTCTGGGGGAGAGGCGGCAGCTGTGCTTTGGGTGGTCCCTGCGGTGGTCAGTGCCCCAGGCGGAGCAGCTTTGGGTGCTTCTTGCTTGCTCTGAGGATGTCCATCTCGTACTGCTACTGGCCCAGCTGGGGCTGTGGAGGGTGACGTGTGTCCTAGGACCAGGGAGGATGCATTTTGGGGCCACTACCTCCTCCTTGGTCGCAGGCTGCCTGTTGCAGCCCCATGGAGCTGGCAGGGCTCAGATCACACTTGTTTGTTGGTGGTTTTTTTTGTTTTCCAGTCCCGCAACCCAGGGCTGTTTTGGAACTCTCTTCCTTGGGTTTTGTTATCTTGCCTTGTGTTTGCTTAGCCATGCTTGCTTCGGAAATGGCTATGTAGCTAACCCTCAGTGCAGGACAGGCATCCTTTTTTTTAATCTGCCTTTCAGATGTAACGGTTTCTGAAACCAGTGGTATAGTTTACATCTCATCCTCTGACTTTCGTGCTCACAAGATAATTTTAATCAGAATCTTTCTAAATCCTGAATAATAGGAAAAGAAAGCTGCATCAAGGCCATGTTTGCTTCCGGAGCCCAGCGCCTGCTGTCTTGGACTGCATTGCAAATACGTATAAATCAGCGGTGCTGGTGGTGCACTGCACTGACCGTTTGTCTGAAGCGCGGAGCCGAGTTGCCTCTGAGGAAAATAACTTTATGGGAGGGAGGCCAGGAGCAGCCATGAATAAATGCTTGGATGTGTTTCTGGACCAGGATATTTACTGTATAATGACTCTATTCTATACTGAAAAAGAGCGTGCAATAAATAACTTCTGCCAGTAAGTACAAGTACTTCAAACCCAGCTATTCTACTGATTCTCAAAAGTAAGAATATGCTTTCTTGTTCCTACTAGCTTATTTTTTTAGAACTGTATACATTTACAGTGGTGACCAGTCATTCGTAGCAAGAAACACATTTCTTGTCTTGTCAACTCTTTTTCTTCCTGGCCTCAGAGCTAGGATTTCAGAACCCTTGTGCTCGGCAGGCTCTTGAATTTGTTATGCTGCTTTTTGTGCCTGGAATTGAATTTTTAATATCTTGGCAGATGGTGTTCAAACACTTATGAGTTTTACACCCACAGTTCCCCTGGTGCCAGTTGGGCATTTCTTCTGAGGAGTATTTTTCTTTTCTAATTACACCATACTGCAGGTTTGGTTTTTTTTCTCCTCCCTCTCCTCCAGCAGTAGCATATTTTGCAGTTTTTGGTACTTTACTACTATCCCACGGTCCGGAAGGTGGAGAGAGAGCACTGACCTTCAAAATTATTGCCCCTCTCTTCTCTCGCCCTTTAGTTTCCACTAATGTAAATCTCTACTTCATTAATGTTTTGCAGCCTGGGGTGCATCTCCAGGTGGTTCACAGTTACAGTAGAAGGGATGAGCCTGGAGGCACTGTAACTGTGTTGTGTGGGCAAGGTCTCAGTTGTAGAGGTTGCCCACCAAATAAATAAGCCCACCAGCTAAATCCATCCGTGCACACTTAAATATGATAAAGGGTGATGGGGAGGAAGGGCTTAAGTCAGGAAATAAAGAATATAGAAATGAGGGCATCATTTTTTCTAAAGGTTAATGGGAGCCAGATAATGTCACTGTCATATTAAGGCACTTTCATATCAGGAAAAATGGATTTTCCAGTGCGTTGGCACACTAGACAACAGTCTCATGTTTGAGTCACCACAACACCCCTATGGGAAGCCTTTTACTGTACCTGTTTGAAAGCCTGGAGCAGTAATTTGGCAGGTGCATAGAATAATCCCAGTGCTGCACCGCGCTCCGATTTAGAAGTGGGAAGGCAGAAGCCGCAGAGCGATAGCCTGGATTTTTCCATTGCCTAGCCCTTCCCCAGTCACTCCTAGCTGTCAGTGCCTTTAATGCTTGCCTCGCCGTGCTTGGGTGTAGGTGACTATGGAGACTGCTAGGCAGCGGAGCACCCTTGAGAAAACCCTGGTGCTCTCAGGCTACAGCAGCCAAGTCCCACAAGGACCTGGGAGAGCATCTCGATTCTCAAGAAGCGGCTCTGACTGCTGGAGAAGTCACGTGTAACAATACTTGGATATCATTCAGGTCTCTCCAAAGTCGTTTTTCCAAATAGCAGCTGTACACTTACGGAGAGGGAGGAAGCAACGGATGAAGTGGGATGTATAGGGACTGTAGGTGGGGTGGGAGCACGGCTGGAAGCGTAGCCTGGTGAGGGAGCTCCCTGGCTGCCTGGAGGCAGGGTGCCTGTGGAGCAGCCTCCCGCAGATGGCACGAGCCAGCTCCGAAAGTCCTGGAACCCCGCGGTTCGGCTGCCTCGGGTCGTTGGCTACGAAACGCCCCATCTCAGCCCCACGGCTGCCTGGCCGTCGGGGCCCTCTCGGAGGTGATGCCGACTGCAGCCCAGCGCCGGCTGGCGCCTGTGTCTCTGTAAAGCTCGTCCCTCTCTGGCTCTTCGAGCTGTGCCCGCGGAATCGGGGGCCGGGCTGGGCAGTAGGCATTTCTGCAGCAGAACGGCACCCGTAAGGGCACCCGTAACGGCTGGCTGGGAGCTCCGTCCTGCTGGGGAAGAAAATGCCCTTTGCTTTTAAATTAGCACCCCAGCCGTGTCTTCAGGGGAACATAAAAACGCCTGCGTATAGCGTGTCCCTTGTAGGTTGGGTGATAAGCGCAGCTGATTGTAAAAGCCCTGTTTTACAGCAGATGGGGAAATTGGAATCTAAATACACGTGGTTTTTTCCTCCCTTGCAGTGTTTGTGTTTTATGCTGTTACATTTTTCCTACTATATCTTCATTTAAGCCATTCCCAAATAAGACTATACGTGTTAGAAATAACAGGTTAAAGCTGTGCTGTGTTTACTTGCTTTTATTTATTCTAGATTTAGAAAAAAATAACCCCACCCAAACAACATGTTCAATGAAGGCAGTATATCCAGGGCTTTCTGTTTCATATTATGAAGTATGCTGCTATGCACAGTCCGTACAATTAAAAACTTAAATTAAAATTCCAATTTGGTGTTGCTCAGAGAGGACCTTGGGAAACATTACTGGATTTCTTGCTAACTATAGAACTTCCTTGAACAATAGATCTGGGAGAATCAAAAGCTTTAAAAGCATCTAGGTGGAGTTACTCAGTGTTATGGTCATTTGTCTTTTGTTACTTGCATGCTTGTGCTACTGGCTGGTTCGGGAACTGCTGCACCATTTTAGGGACTGGGGGAGATAGAGTAGCAATGATGGCCTCAGGGGGAGGGTGTATAGGTTTATTATGTGCAGTTTTTCTCTGAAATGCTCTTCTAGCACCTGAGCTGTTATGGATCAAGCAGGAGAAACAGATTTCTTCTCTTGTAGGTTTTTGGTGATAACTTAAAAATATATAATAATGTCACATTTTTTCCAAGTATGGGGCTAATATGTACCAGTTCTTACCTACGCTTCTCTTCGTCATAAATGGATCTATTTGATTAACTCTGTTTCCAGAAGTAAACCAGATTGCAGCGATGCCACTGTAATGTTCTGATATGGTCCATTATTGATATATTTCAGTATTATCTTACAAGGTCTGACTGAGGTGCAGTGGGACCCACCTTTGCTGTAGCAGGAACCTGGGGAGGTCTCTTTAAGAACCGGTTAACATCATGCGGCGTTTTCCTTCTCTGCATTGCAGGGAGAGACTAAAAAGGCAAAATGGGGCAAAAGGATCTTTGGCTATTTTCTGTGTGTGAATCTCTTTGCTGAGGGTGTTTAAAACCTTTACTGCCTTGATCCGGTAGCTAAGATGTGTTACACAGAGAAATCTTAATACTGCGACGCTCGTCTCTTGGCTCTGGGTGTGAGTTGGCTTATCTCCTGTATTCAGGTGGTACACTGATTAAATACGTGGTTTGAAGAAATACAAATTTTGATAGATTCAGAAGATTCCCTGTAAGAGATGAAACATTTGTGGGTATTGATTGCTGAAGTTTCACACTTCGAAGGATCTGGGAGAATGTGTCATGAGGGTGCCACCAGTTTTACTCCTCTACCTAGAAGATGATGCAAACTGACCCAGTGGACTAGTCTACCCATTAGGGTCTGATCCTCAGAGGTACTGAGCACTAACTCCTTATCCTGCATAAGCAAGTGCTTGGCTTGCCCGGTGATCAGTACCTGTGAAGTCAGTAGGACGATGCTCAAGCTTAGAGCTGAGTATGCGCCTGGGCAGGCGGTACCCAACCCCGGGCTGGCTCCCCCCGGGCAGCGCGGCGGCTGGCGGGTCAGCCTTCGTGCAGCCAGCTCTTGCTGGGACAGATCACAGCCATGCAAGTGCGTGGCTGGAAGCCTGGTCCTCTGGACCTTGTGGTGCTTTGCAGGTTAGGTCTTGACTCGAGATCATCTCAAATTTCATAATTCCTGCTGTTTCTAAACAGGTGCAGTAGCGTAGGACTGAGCTGTTGCTGCTGAGGGATTGTCTTGTGGAGAATGCGTACAAAGAAGTGCGGTATTATGGACGCTATGTTTGTGTAAAATAACTGACAGAAAACAGTCCGGCTCAATTTGTAGTGGAAAACTAATTTCCTACCCAATGGATTCCCTTCCTGCTTCAACTGGAAGCTGGAGTCAGTTATTTACCTCTGCTATTTTTACTTCATTTTAACTCATTTTGCTCATTTTAGTGATACTGTAAAATGCTTGCTATTAATATTTCCATTTTATAAGAGTCCTGTGGGCTCCATCACATCAGATAACTTCTGTGAAAATCAGCAGAATCTTAATTGCCTTGGTCGGTTCAAGTCAGTGGTGGATTTTCTGCTTTCACTTGTACTTTACTTCGAATTTCAGTTTTGTTTTCCTGCTGCAGTTGTGGTGTTGGCTTTGTTAGGGCATGCTGCAATAAATTCAGACGAACACATTTATGACCAGCCTCATGTCTGATACAATTGAATTATGTTATATTTAAAATAACTTCCAAAATGTGTTGGTGCCTTTATTCAACCAGCAGCTTAAGCTATTGACTTACCACGTCATCAAAACCTGTTTCATGATTCTTTGTTATATTTAAAAAGTTCGTCTCCGTTTTGTTTCCCTGGATTAAAATTTCGTGTGGTTGCTGCTGGTTGCGTTGTAATATAATCTGATCTGGGGTTCTTTTGTACAAGGCAATTTAGAAACAAGCCCTAAGATGCTATGGTGTCTGCCGCAGAGATTCCTGATCCAGTAAATACTTCAGCCTCCTGTGTGTCAGGACTGACACAGCTGTTAACAGTAGGCTGGGAGAGAAGTCCCGTATAGAGAACATCGCTACGGCAAGAAGGTGTCAGCCTGGAGGCTGCTGTGTAATACTCTGGCCAGTTTTTCCTCTTGGAGAAATACTTATACACACAAGACGCTGATGAATGATACTATCTGCACAAATAAAAAAATCCTAAAATCTGTGAATGTCTGCTTGCAGGGTCAGAATTTAAAAATGTAACCCCTGATGGGCTCTGTAACTGGTTACATACTCTTGAATATAATGTTTGTTTTGGACACCTCATGATTTTTTGCAAATGCTTGCTGATCAAGCCTTGGAAGTAAAATATCTGAAATAGAAAACATTTTCATTACAGTGACACTGCATGGAATAACTTTCCTTGCGTAACATTCATCGTGCTGGTGCTGTCTACATATCTATTTTGCTCAAAGTATGCTTGGTATAATAAGGTCTTTCACACTTCCAGCCGCTGATGGATTCTGGTTCCTTGCTCTAGTTCATGATTTTTCCTTTCTGCAGATTGTCCCGCAGATACTCATGAGAAGAGCTAGACACCTTGAGAGGGCAGAATAACCTCTGACCCCCACAGCTCTGCCATGGTTGGGATCAGACAGATTCTCTGCATCTCCACAGCGGCGCGGTGCTGATGCCATTCTGGCGCAGCCTTCAGCCCGTGCTGGCTTGAGGTAAGAAACCTGGAGGGGTACCTGCCAGAAATGGGGGTTGTGGATATCCCAGTGTGAAACAAATTGGTGGCAACGTACCTCCCTCGTTTTGTCCTTAAAACCCAAAAGACCTGATTCCAAATGGGGTAAAGGCTTTTGATGATTTCATCATTCATCCACAGTCTTGAAGGTTTTTCTGAATTCTTTCCACACCCAATCTGTCTGTGGAACATAAAACTGGACAGGATCTCAGCAGCTTTTTTCTTTTTTTTTTTCCTTCTCCCATCACTGAGGATGTTAGTTCTTTTCAGTCAGAGCTCGTTCCTCTTCAAAACCTGGCAGTGACCTCTCCATCTTCCTTTTAAAGATGCTTTACCTGTACAGAACTGATCAGTAGATCCTGATTTACATCAATTTCTACTGCTTCTTTTGGAATGAGCCCCAGTAACTTCTGAGCCACAGGGTACATGTTACGGTATGTGTTTGCCCCAAGCAGCTGGGAGTTTGTCACCCCAGGGCTGTCCTATCGTGACCTTAGTGTCTTCCTTCTTATTAGCAGTGGGGAACATTTTATATCAAGGCTGAGAAGTGGGACTTCTGTGAGTCCCCTCCGTTACCTCCTGCTGCCGGTCGCTCAGTTCCCTAGCGTTTCGTGTTGACATTCTAGCAGCTGTAGTGCAGAAACTTAAGTGACATCTACATGAAGAAGGATTTGGAGGTAATAAAAAGGAAGGTGATGCAGAGGAATGGGATGGGAATGAGAAGGTGACAGTAGGGACACTTCCCCTGGTTGGGAGCATGATACCCTCACCTGATCTCGCTGACTGTGACGCTCGGGTACTGAGCCAACATCTGAAGGGTATGAAAGGGGTTTGAGTTCTCCGTGTTACTACGGAGATTCTGCTTCGGGCTTCTGCTCGAACCACTGGGGACGGCTGCTGAGGTGGAAGTGGTCAGTGATGCTAAGCTTCAAGCCAGACTCCCTGGCCATTATAAGAAGAGGGATTTTTGGCCTCTGTGAGTGAGGTACCACACCTTATCTATTAGCAGTGATTTGAATTCCCAAGCACTTTCTAGAATTTGTCTCATACTTATTCTAGAAGGATGACTTCTTTGTGCTTGGCCAATTCATAGCTCATGCTACAGATTTAGCATTGCTTATTTTAAAACCAGGCTCTTCCCTTAACCATAAATGGCTTTAGAAAATAATCATAGGGAAACATTTGGGGTAGATAAAATCTAATACCGTGTTATCATTTTGTGGCATTTTCCTGCCAGTTTTACTTCCATAATATAGCTTGTTCCTTTCATAAGACTGGTGAGCATAAATAAATCAACAGATGTAATTCAGTATAGTTCTTCCATATCTCAGGTAGTGCTAACTTAACCAATGCTAACTTACATTTATAACAGTGTGTGTTTATACACTTCTGTTTAGAATGGATAAACTGTAAAATCTAACTACTGCGTCCCTTTCAAGCCTCTACTAATTGTCTGAAACAAAGGAAGCAGCTACTCTGGTCAGTTCTTGCTGTCAGCATAAAATTGGGCATTGGTGAATGAATGATATGTGCCGTTTACAAGTAAGGAAGCTGAAAAAAAAATTGTAAACCCCTTGTTATTTAAAGCTAATAACACAGAAATGCTTCTTCCCTCTAACTTACAATGCTTTGCAAATAAGCTTCACCCTTATGCTATATTATGGTTTCTCACTGATATCTTATGTTATTGGTGTAGAATTGTCTCTTGGAACAAAAATAAAATTAGAACTCTAATAGCATAGGTTTAATGGCACGGACTAATAACTTCTAGTGTATCCAAGAGTGGGCACTACTTTGACAAAGCGTGGCCTTTCAGCTCTTGCAGACCTGGATTCCAGTCCTTGGACTAACACGGGCATTGCTGTGTATTACCTGGCCCCGACCTTTTCGAAAGGGGTTGAGATTAGTGATGTGACACAGACCCGCGATGACCGACCGCATAGGGAATTAGCTGTTCTTGGCTGCAACACCCTGCATAAGCTTGATTTCTGCAGAAAAGCCTATGAAAGGAACGGCGTAGACATCCTTTTATGACCGGCTATTTACAAACTGTGACAACAGCTATGTCTGCATGGCGGCTTAGACTGTTCCTGAACTTGAAGAGCCTTAAAATACCTTGTGGCCACGCAGGGCGATCCCTGGTCTCTGCAGGCTTCACCCCAGTGCATCCGCTCCGCCTGTGAACACGAGGCTGGTGCCTGAGCGTCGGGCTGTGCTCCACAGAGCACCCCTCGGGTGTGACATGTCCCGGGTGGGAGACCCTGAGCGGGACCTTCCCTGATGCGGGGTGGCCCGGGCAGGGTGCTGGTGCTGCTCGGGTCCCTGTGGGCAAGCACCGCTCTCCACCGCTGGCCAGGAGCCCGGGGTGAGCACAGCCAGCGAAGGAGTGTGATTGAATCTGCATTTCAGAACAATTTTGGAATCTGTGTTTTTTTTTTTTAAATTTTTATTAAATCATGATTATTATTATTTTCCTATAGGAACCCCTCAGTCCTAAAATTACTTGTATATACTTATGTATCATACCTTCTTTTAAAAGATAAGTCATTGTCAGCAGCTCTGGAGGTATGAGAGGTAAAGAGTACTAGACTGATACTAGAGCATCCAGTAACTGCCATCTGAAGAGGACTTCTGCAATATAAAATGTAAGGCTTAGAAACAAATTCGTAGCACTTGGTTGACAGTTCAAGCTGAACTACCTACAGGCATGTCCAGCAGGTGCAGTCAGCGTGCTGATGTGCGGCTGCTGTTTGGACTGGGGAGGAAAAGATAAACCTGAGTGAGTATTCAGCGTTTCAGCAAATCTCTTCACCTGTGAAATGTCGGAGCTAAACATGCTTGCCAGCGCTCCCTCTGTAATCTTGCGAACACCAGACTGCTGAAGGAGAGGGAAGGAGAGACATTCTGGAGATGGGCTTTCATGCTTCGTAACTTCATAACTTCCTGCTCTACTCCTGGGAAAGGGGGCTGATACCAGGTATATTTTAAGGCTTTTTTTTTACTGTTTGTTTTTGAGTTTTTTTCCTCTGCTTTATTACTTTCTGCTTCTGTACTCAAGAATTTTTGTCTCTGCTTTGCTCAAATCAAGTTCTTGGGGGTGTTGTCCCTTATGTTTCTCTATTTGAAGTAAACTCAAGGGGATCTGATGGCTTTGGGTGCTCTTGCTGTCAGACGCATGTTTTCCAAGTGGAGGTGCATGTTAATAATTCCTCGAAGTGCCTGCAGTGCCGGGCAGGTCTGGGGGAGCATCAGGAGCGATGGTGCCTTTCTCATGGTGCAGGACTGACTCTGTCATCGAGTCTCGATCCCTGTGTGAAATGTTCCTGTGGTCATTATGCTGGATCTCTGTTGAGGAGCAGATGATAGTGAGATCCCACAATCATGCTGACTTGTTCTAGGCATCCAAAGAGGTGATTTTCCCTCTTGAGTGCTCACGATCTCTCTTGGTGGGAACAGGTGTGGGGTTTTTTTACCCCCCTGGTCCAGCAGTTGAGCAGCAGTATATTAGTAGTGCCACCTCCATGCCTTAGCATCACTAAAATGAAAGTGGTGTCTGTCTAAGACCCGTTGCAAGGAAATGTGCTGTGGGCAGGCGCTGCATACGGCACTTTACGTGGATCCAAGGTGCCTCTGGAGTCAGGTCTTGCAATCTCTCCGTAAACCCCTGCCTGCTGATACAGCAATATGTGGAGCTCCAGGAGGCATGATGATTTTATTAGGAAAGAGTAAATCAGAAGACATACAATTTCTCAGCCTGCCCCCTGAAGCCTTAGTGGGGTAAACCACCTGGTTTTATTTCCAGGGGGCCTGGCACTTGGTGCTCTTGAAATGTACAGGAATTAAAATCGCCTTCCCTCCAGTTTTGTCAGTGCTGGCTGTTTGCAGCAGATGTGCTGCCCATTTGTGCTGGGCCAAGAGCAGGCTAGGACCTTGCCTAAATGGGTGAGGTGATGCTGCTTGCAGGACCTCTGGTCTTTGTTACCATGCCAAGTCAAAGGACAGCCTCTTATCGGCGGAGAGGAGGCTGGTGATTTTCCTGAAATGATACAGAACTACGTGTGTCCATTCCCTTTGCAACGAAGACTGCTGAAGTGCTCTATTTACCACTGACTTTTCATAGCAGCCTTGTGTGGGATTACCTGTGATTCTGTGGTGCTGCACTCTGTTCCCACTATGAAATCCATTATATCCATTTCACTTTAATGCCCATGGATTGCTGCGGCAATCAACCTTACACAGAATTATGTCTTTTTTTTAGTTCAAAAATCACTTATATCACTGAGTGCAAAACTGCCTTCTACACCCTTGTCCACTGGATCTGCATAATAGACCAGAGGCTGCTGCTCTTCAAGATCTTTAGCCACTTTTGCTGTGCAGGAAAATATCATTCCTGTGCATAGCATATTTCTCTGTCATTAATTTATGTCCTGTTGGAATATGGGAAATTATTTTGAGTTTGGCCTGACGAGTTCAGCATCTGGGAAGTTTCTTGGTACAAGGACTGCTTTGCTTCATGCACTTATTTTCATTTGTAAATAGGTAGCTGCCTCTTTATGGCAAGTGCATTCCAGCCTTAACTGGAAAACTTGGTAGTAATATTCATAATAAGAGGTAGATATGCTTCCCAGGTGAATTTTTAAGTTCTCTTCTCATCCCTTTTTTCCTTCCACAATATAACCTTATGCCCCACACCTTCACTGTTTTGGAGCCAAAAATCAAAGTGAGAACTGCGAGTCTCATCATGACAGTACGTCTGCTTAGCCCAGCTCTGAGAATTCATTACCCACTGTAAACAAATGCCTTCTTTTTCTGTTATTGATTTCTGGGGGTTTTGTTTGGTTTTTCTTTTCTTCCCCCCCCTCCAGTGAATGCACTTGCTCAGCCTGTTTGCTGTCACTTTGAAATGTCAGAGATGCCATTTGGACATTGCTTTGTAGGAAAATGATGACAGGTCAGGAAACCCATAGGTTTTAAAGAAGTGGAGCTCTAGTACAGTTCGATGTATCTCAACTTCTAAATGACATCAAGTATCAAGTTAGACAAGTATATATGTTTAGCAGTAACAAAGGTGAAATGGCTGAGCCAGATTGTGCTCGCTGCTTGGGTATGTAACATCCCACCTATTTAAACCTTTTTATTCCATATTCAGGTTGAAGAATAGCTCGTGGCATGAATGTTAGCTGTTGTCAGTAAATCAGAAACACTCTGAAAGTTAGTACTGAAAATGTCTGCTTCTGCTTTTTGACCAGGCTAGACCCCCCTACCCCCAATAGGTTAATAAATCTATGATAGGTGCAATCCTTGCAAGGAAGGTATGGAATATATATGGAATATATTATCTCTGAAAATAAAGCACAGAGGTATGAAAGCTTACATAGCAAGAGATAATAAGGATTTGATATTCTCTAATAATTTTCACTTATTTCTACCAGGCTCCAAACAGGTTTAATTAGATTATTAAAATTATAGTATACAATGGTACTGAAATCCCTGCTTTGTAGCTGGGGGGCAACCTTTGAATCTGTCACTAATTAAACACGTGCAGTCTGGCTGCGTGCTCCCTGGGATCTGCATGTCACGGCTCCGATTTTTGCCGTAGCAGAGTCACGCTGCCAGTGTCTGATGGTCGGTCCCGCAGTAGAGAAAGCAGATCTGTGGGTCACAGGGGAACAGGGAACTGGGACTCGAATATTTCCTTTTTCCCTGGAACAGGGGGTTGTGTTGCCCTGTCCCCAGCGCCTCGCTGGTGCAGACAGAACGGAGGAGCCCGCTGTGGTGCTGGGCACGAGCTGGGGCTTTCAGCCCAGCAGTGGGGCGCTGGGCAGGCAGCAGCGGGGCTTGGAGCCTGCCCAGGCAGCTCCCCACTGCCCCGGCCCTGGGGGGCGAGGGTGGGAGGGTTAGCGCAGCTGGCCACCTCTTTTAAAAACCCTGCTTAGTGCCCTGGGCTTAGGCAGTGTCCCCCCATACTCCTCTCCTGAGGAAGATGCTCCTGGCTGCTGCTGTTGGCAGATGAGGAGGGAGATGGACGCACGCTCTGGTCCACTGCAGATGATCCTTCCAGTCTCTCCCGGAGTCCTGGGAGGGTTGTTCCTCTAGAGTTGCCACCTGCTTTATTTTTCTGGTCTCTTCCACCCCTTAGATCACACACTGGTTTTCTAGACAACTGAATGTAAGCTTGGTTTATCTTTGTGCCAGTTTTGGCTGGGGCAGAGTTAATTTTGTTCATAGTAGCTAGCGTGGAGATGTGTTTTGGATTTGTGCTGGGACAGTGCTGATGATAGGGAGAAGTTTTCATTATCGCTGAGCAGCACTTGCACAGAGCCAAGGGCTTTTCTGCCCCGCACCCACCCCACCAGCCAGCAGGCTGGGGGGCACCGGGAGCTGGGAGGGGACCCAGCCGGGACAGCTGACCCCGCTGACCCGGGGGTATCCCATACCATATGGCATCACGCTCGGCACGTACAGCTGGGGAAGGAGGAGGAAGGGGGGGATGTTTAGAGCGATGGCGTTTGCCTTCCCCAGTCCCCGTTACATGTGCTGGAGCCCGGCTGCCCTGGGGGTGCTGAGCACCTGCCGTGGGACGGGGTGGGTGACCCCTGGGTTTGCTTTGCTTGTGTGCACAGCTTTGGCGTTACTTATGAAATTGTCTTTATCCCAACCCAGGAGTTTTCTTGCTTTTCCTCTTCTGATCCTCTCCCCTGTCCCACCGCAGGGGAGTGAGTGAGTGGCTGTGTGGGGCTGAGTTGCTGGCTGGGGTTAAACCATGACACTCTTAAAAGGCTTTTCACATCTTCAAATTAAAAATTTAAAATAGCTTGGGCTACTGAAAGTGTGGTTCCTGTGGGCTTTGCTCCTCCACTGAGACCTGCTGCCGAGACAACCCAGGTCTGGCTTTGCCTGGTGCAATCAATGTTCGTTGCCAGTAGTAAAATAATCAGTTATACTAACATCTGCCTGTGGAAGAAAACAGTTTATGAAACTTATGTTCATCTAAAGAAGGAAGGAAAACTGAAATTGAAACTAGGTGGACTTGCAGCCCAAACATAGCAACCTCCAGCTGCAAGTCTTTTGTGCGTGACAGTGCAATGCATCAGCGCATGTCCTGGAGCAGTGGTGACTCGTCAGCGACAGCAATTAGCAATGCAGTGCTGCCAGGACTCTCTCTACTGGTACCATAGGCTGTAGAAGCCCAAGGCACGGCAGCTTTCACTTTAGCAATAGCATATGGCTGTTGGTTCACTTTCAGCTCTTATTTTGAAAGCACTTGCCATGTGTGTTTTTGAGGTCATCAATCATGGTCTAATTTTTAGAAACAGAAGTGAGGTGTGAATGCAACATGCGTGTTTTGACCCCCAGCATGCGATGGTAAGCTGGTGTGTGTAGCCGTGGGAGAGATGCACGAGGCTTTGCTGTTCAAGCCAAGGACTTTGAGTGACTCTCGAGCGCTGTTGGCGTGTGCTGAGCCGGGAGCGTGCTCCAGAGGAAACTGATTTTTCCAGAAGCTGGTCAGCAATAACCTGCTGCAATTCAGGCCCCCAAATGTATTTGAAATTAGGCACTAAAGCTGCTACCTTAAACATCTAAGACACTGTTTTCATTTTTTATTGTGTTTCAAACTGATCACATTTTCTTTCTGCACCCAAGCTCTGAAACTCATTTGATGTGTTTCTTGTATCAGTTTGAAGAGCGTTCTTGACCCCTCCAGCTCAGGTCTCCCTTTCTCTGTGCTAAGAGCCGGCTGCTTAGGCTGTTGAAGTTCAGACGGACTGGCTAAGGCTTCTGTTCGCAGGCAGCAGAGGAGTTTCCCTCCCTGGATGGCTCCTGGCACTCACTGTGTGAGTTGTGAATCAGCACCAAAATGTGCTTTTGGTAAATACCTGAGCATAAAAACGCACGCCATATGTGTTCACACTTACTGCAGGAATTTAATGAAAAGAAATGTTAAGAATTATGACATGAAAGAATAAAAGGTGTGCTTCTAAACATGGACAGGTATTCCTGGCCTTGTCACTTTGCTCAGCTCTATCAAATGCTTTCAAAAGTCTTTCATTGTCTTTAAAACTTTTTCTTTGTAACCTAAGACTAAAATAGGGAGTCAGTGCTGCTAGGAAATGAGTGTCCAGGTAGGGAGAAATTACATATACGAGTTGATTCAAGAAATGTGGTGTTTCACGGCGTCTCTGAGGAGTTTGAAGTCCGCACCGTCTGTGTGGCTGGGCGCAGACAGGTCGCTGCGTGGCACGAAACGCAGCTTGGGATTCGGAGAGAGGAGCGCTTTGCTTGCCTGGCCATGTGGCTTCTGCTCGCGAGAGAATCCTTTTTAACCTTTTATTAGCTATAGGAAAAGGGGGGAAAAAATGTAAGTGCTTAAAAGCAGAAGAGAATTATTTGGAGGGAGGAGGGGAAATCTGTTTGCCAGCTTTTTGGAGCGCTGGTGTCGGAGGTGGCTATGTCTAACCTCTGTCTGCAGAGGCACTGAGAAGAAAGTGAGCTGAGTGCCTGTTGCTAAAACCTCATCTTGCTTTTCTGTGGCCAAACCAAGAGAAACCTGTGAAAGAAGAGGGAGCCAAAGGATAAGCTAAAGGCAGCAAGTGGAGGTTCTGTCCGGGGCGCGGGCTCTTTGCCACCGCCCGCCTGCTGCAGGGTGCGCGGGGCTCTCGGCAGCAGCGGTGCTGGCGTCACTGCTCCGGCTGCCCCCGCCTCGCAGGCTTGTCCCGCCGTCTCGGTCAGCTTAGCTGGTCTTCTGTGAAGTTCAAAAGAGGGGAAATGGGGGCAAGAAGGAAGGAACGAAGCAAGGAAGAATCGCTCCCCTGGAGGGGTGGGGTGACCGCACGAGTGCGGAGCTCCTACGGCAGGTTGTGCTGGAGGTCTGGTGGCAGCTGGTGGAGGTGGGATGGTTTCTGGGTCACTCCCTGGCCTGGCTAGGCTGGGACGTCTTTAATGATTGGGATGAGAAGATGCTGTAGTAAATCTTTCATTTGGGTGAGTAACAGAAGGACAAACAGTGATTCCTCTAATTCCACCTGATCTCCTGAAGGATTGGGCACAGCCCTTCTCTTCCTGAAGTATTACTCAGTGTTCCCCGAAAGACCCCCCAAAAGTGGGATAGGACCAGAAGTTGGTTTTGGTTAGCAATGCGGTCTAGTATCTGATTCCCAAACTGCAGTCTCTGAATTTTCATTCTCTTATATTTCATGTTTTCCAGGGGCTATATTAATGTAATGTAGCAGTAAACCTTTTGCCTGCACTAATTTAATCATCTGGTTTTCTTTACATAACTTTTGTGGTGCTCACTTGTTACAATTGCCTGTGATGCTCTAGGAAACAACTTTTGTTTTCTACGCTACAGCTGCTAAATCTTATTTTTGCAATGGTAGAATAGGTTTTATTTAAACAAAACTGTTGATTCACCTCATTTACTCCTCGCTTTCATCAGCTTCTCCCTGTTGCATCTGGAGATCAGTGACTTAATTTAGCTAAAAGCTGTCATTCAGAAAGCATGCTGCTTTCTAGTGCTGGTGGGTGCTGGGGTGCAGCCCTGCAGGACCCCAAGCAGGGTGGGCAGAGGGAGTTGGTAGCAGGGTCCAGCAGCCCCGGGCAAGGCAAGGGGACGAATCGCACCAGGGTCCACCCAGGGCATCCGCAGCAGGAGGCAGGGACAGGAGCAGCGGGATGGGGGGGGAGATGGATGACTGCAATGTGGGTC
Organism: Ibycter americanus; assembly: GCA_035590275.1. Classification (NCBI taxonomy): domain Eukaryota; kingdom Metazoa; phylum Chordata; class Aves; order Falconiformes; family Falconidae; genus Ibycter; species Ibycter americanus. The sequence continues at coordinate 33,004,780 of JAVJGI010000035.1, read as the reverse complement.
CAGGGTTCATTGAGGAGACGGGGGTCCAGGCAGACAACAAACAGCTTGGGTGAGGAGCAGGGGCACGACTGAGCTCATCCAGAGCTGCTGCGCTGTGGGCGAAGGTTTGGCTGGGGGTCCCAGGTGAGGGTGCTGGGGGTTGCTGAGGGCCTGACTCTCGCTCAGCACCCTGACACTGTTTAGTTATGCCCTGCGTGTACGTGCACATGTGTAGGGAAGCGAGATTTCACTAGGTTGTTTATTTGTGATTGATTTTTTCGATTGCGTTTAAGGAAAGGTAATTCTTTTTAAAAGAGCCGAATAGACACGGCCTCTCCCTTCCTGCGTGGGAGACGTGTGGGTCTGGCTGGCCCGCTCCCGGGTACCACGTCGCCCACCTCCCGTGGGGCAGCTGCTGGCTGCAGCCACTGACCGCCCTGGCTGGCACGGTGTCAGCAAGGTAAGGGCTGGGACCAGACAGGGAAAGAGATTCAGCACGAAGCTGTGTGAAAGAAATAGCGCTTTGAGCCAAGCGGGATACTTTTGAACCTCGGGATACGGGTAGGAGAGGAAATGGTGTTTGAAGTCGGGTGGAAAATTGAGGGTGTATTCAGTGCAGCAGTATTAATTTGGCTAGTAATTACAGTGGGTGTATTTTGTACTGCTTTGTACTCTTTGATTTATTGTTTGCAATTACAAGCTGCGGTTAACAATTCTAGGTTATTTTGCATGCACGAGTCGAAGCAGAGCAACGGGCTCGCCTTTGTGGAGTCTGATGGAATAGGTAATTATTTGGGTCATCCATATTCCAAAGAACAAAGTACAAGCAAGGAAGGAACAAAACCATTTTGGTTATCACTAGTACAATGTAATCCCTTCTACAAATAATTACTGGTTTCCACCTACTTCTCTTGGGGCTTGAACTAATTGCTGCGTTAGCAGACTACAGGCTGAGTTCAAAAGGCTGGTGCTTATGCAGCTGCTTCTGGAGAGAAGGGGTAACGAGAAAACTCAAAGGAAGTGAAAAGGAAGGAATTTGGGGATTATATTGCCACGAACACTTGACATGAGCAGTTTTGGTCAATTCTCAAATGAATGGCTCTTGCAGGTTATTGCTAGCTTCCTTTTTTTTTTGGTTCATCAGCCATTTCCAGCAGCCGGTGAGGTGGTGCTGCTTGCTGTCCTTCTGCACGGTCGCTGCCAAGCAGGCTGCTGCTGATTTTCAGCTCCCTGGTAAATATCTGCTGAACCTTAGTGATATTCTAATATCTGACAGGGGCATTGCCAATTTGTGAAGCAGGAAATAAGTGCCAAGCTTTGCTGTTGAAGGGACGATGCACGCTGCAAAAGCAGGGAGCAGAGAAAACGCGCAGCAGCAGCAGCAAAGATCCAGAGATGAGCAAATGGTATAAAATAAACTAGCCTCAGCTGATGCTATCATGAAACTTGCAGCAGCGTGGGTACGCTGAGGGTTTCGGGGTGCAGGGAATAACAATATGCACACGGGGTGCTCCGATTCAGTGTCACATCCATGCTTGAGGTGTAGAGTACATGTACCCTGTACCCCAAGAGCCCAGCGCTCCCTCCGTAGCCACGAAGGGCTTTGTTTGGAAATGGGAATGCACCACCAACATGGGCCAACAGTTGCGCACGCTGTTAATTTAACGTAATCTGAGAAAGGGTAGAACGCTGTGGTAATTTGGGAGCTATTTTGGACTCTTGGATAAACACCATTTAGACTTGTGTAAATTTGTAGGAGTGAGTTTGACAAAAGTACTGTTTACCCCAGTTAATGTGCGCTTTATTTTGGTGCGTGCTCTATATGTATTTGATCAGTCTGCTTACTGTTTGCTTGGAGTGTACCTCTAATGCTTTCAAGACATCTAGACCACTGGATACAGTATATTTTTGGTTTGATCTCTGCCTCGGATTTAAGACAGACAGTGCTAACTGGTTGAAATCATCTAACATGAGTAATTTTGAGTGACAGATTGCTTGACCTGTTTCTCCCTAGAGTTGGGATAGTCACCAGGAGAGGCTCCTGAGATGGGTTACAGACCCTCTGCTGAGGGAGAGAAGTAAATATGCCTGGGGTAATGGTTTCCTTCTTTTAAAATATGCGATCTGACAGGTGCTTGTGATACTGGCCCTCACGCACACGTTAAAAAGCCTGGGCTAATATTTCTGGTGGGTGTTGCTCTTTTGCTCTATTTTCTTGAAGTGCATTTCCTAGTGGTGATCCTTGGGCTCCCCTGAGAGCCAGGAGTAGTCTGTTCAGTGTCCAAAAAATGTCCTTGGCAGTATAAAACTTACTAGAGTTGTATCTTGCAAGACAATCTTGACAAGCCATCCATGAATATAGTTTAGTAATTATTAATGACAGGTCAGAAAGAGGTGGGAGATAACGGAGAAGTTCACACTTTCTATTTTCGTGTTGGGTGGTTTTGTGTGTATGCCAGGGAACGGGAGAATAAGGGACACCAGAACAGTCCTGCAGTGTGGTGTCCTTCACCCTGCCCCACTCCTCACTGTTCATCACTTTTATCTATTGAAAAGGGCGTTACTTTTTCTTCCAAATAACTTCGGAAAGTTTCAGGTTTTGTCCTGGTTTTGCAAGAAGTTGCCTGGGAAATGCTTAGCAATTTTTGGTTGTACTAAATAGTTTTCTTTTAGCCCAAGTTCCTTGAGACTCCTTTTTCACCCAGCTACTAATTTCAGAGCTTGCTTGTCCTTGTCCCTCTCAACTACTCCCATGTGTTTGTTTTTCTGCATCTGTTCCTCTCTTCGTTGGTTAAACTCAGTTTGGACTGATCGCAGTGGGACTAGAATGAGGGCTGGTAGGTGATGTTGTAGACAACTGTTCCTTTGAATGATTCTGCTTTTATATAACTTACTGCTTTTCAAGTGTTGTGTGCATGTAAAAGATGGAAAGGAAATGCTCTGTGGGCTGTTTCGTTGCTCGGTTTGCAAAGGGAAGAGTTCAGTTTACAGGGAAGAGGTACAGACAGCCTGTCACTGAGGCATCCAATATTAGCAGGTGATGACAGGTAGGGAATCAGCAAATGTTTATGTACCGTAATTAGCAGGTACTAATTTCTACCCTTTTAGGCAGTCATATCTTTGCTTATTCCCTCTATCGACACGATCTGACAAACGGCAGTAGATCTCACTGTTCCTGCTTGAGGCTGTGTCAACATCCACAGATGAGACTCCAAAGGTACGTTCCCTTCCACAATGCAATTATAATCAAAACACCACCGGAGCTGCCTCTTGACGAGCTCTGTTGTTGTTGACACAGCGGCTGGCACTCGGGTTTCTCAGAGCTTGACGCTGAGAGGCGAGGGCAGGCTTTCTCAAGCCGGGCAACCCCACGGCGCTGGAGCCTCGGTGCACCTTGATCATCAGTGCGACTCCAGGCTCGCCGCTGGGAGTGCCTGTGTGGGGTTTGCCACCCCCGTGAAGAAGACATGAGTAAGAGACACCAAACGCAGGAAAAGAGTCAGATTTGGGCTAATGTCTGTTAAACAATGGGGATGAATCGCACCCTGACACCACTTTGGCTCACCAGAAAGCAAAGCAGTCGCTTTCCGTGTAGCTGTCAGGCAGGGTACTGGGAGCTACTGGCAGAGCTCTGCCCGCAGCCTGCCCAGCCTGGGCGCAGGGCTGGTGTGCCGAAGCCCTTAGGCACTGGCCACGCTGACCCATGAGGTTGGTCAATACGCCTGATGCCCAGCGATGGGCAGAGGCACAGCCATGGAGGCAGCGGTGCCCCCGCTGCCTTTCTGTGGCTGTTGATGTGGCTCCAGCTCCCCGTGAGCCCCAGCTCCCAGGTGGACTGGGGTGGTGGAATAGCTTCTTTGAAACAGCTTCTTTAATTCTTGCTTTAAAACATGGCACTGCTCTGTCTCATACTCTGCGTGTAACGTGACTTTCTGGTTGCTTATACTGTGCCCCGGGGTTTCAGTGGCTTTTTCTAAAAACTGGCACTTCAGGTTGTGAAATCAATGTGAAACAAAGCACTGTCCCGTTTCTAGTGCTTCAGGCAGGCTGAAAGGTCCTGTTTATTTGGGCCATGGAGTTAACATAATACTGCTAGAGGTACCGGCGTTAGCCTTTTGATCCACAGTCTTTCCAGCAGAAGCACCAGGCTGCGGGATCCCCTGGTGCTGGATATACAGCCAGATACCAGGATCAAGCTGCTACCTACTGTCAATTCTTTTCTTGAATAAAATCTTCTCTTTTTTAGATTAGAGTTCAGCCTGCACCCAGGGGTGCCCTTCTCCATCCCCTGTGATTTAAGCTTTCCCTGTCCTCCTTCCCCGGCAATACCCACCAGAGCTCCATGTTCCCTGTGCTCTCACACCCTTGAGTCTCTCCCAGCAACTTTTGAAGGTGCAGAACTGCTGCAGCCCCTATACTTTTTAAAAATGTTAACAAGGACCATCAGGGGTGTCTTCTGCTCTCCAGGTGGGTACAGAGAGGTGCAAGCAGTGGGTGTCTAGACAGGAAAACATGATTCCTTTTGCATCCCTTCCGTAACTTAACAACAATATATATGTATATTTACTATTTTAATAATATCTATCATGGGGGGAGAACCAAACCTGTTTTTCATGCTACTTACCCAGTAGGATATGAAACAAAGTTATCAGGCCACACAGCACCTTGTAAATCAGATTGGGGGGAAACAAATATGGAGATGGAAATGTCCTGAATCTCAGACTTTTTCTGACTCAAACTTCATTTATAAATCTGTTCTTGTGACTGGCGTAGACATTGACAGCTCTGCATTTAAACTGTATTAATTTAGTATAGTTTGTCTACATTTATAGCTGAAACTATCAAACCCCAAATGGAGCTAAATACCTGTCTGTCATGTGTGAAACCTGTGATTTATTTAATTACATTAACCTTAAGCTGGGCTCCTAACTGCAGTTTCATCTGTTCTTACGCCAGCTCTGACTAGTAACTCAGCTTGTCATTTGTATAACACTGTCAATTATCTTTTCTTCCTGAAACGAGTCAGGCAATAGATCAAGTTTGTTTGCTTGTAGGGAAATAGATTAACTAAGGGTTGCTTTAGCACAGATATTCCTTATTTTAAGAATATATGTATATTGCCCTTGGTATACCTCAGCCTTTGCTTTATTGTCCCTCTTGAAAGCAAAGTGAAACTACTGTGAATCAGACTTTCTAAACTAACGCATCTGAGGGAACTGGTGGCAGCAATATGCTCAGAAATATTATAGCTGTTTTGATGTTTTAATAAGTCATTAAATGCAGAATAATTAAAGTGTAATTCAGGTAACTTTCAAGATCAGGTAGGCCATGTGCTCAAAAGATTTATTTTTTGGGGGGAGAAGAGGGAGCCATGCTGTTATGAATGGCAGTGGGATGCTGGTGTTTGCTAGAGGTCTAAACATAGGCTTTAAAATGATCTAAAGGGACAAACTTCGGTGCATCCACTATTTGTACACAACCTGTGCTATAGATACCAGTCTGTGTCCTGGTGATGGCACAAGAGAAAACGATGGCAGTTTTTCGGACGATGTGGAGTACGCAGAATGGCATATCGTGTTTCGGTGACTCTCCAGCAGGTTTTTTTCCTTCCTGCATCCTAACGTCCTATTTCCTGACCCGCTGCCACCCGTGCTTCTGCAGGACTTTGCCTGGGAGGCTGAGAGAGGCTTTGCAAAAGGAAGACCATGACCTGAGTGACAGGTGCACAGAATTTTGGATACACTGATGAGGCGAGGTGGAAGCCTGGCTCACAGTGGCTGTTACATGGGTGAGTTAAATTACTTTTGTTCTGGGCAAAAGTTTGGGTAGTGACAGCTGAGGGCAAAGAATGGAAGATGATGGCTAAAGGGTCTGGAGCTGGACCAGAAGCAGGGAGGTAGGATGTGTCCTGGAGAGAGGAGTGAGGGCTCTGGGTC
>JAVJGI010000035.1:32980868-32998765 GCA_035590275.1 Ibycter americanus | reverse complement strand
TGGCTAAAGGGTCTGGAGCTGGACCAGAAGCAGGGAGGTAGGATGTGTCCTGGAGAGAGGAGTGAGGGCTCTGGGTCAAACAACAAGGTGGATTTGGGAGCCTGAGCTGCCAGGGCTTGGGTGGAAAGTGCTTGGGAAGAAGGAGCAGAGGAGGTTTACCTTTTTCTGTGGTTACCTGGCTTCTGGGGAGTGGTGTTGAAAAGCTGTGAAAGAGGCAGTGAAGGAATGGAGTTGTGGATGTGGAAGATAGTTTGAGAAAGTTGTGGAAGGGTGGGTGAAATCCAGGTTTTAGTTAGGTACTGAAGTGCCAAACCGAATTCCAGCTCAGCTGAAGAGGTGCTTAAATGCTATGTGTGGCCACCACGCATTCTGCTGCTACAGGATAGGCTCCTAGGGAACCTTTCAAATCAAGAGCTGTGAACTAAATATTGAGAACAAATTACAAGAAGCAGTTTTTTAGGCTTATTTTGGAAACCTTCTTTTGTAATCTCACTGGTCCCATTGCAGTGTTTAACTGTCTTAGTCAATACAGCCTGTGATATAACCTCTCTGATGTCCTTGTGTGCTGGCCAACGCAGGTCGCTGACCTTCTTGGACCATACTAGCTGTTGTAAGGTTGTTGCATACAGAGATGCTGGTTTCAAACAGCACTGCAGCCCTGTGCACACAAACAGCCTTCCTGATGCCCTGCCAAACTCCCTGCTTTGGTGGCATTGTTCTTCCTTTTCTGACCGCTGCAGGTTGCTGGGGATGCAGCATCTTCCTGGGCATCCTCCTGCAAAAGGCTTTCCAACTCCAGCACCTCCAGCAGAGGCTTGTGAGGATGTTAAATAAGATGACACATCTGTCCCAGCTGGATCAATATTTGAGTTGCTTTTAGGTCTGCCTGTCACAGAGGAACAGGTAGATAAATGGTGTGAATTTCCAAGGAATATTCACAATACCAGCTGCCAAGGATGTCACGTCTAAACACGGCATCTGCTTGAGTGCGATACCTCCCTCGGAGACCTGTGAGGAGTGGGATGTGTGCCGAGGCTGGTGGGAGCCCCTGGGTACCAGGTGCACGTTTCAAGTGAATGAGTGACACCTTCAGGGTACTGCAGAGCAGGTGGAGATAAGGTTTTCATAACGTTGTCTTTTGTCTGGAAACCTTAGCTGTGGTCTGTAAATAAAAAAACCCAAATCCTCACAGGGAAATCAAAACAAATGCCTGCTAGGGCTGCATCTGCTTTCAGTGATAATTTGCAAGATACTAGAGCTTCTGTGGGGGGAAAATAGTCCTTAAAGTAGTCTGATGCTGGGCTGTAGCGCTTCCACTCACTTAGGCTGGTCTTCAGAAGTGATGTGTGGTGGGGTTCTCTTTAGGTTTGTTGTGTGTTGGTTGATTTCTTTTTTTTTTTGTGGGGGGTTGTTTGTGGGTTTGGTTTTTTTTGTGTGCGGTTGTGTGTTTTGTTTATTTTTTAACAGAATAACTGTAATATTCTCTTGCTGAGGCTGCTGTTTCATATCGCTCCTTTGATCAGTTCTCTATGGGGAAGGTTTCCCGGGCTGGGGGATGGGGAACACAGGCTTGCCCAGCGCTGGCGGGCTCAGCGGGAAGCCCCGTGTTGAGTTCGGTGTGTGTGAGGTGCTGAGCAAGGGCAAACCGCGGCACAGTGCCTGGGGAGCTGCATCTCTGCTGCGGTGAGCTCCTCTGCTGGAGGGCTGTTGCTCCCCAAACCAGCTGCTCCTTGTGTCGTCTTTCCCCGCTAAGAGCTCAGAGACGTGGCTCCCCCTCTCACCCAGGGGTTCCAAGGAGTGGAAATCCCTTACAGCCAGTGGCAGAGCACAGAGCTGCCAGGAGCAGGGGCGAGGTGGGCAGCAGGAGGGCAGACGAGGGGCAGGGAGACATAGGATTCACTTGCCTCTTCGTCCTTGGTAGGCGGCTGCTGCTGTGTGAAGTTTAGATTAACGAGTGCACAGATCTATACGGACACCTACACCACAGAAGCTGCCTGGCAGCCTGATTGCCTTCAGTCCCCTGACGTGGTTGCGTGTCACGTTAAACCAATGGCATTTTGGCTGGAAAATGCCCCAACCAGGCAAGTACATTTAATGTCCCTGCTTAGGAAATGTGAATCAATTTGAATTTGAAATCCAGGAAGACTCATCTGCATTTACCCTGACAGGTGACATACAGTGTTGCTTGAAATAGACATCATGATGAATAAAATGTGTTTGGAAAGGAGTAGATCACCATCTGGTTTGATTTTTGGGGTCTGACACACATTTCAAGCAGAAAGTGGATGCTGTCCTTCAGGTTTGATGCCTTGATTATATCTGTGTAGTGAGGTGAGCTCTGAACTCCTGGTCAGCTTGTGCTGAATTGCTCTCCCTGACCTTCATCTCCACTGGCAAATGAATACAGGAGGAAAGAGATACTATTGGAAAAGAACTGACCCTGGAACAGTTGTATGAGAAGGAATTTTAAATGATGCCACGGGCACTATGCGTTTGCAGCTGGGCTTACTGCAAACCTGCCTTAACTCAGAAATGCTGTCCCTTCGCACCCACACTTCTGCAGTTACGGTGTTTGTGGTGACCTGCCTGCCTCTGTGTCACCTGTCCATCAAAAAAGCTAAAGGCGATTGCAGATTGAGGTTAACTCTCCCAGCCCCTGCCTAAGAGTGTCATAGGTTTTCCTGTGGAGAAATAACTATATTTAGTTATTTTCTTTTAGCAGATTTAGAACTCGATCCTGCCTGAGCAGGGAGCAAGAGAAATGTCATCTCCTCGCTGTATCTCGACACGCAAGGAGGGTGCTGCTCTGCTGGAGCATGCCGCTTGCTGCTTTGGTTTCTTTCCGTAGCCAGTGTGGGGCAGGTTTGCAGGGCTGCAGCCAGGACGTGGAAGCTGGGTTGGTTTTGGCCACTGTGGGGAGCGGTCAGTGCTGCTGCAGTGCAGTCACAGCTCCCGAAGCCCTGGGGTAAGCAGGGGGAGCGTGTGCTTCAGTGTGTCTCAGCAGCCCCTCATGCCCCAGGGCTGCCTGCTGTGCACTGGAGGGTGACCTGGCAGCCCAGTGCAGGCTGCAAGCCAAGCAGGGCGGACCTTGGGGTGGCCACCAGGTTCAGCCAAGAGTCCAGATCACCAGGGAAGTCACTGGGGGTGAGGCGAGCCCACAGCTGGGCTGGGAAGCCAGGCTGCAGGCAGGCGTGCAGATCAATGGGCTACCTGCTTGGCCACGCGGATGGTTGCAGTGTAGTTCAAGTTGGGATCAAGGACGTGAGCCTCGGTGTTAGAGCAGTTCCTAAGCAAAAGGGGGACAAACGCAGCCGGGGCATCTCCCACCACTTTCTGCACAACAGCTTTTACCAGGGAGCTGGTCTGGGGCAGCCAGCTGAGCCAGGACAGTCAGGCTGTGCAACTCCTGCATCTGTCCCAAAGGGATGTGCCTTTTAAATAGATCCTTAATACATCTGTTTACTGTTTTCTTATCTCTCTGTTCAGTCTATTTCCTTACAGTTAGCTCATGTGTGTAATAAAGGTAGTAGCAGTGCTTGTGAGGGTGATTGGATCCTGGCTCCCAACATTTTTCCTTACTGCTACGCATCAGCCCTACTCACCTCTCCAGGAGTCCCGGTGCACTGCTCCGTGTGATGGAGGCAGAGGTTTCTTCCTAAAAACACATGATTTTTATACTCAGCAGGCTGATTTGTCATGTATTGCTGGAAAACAGTGTGTAAAAGAAGGGAACAAAATCCTGCTTAACTTTGTCTACTTACACATTAAAACATCTGTATTTTTTGTCTTTGAAGTGTAAAAACAAGAGTAAACTACTTAGAGGCTTACCTAGAAGGCTTGTAGCTATTAGACAGCCATTAGTATTCCATTTACTTGTTTTATTCTTTTTGAGTAATCATTTTATCTTACTGGGCCATCAGTTTTAGAGTAATTTCTTGATTTTAAAACCGCTAGTCCTCTCTTTCAAGCACATTCATCGCATATATCTGATATTTTCAAAGAGCTTGTAATTGTTAAAAAAGCAGACAGTATCATTTGCTCAGCATTGTGTTTTTCTTTGCAATTTATTTTCTTGGTAATTACTACACTACTTGAAGCAATTATTTAAGGCTTGCTTTCCATTCCTAGCTGGCTGACTTCTTGTGCAGCTTGTTCATTTAGCTATAAGAAATTGCACCAAACCTACGGAGTGTCCTGCTTTTGCAAACTGCCAGTCCTGTTATTCCCAGGATGTAAATGGCTTGCTGCTTGGACGGCAGCGTGGATGAAATCACTGGGGAGAGTCTTTCAGAGAGGGGGGAAAACAGGACCTGCTTTATAGCAGGAACCAGGATATCTTCTCTAAATTACTAGAAAGCAAATTAACGAAAAATGGAAACAACTTTGCCAAAGCCTTATTCCCCTCTGATTCCTTATTGTTCTTTGCACGGAGCAGCCTCCCCAGCAGCCTAATTGAAGAGTCGGTAGCTCCTGTGCCCTGCATTTTCCGCAGTAAGGGTTTGCGGTGAGTGCCAGTTTGCATGGGTTTGGGAGCTGGGTTCCAGCTGCCTCGGGGGGAAGCAGGAACACACAGACCGACCCCTCTGGGGTCTCCTGCAGCTGTGTGGGGCTGGTCGTGGGCTCAGCCCGTCCTCAGGGAGAGGAAAATGATGAGGCAGCCGCCAGGATTTCCACTGCATTCCCATATTTTATTGCAGTGTAGAATTGCTGTCCATTAGCTTGTTTTGTTTTCCTAAATGTCTGCAACTTGATTTTTAGGTGCACTAGTCTCAGGAAACACAAGTCAAAAAGTCTTCACTTGTGGGTTTTTTTTTCTTTTCTTGACTTAAGACTCTTCTAAGAGTTGAAACTATATGTTCATCTGAAGGGTTGGAGTACCATCCTGCTGCTTGTGACCCTGCCACCTCTGTCCAGGACCATACACAACTGAAAAAGCTGTGGATCTTTGTCTGAAGCCACCAGCGTTCTTATTTGAGTGAAACTGAGTTTATCTTTCAAGGATGACCAGTTACCAATGATAAATTAGCATATCATAATCTTCAATTTTCAGCATCTTTTGCTGTAATTTATTTTTTTTAGAGATCTGTACAAGGTGATGTGCTCAAGCTGATTATTTTGTTGAAATAATTCTTGCATTTCTCAGGCTGCTAGGTTTCTTTGAACTATTCAACTTGATGCTAGCTCGTCTTCTCAGTTTGTAGTTATTTAGCAGTCTATCTTTTCTGAAACCTGCCTACAATATACTTAACGATGAACACGGTATGAACAGTTTGTGGCTTTCTGAGGAAACATGGCAAATTAGTTTTTTTCTTTTTTTTTCTTTAAAGCATTGATTCTATAGCTGCAGAAAACAATGTCAGAATTCATTATCCTTCGGAAAAAAAAATATCTATGAGAGGTCCTGTGTTGTATTTCTCTTGTTTCAGGGTTGAAGATATTGTCACTTTTATAATATTCCTATACTTCTGCTCTGGCTGAAGCAGAAATGGAGTTGGATGACTATTTTTTTCAGCAAAAACCAAGGAGGAATTTGGTCTTTAAAGATAAAAATAACGTCTCCTACGTGCAATAATTTCACGTTGCTTTCATAACACTTATTTTCAAAATTTCATTTAAACGTAATAAACTTGGTCCCTCTCCTATAACCGAGGCCTCATCTCATGTGTGGTACGAACTCAAATCTTCTATGCTAGCCACCACGGAGGAGATGCGAGGCAATATATTGCCTGTTATAGGCAACCGTTTTTGATTTCGAAGCGGAGCAGCTAGGGGAGGTAGGTCCCACAGGAGTAAGATGCTTTCTGAGGTTAAACTGATGTTTGATCATTCCAACTGTTGCAATAAAAAAAAACATTAAGCATTTATAAAAGCTATTCAAGTGGGCTTTACAGAATCTCTTGAAGAGCTCTCGTAGTGCGTAAATGGTGAGTAGCCGGTTTGTGCTGATCCTGCTCGGGAGCTGAGCTGGCGCCGCGGCGCCGGTGGGAGCGGCGGGAGGTGTGCGGAACGTGAGTCTCGCTGGGCTGGTGCAGCTCAGCTTGTTGCGGGCAGAGCGTGCAGCCTTTGCATTTTCTCTCAAACTAAACCCTGTGACAAAGGACAGCTATGGGCTAATATGTAGCCGGTTTGGTAAGCGATGCTGGACTGATCCAGCAGTTTGCAGCACACTGATGTACTTTTCTTTTTTCCTTTGCTTGAGTAACCGTTAGTCTTATCACTTTAGCAGTGTATTCTGCGCTACCAGTTTATCCAGAAGAAAAACAATATGCATGATCTGGTGTAAACACTTCAGTACGCCGCTCATGTCTACTTGTGTAAAACACCGTTCAGAATTTGCAGTACTCACTTTGAAATTTGAAGTAGGCGATAAGTATCTCTTGCACAGGGAAGTACAATTGAAGATGTTTTGTATTGACTATCCCGAAGGGAATACATCACCCGCGTGTCCAAGGTAGAGAAAAGTTATACAAACAAGGGGGGGAGGCAGGGAAGCTCCGGCTGTCATACGGTAATTTGTGAGTGAGTGAGTGAAGAAGTGAACAAAAGCCACAGGAACGGTCTTTCATGGAATGTGTGCAACACATGACAGACAAATGCTGACCAAAGAGGTTATTTTCTGTTCTGTTAATGGGAGGCTTTTAGGGTAAAAATGTCTTCAAGATGTCTATGTCTTCAAGACACAAAAAAAATCACTCAAGTTTCCTTTCTAATTTTTTAAAACAGATTGATTTTTATCTTTCCCTAAATGACTGCTTTAGTGCAGCAGAAAGAGTTGCGTTCAGGTGTTATGCTGAATGTCTTTGAGTAAAAACCCAAGTTTTGCTGTCACAGCAGTGAATTGTAAAGATGCACGTGGAGCTACCTTTAGCTAAAGAGTCAAATATTTGTTGGAAATTGTTTTATCTGATGCTATTTATGAAAGTCATATAACAAAAGTGTGCAAAAAATCATTTTTCGGGATTAAATAAAAACGGGCAGTTAGTTGATCTCTTTATGACCCACACCAGCCAGGACTCGGGCACAGGACTGCTTAGCACCTTGCACTGCTGGTGTCAGAAGATGCCCCTAGCACAGACGTAGCTGCTCCGAACACTGCCCCTTTGCCTGGACGTCCTAGGGGAGGCATGAGTGCTGAAAAATGGAAGAAGGTAGCAGAGAGGTAAGGTAGTTCATTAAATGATTAATCAAGTTAGGTTGGTAAGGAGAGCAGGTCAGTGAGTTTTTTTTTCTCCTTCAAGGTGAATAATGTGAATTTTGCTGTGTGTGAGCAGATTTCATTCAATGGTGACTCATTTCTTCTCTGCCTCATTAGTGCTCAGACAGGTCCCTTCCCAAGCACGTGCTGGGATAGAGATCTGTAGGTGGTCAGGGCCACCAATCAGCTGGAAAAAATGTCTAATATAGAATTAGTGTCCATGGATTTGATGCACTCCTGGTTATGATAGTGTTTTGCAAGTCAGGAACTGGAGTTCCTGCTCTGGTGGGTGATCTGTTTGCTTGGTGGTCTTCTCCCCACTACTTTGCTTGTTTCGGTTTGGTGGTGTGGTGGTTTTTTTGTTTGTTTGTTTTGGTTTTGTTTTTTTGTGCAATCATTTCCCCAAGGATGCTCCCATGCATGTAACATGCAAAGTGCAAACAAACTGTAAAACACAGTTTTATTACATGTGAAACTGTGCCAGTGTCCTCTGGGTTTGGCACATATTGTTGCCTATCAACACCCTGAACTGCTCAGCACCTGGAGAGGAGCCCTAACCTCACCCAAGCCCCTGTCGAGTACCTGTGATGGCAAGCCGATAACCGTCACTGCTTGGGGGTCTGTATTGGAGTAGTGACATCGCAGGTGGATGAACAAGTTAATAAGATTTCTTGATTTTATGTATTTGGCTGTGTATTTTAAGTAGGGGCCTTTATCTCCTGGCATTTGAGTTGCCTTGAATCAGCACTATTTCTCCTCCTGTGTTTACTGTCATCTGACGGGTGTAGGAATTTATATTATGTACAGGATAACCAAAATATCACCTCTGTCCTTACTGACTTTGGAGATCTACTTGGGCAGGCTTAGATTTGTTGTACTCATGGATGTGACCGTATATTTCAGTGCTGACAATTCTCACGATAAATGTTGGAAGTTCCTGCAGCTCCGAGCTTTGCTAAACAGACTTGAAGTCACCTTATCGATGTAGTCAACCACCGACACCACCAGCGTGACGTCCGTCAGACGCGGGACGTGCTGTGCTGCAGATGCCGCGTTCGCTGGGTGCCTGCTGGTGAGGCAGTGCTGGGTACGCGGCACAGAGCTCTCACGTCAACTCTGTGCTATCGTTGTACCTTGAACGAAGGGAGAACGGAATCTGGCTTTCGTGTTGTCCGTTCGGATGGAGCTGAGCCTGCAAGCACCGTCTGACACCCCCAGCATCACCAGGTGCGGAGCGGTGGCCGGGCAGCTTTGCTCACTTGGTTAGAAAACAGCAGCGCCAACATGAGAAGGCTTCAGGGGCTGTTGACTGCGAGGTGCTTTGGTGTGCTTTTTCGTTTGAATATAGTGTCGTATGAGCTCTCCAGGATTCTCAGTTTCTACAGAGCTTGTGTTGTTCCTATATGGGCTTCTCGTGACCTCAGGCATGCCTTCACAGCTAGGTTGTCCCCCCTGCCCCTGGTAAGGTACAAACAGCAGAATGATTAGGAGAGCTCTGCAGAACAAAACCATGTATTTTTGCCTCCATCAAATAAAAGAAGGTGAAGAGGGGAGAGATCTGACATTACGCTCAAGCTTAATCTTTTCTTTATTATTTTTTTTCCCAAGTCATTTGCTTCGTGTTTTAAACAGAAGTTTCTTTGCAGTTTGTACAGTTCTCAAGGGCAGGGGGAAGGAGAGAGTTTAGTTTTCCTTCAGGAAGAAACTTTCATCAGATTTCCTTACTTGATTCTGGGGGAAAAGTTGGTGACAGAGTGTCTGTGACTCAAATACCAGTTCTTGCAAGGCAGTGTTGACTCCCTTTACGCTCTACCACTTCCTTCTCTTTCCCTGCATTCCTATTCCCCTTTTCTAGAAGGAACTGAGGCTGTTGGCAGAGCTGGGGGGTGAACCCTCAAGAGCTCCAGTCCCCCAGTTTCCTCAGGGTGTGTGTCTACACGTACCCTGAAGTTAAGGAAAGGGTTGTTAACCTAATAAGTGGGCTATAGCTACCAGGAGTTGTGTGCTAAAGCATCGGCTTGCTCCTGTGATGTTTGTGAAGGAACTGCTCAAAGGCAGCAACAGCACGAACTGACCAGAAGAAGCAGCAAAAAAACCCAACCAAACCTCAATAGGAAAACCTTCCAGAATACTGAAGATTGCAGTTCTGACTCTTTTTAATGAAATACTGAGTCAAAAAGTATGCTTTCCTGACAGACACTAGTTCGTGGAAATGTCTTAATGCCTCAAAGTGGAGCTGGATTCTCTGTCTCTGCATAGTTGCTTCTGGGCAAATGTATTTTGAGTCATATCTGAGTTCAGCCTCTAAAATGTATTTTCCAAGAGATGGGGAGGGACTGGAAGCTGGAACGGAGGATGTGGGTTGGAATAGGAGCCCAGCTGGAGTTTGAGATGGTGCCTGAGGGCAGCCTCTCGTGCCCTTTATGCGGACTCCTGGGCATCCTCTGGGTTGGGGTTGGGCTGGTCCCTGGGTGCCTTGGGGTTGTGTGTGTTTTGACAAGCGTGAGTGGGGCTGGGATTATGTGGGTGGCTGTACCCTTATTTCTTGGAAGTGCCACCCTACTGCCCAGAGCAAGGGCCCCCTCTCGTCTGCACCATGGGATTAGCTGCACAGCAGCTTCATTTCACCTCCCCAGCACAAAGCCCCTCCAGCAGGGTAAGGATCAAAGGACTGTGTGGGATGAGGTATGGAGGCATTCCCAGATAAACAGCTCCCTGGCAGGGATTAGGCTCTCTGCATGCCAGTAGCCTACCTGGGCGAGGGGAAGATGGATGAGAAGACATCACCTGCTGAGCTGCTGCCTGGGGAGGAGAAGTGGCAGAGCTGGGAGCCAGTGTTCCAGGTGAACCTTAATCGCCAGTGTTACCAAACGAGGCTAATCCACCTTTTGCCTGCTCCTGTTGTATGTCTAGTGTGAGAGAGCGTGATTTTTCATTTTCACTTTAATTTGGGATTTTAGAGGTTTGGTGCTGTAAAGGATGCAACTGCTCAGTTGCCTGTTTGCAGCTGTTGTTGTTTTTTAAAATGCTGATCTGCTGTGGAGTAACATACCCTCCCTGCGCTCAGCACCTAACGTAGCTTGTTAGGACGCCTGGCAGGTCTGTCCTGCCTGAGGTAGACTTGGTTGTTTCATATTCACTAGCCCTGACATCACTTTAAGTTGAGCTACCTGGATTTCTCAGACTGAGACGCTTCGGATGATCCTATGCTGCGATACTCTATTTGCTAAGCTCTGTCTAAAACTACCCTTTTTAATAAGCCACTTGGCTTTCTAGTGCTGCAAACCTAAAATGAGGCTGAAAATTAAAACCTTCCATTCCTGATGTCCTCTGGCCAGCAAAGGCTGTGACCCATTCCCAAGGTGCCAGCCGGGGCAGCGGCGCTCGGCGGGGCTCAGAAACGCACGCGTTGGCCTTATCGGTCTCCCATCACATCGGGAAGATTGATAGGGGACGGTGATGAATAAACATATGGCATTTCTGCGTAGTCTCCTTTGAATATAAAGCATGGAAATAATTCCCGAAATAAAACAGAAGTGTGGGAGGGGGAAGATGGGAAGAGTCAAACCCTGACTTGGAAAAGTTCATTTCCTTTGGAACGGAGCCGGCCGCTACGTAAACGGAGGCAAGGGCAGGTAATGAAATAGAAGGTGGACGCTTAATCCAGCTCTTTTGGAGGTTTTGTGGCAAAACTATAATTGATGTTGATGGCAGGTGGATCAGTCTACCAGACCAACACCAAAGTTTTGTGATGCCTTGGTGACTGGGGGTGTTGCCTTACTTCCATCAAAGGTTTAGCTTGTGGCTCAGGGAGCCAAAAACTTGATTAATAACTTCTGCCCAGGCAGTGAGGAATCACGTATTTTTCTCTTATCTGTTTTTCATTTAACAATAAAAGTGGTGGTAGCTTCTTCGCTCTATTTCAGCTTGGAGTAGTAGTTTACATAAAATATACGTATTAATAGATGGATAAAGCTCAAAGAAGAAATCACCCCCCACGTTAACACAGAAGGCTGCTGAGTAATCCCTTACAGGCACACCGATAAGACTCATAAAATAACATGGGCAACCCTCTGTGTATACATTCTGACTTTCCTATAAAAATCTGTTCTTTTTTAATTTCCCCGGAGCCTGCAGGTGCATTGCTATTTTCTGGAGATAAGCCCACACAATTGTTCAAGAGGAAATTGTTGGTGAAGGTAAAATGTCCTATGGTGAGCTTCTCAAAATCTGCTACTTGTGACTCCTTCTTTTTTTTTTTTTTTAGCTGGATTCAAGCTCTGAACTTTCTGTCCAGCCCTCAACTTTTCCAAGGCTCAAGGATTTTCACAGTTCAAAGATTTAGGGGTTTAGCTTGAGCTGTTTTCTGTAGATTCTTTTTTTTTTTTGATGCACTCTTCAGAAGTCTCTCTGGGATAAGAGTGCCGCTGAGAAGCACGTATAGTGTGGAAAAAGCCCTGTCCTGCAGCTTGAATGTCCTTCAAAATCAAGAATTGTTTCCTCATAATGCTTTCTAGAATCATTAAGGGACACTTCTCCTGATTTTTTTTTTAGTACCACACCTCCCTCCATTTTCCACTTTACAATCCCTCCCCTATTTGTTTTCTAGGATCTGTACGGGGATTTTTAGGACTCGTCCTTTAACGCTTTCTAGGACTCCATCTGTGTTTTGTTTCTAGGATTCTCCCCCTGCTTTTTGATTTCTAAGAATCCTTCACAGTTTGTAGGAACTCATTCTTTTTCCTTTCTAAGAATCCTCCCCTTTTGCTTTTTAGTGTTGTTCCCTCGTGCTTTCTAGGAATGCTTCATGTTTTCTAGGACTCCCGTGACTTGTTTGTAGGAATTGTCCGCATTTTCTAGGACTCTGCCAGTTTCATTTCTAAGTCATCCTGCTCCTTTTGCCTTCTAGGAACTTGCCAAAATTTCTGTGGATGCACGTGTTTTGTTTTCTAGAAATGACCTCTTTTGCTTTCTTTTTGCCCTTTAATGCTTTCTAGGACTTTTCAGCACTTGATAGGAATGCTTGCCGAATGTTTCCTAAGGATCCTCCAGTTCCCTTCCTAGGCATTGTCACTTTTTCTGGTGTATATATATACCTTTCCAAGGAATCCGCTCCTGAAGGTTTTCTATCAATTCTACCCTTCAATGCTTTCTAGAAGTGCCCAGTATTTTCTAGGAATCCCCCCACCTGCTGCTTTCTAGGAATTTCCCATGTTTCCCAGGAATTCCCTCCAAAAGCTTTCCAGGAATTTCCCCTTAATGCCCCCTTGGATTTTTCCAAGTTTTCTGGGAAACCCTTAATGCTTTCTAGGATTCCCTCCCTTTTACTTTCTATGAATCCCCAATGTTATGTAGCATCCTTCCCACACACACACTTTCTAGGGATCCCCTGATCCCAAAATACATGTGCACATATGCTTTCTAGGAAATGTCTACATTTTTCTAGGGGATGTCTCCCTGATACTTAGGCATCCCCTTGGAATGCTTCCTAGGAATGTTTTTTCCTTAATGTTTTCTGTGAATATTCCACTTTCTGGCAATATCCTCTTTTGGATTGTATAAATTGTCTGTGATTTTTAGGAACCTCTTCTTAAAGTTTTTCTGGGAATATTCTGTGTTTTCTAGGAATCCTTCCTTCTGCTTTCTAGGAATTGTTTGCATTTCATAGGAATCCTTCCCCTCTGTGGAACCCCCACAGAAAGCATCACAGGCTTTCTGTGATGTCCCCTGTGAGCTCTAGGGTCACTACAGCTTGCTTTTAAGGAACTTCTCGTTTCTTCTCCAGCAGTGCCTCTAAGGCTGTTGTGGGGAGCTGCTGAATCCCACAGCCCTTGGGACCCGGGGGTGCCTCCTGCCAGGTGGCTGAAGCTGCAGTGGGTGCACGCTGAGGGCCAGGAGGTCCTTCCATCCCAGCCTGATGGATGTGGCTGCTGCTGTGCTTCCATGAGGCTAGCAGCAACCAAGCCAACGCAACCGGAGACAGCAGAGTCCTGTTCTTCCTCTGCACCTGCTCAGGGTTGCAGTCCAACGTCCTCACTGTGTGGGTTCACATTCATCCCTTGAACATCAGCGTGGCCTCTAAGGCAGCCTGATATCTGTGCCTGGATCCTGGGCTGCCTCATGTAGTAGGTGGGTCTCCTCCTGCTTACTGGCTTATCCAGTGTGATGTTTGCTGATGAGATGGGTGCATACTGTCATGTGCTTGTCTCAAATGTGCCTGCAATCGTGCTTCCTTTGAACATCAGTATAGGCTCTGTCTGCCCAATACTCATGGCTGGACCCTGGGCTTTTTACTCAGCCACTGGCTTGGACCTTGAGTCTTCCCAGATGAAGATCTTCTACTGTGTCCCTAGTCCTGCTTAAAGCTTGCTAGTGAGTTACGGTACTCGTGATAATTGCGTTTCTCCCTCTTTAGGAAGTTCAATCTGAACTTTATAGTTCATTTGTAGCCCCCTTTAAGGCTATGCCAGAGTAGCTCCTTTAGTGGCCCATCAGCTGGTGACCACAGACTTCTGGTCTTTGTTACTGTCTCTGTTACTGTCTGCCCAATACTGTTTGTGTGTCCACGTGTTTAAATTTGTTCCTTATCACCAGTTCTTGTATACTGAATACTCCTTCACCAAAGAGCTGGATGAGCCAGACGCTGTCATATTGCGTTCCCTTACAGCCGCCTCTGCTTTTGAGGAGTATCATCCCCCCTTTACTTACTAGGAATGCTATTCTTTGGCTTTCTGGGAATGCCTCCCCTTTGGTCTCCAGGAAATCCCCATGTCTGCTTTACATATTCCCTATCTGCTTCCTGGGAATGTCCCTACCTGCTGCCTGTGAATTCCTCCTCTGCTTTCCAGCAATTCCCCGTTGCTTTCTAGGACTGCCTTCAATGTCCGTCAGTCCTCTCTGCTTTCTAGCAGTTCTTCTCTCTCTCTGTTGAAAAGCCTTATTCACTTTCTGGTGACTTGCGCTTGCTTTCCTAGGGACAGTCACTTCTGGGGAAATCTTGATTTGCTCTCTGGTGATCCCCTGTTTGCTTCCTCAGAATTCCCCCAGGGCTTTACAGGACCCCCCCCCAGCTGCTCTCTATCACGTGCTTTCTAGGGAGCTCCCCTCTTTCAGATAAATTCAGTCTCGTTTCTGGGAATTCCTCTCTGCTCTGGGGGAATTTGCTACTGTGCTTTCCAGGAAAGCCCTGCTTCCTTTCAAGGAATTTCTCTTTTCATTCTAGCAGTTCCCCAGTGCTTTCTGGAAGGTCCCTGTGTTCTTTCTAGAATCTATAAATGACATCTCTTTTCTTACAGGTTTTCTTCTTCTGCTTGCTATGAATTCCCTGCTGCCTTAAAGAATGTATTGCTTGCTTTTCTTAGAAATCATCATCTAGTTTCTAATAATTCCTCCATCTGTTTTCGAAAAACTTCTGTTGTGCTTTCTAGGAATACACTCCTTGTTTACCCAAGAGTTCTTTATCTGCTTTCTAGGAATTCTCTGTTTATTTTCTAGATTTTTCTCCCCTGCTGTCTGGTAATTATTTGTTTTCCAGGACTTTAGTGTCAGCTTCCTAGGAACATCAGGTCTGCTTTCTGTGAGTGCCCTATTTTGTCTCTAAAAACCCCTCCTTTTCTTTCTAGAAATATGCAGTTTTCTTTCCAGGGATTCCTGTGTACTTTTAAGGAATTCCCAATTTGCCTTTTGAAAACCGTGCAGTGTTTTCTACGGTTTTCCCACTTCTCTTTTATGACTTTTCTGTTCAGCTTTGTAGGAATTCCTTAGCTTTTTCCTGTGAGTTTTTCATGTTTCTAAGAAATCCTCATTGGTTTTCATGGAAATTATTTTCTAAATCCCCTAAGAATTTTCCATGTTTCTTATGAGCACCAAAATCTGCGATTTTCCTGGGAATTTCCCAGCACTTTTAGGGCTTTCACCTGGGGTTTCTAGAAAGTGAACTCCTTTAGGAATTTTGGTGTCTTCTGTACAGGTTTTATATAGACATGGGTGGGGGCAGGAACCCGAAACGACCCCCCTTGAGTGAATGATGCAAAGCCTTTCTGGGTATAGAATATATGCTATCTTTATGAGGATGAGGTACCTACGTATATTCCACGTATGGCAGGAGGGGTTTGTACAAGGTGAGGAGGAGAGGCTTTCCTGTCTGTAAGGAGAGCGTTCGCGCTCTGTGTACGTGCTGCACGTGCACGGAGGAGCTTTGGCGAGTGCAGCCTTTCCTGTAGGCAGGCTGTGCGAGCGTCTGGGGATACACCAAGGGCTTGTTGAGCTGTGCTGCGTCGATAGTTTTTGATGCATCTTGGCTTTCAAGACGTGCTTCGTTACGTGCCCTGTGTATTCTTGGCTTGTGGCATTTGTTATAGCTATATGGACATTGCTATAAAGTTGTTTTTCTGCTTGTGGACTAAGGTGAGGTATTATGGTATATATCTTGGTGTTATGCTAGATAGTATTATTATTATGATGCACCCCCGACTTGTTTCCCCAGGAGCTTGATCCGAGGCCCATGGAAGCTGGTGGAAATGCTGCAGGTGACATCATGTTGCTCTAGACCAGACTCCCAGTGCTCTGCAATGCAGGTGCTGTGAGTTCGGAACTGCTGGTTACGGGGATTCACTTGCTGCAGCCTAGCTGTGTGAGCTCGTCTGGTATGCAGCTGTTTCTGAAACAGTAGGGGCTCTAAGTGAAAGAATCAAATTTAAAACTCTATAGTGAGACAACTTGTTTTAAACTTTAGAGTTCCACAACTGTTTGTAATCAACCTGCTTAGGTGAGTCCTACATCCAGTAAGCGCTTGGCTCCTGAAGTGTACTTCTTCTGACTGCCTGTGGCACACTAGAAACAAATGAACCCCAGAGACCTCTATAAGTTGTTCTTGTGCAGCCGTTGGCGTGTTTTCCAGTGGCAGCTGCCGGTGAAAGCCAGGGAACGTCATGGGAGTTGGATGACTGACCTCTCCAAGGTGCACCAGAGAGGCCTGTTGTCACTGCTGTCAAACACAGATAATCTTCCATGAAGTGTCCAGTAAAAAGTCACACCTGAAAATAATTTCTGCTTCTTTTTGTGTTTGAAAGAATGAAACTGTTTCAAGACCTTCTTGTTTTATCTTTCAACTCCCTCGCAGCCCTGAACGTGTGTATGACTTTACAGTCTCCTACATAGCTGTCGCTGGCTGAATTATCTCAGTGGTGAACAAGATGCCCTTTCCCTCCGGCTTTTTTGTGTGCTTGAAAGAGCAATTATATTTCTTTTTGAAGATGGCAAACAAGGCTACTTCTCAGATTCTTCAAAAATACGTTTACTCTGATTACAAAGTACTTAATCAGATCTGCCTAAAACGCCATTCAGTACTACTATTTCTCTTAGCTGAGAACAGCACATTACTACTTTGCTTAAAAACCCCAGTGCTTTTATGCAGTGCGCAGGTTTTGACATTGTGCAGGTCAGTATGACCTCCTTTTACCTGGCAAGTGGGCGGTGGAGTTGGGCTTAGCAGCATATATTTGAATGTTCAAGTAGACCCAAAGCTTATTCAGAGCTTTATAAAGCATGAAGTATTTGCAAAAGATCTTGGTCTCTAGGTGTTTATTCTAAACCCTTGGGCATCAGATATTACTGACTGATTCGACTGAAAGCTTTTTAAAAGCTGGTGTTTTCTCAGACTTTGAAGATGAGCACAAAGCACCGTTCTCTGTGCGGCACTGAGTAACGCTTTACCCAACCGTGTGATGATGATGATGTATTAAAGCTTCTCTCTCTGGCTGAACTGGTTAAAAGTTATTTTCAGAAGCATCATAACAGAAGTAAGCGTCTTCCTACACTGTTGCTTAATAAAGTAGGCAATGAGGACTGAGGTGTGTTAGGGGCCAGCTACTTTTCTGCTTTGTTGGGCTGTTTATATTCACGCAGAGGGTTTGGTCCAGGGGCCCTGGCATCTGCTTGACTGCATCTGTGAGGTCCATGAAAGGCAAGCAAGCCTACAGGGCTTATGTCCTTCCAGCCAGTGGTCGGCATCTCCTTTGGAAAGAGGAAACACCATGACTTAGAACAAACATGAAGTGGTCTGGTTCACTCTGATCACGTATCCCGCTTTCACTTTGTCTCCCCAGCTGAATGTGATGTTTCTGTCTCGCTTAGTCACTTGGTTTCCAAGGTCCTCCCTCTCCAAACCCTGCTATCTTGCATGCCTTGTGATGCCAGCTCCTGCTCAGGTTGGCTCTGCAGTGACCTTGGATCTCCTGCCCCAGCCTGCTTTCCTTGCTTCACCCCAGCAGCTTTGTTCTTCCCTGTGCAGCCAGGGCAGATCATAGAATGGTTTGGGTTGGAAGTGACCTTACAGATCATCATGTCCCTGCCCATGGCAGGGGGGTTGGAATGTCTTCTGCCAGACCAGGTTGCTCCAAGCCCTGTCCAGCCTGGCCTTGAACACTGCCAGGGATGGGGCACCCACAGCTGCTCTGGGCAACCTGTGCCAGTGCCTCGCCATCCTCACGGGGAAGAATTTATTCCTAATATCTAATTTAAATCTTTCAGTCTAAAGCCATTCCCCCTTGCTCTATTGCTATGTGCCCTTGTCAAAAGTCCCGTGTCCCCCCCCAGCTTTCCTGTTGGCCCCTTTAGGTACTGGAAGCTGCTGCAAGGTCTCCCTGGAGCCTTCTCTTCTCCAGGCTGAGCCACCCCAACTCTCTCAGCCTGTCTGCACAGG
>JAVJGI010000035.1:32955719-32980768 GCA_035590275.1 Ibycter americanus | reverse complement strand
TCTCAGCCTGTCTGCACAGGAGAGGTGCTCCAGCCCTCCCATCATCTTCATGTCCTCCCCTGGACTCACTCCAACAGGTCCATGTCCTTATGCTGGGGGCACTAGAGGTGAATCCAGTAGTCCAGGTTGGGGTCTTACGAGAGCAGAGTAGAGGGGGAGAATGATGCATTAGTACTTTTTATTTTCTGCCTTACTCTTCCACTACCTCGTAGTTACATTCACAGCATTTTTGTCTAGTTTATTTTGAGCACTCGTAGGGCTGAGAAGATTTAACTCCAGACTGTGTTTCTACAACCTCCTCTGCCAAGCCCACTGATCAGCCCTGCGCGCTCCTTCCCCTCGCATCCACAAAATCCTATGGCTGTGTGCAGCCTGCCAGCGGGCACGGGGAGCGCATCCCTGGCATGGGGGCTTTCCACTGCTTAGTGCCAGCCCAGGTAAATCTGATGGCAATGCCACATTTATAAGCTAGTGAGAGAAGAGAAATGAGAAGGATGGCAGTCAGTGTGACAGCTGGTCTCGATAATCTAGGAGGAAAAAAATAAACCCCTGGTTTCCATCAGTGTGTGGCACAGAAGGACGAGCATATCCTGCTCAGACCAGAGCACAGGAATGTCTTTGTCTGTGTGGAGAGATGAAGGAGAGGTGGTAGACAGAGATCTTGGGATATAAAGAGACCTGATCTTCATACAGATGAAACCTGCTAGGTCAACCTTAACCTGGAAGGATAGAAGATGCTATGTCTGTTAAAGTGGGCAGGAAATAATAATAACTAAAACTGATCTCAAATGTATATCCTGAGTTGCAAAACAAATGAATAAGTCTCAAGGATCCTTTTCAGGCAGATTCCCCATGACTTTAACTGGAATTTCTTCATGCCAAAAAAAGTATGTGTTCAGTATTAGTTTTGCAAGTACCTCTGTCTCCAGCCTGACTTGAACCTTATCCAGAGCATATTTTGCCGATGGTAGAGTCATGAATTACAGCATTTTTTAATAAATGGAATATCCTCTTTCTTGATGTAGCTGCCTCCCCAGTATGAAGGTTTTTCTGGTGTAACATTGCCAACCAAAGTGAGAACTTGGTTTTGACACAGAGCCAGAACTCTGTAGTTTGGACGAAGCCTCAGCTGCTCAGTGCTCGGTGACACCAAAGACTTGTAGGCTGCATTAATTTTAGCAGGGTTTGTGAAATCTGAGCAACTCTGTAAATAAGACTGTCAAAGACAAGTGCCTTGGGGTGGTAACTCTGTAGAAAAGCATAGCATCTCTTAATTTCTTTCTCTGACGAACAATGTCTTGCTGCAGCATGGAAGATGTGCAGAAATTGTTCACCAGCCCTGAAATCACCATGGAAGAAGCTTAAAATTTTGCATTTAACCTAATACTAAATCCATAGGTTTTCCAAACCTGAACCTCATAGTACAAAGCCATAACAGTGTTGTCCTCCTTTGTTCCTTTATCTTTTGTTGCTGCAGACGTTTAACCTGTAATCACCAAATGACGATCAGAAAGGTCAAGGCAACTTTTGCTTGCTGTTTACCTGACACAATTTTTGCTGAGTTGACATCATACACTGACCACGTTGTCAGCTAAAGATAAGTTTTTGTTCATCCACCGTTGTCAGCTAAGCATTCCCTTATCATTTTTCTCAGCTATTTGTTCGGGTATTTTTAAATTATTCAGGCCTGGGTTTGTTGAATCTTTCAGGTTACTGCTACCAAAAGAGATAAGGAAGTTTATTAAGTGTGCACGTACAATGATGTTGGAGGAAAAAAATAGATGTAGAGTGTTTGTGTAGCTTATCTTTATTCATGAAGCCCTTGAGGGTGATGGAAAAGGGTACCAGGAATCCACGCAGGCTGTTGACTCATCCAGCCATATTTAACTTTGTTCGTCCCGGTTGCCTCAACTAACGCACACATGAGGCTGTGCCAAGCCTTGTTCTTTGCCCACCTTGCATTATTAATGCTCCCACAAGGGCTGACGTTTGCACGCTGTTGGCTGAGGTGAGACTGGCACTGCTACCTCTCCGCTGAGCCCCGCGTTTGCAGTTGTGACATTGTGGCTCTGTGAATGATATTAGTACTGAGTAGGCACAGCTGGAGCAAAGCGGTAGCGAGTGTTTTCCAGTGCTGCCAATGGCTGTAATCCAGAAATACAGGCCTCTTTGAATTCTGATGTATTTAATTAGGGGTATAGTGATACATGCACGGATAGAAAAACAAACCCAACCGCTGTTACCCATAGTGTGGTTATACTGCGAGTTTTAGTATCTGTGCGTGTTTCCTTTCATAAAACTGAAATGAAAAAGCTTGCAAGATCTTCTAGGACTTATTCTTTACTGATAATTCTCTAGTGCTTGCCAATGCAGAGGGAAACTTAAAAACATGAATAGATGCAATGTAGGAACTCGGAGATGAGATAATTCCTCATAATTATTTAAAGCTAATCTCATGGATTTTGGAACCAGACTCTTTGCTTATTTGGGGCTCATGTCAACATGAACAGATTTATTTTCGTATGTTCTTTTTGACTGTTGCAGCGTGGTTTTGGAGAGTGCACCCGAACAACATGCCCGCTCAAAGCGAGGATGCCTACCTGCCTGGCGAGACCTGGTCTGCACCTGCTGTGGGCAAGGTGCCCCATGGCCGCGGGTCTGCGCCTATGTGGGGGCTCTCCTTGCCCAGCCTTTCCAAGTGGAATGTAGGCTGGCTGAGGCTTATTTCCCCCCCCCCTCTTTTTTCATCAGCAGCATTTGGCCTATTTATGTTAGGGAAGAGACAGCTGATCCTTTGGAAGCTTAAGTATTGGACAATTTATTTCCCTCCCTACTGTGTACTACTTTGGAATAGGTGATGACATTTTGACACGGGGTTTTCATAGCCAGGTTATGCCATGTGGGTAATGGGCATATGTAATGCGATATTCCTGTAATAAATTTGTGCAAGTACATTATGCTTGATTTCGTTCCGCTAAAGTCAGATGAGGGAGGCAGCAGTGTAAATCAGGACAATTCCTTCTAGTTTGGGAGGAACCTGGGGCTGCCAAACAACGCTACCTATCCAAGAGGAGTATTGCATCTGGGTACAAGGCATGAGCAAGTCTATTCAACAGGTTAATGCAAGATAAAGCCCTAGTCGGCTTGCTTCTCCCAAAAGAGTGCTGAAGGAAACCGAGCAGATGACCTCGATGTCAGTACAGTACTGCCAGCCTCAGGCTTCCCCAAATCACAGGACTAGCTTAGAAGTCAATGTGTTCATGGTGGGGGATAGCCCCCCAAGAGCTATCCCATAA
Source organism: Ibycter americanus (assembly GCA_035590275.1). Taxonomy (NCBI): domain Eukaryota; kingdom Metazoa; phylum Chordata; class Aves; order Falconiformes; family Falconidae; genus Ibycter; species Ibycter americanus. Next base: position 32,977,472 of record JAVJGI010000035.1, on the reverse strand, counting down.
CAACTGCTTGGTTCGGATTTCTAACCTTTCCCACAATGAGGTCTACAAATCTACTTTTTTTTTTTTTTAAAAAAAAAAGACAAATTGAGATTTGCTGATAACAGGCCTCCAAGGAAGACACAAAATATCCTGAGACTCGTGATTAAAATTGGGGTAGCTGGTAATGCGGCTATTATTAGTTCCGTATGTGCATTCCTTTGGGTTTAAAATATACCGGTACTTGTCAGAAATCCAGGTGCTTGGGCTATTGTGAATTTGAATTTAAGCAGCCCTCTTTTCCTTCGCCGTGGCTGATGCTGTCACGGTGTTAGCTGTTGCGGAGGGCTGCTGGCAGGCATGTGCACCGGATTATTTCAAGCCCATTTCTCTATACTGCTGCAATATTAGGTCTTCGAGGCACAAGAAGCAAATCTTTGCTTATCCTTCTTTCATCTCCGTCTGTTACTAATTTAAAATGACTGAAAAAGTCAATTTTTAATTAAAAGTGGAAAAACAACAGGGTCAATATACGTTAAGATGTATTAGGTTTAGGTCACACTTCACCCAGATGTCAGTGTTTCATGCTGAATCCTCAGTGGCTGCCATTCTTGAGCAGATCAGCGTGTCTTTAAGCAGTAATTCCACCTAATGAGGTGGGTAATTCATAGAAGAGGCAAGTGGTCAACCAGGCAAGTTAACGCGCTCTTTTTAATTGCCGTGAGAGCTGTTTACAAGATTGCACACGCCAGAGGGTTATGACATGACAGAAAACTTTGGAGAAGTGTGCTCCATGAAACAAGCCTATGGTTTCTCACAACAGCTGATATTAAAAAAAAAAAAGAAAAAAGGTAAAATAAGCTGTCTTTCAAACAGGTGCTAAGAACATATGGCTGCTGGTCTTTCGTGTTAAGCTTCCTGTAAAATGTATGAGGTTTCTCACCTTGCAGGAAAATGGCCCTGAAGAGCTTTGTGGAGATGATGCAGCTTGTATATGGAAGTGCTAACTATTGCATATTAATGGCTTAATTTGTCATTAGGTGATTAGTACAGTACACCCCTGTAGTGACAACCAGATGTTTGTCACATCCCCACTAGCAGATTTTTGCCTATAAGGTGGCGGGGAGGAAGGGAGAGCAGTGAAAGTTTGCCCTGGAGGAAAACAGCTACTTGGTATTAAATAATTATGAACAAACTGCTGGAAGAGCGTGTGCCTGCCTCCCCCTTCAGAGCGAGCGTGCTCCCGAGCCGCCGGTGCGACACCCCCCTCCCGCCCCGGATCCTGCCTGCAAATTAACAACAGACAGCATTGATTATAGGGAAAACGATAAAGCCTGAAATGAGTCCGTATGGATCTGAGCACTGCTTGCCAGCCGCAAAAATAGTTGTTTCATGTGGAATCAGGCCCTTCAGATCTGGCCTGACAGCGAAGGACAGCGAGCAGTTCTGATGTGGGTGGCTGTCATCAGTTGGAATAACCTTGATATCCTACTAAACAATTAATAAGGTCAAGATGCCCTCGCAGTGTCCCTCCCTGCCCACCAAGGCGATGGCCCATCCTTTAACTCTCCTTCTGCCTCCAGCAGCCGTCAGTCAGCCCCGCAGGGCTGTGAGTTCAGGCGCCGGGGGACGGCACAGCTCTTGCTGCTGTGACATTATGGCTGGTATAGGAATGATGGCTGCTGCCATCAGTATTCAAAATGTTTGTCTACAAGCTGAGCGACTCATTAATTACAGGCTATAAAATGCTACTTTGCTTCTCCTGCCCCCTCCCCCCCCCAACTTAATTTGCAGGCATTTAACTCAGCCTTCTCCAGATAATGCATGGATGCAGACAACGAAAGAATACTCGGTAAAAATCAATGTTTTAGCTCTGTCAAGTTGCCTCATCCCTGAAATGACCCCTCAGGAGCACAGGTGTGATATAAAGCAAAGCTAGGGGGATGTACTGTCATGGACAGGTTCTGATGGATAAGGATTGCTTCTGATGCTGCTCTTCCTGCTTCCTTACAAGTGGGATTATTCTTTCATTTACATGCAGCTAAAACTTGATCTTGTGGATAATTATCTATATTGAATGTCTCCATACAGAACTTTTTCTTTTTATTTTGCCTTGAGTATCTCCAACCATGGAGACCCCACAGCATCTCTAGGCAACCTGCTCCACTGTTTGACCCCTCTCACAGTATAAAGGCGATTTGTGTGTTTAGATGGAATTTCACATCTTCTAATTTGTGCCCCTTTTGTCCTGTCCTGTCACTGGACACCACTGAGAAGAGCCTGGTTGCTTCCTCTTTGCTCCCACCCATCAGGTATTAACAAGCATTGCTAGGACCCATGCCCCCCCGCCCTTCTCTTCTCCAGGCTGAACAGCCCCAGCTCCCTCAGCCTGCCCCTGTGTGGGAGATGCTCCAGCCCTTTCCTCGTCTTTGTGGCCTGGACCTGCTCCAGTAAGCATGTGCCTTGTACTGGGGAGCCCAGAACGGGACCTGGTACTCCAGGTGTGGCCTCATGGGCATGGGGTGGAGAGGAAGGATGACCTGCATCACCTGCCCTGTGGGCAATGCTCCCAGTGCAGCCCAGGGTGCTCTGCTGGCTCCTGGGCAGCGTTACTTTGTGGATGAATTTCTTTTGCTGCCGCCGCCGCTGCTTCTTTCTACTTCTATGACTTTTTCTGGTCTGGATGGAATAAAGGGTTTTGTTTGTAACTTCCCCATCCCTCACCCCGCCATCCTCATGTTTATTTTTGCTGTAAGCCTTCTGCAGCCACTGGGCCTGGTTACCAGCCCTGATAGAGCTCAACTCCGCCGGAGGCGATTCTAGACGTAGGAAGTGATGGCAGGACACGCAGGCAAATCACGGTCACTGGGAGAACGGAAGGGGCAGCTTCTGAGTGATTTTGTATCGTGCTTTTTTTCTTTCCTGTTAAGCTAAGGGAAATTACACAATATGGTTGATGCTTATTGAAGGAGCTTAAAACAAAGGAGAGGGAAGGGGGGAAGATAATTCTTCTCTACGAATAGCATCGTTACTCAGAAACTTTGAATGCTGAGGTTTGTCCTCACAAAACCCCCTCGCCTTACGATGTGTGCGTGCTGTCTAACCTGAAAAAAGTGTATAGGTATTCCTGCAGTAAACCCAGAAAGTCTAGTCAGAGGTGAATGCTGAGATAAAATATTGCCTTCAAATATTCTTTATGGATTCTTAGATGAACAAAAGGTACTAAAGTCAGCAAGCCTTTATTTATTACCTCTGATGTGCAGTTGTGTTAGCTGTGCACAGGAAGAGTTCGTGCTGTTAAGTCTCCAGATTCAGAGCCTCCATCCCCACGGGGCTGTGCTGCTGTCTGTTCAAGAGAAGTAACTCCTTAAGGTGAATGTATATTTTTTTGAATCTCCACCTTATCAGACAGATCAAAGCAAAAGCAGCTTTACTTAGTCTTTCTTTACTGAAAAACTGTAGCTTCATTTCCAGTGCCTGCTATGATTCCTCTTGGGTTGCCAGACGTATATATTAAAACAGCATGTCATAGAGAGATGGTAGTGCATGTAGGATACAAAAGGGATACGGAGACTTGAATGTACCTAACAAACATCTGCTTAATTCACTGCTTATCCAAAAAAAACCCAAACACCACCAAAACCTCAACGCTCTGTGCTTGTTTATCTGAGAATCACAGGCTTGTTCAGGCTGGAAGGGCCAGCTGGGGCAGATTGCCCAGGACCGTATCTGGTTGAGTTTTGAGCAGCTCCACGCGTGGAGAATCTATCAGCTCTCTGGGAAACCTGTTCCTATGTTTGACCACCCTCACAGCAAAAAATAAATAATTCTTATGGTTTCCAAGAGGAGCAGAGGGAGTAAAAAGACTTTTGTTCTTCCTGCTTCCGTAGCAGGTTTCATGCGTTGCCAATGTGGTAGGCAAGTTGATGTCCTGTTTGTTTCTTGAAGTATAAAGTGCAAAGGTAGGTCTGCTGATGGTTAGGGAAGTATAGTTAAAAAGTAGTACAAAATCCTTGAGGCTAAGCAAAGCGCTTGGAAAACTGTGTGAGAGGTATTATATGTAAATAGGAGGTTTTTTTCTGAATGGATTTTGAGCTAGATTTAGGGGAACCAGGCTGACTTCAGGTGCAGTTGAACAGAGGTAAATAGACTGAACAGACAAACTGTTCGTGTCCTTTAAGATAAACCCCTGGCAATATTACCTGTAGTTGTAACCTTCAAAATGGGACAACAGATGCTCAAAGAAGCTTTTCCAATCTAATATATTCTTCTATGTGCTAATCCCTCTCATTTACTAATAGTACTTTAAAAAAAGATGACTAAAACCACGCAACTTTCCCCCTGTGAGAAATACCAGCTTCAACTGAGAAATCCTTATGTCCTTTAAGGAATAAATCCCTTTCTTTTGTATTGTTTTGGATTTTGGGAACAATGTATGGCTTGTTTTCATATCCCATTTCCATTCATTGTCTATCAATCCTGTGAACTTCCAAAGAGGAGAGGAAAAATGTAGTTCCATTCTTTCAGGTCATTTTGTACAACAAGGTTGATTTGCATCTGGCTTCTTGTTGAGGATGGCGATGCTCCGATGCATTGTAAATTTATCAGGGCACATTTAATGAACTTGTGCTGCTCCAAGCCAACACAGCCCTATTGTTATCAAGGGCATTGCAGCAGGGATCTACCGCAGCTGAAATCTGGACTCGCCTTTTATTAAATAGATTGCCATGTCCCTTGACAATGGCTATCAAAAGCTTATTCTTCGAAAAACAAAACATAGTGTCATTTGTGTGTCAATGGCAGCATATGCTGCTTGCATTTCAAAAATCCTCAAAGTGTTCAAAACTGCCACCTTTCTGGGTGAGAAAGTTGTGCTGACACATACAACGCTTGCAAACTTCCCTGTCTTGGAAACATCTTGATGTCCTTTATGTGTGATGGGCTTCATTTTCCTGTGCTCCTGGTATTTCCAGGCACATCACAATCTGGCGCACTGAAATGTTCGTGTATGGGAGGAATTTATCTCTCTTTTTTTTTTTTTTTTTTTTTTTTAAACTTTTGAATTTATCTGCTTTTGGATTTATCTACTTTTGAATGATAGATAGGTAGCATGAGACAAATGGCTGAGGTGGAGTCAGGACCAACTGCTTGGAAGTATTTTGAGTGTAAATGTACAGCAAAGAAATGCTTTATGGGGTTTTATTGTTTTTTCTCCTGTATAGGAACAGGACCCAGTTTCAGTCCCGTTACTCAGCAGGTACAGGCAGGAGCACCGCTGCTGTATTTGTAACAGGACCAGAGGGTCAAATGAAAGATGGGAAACTATCACAAGCTCCACTGTAAGGTGGAAGGAATAGGATGACTTTTGTGAGTTGCCCACCCCCCCCACCGCCAGTCAAACTGGTTTTTGCTTTTTGCTCTGGTGAACTTTTAAGGTGAGAACGGTTTAAGCAAAGTTAACTAGCCAGTTGGTTCTAGTAATCTGCATCATTTGTCTGCCATAGCTCTGCTGTATCATTTTTGTCCTTCTCTGTGCCGACCCTCTTCCCCGCGAGCTGTAAAATCACAGCAGCCAGCCAGCAGATTTCCATCGAAGCTCTAGATGGTTTTCCAGGGAAGCTGTACAGGCGGCACTGTGTCTAATCACAGAGCGAGAGGCAGCCGGAGCAGCGCGGTCCGCTGGCACCGCGGGAGCGTTGAGCCCCTGCCTGGCCGGTGCGGGGAGGGCTGGGTACCGGGCAGGATGGGGTGCACAGTCCTTCGTTCCAGGCGCTTTGCTTCAGTCACATGAAGGTGCTGCCTGGTTCCCAGTGGGCAGGAAAACTTCCTCCAGCACAATCGTGCTGTTTATGTGACATTAGGACTCTACTGATGTAGCTGAGCTGGCCTTACGTTTTCAGAAAGATTCAGAAGTGATAAACTAGAGAGAATGAAAAACATAACGGCAAGTAAAAAAAAACATGCGAGTGTCTGCAGATCCAGATGGAGCAATACCTGGAATGTGTCTTTCCCTGGCAGTATGAGCAGCCAGTGTAGGTCTCTGCTGTATTTTCCAGATGCTTGTGTCTCTGTTATATGACTGAATGGGAAGAATGGCCTCGGAAGGCAGTATTACAGGCATTGAAATGCTTTGTGTTTTGTCTAGGACGGTGCTTCCTATGACATATTCCTGATGCTTTTCCTCCTGTGGGCTGGGCTACTTTTCACGCATATATTCCATCCATAGCTGTACAGGAAAGGAGCAGAAGGGACCGCTGCAATCCTTCAATCCTGCTAGCAACCCTGAGCCAGAAGTTCATGTTGCCGAGCTGCTGAGAGGCAGGTTAGCTCCATGTGGTGTCTGAAAGCCAGTGGCGGATCGGCTGGGTGAAGCCCTTGCCACGAAACAGCGGGAAGCTGTGTCGCTTGCTCAGCTTGATGAGGCACTTCCCGCTTCAGTGGGGATTTTGCTGAATGCTGACACAGAATACAGCTAGCTTGTGCGTTCAGAGAGACATCTTCTAACAGGCTAATAAATGCATGGCAAGGGTAATTCAGCCGCTGCTAATAGATGATGTCAGGGCTATAGAGAAATGTATATCAGTCTAATGTATGTATGCATTCAACATATGAAATTAAAAAGTGTCACAGAGTCAAGTCTGTGTGTGGCTGTAAATACAGAGGAGAAAGATGAAGGTGGGGATATATGAAAGTCAAGTCTCTCTCCATCATTAGTTATAGTCTAGCAGTGCCATTTCCCGACTGCTTCTGGAGAAAAACCTTGGAAGGTGAGGGAGCACCCGGGGCATTTACTGCAGAGCAGGGCTCAGTTTGAATAACAACAGTATCCAAACATGCAGCGTAAAAATCTTCTTTGTGATCTGCATCACACTTAGAAAATCATTTGTGTGACTCCTCGTTGTGAACCTCTAGATTGCGGCGAGCAGTATTGATGTGTGGCACAGAAAATGAAAGGCAGAGAACAAAGACAGTGCTGGTGAGAAACGGATGAGAGGGGAACAGCAGGTAATGAAGAGGAACACAGCAGATAGGAGGCTTTAGATCATTTAAGGGATAATAGATGAGAAAGATAGTTCACTGCAGATAAATGTGGAATAATGATGACTTTGATGAATCCTTTTCACTCCAGACCCTGTGTTTCACAAAACAGGGCTTTAAAAAAAAAAAAAAAAAAACCCAACAAAAAACCAAACCCAAAACCTAGGAGTCGAGAGGCATCGCTGTGTGTGCTGTTAATGAATAACGAACAGGAGGAAGATGAATCTCTGCATGTGGGATGGTGCTGCTGGTAGGGATCTTGAGCCAGGATACTTGAGAGCAGGGTAAAACAACAAGGAAGGCAGGCAGGGGGGAAGGTGAACCCCAAAATAAAATGTTTAGCTACCGAAAAAAAAAGAGAACAGTTTGGAATAGTATACTTGTGTATGTGGACTTTTGATGTCAAGATAACATACAGAAATGAATTGGCCCTGGAAGGGTTTCTTTCAATTTATTACTGGTGGTTGCATTTGGAAGCAGCGATATTACGTGTATTTAGAAGGCAGGTTTTGACTTTAATTCTCTTCCTTTATCGGGGTGGGGAGAGGAGCGTCAGAAACTAGAGGGACAGGTCACACTAACGCTGCTGACCCAGCTGTCCCTGTGCTGGTGGCAGGAGTGCAGAGCCCCCAGCTGCGCCCCTCTGGGTGAGTCCCACTTGCTGACACATGCCAGGGAGAGCCCATGGCCGTATTTATTTTATTTTATTTTTTTTCCCATCTCCGCTGCCTGCTAGTGCGCAGGGATTTCACACTGCAGCACACAGCGTGTTGTTACGGCGGCAGGACTGCTGGCCATTTTCCTTGCTGGAAGACTGGGAACTTCTGGGAGCTGTATTCTAGCAGTGACGCATCTATATACGTGCCAAAATCCTGTCGTCTTGCTTGGTGCGTGTTGCTGTGAGGAAGGTGCTTCCTTCAATACTCACTGCTTTTTCTGAGGCTTTCTCAGCCCAGCAGAGATGTGGGGAATACAGGGCAGAATTCCTCCCGGAGCTGTGGGAGCCAGCATAGCTTGCAAAGCTCCCGAACCACTTATAGCTCTCGGGTCAGACTAAGGCTGACAAGGTTCCTAGACCTGTGATCCATGGCAGGGAGCGCTTTTGTTTGACATTAATTTCTTTGGGGGAAGAGAGAGTTTAGCACAAACAGCCAAGAGTTGAAAAAGATGATGTAGCTGGATTATTATTATTTTTTTTTTTTTAAGAAAATTTTTAGCCAGTTAGACTTATTTCCCCTAGAAACAACAAATATTCACAGAGGAATGTCAATATTTCTAACCTTTGTTCCAGTTTAGGGTGCAAGCTGAGTTTGTTCCAAAATACTGGAATTTTCCGAGGAATGAGAATTCCAGGTTTCACAGGGTGGTGTTGCAGTTGTCTATCGGCTGAGCTCACGGCGAGCGCCGTGCGTTCCTGGCAGTCCTTGCAGCTCCCTCCCTACTGCTTCCCCTTTCCTTTCTGTTCCCGTGCTGCTCCAACACTTGCTACTACTGCCCAGTGAGATGCTTTCTTTTCTTCCTAGTTTTTCCTATAGCCTCAACCCCTGCACATTCAAACCTTCTGTGCCCTCATGAATGGTATGAGCTGACCTTGTCCCACTTGGAACTGAAAGCTCGTCTGGGTGTGCTCATATCCCTGCTGGTTTCTCCTGCTGCTATCATTCTCAGTGTTTTTTCCTATCCTAAATTACACGGTATGTCAATACATTAAACTCCATTGGAAGATGCTGAGGACTTGTGTGAGGGGACCATGGTGCTGTGGGGTGATGAGTCAGTGCGGCCGTGCCACGTCCGTTGCCGGTGTGAGCTAAGCCAAATTCAGCGCTATTAATTTGATTGCGTGTCTGAGAGCAGAAATGACTTGACTTTGCAAACATCCAGGGTGGTTTAAGATGTAGCTGCTTCTGGGACATGTTAAAACCATTTGCTGGTTATTCCTAGTCCTGTCATATTAGAGCTGGCTGATCTCTCTGGCTCTCCCTATCTTTTTCAGGGCAAACCCAGCTGCTTTAGGCTAATCTCCAATTACGCTGGCTGAGTTAAACCGGACAGCTTTGGATGAAGCAGGTTAAAGTACAGTCACATTTCCCAGCTGAGGAGTAGGGATGGCAGTAACTTCTAGCCTGTGGTCAGGGATATGAACATTTGGGACACCCAGAAGCATACAGTTCAAGACTTTCTAATTTTCAGTCAGACAAGAAAACGGGAATGGGACTTATTTTTTTTTTTTCTGCCTGACTTTGTCAGCTTTTTGACTGTCTGCTTGCATGAATAAGGGGCAGCTTTGGATGCTCGGATAACACTTTGACTTGCTGATCTGTGCTTAGACTTGAAAGCCCGGATCTAAAATTTAAAATATTCATCTAAAAAAAGAAGTAACAAGATGGATGTTGAGTGTCTTTACATTTTGAAGTCACTGAATGTGTGACCTGTAATTCTGTCACACTTGGCTCTGGGGTCACTGAAGCTTTCTGCTTGGTGGCAGATTAAAGTTCAGAGCTGAAGCAGAAGAAGGGATTGTGTCTTTGCCCTGTGTGGAAACTTAATGATGAAAAAACTTCCCCAGCTCCTACTGAAACAAATGAATTTAGTTGGTAAGTGCAGGAGCAGGCTCTGGAGATGTGTGATACAGGCTGGGAGGGTTTGAAGCCCCATGTCATCCAGTTCAAAGTTTAGCAAACTGCACCAAGGCTTGATTGTTTTAGGATTCTCTTTTGAAGTGTAGATATCTTGTAATTTATTCCTGTGACGTTTTCCACAATGGTGGAATTTTAACTTCGGAGACCGCAGTGCCTACAGGTGCTTGGAAAAACATCTGACACTGACTTGAAGGATTCATGGTAACGTGGCTTGAGTTCTGGTCAAGACTGTGTGTACTTGTGTGGCAGAAGTTCTCAATCTCTTCTGAGCGTGGCTACAATTTGTTCCAAGACAAGCATTAGTAAAACCTTTGTGCCGATATTTTGGAAATAAGTTTTTTGGTTTTTTCTTTACCTTTTTACATCTAAGTTTGATGGTTATGTTCTATAAAGCTCAACCACAGACTGAAAGCAGATAGTGTGGAAGCAAATATATCTCAAAACTGATATGCTCGGAAACACAATTTTCCCAGACTCATAATGTCAATGCAAACCAAAGCCTTTTTACCATTTAGGTCAGGTGATAAGTGGAGTTATAAAAGTAACATATCCCATTTTTTCAGCATAGGATTTGCAAATCGTGTGACGATACAGAACGCCCTTGTGGTTTGCTAGCTAGTCTCCATTTGCATTGCGCCTCAGGCCTGGCTGTGTTACTCACTCTGTGAATCTCTTTACTTCTACGTATTTTAGTTGTCTTCACCGTACAGATGCTGAGAGGCTCTAGGAAGTTTTGTAGAGTACTTGGGGGTTTAGATTCTAAGAAGTATTAGAAAACTACAGTTATTTGCAACACTCACTGGCTTTTATGTATGCAGTTAAATGTCTGTATTATCAAATGAATGGTGTAAACATAAGCTTTTTGTCTAATACACATTGTTAGAGTAGAATGATGTATCATTGTGCCTTACAAATGAGGAATGATAGTTTAACAAATTGCAGTTCAACCAACCACAGTTAAGTTTATGCATAAATGCATATTAGAACTAATAATCTTAAGTGCGCCTTATCCTACAAATGATCTTGGAGCCACATGGTTTGTTAATGGTAACTGCTGTTTATAGGTGCTTCTGGCATCAGAGCATGGGGAGCCAAGCTAAAAGGTTTTAGTATGCCTTTGTGCATCTGAGCTGTATGAAAGATGACTTGACTTCAAAAGATGCTTCTGTACAGCTGGTAAGAGAACTGTGCGCATTTCTCTAAATCATCCCGGCGCAGAGACTGAACAAGAATACTTCCCCAAGAGACTGCAACTGAAAGAAGAAACTAGTTCTGTGTAAGCAAGAAAAGCTTGGCCAAGGTCTGACTGAAGCAGGAGAGGAACTCTTTAAGACAGCAAGAGAGAAAACTGTCTCCTCTCTAGCAAACTTCCAATTTAATTTAATTTAAAAGAAGGAGGTGCGCTTAATGACTTTCAGTAGTGACTTGAAATCTTTATCAGCGATTGGGTTGATAGAGTATCTGTTCGTACCTACCGAGATTGCATTTCCAAGCATTTAAAAATAACTAAACATGGTTCTTTCTCTTGCACTTTCTCTCTCTTCATAAAAATTCTTTATATATCTATTTATCTTCCAGAAGGGCAATGATTTGTAAGGAAGCTCTGTACAATCAGTTGAAAAAAAGAAGCTTAGCTAAGATGTGTGAAGGAAAAGAAGATGGGGACTGAGCAGATCACTTGTCTCTGTGGTGAAGAAAATAGAGCTGAGAAACTCAAGCTTCCAGTTCATAACCCAAACAAAATCCACTTCCCATCTCCGTATGAAGCTAGATTGGAAGTTGTCCAGTGACATTCAAAAAGAGGTGCCTCCACCACTGTAGGAGCCATGTATATCAAGTAGCTATGCATCCAGCATAGTATTTTTCCCATTTACTTTTTTTTTTTAAGTTAAAAGTGTTTTCCTGGGACGTCAGAGTGTGTGTGTGCTCCTGTGGATATACACCCACTTTTATTAGACAAACCTTAGACCTTCCTACCGTAAAGTTCTAGCTTTAAGCACATATCGGTCCTTCGTTCTTTCCCCCACCTGTTGAACTAATATTAGTTTGTGCAGTCTGTTCCCTGGGTGATACGGTATTAACGCAGAGCCCTTCCATCTTAGCTTCTTCCCTCTTGCTATCACTCTTGCTTAATATATATTATCGGTGCAGTGTACTTCTGGTTCGTAGGTGTCAGCATGCCATTCAGTGCCATAAACATGTAGCGTTAATTCCAGAATAAGCTATTCCCACCATAAAGAGCTAACTTGCAAGGAAAAAAAAAAAAGATCAGACAAAATAGCAAATCGTATTATTAGTAAAGAAAAGTAGCAGAACAAAGTCTTTTCAAGGGATCCCAGAGGGCTGGAAGACCCCTGTTAGAAACACACAGCCTGTAAAATGAAATCAAGAGAAGAGCGAGTAGCTCCCATAAAACCATTAAGAATAAAGCTGTTAAGTAGCTGCAGAGTCACTGCAAGGGCTTTGTCCCAGGGGCCCTGTGCTGTGCTTTTTGCCTGAATTTCATACTCAGGGCACTCAGCTTAGAATGTTTTGCCTTAATCCAGTCTTGACTGATCCAACAATGGACTTAAGTATTAGTAAAAAAATCAAGCAGGGCGGGAGGTATAGCTATGCATAAAGACTTGCTGTTTTGCAATGCAATAGAAGTACTAAAGAGTTCAGTAGCAAAGTAAGATAAACATAATCCTGCATCCTGGAGGAGGCAGAACCTGACAGTGATTTTTTACCAAAGTATTGTGATTTTTGAAAATGAGAAGTCAGAAGGTTTTGATCAACTGCAGTTCATGAATGAGTAAAAGAAAGAAAGCTATTTCTGTCTGGTTGTATTTCTTGCAGGGAGGAATGGCTCTGGCTATGCCTGCCTTTCAGGGCAGAATATTGTTGACAGAAAGATGTCGCGTTCTTTTGGTAAATGTAATAAAACTGCAACAACTTTATTTCCCATATGTATCAGTGAAAGTGGAACAAAGAGCTCCATGCAAGGTTTGATGAGCTGCCACTTTTTGAGTTTGGGATTCTGTCTCTTGCCCAGTTGAGCCGATGTCATAGCGCATGCTATTTCATACGAGATCTTGAAACTGAGCTGTTGAAATGTGGTGTACAGAAAATACACACCTTGGCGTCTATGTTTTATAGCCACCGTGAAGGTCAGATGAGATTCTGGCGAGCCTTCTCTGAGCTATTTCTGTTCTTTGTTGCATAATACCCCTGTGCTTATCTATTTATTGTTCTATTGTATTGTTTACTATACTATTATTGATTGAAATTAGCCGGGACAGAATGGGAGGGGTTTAGTATCCCAACTGAAGTCTTTGCAACTTTGAATTTTATACTGATGAAAATGGAGCCACAGCCATGAATGCCTTTAGGAAATAATGATGCTCTGGTGGAGGTATCTTTCTATCAAAGGGAAAAATCAGCTCTTTCATTGCTCAAGAATCCTTATCAGTCCTTAACATTAGCAAAGCAGCCAGCACATCTCAAAAAAAAAAGAAAAATAAAAGGAGGAGGCACAGAAGTGTAAGAGCTCTAGGTGCAACAGGCATTACTTTTTCCTAATTAATAGAAAAGAAATAGATATTAACGGTATTTTTGTTACAGGTAAAGGTGATAAAAGATTTGTTCATGGGCTAAGGGGAGATGAAGTTTGGTTGGGCTGTTCTTTGCCTCCTGGCCCTCACCTCTGAACTGCAGCTCCTCACAGTAATGAGCTCTGCTGCTGATGCTGTGGGATTCAGCGTGCCAGGCATGATGCAGCGCCCTGCTTGTGTGCTTCTGTAACCTCAAGCTTGTCTTCTAGGGGTAAAGTAACCAGAAGTTTTCAACCAGTTCATTCTCTTGCTACGTTCAGGTCTACTGGACAGCTGTTCGGGCTTTAATCTGTGCCTGAGATGTGCTGGGAGCAGAAGTGGAAGTTTCCTTTGGAAGCACTGGAAGTAACATTAGTCTGAGTGGGGGCCGAGGATGACATCTCCTGAGCGGTTACGAAAATTCTGAAGGGAAATAGCGTAGGGCTGCGCATCTAGACCTTGGTTAGAGCTGTTGGCAATATTTGTATTGTCAAAACCTGAAATGTCAGAGCAGGAATCTCTGCCTGTTGCAGGAATTGTAGGGATATCTTAAAAGCACCTCCTGGTTTCTTTTCAGCGGTGACTATTTCCTGCAGTGTTGATGCGAAATGCAAGACTTTTAGCATCTGCTTCTTCTCAGTTGGTGGTCTATCCTTATTTTCTGGTTTTAGCGCTCTATTCTTTTGTATTTTCTCAGAAAGGCTTTTCCTTGCATGCTGCTGGTGAACACCTGGGTGTTACCTGGGCTGCATCCTCCCAGATGGCTCCAAACCCTGGACACTGGCATTAGGTATTTTCAGAGAGGAAATGATTTCACTTATTTCAGCTTTTCTGGTAATGAATTATATCTAGAGTTACAAGCTGAGAATTGCCTGCCCTGAATAGTCCAAACTTTGATCTTAAGCTTTTTTAGCTCTTATTCCTGTGGAGTGCAGCTATATTGCTGCCTCACGCTGATAACCCCGTTCCACATAAAGGACTCAACCTGAATAATCAGTTTCCTAGAGATGTATCAAACAAGCTTTACCTAAAAAATTCACATTGGAAAAAGGGTAAAAAAAATTATAAAATCTCACACTGGTAAGTGTTTCAAATTAGGAGTCATAAGGGTGTGGATATGGGGATGAAGAGAGTATTTTCCTAGTGGCTTGCTAAATGAGCCCTGCCGGGATGTCTGTGGCGTTTGGTCCTATGGCACATGGAACGTGTGTGTTTGGATATGTTGACGACCCAGACGGTTGTAAAAATTTTCTAGGAGATAACCTTCCATCCTGTAGAAGGGAATTTACTGACTGTAGTTCAGAGAATTTTATCTACTCTGAATAGGACCAAGGTGTTCTGCTGTCCACGCGTTTTCATGGCATGAGCAAAGATCTCGGCTCAGTCTAGGTAAAGAGAGGAGAAGTGTTTATTTATTGTGTAGTTATTCCCTTAAGACAGAGCCACAAACTAGTATTGGAGGTTTAAGTGAAGCAGTGTACAGCTAAGATTGTATTTTTACAAGTGGATGCGGCATGGACTGAAGGATGTGCTTTTAAATGATAGAGGTCGGAGGTACTTTCTGGCTTATGAACTGGGGACTCTCAGCTGAGGCAAAATTCCCATTTCATTCATGGATGAATGGGGAATAATTTTTGTAAGAGGATAGTCATGTATGAATCAAATGTTTTTCTTCTCACTGACAGGACAGTTTTATAATTACAGATGGGCCATGCTTCAGCTGCCTTGTGCCCTCAGCAGATGACACTGAATATTAGTGGTCCTGCCCTGTCTGCAGCAAGCGGTTCGATGCTGCGCTTCTGCAGAACGGCTGCTGTTCTGGAGCCTTACGCTGCTAAATGGAAGTCTTTGTGACTTGCAAATTAGATCCCCAGTGCTGCAAGTCATGCTAGAGTGATTATTTGTACTACAGCAAAATAGGAATAAACTTGTGACAATGTGGTTTCTTTTGCATATTGTCTGTGTCTCAAGACGGCAGCTAGTTTAGGATGAGGTATGGGGAACAAGTGTTTTGGGACTTCTAGAAAATGCTGACGTGTGACAGAAGGGGAAGGCTTAGGGGTACTCATGATGATGCAGTTGTGGGAGACAAGGTAGATAATGCAGAACTCTTAAAATGACGATCCTCCAAAACAAGCAAGTCTTTCCAAAGGGGCTATGGGAGAGGAATGGTGGTGTGGACCATCTGTGGCAAAAGGTGATCTGTGATGGGCCTCAGAAGAGATGCTCCAGTGCCGGGAGCACGGTCCAGGACCACAAGGCAGGAAAAGGAAAATGCAGGGAGAGGCAGTGGGTGAACGATGAGTAGAAAACTGATTGCTGGTGACAGACACTATTGCAGCAGGAGCAGCATTGGGCTGCAGCTTTGTAAGTGTCAGCAAGGACCTTTAACCAGAATGCTGGACGCAAGGGGCTGAGCAGATGCTAACAGCTTCAGTATTGACGTGGAACTGCAGCCTTAATATCTTTGTAGAGTGAAGAGAAGCTTGCGTTCTGGCTGTTTAAAAAAAAATAAGTGACCTTTCATTTTACAACCCACCTTTAAATCTGGAAAAAATCGCACGCTTCTGCTTTTTATACTCTACTATAAACTGTGGAAGTACCATCCCCTCCCCTTTTCCTGAGTCTTTTTCATGTCAGAGCCCTCTTCTGTGAACAGACTCTTGCCCAAAGCATGGGAAGCTCCTTGCCACCTGCTTGCTTTACCCCTGCCGTTGACTGTTCTGGGCTCTTTACCTAAGCTGCTAGCTGGATCTTTCAGCCTCCTGCCTCCTGGTGGGTGATGCCATCACAGGAGCAATGAGGCGTGTGATACAGCAAGAACGTGGGTACAATCAGCAATAAGGTCTGTCTTCCTCTTCAGCCCCTTAATTTTGTTTGCTCTCCTTCCACACATTAATTTTGTTTTAATTAATCTGAGTCAGTGAAATATGATTTTTTTTTTTTTTTTTTTTTCCCTCCGTCCTGCTCCCCCGCCGGTGTTCTGCCCAGCCTGTTGATGGACATGGGATGGAAGAAAGGACGGCTGAGTAGCTCTCAGGCATGTCTGCTGATTTTTTTCTTAGAAGAGGCTGTTTTGGCTCATCAGAGCTGGAGCTCCTGAGCCGCCGTTTCCCTTTCCCAATGTGACCAGAGTCCACCAGAGCCACCGTGCGCTCCCGCCCGTCAGCAATGCCGGTCTGCAGAGAGCCGTGCTGCTTGTCAGACTCTCTGCATGGGGATCACTGCCACTCAAATAAAATTGGATTCTTTTATTTGAAAGGGCTGCCACGTACCTGGTGGCTCCAGAACCTGCTGAGAATGCTGTCAGCCGACTCCTAGCGAGCCAGCCACCCTGGCTGCTTTATGCAAGTCTGCTTGGAATATCATAAAGTGTTTGTTTCGGAAGGTACTCCTGAGTTACTGATAACCAAATGGTTATATGCATACTCTTGTATGCAATACATCTTTCTCCAGCTCCCACATCTGAAGCTTTATTTTAAAGTGCGGTAAGGTCCATTTGCACATATGTGCTCAATTCTAGTAGCTTGAAGAAGCCCTGGTGTAAACCATTGTTTCTCTTACTGCACTGGTTTATTTTTTTTTTAAATCTCCTTTTCTTCCCTCCTCTACTTTTCCCAATAGAAGTGGAGATAATGGACATGAAAGTGTCCTGAGTATTTGTACAAGCCTGGCTGCTGACCCTGGGTGAGCATTGCTTGGCTACTCATCACCACTAATATTAGCTAAACCAGTTAACAATGAGTATGGAGATGCCAATACATATTGAGATCAGGAGCTGTGATGACAACGCAGCTCTTGCCGACCTTTCCCACAGCACTGGGAACCTGCATTTTTCTGTTCACCTGTCGTGCCAGCTCCTTTGGACTCGCACACATTATTTGTCTTTTACTCTGTGCTATCTGCTGTGATTGGTGCTGGAAAGGTGAAATGCAAGTTCTTCCCACAGACCTCTACAGAGCAGACCGATGATTGTGCAGGATAAGCTCTTTAGACAAGGACTAGGTCTTGACTACAGACCCTTCATTGACAGCAGCAGTCTTGCTTCTTGGCATAAAACCTTTTGGCTTGGTCTTTTGGATGATGATGAGTGAAGAGGACGAGCACTTTGAGTAAGGCACAAAAGGAGAAACCGAGGTAGCTGACTGAGACAAGGTCTAAGTCCTCATGTCACACCTCTATGAATGTCAAAACCTCTAAGTATGCTTTTCTGGTTCGTACAGAGTATAATTTTCAAGGCATGTTCAAGGAGTTAGAAGGACACTCTTGTCTTTAATAAAGCAGCGCTTTTGAGATGTGAGGGTCAGGATGTTCTGTTACTGCTTACGAAATAACATAATTTGGCCTTAATGCAGCAACTGGATGCAGAGCATTCAGTTGTACACCTACGGCTGAAGACATGCTACTGCTGTTAGAGCTATGGTTTTAGTGCTTACATGTCTTAAAAACCAAACTTGCTCAGGATGATTATTTGGAAGAGTGGCTAGATGAGGATAAAGGCAAAAGAAATGTTGGGATGGGAAAATAATAGAAAGCAGTTAACTTGGGTAACACTCCTCACTCTGGTTTTTCTCCACTGCTCTGCGCTGATGAATCACATTCTGCTCACAACCGCTTCCACCTGGAAATGAAAAGAGTAGAGCCACTTCTTTATGGCACTTGTAAGTCATTTGTCTGGCTTAGAGGTCCCTAGGTTTTTATGATCTCTATAAATGCAATCTTTGTATTTTGTTTTTTCCTTGCTCCTCTTTGATATGACACTGTTTCCTCCAGGGATTGACTTTTTTTGCTATCTATTGTCCAAGTTGACTGTATTTGTCAACAGTTAGTTGGAACAGTTCTTCCAGTTTGAAATTCAATGTTTCTCTTTATGCTTCTTTGTCTTATTTTTATTTTAGAGTTCTCAATCCTAACTGTGAGAGTGGCTGTAGTTTTTTTAATGGTTGCTTATTGTTTTTACATTCCTATTAGACTGTATCAGCTGCTGCTGCCCTTAAACTTGACCAGGATGAATTTGTTATACACCCCCTGTTTCTTAAGCATTTCTTCTTTCTGTACTGGGCTTTTCCCTACATCAGTGAGGCAGAATTGTACCTCCGTAGTTGTCTTACATTAGCTCAAAGCCAAGCTTCCAAACATCAAAATCCTTTGTGTTCTTCCTTCAGTTCTTACTGTCTCTGGGCACTGAATATCAGATAACATCTCTCTGTGGGCTCGGTGTGATCTCTTACCATCGCTGCCCTTAGCATGCTGTTAGACTAGCAAAGTAAACGACAGAATTTGTTGGTTACTTTCATGTTGCAGACATTGCTTTATTATGTAGACCAGCCAGTGAGTGCGCATATACCACACGTACTGCTTCTCTACTGATTTTACCCATTTTAACACATACTGTTAAGTGTTACTTTCACATCCAAAGAAACATGTGAACCTTAATTTTTTTTTTTTTTTTACTTCATTTTGAATTTCCATCTCTAGTGCACATTTGGCTTCTTTCTGTAGTGTATTAGGATAGGATGTGAACACTGAACATGTTTTGGGGGGGAATCAAGCAGTGAGTATTGCATTCGCTTTGGTACCCTTGGTAGGCTCTGGCACTTTAACATATTCAGTAAGTCATCTAGTTCATTCCCTTACAAATCCTTAATGATGAAAACCTCTTATGTTTAGACCTTCTCCCTTACCTTGTGCATCATGATGCATTAATCTTTCTTTGCAGTTCTCCCCCCATCCCCAAGGTGTAAACCCCTGGAAATATGTTCTCACTCAAGCCAATTTCAGTTAATAGGAGAATTAGGTTTTGCCTGACGTTTGCTTCAAATAATTTACCTAAGGAGCAGAAATAATATCTGGAGCTAATTTCACTAATTTCACTGATGTTACCCAGGGCTGTATATAAATCACTACGTACATTTCATTTCCTTGACCACTAATTTCACTGTTCTCTCTAGAAGTGCTGACTGGGGCCAGAGCAACCATTACCCCAGAATTTCATGAGACGCAGTCTGTTATTTTTACTTGAAGCAGGATCTATGATAAATTAACTTCATTAACTTCAAGCCAGCGCCCAACTCTAGATTTCTAATAGTTTTTTTAGTTTGCTCAGAGATACTAGTTGCTAAAGCATAACATCAGTCTTCAATCAGGAGTGAAATTCATCTCTCCTTTCAGAGCTTAGAGGCAAAGGGCGCCTTCTGAAGCTTGCTTGAAGCAGATTTTGCTTCTATGCCCCTGCTCTTTACAACCCCCCCTTCCATCAGAGGTTACTGTCTGCAGACCCCTGCCAGCAGAGCGGGTCGTGCAAGCGTTCCCCAGCCCGCTGCAGGCAGAGTCCTCCGAGTGATTTCAGTCTGAAGGGTTTGCTCTGACATCCCGACACTGTGTCGTGCTGGGGAGGGCGAACTGGCGTGATTCACCCCAGTGAAGGTGCAGGTGGTGACAGCCCCCAGCCCCTTGGTGGTGGTGCGCAGTGAAGGTGCAGCCACTGGTGGCTGAATGACCTGAAATGCCTCCACACCCACGCACGCACCGTGGGCAGTACAAGGGGAGAATTAGAGACCTGTGTGCGGTCGCAGGGCCGGGATCTCTTTGCGATTACAGAGATGTGGTGGGGCAGCTGGGGTGACTGCGGTGCTGTCATGGATGGCTATGTACTTTTCAGGAAAGACAAACCAGCAAGGAGAGGTGGTGGAGCTGCTCTTCATCGAGCTCTCCCTTGAGGTGGATGCAGAACGAGTCAAGAGCTTATGGGTAGCAATTAAAGGACAGGTTAGCATAGGTGATGCTATTGTAGGTGTTTACTACAGGCTACCTGATCAAGAAGTTGATGAGGACTTCTACAGACAACTGGAGGAAGTCTCACCATCACAGGCCCTGGTTCTCATGGGGGACTTCACCCTCATGCCTGCTGAAAGACAACACAGCTGGGCACACAGCCCAGGAGGTTCCTGCAGAGCACTGGTGATAACTTTTTGATGCAGGTGGTGGAGGAACCAGTGAGGCGAGGTGTGCTCCTGGACCTTTTACTCAAACAAAGCAGGGCTGGTCGGGGATATGAAGGCTGGGGTCAGCCTTGGCTGCAGAGACCTTGAGATGATGGAGTTCAGGATCCTGCGTGGAGGAAGCAGGGCAAGAAGTAGGATTGCAACCCTGGACTTTAGGAGAGCTGACTTTGGCATCTTCAAAGACACCGAATAATTGAGTTCAGTCCCCTCTTACCTGATAACACCTGCAAGGATCAAATTTGAACAGAAAAATTTTGTCAGGACTTTACAATCAGCAATTTATTGCAGCTTGGTCATGTGAAAGTAGCCCAGGGTTCCTGTGGGAAAGGCTTTGCTTTGCTGAAAAAGTGTTCCTGGAATTGCTGTTGGCCCTCACACCTTGTCACCGACAGCCCTTAATGGCTCTGCTCAGCCTCGTCTGGGACCCCTGGCCGCATCCTCTGCCTAGGGGCTTCAGTTAAGCTGGGGCTTAGGGACCCAGTCCTTGTACTACCTTGTAGGTGTAGCTCTTCCTAGGTTTGTTCCTGGATCATTGTTTAGGTTTCCTGAACAGACCTTGGACCTGACTTGGCCCTTTATATCTGCCCGATGACCAGCAGACTGTTGCCAGGACATGTGGCTATCACCACCCTACTCTGCTTGCCCAGGTGGCGCTGAACCCTGTCGGTAAGGCTGACTGCCCGGCCAGTGGTGTGGCCATTGCTGGCTCTTGGCCCCTCATCATCTTAGGGGGCAGCCCCCTGACACTTATACAGTAATAGTAGATAAGATCTTATGCTTTACCCTGTAGGACTTTGAGTGCTTTGTAAGAAGCAGCATGATTTTGTCTACTTCTGAGCTAGGGAGGAGATGACCAGTCATGCGAGTGGAGATGCTGGTCAGGGCGAAGTACCTATTTCTGATTTATCGAGTAACAAGGCATCCGTGATGCCAAACACACAAGGCTGAGCTACGTTTCTTGTGGCCCTCTGGAAAGGTTGGCTCTGACAGGTTTTCACACCCTCATTTCCCTCTCGGTGCTGCTTCCCTTCTGGCACAGGAGAGCTGGGATGCTGCTGGGCTCTGTCCTTGCCTGTTTGCTGATCTGCCGAAAGGTGATTTGGGAGACAGAGGCTGTCAGCTCTGTGAGAAGAGCCAAATCCGATTCATTGAGTGTTGGTGCTGCATTCCTTGCTGTTGTAATTTAGCGGGACTCTGTTGATTTAGCAGTAAATTTAACTTTTTGGCCTCTGAAAGTCACCATTCCAATACAGGTGAGATTCTC
The DNA here is from genome assembly GCA_035590275.1 of Ibycter americanus. Classification (NCBI taxonomy): domain Eukaryota; kingdom Metazoa; phylum Chordata; class Aves; order Falconiformes; family Falconidae; genus Ibycter; species Ibycter americanus. Next base: position 32,955,979 of record JAVJGI010000035.1, on the reverse strand, counting down.
AGGCTGCTGAAGCTGACGGTATGGCTGTTCGGTCTGTAGCGCAATTACTAATCCTTGGAAATGAAAGAATCACTAGAACTTTCAGTTCCAATAATGGTTTAAGTAAAACGTCTGTATGCTGTGCCTCTTTAATGTGATTATGATTTATCAATAGATGAGTGGAAATGGATATATTTGGTATCTTCTGGGATTCATTTGGGATTTTTCCTTAATTGAGCTGTGTGATTTTTCCCTAGGTTCTGGAGAGGGTTTTGCTGACC
>JAVJGI010000035.1:32931539-32945762 GCA_035590275.1 Ibycter americanus | reverse complement strand
CGGGTCGAGTATGGCCCATGGATCTCTGCCCTCTGAGCCTGCCCATCACACCACTTTCCATCCAGGTCGCTGTCTACGCATCCAATGTAACGTACAGACTGCCTTTTTGGGGGGAGAGTGTCAGAAGCTGAGGTTGGGGTAAAGGACATGCATCACTCTCATCCCCAAATTCGTTCACGTTCCCCTCGAAGGCGATGGGGTTGGTCACACACGGTTTACCCTCGGTGAATGCAGCAGGGCTGGTTACAGCAAGCCAGGACGCACGGGCACTGCTCTGTTCTGTGCGCGGAAACCCGCGTCACTCCTTAAGGGCCAGCTTTGTATTTTGTTGCCTTTAATAAACAATTCTTTTGCTGCTAGCCCCTTTACCTTTTTGGAAATGCCTGTGAATCTGAGATGGCCAAAAAGGGGAACCTGGATTCTCTGTCCTGGGAAAAATACCGCAGAACCTGTTGTTTATCCAGTCTCCGTGCTTGACGGTGCTCTCTGCCTCACACGGGAATATACCGCAGAGTCGCTGTTTGGCTGGCGGGTTCAGTCCCCCGTCGGCCAAAGGCTGAGCGGGGATTTGGTGTGAGAGCAGCCCCGCATCCCCGGCCGGGCGCCCTGGTGTGGCTTTGTGTGGCTGGAGCCTGGCGCGGGGCGGACGCCGCACTGGACGCGGGGATGTCCAAGGTCCATCGCTCCCGCTGGGCTGGATGCGGGCCATGGCTGGTGTTCGCTGGCAGGCTGACCTCTAGTGTTTCACTACGACAAGCCCAAGAGACGAGGCGCAGCAGAGGAAGGAAAGCTCTGTGGGGTGATGCCCCGCGTACCTCCGCATTGGCTGGTGCTTTATGAGCCCGCAAAGATACTGAATTTATTTAATAATACCAGAGGAAGTGTTGCTATGGTATCTTGAGGTGTATTTATACTGCTATGGCCACATAAGGATTCCATGATATTTTTAATCTTTATTTTAATTACTGGGTTCAATTTTTTGAAATTGCAGGGGCCTCTTACATTTTTTGATTATGCGGTGCTCCGTGAGATTGAAATATTAATTGAAACAAGAGCTGTCTCACTCTTTCCCAAGAAGAAATCAAATAATCTCTGAAGCCCCAGCTCTACGCAAGATTTGATTAAAAGTCTCCTGGAGGTCACTGGAACAGTCAGTGCTGAAACACAGTTATTTTTTTTATACATGAAAAGAATGAGCTTAGTCTTAGAAGCAAGACAGAGATATCTATTATTCATGGGGGGGCTTGTGTGTCTGCCTATACAAAAGTCCAAAACACAGGCAGGTTTTTACTGCTTCAGGTCAGACCCCACAGCACCGTGGTTCACCTGTGAGGGACTGGGCACTGCTGAGTTCCCATTGACTTAGCATCCTTCTGCGTCTGCTCCCAGCCGATGTCTGGGATAGCGGAAAAGGTATTGAATTGTTTTGCTGATGCAAACGTGTTTCTAAAGCAGGTGTTTACAGAGCAAAATGAGAAGTACTTCACTTCTTACTATGGTACTCCAGGGGAAGCTGTTTGTTCCCTTATCTGATCACTTTCGTATACATTTTCTAACATTTAAAGCTTCTTATGGATTTTTTGGGGTATGAAAATACAAAGTTTCAGTTGTGGACAGAGAACATAACTTTCTGAAATAAGAATGAGAGCTTCTCCAGAACTTATTTAAAAAGCAGCACAAACATTTTTGCATAGCAAATCAACCTTAGCTGTTCTTTTGTGCTGTAGTGACCCCCAAAAACTCTGAATGCTGGAGAAAGTGAGGACAAAATCTTGTTGAGAAGCCACTTATTCAGGCCCTGAATTTGTTGACGCACATCTAGAATAAGACATGCTGGTGGGTGTTGAGAGTGGTAGGTAGAGTGAAGGATCTGGAATGCTAATTCTTCTGCCCTTTGATTTCTTGAAGAGCGGTCACACCACCTGAGCCTGGGCTCTCGTTTTGCTGGCCTCGGTTTCCTGGTACCTTGTCCTGAAGGTGTTTGTGAGCCAGGCTTGTGTAGGGGAGCTTGAGAACACTTGTGAACAACGTCCTGTAGCAGTTGTGGTGTGCTGCTTTGCTCTGCAAATCACTGGCTCGTATAAGGTCCACAGGCAAACAAGGTACCTTACATTACTATAAATCAGCCACTGCTGCTGTTGGAAAGTTCTTGCAGAAGGCTTCTTTGCTTCTTTCCCTTGCAGTGCATTATTCCCATCCTGCCAGTTCAAACAGCCTAAATTTGTTGACCTTCTGGCAATGATGCTCGCCCTTTTTAATTTTTTTTTTTTTTAATTTTTTTAAAGGAGAACTGCTGAGAAAATAAATCTTGCCTGAAAGGCTGTGTATGGAGAGCATGTCTTGAAATATCTGCCGTAGTTTTGCTGCACGGTTGTTTAGTGGCCAGTGTTTTTGGAGATGTTATTTTGGTTTGTTTTTTCTGTTTTCACTAGGCATCAAACGAGAGTTAATTTAAGAAACAGAAATGAGCACACATTTTTCACCTAGAAAAGTAAAACGTAAGCAAGAGTAGACAAGTGGGGGAGTTCTAGAAATGCAGAACCAAATCTGTTGATGTCCTTGGAACATCTCATGCCATGGCAATAGGCCTGCGAGAGAGAAATTGTAGTGTGAATGAAAAATATGCGTGTTGCAGTCACGTTGTGGGTTTTGCAGTGCACTCCTCACTGGGGCATGAGATCTGTGGTGTCTGATTTCTCAGAAATCTTTACATTTGTGATGATCTTTTTGTGCTGTAGTACGTAGCTCTGTAACCGGGACAATTACCTTTTACCCTTCTGATATCACTCTGTGTCTGTGTTGTTAAAACTATCTATGGCATCCTGTTGCAGACTTTTTTTCCAAGGCAACAGGCACTGAATAGATGACCAGAAATAGCTCTCTTCACGTCAGGAAATTCAATTAAACCATTCTGAAAATGAACTTGTAGAGGCAGAGTTGTCTCTGCTTAATCACACCTCTTCTGCTATGGCTGTTGCAACTCTTTGTGGTTCTAAAACAACGTTAGATGTATACCAAACATACAACGTTAGCTGTATCGAAAACATGAAGGAGAAGCAATGCACGGCTCAGAAAACTGTTAGTAGAATTAAGAAATAGCCATCATCTCTGCTGGCAGTTTAAATTCAGGCCAGTCTGGCATGGATAACAGCAAGGTTCATGGTTTCAGTAAAGAGGAATCAATTATGGGCTTCCCAGATAAAATGAGGTTGTGATGCTAGTGCTGAACTCAGTAGAGACCAGCCATTTGGGTATAGAAGCTAATACCCCTTCAAGACGTGTTTCTGAAGAGCAGGAAAGCCGCAGGCTGCCCATGCAGGATGAGCAGTGTGCATTACTGGTGCTAGCGCATCTCCGGTTTCAAACAGAAGCAAAGGTTTGCGGTATTGACTGTCACTGGCTTAGGTGCATTTCATGGCAAAAAAACATTTGATTTTTAGGATTTAACAGTGGTTACAAGTAAGATAGAATAAGATCCCCAGCCCTTCCTATGAAGGCATAAAATTTGTTATTTTGGATTTTGCAAATTTTGGAAGGGAGGAGGCAAAAAGGAAGCACTTTGAATTTTAAATTCCTTAACTTAGAAAGTAGTAGCTGGTGATATATTAACTTATCTGCATTGTACTGATTTCTGACCTGTTTACGGTTGACTAGTGTAAACTCATGCTAAAAGATTGTGTGTAAACTGTTGATGACTTGTAGACTTTTTTAATCTACTATAAACAAACAAGCTTTGCATGTAGACAGCATGGAGCTATTTCCAGTTTGAAGGACTCTTTGTTGAAGAGCACATGAAATCCAAAAGTTACTAGAGAAACATGATTCTGTCCTTAGAAAAGAAAACTTGAATCTACCCAAAGTGGTTAGTTCTATTCCTTATACTCTCAGTTTCCTTTCAGGCTGAATGGAAAGGGTTTAGCTGACCCTGCAGATGTTTGTATGAAGGCCAGATAAATTAGGTTTCTGTCATAGTCAGTAGGGAAAAATTGATTTTTCAGGTGTCATTTATTTCTTCCAAAATATATACCTAAAATCAGGGAGCTAAACTGATACTTTAAGAGCAAAATTTATTTCTATTAGGGGCAGAGCTCAATTAAGTTCCATTTTACTCTGATATTTAATTCACTTACGGGCTAAAAATGACTACTTTGTAAATATTGCAGAAGATGGCTTGTGGGTTCTCCTTGGTTTAAATCTTTCCTTTTCTTTAAGCCATCGTTTCCTCAGCCTGTACCGTGACGACATCACTACAGGACTTCTGTAGAGCCTTTGACATGTTCTTCGTGTTGTGGGTGTACCTGACCTCCTTTGGCGTGACCTTTTACAATCATATAATGCTCTTGGCTCTTCTCTGTGCTTCTCCCCTTCCACCTACTAGCTTTGGCAGCCAGGCTTTTCTCATCTCTGCTCCGTAACCCTCCACTTCTCATTTGTGTATCTCGGCCTGCCTTGTTTCTTCTAAGCATGGCTTAATATTTTGGGCTTCGTGGTTCCACGGTTACGTAGAGAACAGTTCTGATCCTCAGCATAGTGCTTTTGTCTGTGAAGCTGTATAAAGTAGATGGGCCTCATCATTCACATTCCTCATCTGCAAATGAAGCTTTGTCACTGTTCGCTATTTCAACTGAACAAAAAGTTTGGGGCTTACATCAGGAATCATATAGGCTTACAAAACCAGAAGGATTTTGGTGGTTTTGGTTAGAGATGTCGTTTCTCCACCAAAAAAATACCAAACTCGTTGCAAAATATTTTGGTTTTGAGAAGAAAGAAAGTGTGCTGCATCAGCAAAAATCCTCTATCGTAGCAAAATGTTGCTTAAAAACAAAACTGATAAGTTTGGTGTTTGGTTTTTTGTTTTTTTTTTTTAAATCTGTTGAAATGTTTTGGCTTCTCCACAATTTTTGAGGAGTGAATTTCAGCTGAAAATAAATCTGCCGACTTTGCATGCATCCAAAAATACTTGATGATAATGCATTTTGTTCTCACGGTGGGATGTTGCACTTATTTTCAAGTGCTACTGGTTTTTTTTGGTTACAGAAGTCTTTCTGGTATTAGTGGTATGATTTGTAAAGGCAGTTTGGCTTCTTGGTTTGGAGGAGCTGAGTGCCATCAAAGGTGATCTGCCTGTAGACCAAAATATGGATGAGGAGCGATGCACTGATGTTATATTCCTCATAGATTTGAATCTGCATTTAGATGGAGGTACGCATACATCAGTTAATGATCATGCTGTAACCACAAAGACACAGAGACAATTCTGGATGCCTGCAAAAAGGGCTTCTCCACTTGAATAGTAAACCCTTAGTTTTTTGTTGTCTTTTTTTTTTTTTTTCTTCAATGCTACTAGAGCCTTAAAATCCATCACTGTCTCTGTGATTTGAACATGATGGATGTTTTATGCAAGTGAGCATTTTATGAATTGTAGACAACTTAAAAAAATATCTTTACAACATTTTAACTCTTCTGTTAGGGTCTGAAGCCTTGAGGAAAAGGAGAGCTCATTACTGACTGAGGGGAAAGTCATTGAGAGCTGCTGTAAGCATGGACCTCTGCCGTACCCCGGATCAGACCCAGAGCCTTTTGTTGCACGGAGGTGGTGTGTCGTTAGCCTGCACTACTTTTGAACAAAATCTAAATCCAACCTGCTTGCTTTGTTATTAGCTGGTGGGTGATATATTTTCTTTGTTTGCTCTCTCAGAGTTCTCTCTGGAAAAAAAATGTGGTGATGTGCTCATGCTCTTTCTTTCTCTGTCAAGCTGTCGGTTTCATCAGCTCAATTTTTATGTTCCAGGCTGTGTGTGAACAGTTGTTGAATGCCTATTAGTACTTCCATTTGCCAAGCTAATCTACTTCTAGTACTTAAAATTCAACTTCACATGGAAAAAGATCTATGCTCAGTAGAACCTGTAATAATTGACAAAGAATAGTTTGAACTCTAGGCTGTAGTCAGAGCTATAACTGCAGAGGAATTAAATCACAGATTTCATTATCATGATATTTTAGGAGAGAGAAATTAATCATAGAACATTTGTTTTTAAAAAATAAATATAAATCATACTGACGAGATCGGAGGGCTTTTGCTAGCCAGACTGCTTAACAGTAAAATAACAGCAAAAATTATGTAGACTATAGCTTGAATATAGAGTAGAATATAGGAGCAGCAGTTTGTCTTAATATTGTTGACTTGCTGAGATGTTCTGGTACCTGACACTGCAAAGCCTTTGATAAGTTTAAGTCCATAACAGCTGGATGAAACATTTGCCCTAGACTAGTTATCGTGTAAGATATCATGACATACATATATATATATTATATAGCTTAAAGGCTAAGACTGCGTATCTCACTGTATGCCAATATTTTTTCTCTTGAAAGGAAAAATCTCCTATCAGTGAGATTGCATATAGCACTTTGCACAGAGGAAAAAGAGTTGTAACTGCCCCCATCACCTGGTGATAGCTCCATTTCATAAGGCATACATTGTTTTCTGGTGCTCCTTTGCACTGGTGGGGTTGCGGGTGCTGCTCTTCATTCAATTGTGAACGACATGTCCAGCCAGCATCAGGACAGGCTGAGCTTGGTGCAGTTTGAACCTGCAGCGTTCCTCTGGCTCCATGGCTGCTTCCGAGTTCTCAGCCACTGGGAGCTGGCAGGGATTTTTTCCCCATGTGCTTTTCTACTTTTGCTGACTTCCTTGCAGAGCTCGCGCCTTCCTCTCTTGAGCTTGCCCTTCTTGAGTCCTTATTCTGTCTTGCCAGTCTTGACATTTTTAGTCACTGACCACTTCCCAGTTATTGCCAGGACAAACAGAATACCTTCTGTTGCATCCCACCCGTGTTTTTACTGCAAGGAGTTGAGCCAGAAGCAGTTTGGCTCCTGCCTTTCCAAAGTGTTAGATCCAAACTAATGTTATATGAGATTTGAAAAAGGAAACCGGAGTAGAGGGGGACCCTAAGATTGCTCTTAAAATGACTTTCTTGAGGCTATTGGGAAGTTGATGGTAAAGTCTGGGTCTTTGGCTAATGTTAGACGTATCTTGTTCCCCAGGCATCCAAACCAAGGGATGTGCTTTGGAGGTTCTTGCCTTAGTGCAGATGCACTAAGCCCCAGGATCGCTCCATTCCCGGAGCCATGATGGGGCTTCCTGGCAGCACAGTGGGGCTGGCAGGGCCGACTGGAAGGTTTCTCCATGCCCATTAGAGTTAAAACGGGAAGGAAGCTCATTTTGCAGAAGCTGTTTATCCTGACTATATTAGACAAGAAATAGCCAAGGAACCTCACGGCTGTTGACAGCTTCAGGTGATGGTCAGGAACTGATCCCCCTTGGCTGCTCCTCTGAATGCCGGATGCCTGGATAATGTTGGGGCTGCTACTGGGAGTTTAAAGCTCAGGATTTTTCAATCTGACCTGTGAATTGCATTTTCTTCAGAATTTTTATGGCGACCGTTGGGAGAGAATTAACAAGGAAGAAAATCTGGTGCAAAATAATCATTTCCCTAATTTAAAAGTTTGAATTCTACTCTCTTGCCAGCACAGACGAGGTGCAGCGGTATGTTTTGTTTCAGATGTCAGTGCGTAACCCTCTTTGCGTTTTACATAGTATAACCACAATGCAGCAGATTGCGGAGAGGAGGAGCAGGCTGCCTGCCTTTGCCGTGTAACCGCCCGCCAGACAGCACGCTGCAGCTCTCGGCGAGGCGGCAGCGCTGCCGGGCACTGGGCTCTTTCACCTGGCTTTGGCTCTGCCTCAGGTAGAAAGGTAATTCCCAGGGCTTGGTGTGAGCTCTGCTGGTATGATGGCAAGGAAAGGTGTAGCTCAGGAGCTTTGGTTTTCATTTACTTCCAATTTTCCTCATTTTAGAAAAAATACCTTAGGCAAGAAGTTTTCCCGCGCTGCTCAGGTGGGATTTGAGTTCTTACTGAAATAAGAATGTGCTAATATACAGAATTTGTAGGTGTGTAAATAGATCTTTTAATTGTTGTGCAATTGCATGGGGAGTAAACACATCAGTGCCTGCAATTAAAGACTCAGTAAGCAGTTGAAATGTTTTTATAAATTTTCAGGTGCATTCCCAAAAGCACAGGTATGCTTATTATAGTACATTCTTATGACTCTGGAGTGTACAGGGGAACCTGACTTCAGCATGCATGGGTAGGTCGAATATTTCAGTCCCATAGACAACAGCAAACACGCATATTTTATGTTTAGTACAAATTAGCCATGCAGGATATCAAATGAGCACCTGAGGGGAGGTGCAGTGTGTTGAAATTAGAGTCCAAATGAAATCTGTTCAGTATTAGAACAGTCAAATCTTGAGCTAGCTTCTCCACTGGTGTCAATCAGTCCAGCTCCATTAACTTCAGTGGAGCTGCACCTCCGTATCTGCGGGGGGGAAGGGGTGCCCTGAATAGTTTGAGTGCACACAGCATAGTTCTGTTAATAGGTGAAAAACGCTTTTGTGCAATTTTTTGAATGTAAATTTACTCTCACAATTTATAAATGAGCTTCGATCCTGGTCAGTAGACTGTTCTGCTGGGGCGGTGTCTGTCATCATGAAGAACTGCTGGAGAGGGGATTCAGGGCGGATAGAAGAGGGGAGGGTCTCTATGGGGCCGAGCAGGGTTTGGTTGGATGCTGACCATGTACCCTGCCATGAGGCAGGGGAACCGCACGTCCCTGCCAAGGTGGGAGACTTGCCCTTAGAACATCCGATGAGTTTTCCCATCTTTTAGTGGCTGCAAATTGTGATTTTGCGCTCAGACTGGCATTTTCGAAATAGCTAGATGACTTGGAAGCTGGAGATAGGTTCTTTGTCAGTAGGACCCAGGGTCCTAAAAATATAAGATTTTTTAATTGTTGTTCCTTGAAGCCCTGAGTCCTGAAGATATTTTGAAAAATTTCCTGCTCTGATAGGAAAGTGATAGGCACTTTCAAAATATCATGGTTTAATTAGCTGACCCTAATAAAAGAAAGTCAGCCTGAACATTCTTTGTGTCTGCCAGTTTTAATTACTCTAGAGATGAAAGAGGAACGACAACTCAGTCATTTGTCCTGTCTGCGTCTGGTCTCTCAAAATAGAGACCATCAACAGAGACCTGCCTGGGAGGCGGCAGGAGGGGTCCTCATAGCGATATGAGACAAGCCCTCTTAATTAGAATAGCAGGGATTTTGAATGTTTGTTCTCTTGTGACTGGAGTTAACACTGGGAACGAACCCAAGAGCAATTGGGTTAGAAATTAGGGCGAGAGAAATGTTTGAAAGGAAAAAAAAAAATTTCTCGTGTGTCTACATCTAGAGAGTTCCTATCTTACAGGCGCCAGAGCTGCAGTTTTATACTGTCTCCATTCTGGAGTAAAGAAAAGGACTTAATGTCTTTGCTGCTTATGTGTGAACCTCTTCAATGTGGGCCGGACTGTTCTGGTATCCCTCAGTAAGTATCGGAAAAATAAGCTTGGAGCTTTGCTAGATTTGACAACTAATTCTTACAGTTTTTATTGTTGAATGGTTGCTTCAAATCAAGACAGAGACCTTGGTATGGCAGCACAAAAACTTTCACCACGGTCCGGCAATCGCTCACGTCATGCACTGCATACTCCATCGCCCCCAAGCAATAGCAAACAGCAGCACCTCCTTAATTGTTTACCCCACATTCTTCGAGTTGCAAATACCCTCATTTTTTTAAAGGCAGATAATGAATAAATTATAGTTGCAGTGTCTCTTTTCCACCCTTAGCTTATGTTTATTCTTGAAGTGCAAAATAAAGGAAAAAAAGTCATGAATACAATAGTAGCATCTTCCGCAGAGATTCAGTACAGGCATATATGCTGCCCATTAATTATGTTAATTACTGATATAAAATAATGCTGCCAATACTCAGGTGAAGGTTTTTAAACAGCAGAGCCTCTGTTCAGCCCTTCTGCAGGCAGCCAGCTGGGTTTTGTGTGGACCTTAGGGGCGCCCCGTTCCCAGGGCTCTCACAGACCGTGCGGGAGAGCTCTGGGTGCCGCTGCCGGGCTAACTCCTGCACGGGGGGAGTTGTTAATTCCCTCATACTCCTGAGGATGCCGATTGAACCTCTTCTACGAACTTGTATCCTCCTCTGCCACCTGTGCAGTGGCACTGCCTGAGATCACTCTACTACCCATCTTTGCCTCCTACAGTAATTGCTGCAACTGAGGAACCGTCGAGACTTCAGTTCACTGCTCCCTGTCTTTTATTGCTTGAGAATGAAGGGATCTGCTTTTGGCTGTAGTGAGATATATCGAGGTGAGGAACACAGGATCACCTGCAAGTTACTGCATTAAAATAAAGGCATCGTGAGTTATGGCACTGCACACACTATAAGCTGTAGTTGCTTGTAGTTTATGAAGCTGATGTAGGAAGCAAAAATCTATAGATAAGATTTTTTTTTTGTCATTACATGACTACAAACATTTGCTACAGTATGAGCAGGCCTGTTGTCTCCTGTTTATATGCTAAATCCTGCTTGTATCAATGACAGATTTAGGAAAATCGTTCTGAACGGGATGGTACAAGGCGTAATACAAGAACCTCAATAGAAAAAGAAGTTGCTTCAGGTGCCATAGTGCCAATGAAAGTAACTGAGGGTTTTTTGTTCTTAGTAGTCTCATCTGCCTGCTTTGCCCTGTGTAAGAGCACCTGCATGGCCCATTGGCAGATGGGGAAGCGTGTGGTATTTGAAATACTAGAAAAATACCCATTGGCAGATGGGGAAATAGTGTGTTATTTGAGGTATTAGAATAATAATGAATTTAAATTAATCTTTTTAGCTTCATATTTGCAGATAATTACTATTACCCACTTCACCAGTTGCCACTTCTCAGGTAACGGGTGGGAACTTCCTAAGAAAGTCTGATTTGGTGTCTTGCAGTTTACTTTCTTCAGTGGGATAGTGGAATCATCTGGCATATCATGAAACTTTCTTTGTGACTAGTCAATTAAACGTGATAGGTGCCAGAGAGAGCGCTCTCCTCATCTAGAGTGAAATTTTGGTCTGCCAAATAACCGCGCAAGCTCCAGTCTTGGTATTGTCACTTAATTCACTGGCAAACAGTCAGCAAATCACATTTAGATCCTGCAAAAACAGGATATGAAGTTAGAGCCGCTTTGGAAGAGCGCTGGGTAGCCAAAGGACTATAGAACAATCTGTCTAGAAGGAACCGTTACGTGATGCAGCCCAGTCAGGTGGGATTGTATACAATGAAACAATGAACGTGCACCGGGCCAAAAGCCGTGTGCTTTGAGATATGCTGGATATACCAAGGTTTTTGTTCTAAGAAAAGTTTTTCCTCCCACTTGGCCAAAGTGTCGTTAATGCCCAGGAATTCTGTCATCTGACCACTTACGCTCACATGTTCTTTAACTTGTTCATGGAGAACTCTTAGTATTTTGAATATACCCAGTTTCTTTGTATTGGTGTAGGTTTAAAACATAAATTTTCTTAGATACAAGACAGATGCCTAGATATCATTTATCCAATTACATCATTCCAGGCACCTTTTGTGAATATTCAGCACTTGGGAGAACCCAGACCTTGCCTCTCTCTTTCCAGCATCCTTCTGGACACTTGTAATCAGACACTTGGGCTCCCTACAGAAGGGAGGAAATATTTTGATAAAATGAACCCCAAAAGTCAATAAACTTTGCAGTTTTATTGCTCTGATCCACATGCAGCATTATGGAAATATGTCCTAAGTAGGAGGCATAGCTCTGCAGAGAATCTAAATTCAACTCTCTTCAGAAGGTAAAAAGGAGTTAGATGCAGGACTCACTTCAGCTTGACATTTATTGGATTATACTTCCAATAAGGAATTTTCAGTATTTAATAAATATATTTTGGGCTTTCTTTGGTAACTTGTATTGCTCTTAGGCAATTAGATTAGATAGTCAACATCTTTAGGTCTTTTGCAAATACAAGTCCTACAAATAAAGCTGAGGATTCTCATATTGAGAATTTTTTTCCCTCTCTTGTCTCTTGATTCTAAGAGCTTTAAGGATGTGACATTAATCAGTGTAACAGTAATTCTCTCACAAATGCAGGATAATTTTCTGATGACAGTGCTTTAGAGATTATTCTTTTAAAGAGAAGATGAACAAAAAGATAATAGAGAAGTTTCTTGTTTTGGGGGGATTGCAGTAAAGACTGGTAAGTGGTATCATTAAACTGGGGAATCTGTCCCACTGGAGCTTCCTGCCTTACTGAGTCTGGAGCCTGAGCATTTGACTTTTTTTTTTTAAATCTTTCCTGAACTTGAGCAAGGGGGGGATGGACTTTCAGAATGAGCAGATGCCACCTCTGCAGGCGCCAGGGCTCTGTGCTGCAGCTGCTGTAGGTTAGATGATGCCCCGAGTTCTTCAACTTTCTGTGTTTGAGAGCTCCAGTCTTGCAGCTCCCTGAGGCTCACAGTTCACCTGTTCATGGATATATGTTAAAAGAAGCAAAAAGACACAGGGCAATAGATCAAAAATACATCAGTCTTCACATCGGTAGCCCAGAAAATCCATTCTGTCTCCCACGGTGGATGTAAATATATGATTATTGGAGGATATGCTTCGCTTCTCCATATTGGGATGTCCTTCAGGAATCGTGTCACTGCTCAAGTGCTCTGGCTTAATACCAGCTGTTTCAAACAACCCTCTCTTCTGTTTCTGAGGAAATGCTATTCCTTCTGGATCCACCTGCTAGAAGAAAACCTGGTTAGCCAAACTGTTGTCTAAGAATCATCCCATTTGAGTGGGTGTGTACAAAGCTTTACTCATTCTCCAGTGTCCATGATCTGATACAGCCTTGATCGGGAATGAATATCGTATTCACAGAAGGGTTTGACAATACAGATGTTTAATTAAGTCAGCTAGAAATCAGATGCTTTATGTAGTCAAATTTCCCAAATAATGACAGAAGCTATAAATGACTTAAATTGGTACCTGTTAAAATGCAGGAAGAACAGTTGACATGTTTTTCACGTGGAGTTGGGGCTATTGCTATTTCGTGAATTTGAGATCTCATCAACATGATCAATTAGGCAATTCTGGGTAACATAGGTGCACCAGTTCATACTTTTTGTGAAAACAATCAAGCTGCCTAATTTAATTTTACATGTAGCCAATATTTTATTGGGTGGATTTTATTTAGCAACCTTTCAGGCTGAATGCTGGTGTAGGGCTTTCAGGTTATGTCAAAAAAACGTGTTAATTCAGGTAGTGATTTAACATCCTATACCTGCTTTTTTCACCCCCTGCCCTGCCTCAGCCCTCCTCCAAAGCTATCCCAAAGAATATTCCAAAGCTATCAAAAATATATTCCAAAGAAGAGCCTATCATAAATCTCTAAACACCATATTTTATTAAAATCTTTCTCACACAAAAGGTTAAAAAAAAAAAGTGGATTTCAAAAGTGGCTTTGCTTTTAAAATATCTGTTCGTTATCAGGTGGCAAAACTAAATACTTTTTTTTTCTCTGATGAGAATAATAGATTTAATTCATATGGTGTCTTGACCATCTTTTTCTCCTTGACAGAACCACAGACAGCATAAAAGAGGCATCTAGTAAAAAGAGCTTTAGGTTTAAACCTTCATTCAGCATCCTCTGCTTCTTGGAAGCAGGTTTTGATTTTCTTAAATTCTTTGTGAGAATATGTAACCTGAAGTGGCTGATGAGAAGGCAGGAAAGCAAAACATGATCAGCTCTCTGTCGGTGCCTAATGAATGAAAGACAGAAATAGGAGCTGATGGATACAACAGAGAGTGCTGCAGCGACAGAGCCCTGGTGACCAGGAAGGCGCGCAGCCTCTGGGAAGCAGGTTTCAGGTGAGCGGTCCCAGGCTGAGGCATGTGGAGTTGGAGGGACCTTATGGTGCTGTAAAGAAAAGGAATAAGCTTGAAAAATAATCAGTACAAAATCTGGGGTACAAAAGCCTTGGTGATAAAAAGCAAGGTAGTGAAGGTAGCCTTCTGAGGAAAATAAAACTGTTTTCAGCGTTGCGTTTGAGAACATAACCCAGTTAGGAAATACTAATATTCCACAGCCATTTGATTCTCCATTCTAATTCTTCAGCTGCACTATTTTCTGTCTTGTTAGAGAGCTGTCTATATAGGATGCTTCTAATTGTCACTTTAATGTGAATATTTTTATTGCGAATTACTGGCTCTTATTTTTCCCTCTCGTTGCTTGGAGGAATTTGCAGATGAAGCCCCTGGCTTGGTGG
>JAVJGI010000035.1:32892231-32926524 GCA_035590275.1 Ibycter americanus | reverse complement strand
CGGGTCGAGTATGGCCCATGGATCTCTGCCCTCTGAGCCTGCCCATCACACCACTTTCCATCCAGGTCGCTGTCTACATACATAGACTGTAATGTCCACATTTGGATACGCAGTTGTTTTGGGAGAGAGTGTCAGAAGCTTTGAAAAAGTTGAGGTAAATTGTCTCTGTTGCTCTCCCCTTGTCCCCAGATCTGTCCATTTCCACTGAGAAGGCGATCAGGGTGGTCAGGCGTATCTTACTGTTGGTAAATCTGTGCTGGCTGTTTTCAGTCCCATCTTCATGTGCCCAGAAACACGTTCCATGAGGACCTGCTCCAGCAACCCTCTGCATTTATATATACTTCAGTTTAGTCGTGTTAAGCATAGGTTTTTTCTAAATCCATAGGTACTGAACTTAGTGTCTACACTTAACCCAGAGTTCTTCGTGTTCTTTATCAGTCACTGGGTCTGCACGCAGTCCTTCATAAAAATGAAAGGAAATCTGTTGCTGAATGCCACTAACTCATGTTTCTTTGGCTTAGCAGCTGATGGTGCTTTTATTTTCAAATTCTATTGAACTGTTAAAGTGATTTTTTTATGCAGTTTGCTTGTAAATCAGGCAGGTCTGCTCAGCAACAGAAATCGTTACTTTTAAAGTCTCAGATTTGATCAATACCATGTTCCTTGGGGTACTGTTTGATTTGACATTTCACACTGTCATTGTGCATATCAAACAAAACCGGCATCCACTACTTAAAAAAATAAAATTGAGTATGTTGTGGGTTTTCCGTACCCTCTGGTGTTCACTTGTACATTTTTATTATGCATTGCATACCTTGTATACTGCAGGAAACTCATTCTGAACTTCTGAAATTTAAAGTAGAGTTCCTAACGTTTTCCAATGAATAAATCAGATGCTCTCTGCTTTATGTAGTATCTTCTTAGTGTGGTACATTAACCTGAATCACGTTAAAGAAAAATCCTGCCTCCAGATTTCTGTTGAGCTATTTTTGTGGATTTTGTAGAGTTCACAGTGTATTTTGGATGTCCTGCATTATCAGTGTCCTACGGACCAAGCTTCTTACAGCAGCGCAGTAGCAGTAATGCAGCAGAGCACAATATGGCAAACCTGCATGCTTACAGATTCTTTAGGTGCCCAGTTCCTCCCCCACACCATACCCTTCAATTCCTACTGTCTTTTTAATGTGGGCAAAGCCAGGCAGCTTATTTCTAGGCAAGCTGTCCCATCCTCAGGAGCTGTAGTTTCCCACTTGGTGCTCTTCGTTACCAGTAGGTTGTTGGTCATCAGCTTGATGAAAACTTGAACCATCAAGTAAGTGCTCATAGGTTTTGAAGGATGATGGGAATTAGAGCCTAATGACCTAGCACTTCAGTGAAGTGAGGCAAGAGAGGTACAACTCCTAAATTCTTCCAGTGCCCGTATTATTGTGCAGTTGTGGGGAGGGAGGGAAGTGATTTTGGGTGCTGGTTTTAACTGCTTCCAGCTCCTACCACTAGCTGGACCACAAGCACAAATGCTTTTCGCATGTATTCTGTCGTTTAACTAAATTTTTGACTGGTCCTTTTGTCTGGTCTAAATTCAGGACATGTATGTCCTTGATGACTACTGCTTAGGCAGTAGGTGACAGCAGCAAGCACCTGAGGTGGCAGGTGGGAAGCGGATCCCTGCCACCGCAGCCATTAGGGCAGGGTGGCCGTGCCGTGCATTTCCAGCACATGGTGGAGACTGGATGGAAGCTGCTAAGTCTCCATCATACTTTTTGGGATTGTGCAGAAAACAGACTTGCCCTGTCTTCTCTAGCACTTAATCCAATATCCGTGTCAATTTAAGATACACATCGGCAAAAATAATCACTGCCAAGCAGTGGTTATGTGAATTGCAGTTTTGATCTGCTTGTTTAGTCTACGGACTTGGTGAAGAGTTGATACATTTAATATGGATTCTGCTGTGCTGCATCTGCTAGGATACAACTAAAAAGAAAAAGTGGAAAAACCAAAGAAAAATACCAGAAAAATAAAACAATGTTGGGAAGTATTTCCTTGGAATATTGGAAGGAATAATGCATAAATGTTAAGGTGAAAAAATCCTTGGTCCAACAGGATTTTATCTCTGATTTATTTGGAATTTTTTTGTCTTACAGAGTAGGTTCTTTTCTTGGCTAAAAGGCTATTCTATCATGGTCATGGACATTCTGTTTAAAAGCTCAAAGTAAAAAAAAAAAAGAAAACAGAAATCTAGGTTGATGAGAAATTAACATAAATTTAAAATCGTGTAAAATCTTGGGGTGATTTGTTGGAACCAGACAATTGTTTTTACTGAAAAATACTGAAAATGTAATGATAGATCAGTGATTGTCGTTGATAGTTATTTGACTGTTATTATTGATGATTACACATTTTTTACTTACTTTTTAAACCTGTTTCAATGGAGTGTGTGACAGCCAGCAGCCAAAAGGGCTTAGGCAGGTATCTGCGGTATCACTGAGAACGATGGACAAAGTGGTAATAGTACCGCACTGCGGGGAATTTAATAATAAATATAAGGACATCTGTGATACCCATGATCCTAGCTTAATGTGACTGAAGGCTGAAATCTTTAAGCAGAGGAAACACACAAGGTGAGCGTAGACATTTCGGAATGATTAAGGTCAAAACCTGAAACTGAGTAAATACAAAAAATTTCTGGCTGGACCTGGAGTCATGCTTCAACAGGCAAACACACTGCTCAGAAAATGGGTCTCCATTTGTATGTTCCTAGGTAGGTATTGATAAATAAAGTGCAACTTTTTTTTCAGTTTTGATACTGAGTTGTAACATATCAGTGAGTTTATCTGTGAAATCAAGTATAGCTTGAGTGAGCAGTCTAGAGGCAGTAACATTTTCAATAGTGGGGTTTTTTTTAAAATTTTTTTTCCCCCCATATAATTCTGGATTTCTACAGCTGTGTAACTGTTACTCTTGGCAAGCCTACTCAAATAAACCCCACAAACCACCAGTTAAGCAGAAATTCAAGCTCACAGCTTTACTAATATCCTTCATAAAACTGCAAAAGATTTTAACTATTGCTTATGTTCGTCTGCAATGTGCTTACTTTCTGTGTCAGCGTATGTATATTTTAATTGCATCCCTTTTCAAAATAGGTACCATCATGCTTAAGTAATCTGTCTGTGACATTTCATGATGCTGGATGCCTACCGACCTCCTTCACTTCAGTCATGCATTTGAATTTGCTAAATACTCAGTTTTCTAGTGGTGATTTCCATGTACTTTTAAAAATGCATTTTGGAAGAGGCAATGGTAGAGCTCTTCTCCCTCTCTTTTCCTTTGTGGTACGCATAAAATACTTTTATTTCCAAGATACACAGAGATATATCCCTGAAAAAGCAGCAGTAGCACTAGAGTTTGGTAGTTTTACATCTGATGCTTTCCCCATCAGTGGAAGGCTGTGCCTTGCTCCTTGAACCTTCGAGCACTCTAGATATAGAAAACATAAAGACTTTAATAGTTTTTAAAATACGTACTGTAAGGACTGTTCTAGTTAGGAAATCCATCTGTGCTTGTGAGATGGAAAGATAATGAAGAGAACATGTAATCGGAGCACCCCACAATATTTGGCCGAGGAAGGGGTCCTCGAGGAAAGGGGTTTATTCCTCTTTGTGAAGCCAAGAGCCATTGTGAGGGAAGATGGGGAAATGGAGCTCTTCGTTGCTTTTCACTGTTTTATATAATTTTTCAATATTTCATCACTTTTGTCTTGCACAAACAAAAAGAAGTGGGGAAGGGAATCTTTAAGGGTTAGTTACAGTACAAATGAGTCATTTGATATTCAGGTGCAGAAAAGCATGCGTTGTAGAGGGTGTTTAATATTAAAAGGACACATATATGAGAATAGTTTGGTTGAAATATATGTAAAAACTGATTCATTGCAGCATAATTTGAGTTTTGAAGGCAGTTGATTTCAATGTATTTTGGGACTGAATTAATGCAAGTGTGAATCGGTTCCATAATTATTTTGGGAAAAAATATTATGCTGTAGTTCTGGAGACTTTTTTCTGTACGAATCATTACTGTTTAGGGAGGGAAACCGTACCTTTCTTCGTACATCTAAATGAATTCCATCTTACATATGCAAAAATGTTTCTTTTCAGATTTCATTAGAGAAAGTTTTTTTTTCCCCTCTGTAAATAGCAGATGTCTCAGACAAATAAGAAAATTCTGGCATGCTGTTATGAGACAGAATCCTAAAAATAATAATAAAAAAGAAAGAGACTGAAGGTTTCAAAAGCTTACTTAATAGCAACTCTAAAATTAGCTTAATAAAGAAAATTAAGATATTTTCCACCACCTTTGACAACTGAAACTGTTAATCAAAAAGAAAGAATCAAGTTCCTAGCATTTTCTCAGTGGCAGAGCAGAGGGGCAACATGTTGGGTGTTAGTTAATCAAACATACGGCATTGGCTGATGGTGAGGAAGAAGTTTTCATAGCTATATTAATTGCTATAGAAACATTGGCCTTCATGCAGCTTGTAGTAGTGTTTGTTGAGGTTGTGGGTTCAAAATATTTTAATTTTTTTTGGTCTTTATTAAGGTGTATAAATTGCATTAATAGATATGCTATATGTAGTTGCTTAATTAGCTCAAAAATGCATGTTGATAACTGTGTGGTAACAGCTGTCACCTCTTAAAGGTCTGAAATATTATTTAGGGTTTTTAAATTGTCTGAGATATAGACAAGAATTAACAAAAACTGGAAAGTAGAGGGGAAAAAAATGTTGTTAAATATATTCACATAGCACAGAGATATATTGAAAGACCAGTGAGGTCATTGGCTGAATATTCTTACTGAGTATCCATGCAGAAATGTAAAATCTTCCTCTATATTTATTAAACCCATAACTTGGTGTGAAAAGACAGATGTTTCAGGAAGAACGGGGAAAGACTAGAATATATTTTTGTAGCTAATGTAAATCTACCAAGTACCAAAGAACCACAATGTTTGCCACAGAGTTTTGAAGGGGTGTACCGGCTTGCAAGAAGCGCTCTGTTGTGGTCAAACAGTATTTGTGTCTGACGTGTTGCTGTCTGGATTTCAGCAGGTCAGCTAAAAAAATTGTGCCAGTACTGTCTTATTCACAGAGAGAAAGAGCATCCTTCTGGAGCTCCAGCCTGGAAAGGCACGAGAAATGTTCCTAGCATACGCAGGATACTGGTAGGAGCACTAGTGTGGAGTTGAGTGTAGCGTTAGAAAGCTAAAGAAAAAATACTTTCTCCTGACAATGGAGGCATGTAACAAAACAGGAAAAGTTAAAATAAAAGGGGAGGACAGAAGCAGTGTAGGGCAGGTGAAGGAATTTGAGAGCAGAGTGCGCTAGAGTCCTATTTTATCTAGAGGTGCTCGGAGGAGCAGCCTGTGTAGCGGGCTTGCGTGGGCAGAAAGACTCTGAACCTCAGTCTGATGAGCAGAGTCAGAGGTACCGCTCCCACCCCATGCTGTCAGCCTTTATGGAAGGGGTTTTTAAAAAATAATGAAAATTATGACAAACTGACCTTGTTAGTTTCTGCCTATGCAAAGATTTATTCATTCCTCAAACCGGCAGAATCACAAGTTTGCTGAAGTAGTTGCTAAAATAATGTTTTTAATATTAAGAACACAGAGAGAAGCAAGAAGTAAAAAAACCCCAAACCCGCTCCCCTCCCCAAAAATAAACAAAACCACAACCCCCTCCCCAATAGATTTAACTAATAAGATGCTGATAGACAGACCTTTGTTCACTTTTAATCTTTTGTCATGCACATTGTTTCAGTAAATATTACAGGTGTGTTCATGACTGAAGCATGAAGGTATTTTTTAATTGATTTTTATCATTAATCACTGTTAATAATTTTGCATGATGACTTTTGAAAGATACTATGTTCTGTTTTTGCATTATACTACTTATATATGCCATTTCATAATCTCCTCACAATGGGGAGAAACAGAGAATAGCTTTTCAGATGAAAATGCTCTAAGAATGGTCATCTTTGATGAAAAGGTTTAAGGATGAGATGAAGATTTAATTAGTGGGCATAGGTATTGGTAACGACATTGTGGCCAGTGTAGCTCATTTAAGCCTTTATTCCAGCTGGTATTTAAATAATGTGCCTAATACTGAGAATGCACTTAAGCATTTCCCTTCTGGGTGTTTGAATCTTTGCTTGCTGTTCGGAAAATTAATGATTTGTTCTGTCTTTAGACCCTGAATGGGAAATTGCATTATGACCTGCTCGTACAGCTCTGTCTTGACGGCACTGGAGCTAGATCATAAAGAAGCTACAGTTTAAACAGTCACTTGCGGGGAAAGATCTAATGGTAAACATGGAAATGGTCCTAATCCAGTAAAAAAGATTCATGTGTTTTCTGCATGCCTTGTCGTTGGCTGAAAAGTATTATGACCTGCTGTAAAAACTGCCATTGTGCTTGTGCTTTGGGCAGGGAAGAGAATTAGGCAGCAGAAGGAAGGACGTGGGGTAATTGCATGAAGTGGGTTGGATTCACAGCCGGTTTAAATGGGTGATATGCAGCATCTTACGCCGTGTCTGCTCAGCAGAAGAGGTGGTGGCAGAAGACGGGGGAAATCATTGCACCCCTGTGCAGGCCTGTGGTGGGGACATGCCAGTGGTGCCACGCCGGTGCCCGCATCTCAGGCAGGACAGAGCTAAGGGCAGGCGTGAGGAAGGGCAGCCGGGCGGGTGTTGGGGTTGCCATGACGGCCGTATGAGGAGGCGCAAGGAAGGCTGGTTTGGCATACGTGTGTTAAACCGCAGATGTAAAACTTCAGTGCTAGGGGTGTTTCTTAAAAGTCTTGCTTGAAGCAGCTAAAGGCAGTACTTGCTTACCCAGAGGTTAGCGCACATCTGGGATTTGTTGCCAGAGGAGCAACGGAGGGGCAGGCTGTATCGGCAGGATCAAGGGGCATGACGCACGTTCGTGAACAGCAGGCTGATAGTCGGGAACAGGAGGGGATGTGCCCTCCTTCATCCCGCTGGTAGCAGCAGTGGGTGCTGGGGGAGCGTGCGGGGTGCCAGCAGCAGCGAGTGCCCAGGCATCCCCTGCCCAGTGTCCTCTGGTACCACAGCCTGAGAGTGCTGGGCTGGCGGGACGGCCTGTCCAGGGCAATCTGGTGTTTCTTATCCACTTGGTTTTTGCTTTAATTGGATTTAAGTCTAGCTAGGATGGATACCTGTAATAATCTGTCCATGGCAGAACAGATCTGTGCCTGGGGTAATTTATTTTACTACTTAGACAGCTTTTCCATGCTAGAGTGATAGCCTTGACCCGTTTATGTAGCCTCCAATCTCTTTTTCCTGTGGGTCAATGAAATGTTAAACTGTAGCAACTACTTTACCAGGTGACTGTAGGAAAATTGTAGGAAAGTGTTTTTGTTGTGGACACCAGTTTTGAGGTTGGTCTAACATTTATTTGCCTTAGATGACTATGAATCATTCTTTATGTTTGGTCAGAAGTACACAGGAGGGACAGTTATGGATGGAAGGCTGAATAAATCATTGATTCTCAACAAAAAAGGAAGAAGTTTGCAAGGGATATTTTTTCCCTCCGCAGTAGCTGCAGCCTCCTGCTCCTTGGATACTGACCTTATGTGAATGAGGGGTTAACCTTCTTCCAACCCTTTAAAGACATCTTCTACCCCTTTGCCAGGGCAGCCAAGGTGTGCTCCAGGGACCACTGCCTGCCTTAATTTCTAGATTTCCATGGTTCTGTATGTTTACAGAGGATATGAATTAATGTTAAATAAGATAAAATTAAGAACAGAAGAATGTGAAACCAATGGGAGACTTTATGGCTAGCAAGTACAAAGAATATTAAGTCCTAAATACCTCTGCTCTCAGTCAAATGAAAAGAGAGTAAGCAGTGATGAATTTTGGGTGGTTGGTGAAATTTCGCTTTTCCTAATCCAAGATTTATTAATGTCAAGACAACAATATTGCTAAAGTTCCTTGTGGATTTACACCTACGCATCCTTAGCCTCTGCATAATTTATTTGCACTATTTAAATGTATATTTTGTAGATTTTGAGTTTGGGCTTTATAAATCTAAATTATGGACATACCCTGTGAGGAGAAAAAGGAATGACAAGATTTGCATATAGTGAAAAGGCAAGTCACTGAAGACCTCCCTCTCCTCTGCACCGCTGTGTCCCTGTGGTCCCAACGACCGAAATTGAAGGCTTTATACTTTCTGTCTCACCTGCTCTCAAAGGCACTGGTATTGCCTCAGAGAGTGCAAGCTGATTCAGATCCCCCCTGAAATCACTGGGCATCCTTCTGTTAACTCTTGTCTGCCTGAACTGGTCCAGATTTTCCAGGACCCCTGACAGAGGAGGGTCCAACCTAGATCAGTGCCTCAAAACACTGATTTTATACTGAGATGGCATTTCAAAAAGTACCTCTGAAACACTACAAGCTGTCACAAAGAGTGGCAGAATTACAATAAGAACGTGTTGTTGCTGTAGGGAATTAAATAACAAAAACCTGTAAGTATACTCATTATTTAACAGCAGTAAATCAGTCCGATGTATATGGTAAGCTCTTTTAAAAGATGCATGGATTTATTTTTTTTTTTAATTGTTCTTTCTAATATATTCCCATTCCTAGATTTCTCCTCCTGCTTGCCTCTCAGGCTTTATGATATGTTCTTCTAAGGATTTAACAGCTATTACTTCCCTTAAAAGATGTATGTGAGATCAATACCTTTTGCCTGGCAGGGGCTCGGAGGCAGTGCCACCCGGGAGGAGAGGCAGCCTCTCTGCGGCGGCCGGCACCGCTCTGATGCGCTGGTTCTTGCTCTCTTTAACAGCAGCGAAAGCGGTGGCTGCCACTGCGTTTGCTGTCAGGCTGTTTGAGACAAGAAGCTGTCTCTGCTTCTCTCTCATGTCTCACAGCACTGATACACAGTACTGTATATAGCTTGAAATGATGTTAAACAGGCTGTTGCATGCCAAAATAAAAGCAAACAGGACAGCAGGGAAAGCAGGGTGGGAGATCTGGTCATTAGATAAGATATTCTGATGCCAACAGTTCGAATCACTATGCAAATAATGCTGAAAAGAGTTATCTTTTCGGAGACCTCTGCCATCCATACTGGATTTCTGCCCGCATTTTGCTTTTGCCTTACTCATGCAAGACACTGCTTCTTCCTTCCCCAGATCTTGAAAGCAGAGTTTGTTTAAGGAGACTGGACTGTATTTTGTATGTTTTTATTCTTTCTGTATGGTATTTGTTCAGACCATGCCCAGAAAAAGGTCACCAGCATGGAACTTCAGAGTGTGGTCTTCCCTCTCCAAACTTACCTTTGTTGATGAGCATGGGAACAGACATCGTTATGGCCCATAAAGTATCATCACGGGCTTCTGAGATCATGCACATGGAAACGATTGGGGTGTTTTACTGGTGAGAGCTCTTGTTGTAGGTCCGTTGCAAAATCAGACAGATGTCACTGTTTCACTCGTGTTCTGCGCTTTCAGGGTTTTCTTGTATTTTCTGCTTGTAAAAGTAGAAAAACCCAGGTGTGTTGGGGAACAACCCCAGCTTTTCCAAATGTTTTCCTGGTTAGTCTTTCCCCTGTGTTAGCCATAATGGCACTGGCACTAGCCTGAAACTGTTGCTAGGTGGTTGGACTTGTGCAGCTTCTCTTAGATGTCTGCTTCTGAGCTGGTCAGATCTGGACAGGTTATTTCTCTGAAGTTGCATGCGTATTTACCCATCACAGGTGATGAGATTTCATTCCTTCCCTCTTTCTGTTCCTGTAGTTTGAGTGCTCATGAGCCTTTTTGTACCCTTGCAATGCTGTGGTAGGAAGAGGTGGGAACCAAAACAAAGGAGGGACCGCGTTACGTGGAGGCTCCGAAGGGCAGACCTGTCTGACGCAGCTTGAAGCTAGCGTGGCCTCCTTCAGTCTGGGGTCCAGTGCACAAGCCCGGTGGTACCTGGGTCCCCACTCAGATAAGCCACTCCTGAGCTCCGTGTCACCTCAGTTCAAGGGCTGCAGCGCCCGGTCCGAAGCTGCTCTGGTTGATCTTTGGGCTGAGTTGCGTTACACTCGGTCCCAAGTGTCTCAGCCAAGGGGATCACCCATAGCAGATGTAGCTGAAGCCACCTGCCTCAGGTGCTAGTCTCGGACCCTTACCCACCGGGTCGTTAGGCTCTCTCTTTAGCCACACCTTTGAAAACGTAATTGCATCTATCCTGGCATTTCTTGCTGATATTCTCTCTCAGAGAACGCCCATCCATTTTGGCAGATCTGTCTTTCCTTGTAGGTCAGTCTCTTCAATGCTCTTTTTCCAGCTTTTCCCTTTCTGTCAATACTTCTGGAAAGGAAGGGTCTAGAAGAAACGCTATTTTAAATAATAAGTACAGCCTGTTAAATGACACAACATTTGCAACATCCAAGTCTAAACAAGAAAGGAATAGTTGAAGCACATATTCTTACAATCAACATTATTTTTTATCAGGTGTAAACAAACACTTAGTAAATCTCTCTCTTCTACCTTAATTTACCTGTTGGGACATACCCGTATGACAGGTCGCTTCAAGGACTCGTCGCTCACTGGTTGCATATTAATTCACAATTGGTTGCTGTTGTCATAAATCTATTACATTAATTTCCTGTGCAATAGCTCTTACCCTTTTCTCCTGCTTTCTCAGTTTTACGTTTGTTGATAGTTGTGTGAATTGTGTTTAAGTACTAAACAAGGCACTTGATTAAAGACAGTGAGGAAAGTGGTTGAAGTGTTACGGGCTAGTCTTTTAAAAAGTGTACATAATTTAAAACTTGCATATTCATGCCTGTTACCAGGCATGTGTGCACAGATGAATAGCATCTAGAAGCTTAATCTAATTATGTGAACAAATACCAATTCCTATTTGCACAGTGAACACAAAAAGGCTTAGCTGCAAAAATGCCGTGTCTCCAGCTTATAGCCGAAGGTTGGATATTTGGTGCACTGTGCAAATCACAGATACTAGAAAACATATCCCCTTTCAGATGCAGCTATTGCATTTTTAATGTGATATAGATACTTGTGGGCTGTTAAGATGGAGTTAGAGGACAGCCAGGGCCAGTAAGAATGACAAAACTATTGCAGCTGAATACAAAGGTTCTCTATAAAATGAGAAATAATAAAAGAAAAAGGGAAACAGTATTACACTGGTGAAAGCCTATCTAGCACACTTATTTCACTGTATTAGCAATGGGGGTCTTCAGAAAGTGAGACTGATTCAGTCTCTTGGTTATTTCAGACATTTTTAAGCACATTTTAAGTGTTTTGTAGAACTGGAATCTGATGCAAAGGATGGTTCACACTACAATGTTTTGTAAAATGTCCAGCGGTGAATTGCTTTCAAGAGAGATTTGAATTAATCTTGTGTCTTGAAATATAAATGGTATACTACAGAAAGGCTCATGTTTCCCACGGAATGACCAGGCATGTTTAACTGAGTGCTAGTTTAACATTCCTGTCAATAAAATTATAAGGCAATAGTGATGTGACCCAAACATTACTTTATGTGAGGTATGCAGCCTAAGAAAGTTGAGTGTCTCCAAGAAATTTTTTTTTTTTTTTAAATAAGGTTCCATATAAAGTTAAGCTGCTGGGGGGTGGGGTGGGGAATCAAGGTGATGGAATTGCTAAGATAAAATAAAAGAAAGAAAATCACCTAACATACCATACTAAAAGAGAAAAATGCCTTTACTCTGTCTATTGCTCTAAATTTTCTAGTAATCATCATGCAATTGTCCTTTAATTGCTGTATAATTATGTTCCCATATACAGTTTCAATCCAAATTTCCTCTTTATGTTTGACACATTAGGTTTTTTCATCAAGTGTTAAAACAGTGATTCAAAATGAAATCTATAAGAAATTATTATAAGATGATTAAAGTGTAATTATAGGGATATTATTTGACATAATCAAGTTATGGTTCGTATGTTCTCAGAAAGAGGGAGATGTGTATTTGTTACAAGTTTTGTATGCAGTTGCTATAGCTGGGATTTCTTTTTAAAAAAGGTGACAGAATAGATGTTTCTTATGGAGGAAAGCAGAGGAATAAGTTTTATAAACAGAGCAGACAAGTTACACTAAAAAACCTGATTTTAGAAAGAAGAAAATATTTCTTGTCCTATATACCATTGTACTTGACTTCTAACCCTGTTATTCTGGTCAGCATGGTTCCTCTGGAATTACTTTAAAGCTCTTGAAGTTGACACTAATGTCATGAAATTGAGTTCTTACCTGAGCGTAATAAGCCAGAAAGATGTTTCATTGTGTTTCATATTTTATATTGTGGGAAAAAACCAAAAGGAAGACAAAGACAATGAAACAGTTGTTCTCCACAACAAAGATATTGCAGTCTGGTTTGTAAGGGGGATATTTGGCTGGGTGCGGGTAAGGCTAAGTGAGATGGGAGGGTTTGTCCCCTTCTGTCCGGGGCACATTGCCGTCAGTTTTCATGCCATCTGAAACCCCTCACGGGGGTGACCATGACCTTTCCCACAAGGGATGTAATTGATGGGCTTGTCGGTATAGTAGGCAACTCAGTAGTCTGCCTTAACCTCTGGGCTTGGCTGTTTTGCTGGCACGCAACCTGAAAAGCCTTGTTCCTCTCAGCAGGGCTGGCACAACCTAAAACACAGAACCTTTTCTGGCCACAAACCCTCGGAGTCCAGCGTGCTCGGATGGGTGAGGGTCAGACTTTAGGGGGCAACAGCCAAGGAGACAGTTACAGCTAAGCCTATGGTGCTCGATACCAGGATGCTGATGGCCTTGATCTTGCTTCTCTAAGGAAGGAAGAAGGCAACATAGGATCCATAGGAACTAAGGCTGTTTCTCCTTAACCCTCTATAAACCAGAATGGGACTGAGAAGTTTTGGCATCTCCTAATTGGGCTGACACGTTATATTGGGATTTCCACAATCAAGGAAATAATGCCTAGAAATTTTGAAGACGTGCTTATATATCAAGATTGTAGCCTGCCTTATGAAGACCATTTTGTGCCAAAGGCTTGGGTGGCTGCCAATACATGTCTGTATTTTGTAGATTACCTAGGTAAAATTCTGTAGGCAACACGTACGTTAATTGTATGTAAAAAGATAAATATTGCTGATCCTTACAGGAACAAATCAGGAACATTATTTTCATATATATATGTGTGCATGTGTATATATATGTGTGTGTGTATATATATATGAATTATCGTGCTGTCTACTACCTGTGTTCCAGGTAAAAAAAGAAAAAAGAAGCCATCCTTCATGTGGTCATATGTTTTGGAGGGTTTTGCCTTTCTTACATCATTAATGCTTCACAAATGACTATGGTGCTGCCTGACTTTATAATGTTTTTTTTAAATAATGAATGCTGCAAGAGGTGTGGGTACCCTCATAACCTTGTCCTTCAAAATTAGCATTGAATAGTAATCCTAGGGAGAATTTGATAGGTTTAATAAAGTGCTTTCACAGCAAATAATCTATTTAAAGTATGTTTATAATTTAAGAACATTGTGCCAGTCATTTTGAAATTGCACATCAGTAGGAATAAACGTATTGGATGTGAAAGCGTAAACTGCAGTGACAGAACTGGTAGGTAAAATCGTTGTGTTTTTTAAAGAAACACAAAAACGTTTGTCTTCATCGTTTGAAATGCTCCAAAGAACAGAAGCAGAAACAGGTTGCTGAGACAATACAGATTTTGGTGGGTGCTAGGGGTAAAACCTGCGTTCTCTACTGTGTTCCATGAGAAGTTGCTCACTATGCAAACAGCTTGTGCTTACAGCAAACCACCAGCTAATCTGCCGAGAGGGATGGGAGAGGTCAGAAAGCTGTGAAGGGCTGTTTGTGTGCAAACCCCCTCTGTCACCTGTTGTGGTGTAGGTAAGAAAAAGCTCCTTGCTCAGGATGGGGGGGCTGTTCAGGCTGCGTGACCTGTGCTTGCACAGGGGAGAACTGGGTGAGGAAAGTCCTTTGGCTTCAGCGAGGGAGCCGGGAGGAGATGCGCTGAAGGTGATGGTGTTGTACTCTAAGTCTTGAGGCAAACTGTTCATAATTATAAGTTTTTGTATTTAAGTTATCCTTTGTATTCGGATATCCTTTTTAGTCTCCATACGTATCCCATTGTACTGACAAATCTATTATGCCTATGAACCTCACAGGAGAGTGGAGACAGGAGACTGAATGCCTTCTGTATGCTTAGCTGAACATTATTTCAGATTGGCTTATGAGGGGTGTTGTCGTGTGGTCTGAAAACTGGGATATCCGGTGATAGATACATAGGAAGGATAGCTAGTGGAGAAACTTTCAGATCTTACTAAATATCTTTGTTATTAATTGGCAAGAGAAATAAAATGGAAGTTCCCGGAGGCAGCTAAATCAGGAAAAATGGTGAATGCTGGTAAGGGTGGGCAAATTTAATTTTATGCAGGCACTTAGAAGCTGAAGAGAAGGGGCAGAAAATATATTAAAAAGATTAAAGTTCGAGGAAGTGAACTTAATATATCTGGAAAATAATTTAGCTATTCATTGGGAGGGAAAATTAGCAAGACGTCAAAGAATGAAGTTGAACAGCAATTTTCATTTTATTATGCAGATGAAAATCTGGAAGAACTCCATTGACTCCTAAGAGTAGGAAATTATACCTTCCTGACACACGAATGTGATTCCTGTTGACACATCTGTGTGCAACTCTTTTATAGCTGAGAACAGGGATTGTTGTCGCAGAAGTACAGGTGGTCTGAAATCAGGGGATGGCTGTGCACCGCTTGCAATTAAGTGCAAGCTGAACGGAACCTCTCTCCAGCCAAGGTCTTAATTATGTGTTTAGCTTTGAGCTGGCTGAAGTCCATGACCTTAAATTTAGCTTTGTGGATGAGAGTTTTTGTGCGTGCTGTTCACTGTAGAGGAAAAGCATGGTGTATGGCTCTGGTCTGACCTCTCAGCAAAGTAGTTCTCCTACCCACAGCCCTTTGGGAAAAATAGAAATTCTCTCCCTAAACTGGATTAATCCTGAGGAAAGTGCATAGATTAATTTTGCCATCAGACTTCATCTCTGACCTTGGGCACGTCACTTAAACCGTCTGCATCTCCATCCTCAGCATATGCTTTTAAAGCTTACACCTCTTCCATGTCATGTGCTGTTTATTCCGGCTGGAAACTCAGCTGGCACGATGTAAGTGCTGTAGACTCTGGACATTGCTGTAATATGAACAAGAATAATCGCAGGATGGAAAAGACCTAAAACCAGAGGTGGGAAAGAAAAGCAATGCTTTGGGTGTGTGCAGGACTGTCACTTAAACAGCAGAGCTTTCTTTATGTGTCCTGGGGAGTGAGGCGTTCAGCAGCCTCTGCTGCTGAGGGGTCGTTTTGTTGGCTGAGGTTGGCAGCAGCAGGCTGCAGCGCTGGGCTCTGCCTCTCCGAAACGCCACGCTGCAGTTTACGTATATCACGTGGCTTAGAGGGTTGTCACCGAAATCGGGAATAAGAAAAGTCCTTAACACCAATGTAGCATGTAGAAGCAGGCATTCCTCTATTGCAGCGCTGGGTGCACGGGGGCTCGCTCCATGCATGCCATACGTTACATTCAGGCAAGCTTATATGCACACATATGCTTATGCATTGCATTTCTCGGAAAAATCATACCTATTCATTCAATAGGTAGTACCATATTAATTAAGCATCCCACATGCTCCTTACAGGTGTTTTAGAAAACTTCTGGGGTCTCAAACAATAGTCAACCCTCTAGTTACGGCTGACTGCGAACTGAATCGGAATGACCTTTCCCTGTGTGGACTTGTCTTGACCACAGTTCAACTTCTTTTGGCAAGTTCAGTTTCAGATCCAGCTCCTCAAGAAGATCTTTTGTTTTAGCTCCTTCTTGGAATTATTGATTAACCTTCCCTAAACAATATGATGTTGCACAACTACTGTTTGATGGTGACTATCCATTATACTGAAACGAACAGTACCTGGTGATAGGGTCACTGGCAGTGTGCCGTCTTCAACTGAGCTGCTGATTAGATAGTATCTTCGTTATAATCCAGTTAAATGGATTTAATTTTGCATAAACTTTTTTTCTATATATAATTCAGTGGATACTTTCAGTTTTGGGGATGCTCAATATAGTCTTTTGATTTTTGTCAAGACTGAAGCAAACAGTTCAGTGTACACTGAAAGCTTCAGGCTGACAGAAACAAAGTAACTCCTTGTCTTCTTGGTCACTGTCTCCAAATTATGATCCAAAATGCCAGAATGCCTTTTCACCAACTTCCCACATTTTTCTTTCCCCATCTTGGTGGTGGAGTGCAACACCCACGCATACACCCCTTCACCCATTACACCTCATAAATCCATGGGTAGCAGTGGTTTAGGGAATGGATGGTGTGGTACCTAATGAGAGATGGCAGACTTGACTTGGCCAACCCCAACTGTTCCCTGGGTGTGGGGTGAGGAAGGAAGGCTATACTGAGGTATGAGTAGATAGATGGGGTAGACAGGAGGGTAGATAGGTGTTCAGAAAGTCCTTGCGAGGCTCCTGTGTTTCACAGGGTGTAAGTACAGTCCTGTAGTCTTTGTCTGTGTAGAGCAAGCCACCGGCTTGTTGAGAGAGGATGAATATACCACCAGCTGGTGATGCCAGTGTGTGACAGCGGCCTTTGGCAGGCTCTTGGTGTCCTGACTTTATAATTTCTTGCTGATTCAACAAGAAGATTAGTCTGGAGCTTATCAGACTTTCCCACACCAATGTCTCAGCGTTTACATTTCCCTCTTGGGCTTGCGGTTCTGTGGCCTTCTCGCAGAAGGGGTCTTTGTGACAGAGTGAGCTTCTCTGGTTAAACACACATAGTATGTGAGTGCTATTTTCCTTTCTTTATTTGGAAATGTACCACCTCTGGAGTGCTCCCTTGCGTGTGCTGTACTAGTCATGGATCAACAGAAGCCACTGCTGGCCCATGTGCATCACACCTCTTTTTGCGTGGCTTGTATAGTTTCAGTTTTGAAAGTGCTAGTCCGGTGCTGGAGTGGTAGAATACAGATAGGTATGGCCACTGGGCTATGAAGAGGAAGAGGGCCTGCTGCTCTTCCTTTTACAGAAATGGATGCTTTCTGTGAGGGCTGGGATTTTCCTATTGGGAAAGGAGCTGTCAGCAGAGAGGGTGATAAGCCTCTAGGCAGGAGTGCCTGAAAGAGTATCTAAAAGGAAATCAAAGTTACTTACTCTTTGGATTGCCTGAGCTGGAACATTTTCCCCATGTCTTACTGCCACACCATTTACGGTTCGATATCTGTATTCTTTGCAACTTGCTGCTTTCTCAGGGCTATTGGGTTTTTTGATAGGCATATCCCTTTCAGATATTTATTTCTATTTAATTTTTAAATATTAAGGTGTGTTAACTTTCATTTTAACTATGTTGCATTTTGACTAGGACATAAATAAACCAACAAGTCTGAAAAAACACGTCACCTGGCATACAAGTGTATCCAGTGCCTAGGTTTTTTTAAAGCTTTCCTCAGTCTAGAGACTCTCAGCAGTTGAAGTCATCTCTCTTTTTTACTTTTTCTTCCTTGGACTCATGCTCCCATACCTGCCTGGTCTGCTCAAAGTGAATTCAGCTCACTGCAGTTTTCCCTTTTATGCTCAGTGTCTCCTTTTCCAGGATTTCCATGCCTGTTGCCACTGAACAAGCGTCCTACATTCTCCTGCTGAGATTGCTCCTTGAGCATGTTCCCCCAAGGAGACTTTTGACCTCAGCTATTTAAAGATTAAAAGTTAAAGTTAATACAATTGCATTAAAAAAAGCCAACAAAAACAACCTACTGTATTATCTTCCATTCACATCTATTAGCATCCCAGGTGACCACATAATCATACTGTCCTTCTGCCTCACCCTTCCTTTTCCTTTACTTGTCTCTTAACTTAGTTTATAAGCTCTTTTGTACTAGTGGATTCATCTTTACAGGCATTCCTGAAGTCTGTGTGCTATTCTCTTTGTATGACTCCTAAAAATTGGCTAGGTATGTGAGAATTCCTCTGGGCGCTCCCTAACTCCTCTTCAGTGTCGCAACCTTGCACATCAGCTTTTCCTTGGGGTTTTACATAGAGCCATGCTGACCAAGCAAGTCGGCATCACGTCCTTCACGTGTTTGCTGCTGCAGGACTGGTGATGACTCTTTTATTGGAAGGGAAAAGATTAGTCAAGAGTTGGAGGTGAAACCAGCAGGTGGAAGAGGGATCTGGTCCTGCTCCCACTTCTGCAACTTTTTGTTATCTGGAAGTCTTCTTACTTCAGACGCTGCTTCTCTCATTCGGTTGTCACTGTCGTTCCCCATTTAAATCTAAAATTGTCCGTGGCTGATCACAATCAACATGTGTCCCTCTGCTGGTTATAGAGCTTCACGATCTTGCCCATCCAGAAAGACGCTTAAGGGCATTTTTCCTGCCTTTTGCCCTCAGTGACAGCTTGGGGTAGTTGCTGCGCACTGAGGGGCATCCAAGGTGACATTCAGCAAAGAAATCTCTAAGTCTGTACTTTTAATGGAAACCTTTTGTTTTACATTCCTGGACTGCTGCAGGGCACTCTTGAAGCTTACAGCTCAAAACTCACAGTCTCTGCTCCCTCAGAGTTAAGAAAGGATGAAAAAGCAAACAAAGGTGTGAGGGTAATGGGGATTAGCTCAGGATCACCCAGCAGGTCAATGGTTGTGCTGGGGCTGCAGTCAAAATCTGCTGCATTCTAGATCAGGGTCTTCCCTGCTTCATCTCGCTACTGTCGGGCAGGGTGGAGGCACGCAGCTGTCCGGGTAACGTGGTTTTGTTGTGCTGCTTCAGACTCCTCAGTAACGGTGAAGGACTGCTTGTCAGGCACCTTGGGCGTTCCCTGAAGTGAGGGGCACTGGCTGTGGCTCTACACTGCCTGTTTATCTTTGATCATAATTCTGAAAATGTGAAATGTGCTTATCCCAGGCTGCTGGAGGGAAGTGCTGCACGATGGTGTCAAGAGGTCTGTTTCCCAGATTACACCACATCCCGCTCCGCCAGCCGGATGAGCCTGCTGCTCCTGCCCTCCCCTATTCCATTCACAAATTACCTGGCACACATGCACGTGCCATTTCCCTGTCAACGGTAAGAGCTGTACTTTCTGGGGTCTGGAAGAACTAGTGCTCTGGTTTGCTGGAGGCTTGGGT
Organism: Ibycter americanus; assembly: GCA_035590275.1. Lineage (NCBI taxonomy): Eukaryota > Metazoa > Chordata > Aves > Falconiformes > Falconidae > Ibycter > Ibycter americanus. The sequence goes on along the minus strand of JAVJGI010000035.1, from coordinate 32,907,296 downwards.
TTGCTCAGAGAAACCCTGTCTCTGGACGTAACAGGATAACACGTGGTTTCTCAGGGTAGTTCACTGTCTGTCACTCGTCATGACTTTTTCTTCTTGGTGCAGCTTGGCAGAACCCAGCGAGTTTCTGTCCTGTCTGCACTGCAAGCATAGAAACCAGTTTCAAGATGGAAAAGTACGCTAATTCTGTACTCCATTATAACTAAAGTAGGATCTTTAAAATAGGGCAGGTGGCAACTATTTTTCCCAAAATCGTTTGGAAATAAATTCATTGTTATGTTTGGTGAACAATATTTTGTGTCTGCAAGCACAGATGAAAAGTATGTTAGAGAAACAGCTTCTTGTGGTTGGATTTCTGGGTCAGGAAATTAGTGGATGCATCTGCCGCTACCTGTCCTTCTCCTTACTATGAGCTCCTTTCTGAAGACTGAGGGTCAAAGCTGTTTGCCCACATTCCATGATTTTTAAATACTGAGAACTTTCAGGGTGAGTGAGATGCTGTCATACTTATGGACAGGAAGGACGATATTACCAGGAAAGTCTGCATACCAGCAGGGTGTTGAACAGCAGTCAGTAGACAGAAAAAGCAGACCTCATCTCTAGAGATTCAGGATTTTTCCTCCACTAATTGCTGTCCCATTAGAAGTCTGGGCTGGATGCTGTTTTATAAAATCAGAGAACGGTTTGGGTTGGAAGGGACCTTAAAGATCAGCATGTTCCAACCCCTCTGCCATGGGCAGGGACGTCTTCCACCAGACCAGGTTGCTCCAAGCCCTGTCCAGCCTGGCCTTGAGCACTGCCAGGGATGGGGCATCCACAGGGCAACCTGTGCCAGTACCTCACCACCCTCACGGTAAAGAATTTCTTCCTAATGTCTAATCTAAATAAGTACAGATGCTGAGTATATAAATACACTCTTTCAGTTTAAAGCCATCCCCCCTTGTCCTATTGCTACATGTCCTTGTAAAAAGTCCCTCCCCAGCTTTCCTGTTGGCCCCTGTAGGTACTGGAAGGTGCTGTAAGGTCTCCCCGGGGCTGCCTCTTCTCCAGGCTGAGCCACCCCAACTCTCTCAGCCTGTCTCCATAGGAGAGGTGCTTCAGCCCTCTCATCATCTTCATGGCCTCCTCTGGACTCATTCCAACAGGTCCGCATCCTTCTTATGTTGGGAGCTCCAGAGCCAGACACAGTACTGCAGGTGGGGTCTCATGAAAGCAAGGTAGAGGGGTAGGACCAGCTCCTTCAATCTGCTGGTCATGCTTCTTGTGATGCAGCACAGGATTCAGTTGGCTTTCTGGGCTGCAAGGGCACATGCTGAGCTTCTCATCCATCAACACACCCAAGTTCTTCCCCTCAGGGCTGCTTTCAGTCCATTCTCAGCCCAGCCTGTATTTGTGCTTGGGATTGCCCCAACCCATGTGCAGGACCTTGAACGTGGCCTTGTTAAACTTCATGAAGTTGTCTTAGGCCCACCTCTCAAACCTGTCCAGGTCCCTCTAGACAGCACCCCTTCCCTCCAGTGTGTTGACTGCACCACACAGCTTGGTGGTGTCAGCAAACTTGCTGGAGGTCCACTCGATCCCACTGTCCTGTCGCTGACGAAGATGTTGAACAGCACTGGTCGCAGTACGGACCTGAGGAGTGCCACTTGTCACTGGTCTCCGCCTGGACATTGAGCTGTTGACCACAACTCTTTGAGTGCGACATCCAGCCAATTCCTTATCCACTGAGTGGTACCTCCATCAAATCCATGTCTCTCCAGTTTAGAGACAAGGATGTTTAATTCTGGTGACTTGAACTCAGTATTTTGGTGCCCTTGAGATGTCCAAGGTGTTAAAACCTTAAAGATCATCTGCTCTGTGGTCTATCAGTACAGAAATACACCCGAAGAGCGGTTCAAGTGTGTGCTTTAAAAAATAATACTTTGAGACAGATGCATCATTTCAACTACAGTATACATCATCCCAACTACAGTACAAGGAATACTTCTGGGACAGTAATTACCTTGTAATCCTCTGTGGTGAGATGTACTGCAAATGAATAATTCACTGTTGCCAAACAGAAGTGAATGCTTCATATTAATTTGGAACTTTTGTGGATGGGCTTTCTTCTGGAAAGTATCACAAGGGAACAGATCAAGGATAGCCTGAACCTCAGAGAGTTTCTGACTATTAAGAGAACAATTGAGTTCTTTTTTTATTGATGCATTATGAAACCTAATTTTCAATTCCTTGATTTGGAGCTTCTTGACAGTCAGCTTTTTCTTCCCCACTTGGGTTATTGCCAAAATACAGTATAAACAAATTAGCACTTTCTTTTTCAAAAGCTTTAATCTCGTTGCTTTTGCCATACCAAATAGCAAAGAATAGACAAACCAGAGGCATGAAATCTTCTTAAGTTTAAAACTCAAATTAATTTAGTCTCCTTGATATTTTTAGCCTTGAAGCAAGTAGATTGCTTTTGAAATATTACATTACACATTTAATTCTAACAATGTTATCTTTTTCATTTGCTTTATGTTCTAATGGGAGTGCAGGGGGTTTGACAAAGTGTAGTGTTGATTATATACTTATTTATAAGGATGTGTAAGTATACATGTATATAAAATGTGTGCATAATCTCCAGAGACTCTTTAAGGGAAAAGATCTGGAATCGTTGCTGACTTATATCTTTGCTATGGAAAAACCTCTTTATTATCAGCAGCAATGCAATATCATCTAGCGCAGTGCTTTACATATTCCAGAAGAAGTACAATTATTGTTTAGACCCTTGGATCAGAAACTCCCTAAATTGTTGAATGTATACATTTTTTTTTCCAGTAGCAAACTCTCCTTTTGACAATGTGCATTGTTTGGTCAGGATAAATTTTTAATTAAAAAAGGAAACTCTCACAAATCAATAAATAGGTGTGGACTAGTTTTACCTATGGTGGCTGTTGATACGGAATTAAATCCAGATCAAGCTCAGAAGCTAGTGCTAAATCACTGAACTTTGAGGAACGACAAGTCATTATGAACTGCAATTCTAAATGCGTATTTTCTTTTCTTTAAACAAATTAAGTTTGCCTGTATCCTAATATAAACTTTTCATATGCAAGTATTTACAGATGTGATAGAACTTTTGCACACGTTTACAACGGTTCATGTTGTAAAGATCTTGCATTTTCTATTGCGTACAGACAGCTTTACACTTGCAAAATCAAGACATATCTTTGAGTATATTCAGTTTTACTCTGCCCAAAAGATAAAGTTTGCATTTAATATTGATCTCATCTGAGAGTGGAACTGTTGAATTAATGCTGAGAGTTGCTGATTACAGTAATGTTAAATCAATATGAGTGAAACTCCCACATTTTATTTTATGCTATGCTTTTATCCCCGCCTCCCCTTTTTTTTTATGAACTGAAGGCAGAATTTTGACCACCATCCTGAGACTTATCAATATAAATAGGTGAATATATATAACCTATATTTGTCTGAATGTTAACATTTGGAACAAGCTCTTGGAAAGCTGGAAGGAAGTCCAAGTCTTGGCTTTCATGTACTCCTTGTAAATGAGTTAACTGGCCTATTTTGCTGTTCAATTAGAACGGTAAGAGCTGGACTCCATTAATTAGCTTGTTTAGAAAATGTCAAATTAGAAAATTAATGTGAAGACCTTTGTCACTGAACATGGCTTTGTGCTTTTTAGGCAGCTCATAAATGGTGCTCATAAAACAGTTATTCCAGAGAAACCCCAGGGAATAACATCTGTGTTCCTTGGAAAAAGCTAGTAATTAGCTTTTTTAAGGTACGAAGGGTTGGTTCGATCTTCAAAGACACTGTAAAACTTTGCATGGCAGCATGCAATGCTGTTCTAACACCAGTCTAAATGGGACACTAGGTGCTTGTCCTTGCGTGTCTTGAGAGAAGAGTTTGTTCTTTCAGCTTGACGTAGGACAGAAGATCAGTGTAGACCATCAACTTGTACCTGTCTGGTATTCTGAAGCTCCCTTGGAATGATATGCATTGGGAAGGGTGTGTCAGGAGAAATAATATGAGCAAAAAAGTACCTTAAATATCTGGTGTCTGTGTTAATTTCCCTGGCTGCAGTTTCCCTAGCTGATATATATTCAGATTGTTTTATATCTTCATAGCTTATGCCACATGAGGCTAGAGGATACTGGGAGCAAGGAGAATCTGGGTGGCTCCCACCAGACTGCCTCTTTTCCCCCTTCACCAGGGGCTGCAGGGCTGAACTTTTCATCTTGTGTGGTGCTTGAAACTACCACATCTGGATATCACTGAATGTGTTGCACTTGGAAATCTTACCACTGTAGATTCTGAGCCTTTCCTACATCTGTTGGGAAGTGTGGCAGCCTGGGTGGGAGCCTGCTCATCAGGTCTGGCCACTGTGGGAAGTACTGGATTTGGTGTGCGGGAGAGAGGGAGGAACGGCATACTTCTGCAATAGGTCTGAGGCTTTGTGTCACTGCACTGGTGTGTGTGCAGCAAGTCCAAGACGTGGTGCCTAGCACCTTCATGCAGGCGAACCGGTAGCGATGGTCTATGTGGGTTCTGCTTACACCCAGAGTAAGGCGGTCCACATTAGGCAATTCACTTTGCAACCACAGAAAAACCTGAAAAGCAAATGTGGGTCATACCCAACTCCTGGGACAAATCAGTGGCTGGGTGTGCCAGCCATCGGGCTGCCAGTGACTCACTCAGTAGTACGGGTTCAGTACAAGCAGGTGTAACACCAAGGGGAATAACTCTTTTGTGCTTGTTCTGATTAATTCCATGCACTGCATTTAATCCTAGGTCTAATTCTCTGGTTTTTTTAACAGGTATACTAATTGCAGCAACTAAATATAAACTGATCAGGCTAAATTTAAATCTAGATTAAATCAATTGTCAAAGCCTTACAGCAGGATTTCCTGCTGATTAATGCAGGGATGGCTATTACTGCCATGTTCTGAATTGCTTTTTCTTCCAAACCCTGATTTCAGGTGTGATTGTCCTTAAAATGTTCTTTCCTTCTCCATTTGTACACGGTTATCCAGAGAACTTTAGACACCCCCTGTGAAGACACCTGCAGGAATGGAAGATAGGGGCCCTACCGTACGCTGCACTCAAGGACCTCACTCTTGTGACAGACACTGTTCCTGTCTCAGAAAACGACATGATCAAGGGTAGTAGATTTAATAGCACAGGCACATTCCAGGTATTATTATTTTAGCTTATTTTCTGAAGGAAAAATTAAGTCCACTTTCTGCCAGCGGGGTGCAGTTCCTCCCTTTCCTGCATTCACCCCCAACTAGCAAAATCTCTAGAAACTGATAAGTTTTAACCACTGCAGACAAAATGTTGAGGATCTGAAAAATAATTAAGTTTCTACAAGTTTAATGAAGATCTGGGGCTTTATAGAAGCAAGAAGCCCTGACTGTTGTATCCTCAGTGAAAAACAGCCAGGTAGGGTATTTGCGGTGTTTGACCTGCCACTTCGCCACCCAGCACACACGCGTTATTTAGCCAGTTGGTGTAGGTGCGTAGTTCCAGAACACCCACAGCAATGCAACCTCGTGCCAGCTCGCAGCTCGGTAAAGGAGGCATGGGGCACGAAGGGAAGGTGGTGAGGGACTGGGAAGAAGTGTGGGGTACACTGGAGCTGTTGCTGTCGTGGCTGGGGAATAGGATCACTGGGTACCAAGGTGAGATGTGAAAGGGAGCTGACATCGTTAACTCTGGTAAATGGTGTTCTTGCTGCCAGAGCATGGAACTTAACCTGCAAATCCACCGGGAAAGGTGGCATCATTCATTCTACTTGTCTTGGAACAACTTGTCTGTTACCTTGTGAGAGCTTAGTACCTTTTTGTTTTGCAGCTGAACAGAGTATTTCTCGGTGTACCCAAGCTGGCCTAGCCATTCAAATCTCCATGAACCTGCATAAAAGGTTTGCAATCTGGAGGATTCTTCTTTCTCTGTGCTAATTCCACTTTTGGCTTCTTTTGCTGAGAAAGGTGACAACTTTCCTGCCAGGTCTGACAGGGTTTTTATAGTTAGCAAGAATAAGCTCACCGCAGGCAAACTTTGGTTTGAAGTACAAGCCCATTAAGTTTTAGCACTAGCCTAGATGTACAAGATGGGGCACAGTAAGTGGAGCAGGACACCACGCACATTTTTCACGTACATGTCTTGTGGCACAAGGAATGGCCCTAAAGAGATTGTGGTGGCTCCACAGTCCCTCTGCTTGAATGTTTGTTGCCCATGCCTTGGGCATTGGCATAGATGCCCTTCAGCTGGGCTATCGATCTTGCCCCCAACCCTGGCTTGCCGCCCCCAGGTTCACCTTTAACAAACTTAGTTTTATTCCCTTCCGCCTTTGATGCTAATTTAAATCTCTCTCGATGAGCCCCGCTAACTCCTGGCTTAGGATCCTTTCCCCCTTTGAGACAGGTGAACCCCATCTGTGCCAGCAGCCCTGCTGCTGTGTAAACTGACCCGTGATCAAAACCCCCAAAATTTAGCCATTAACACCGGGCCCGCAGCCAGGTATTGATCTGTGTGACCTTCCAATCGCATGCCCCATCGTTCCCTGCAAGTTGTCTGCATACCTCTGAAAAACACCATAGAAAGCATTGATTAAATGACATTTGTGGCTAATAGAAAAAGAGAAGGAATTCCAGTTTTGTCCCAGAGTAACAAATTTAAAAAAAATTTTACTCTGCTAGCTAAAATAAATATTGTGAAAGCGGTAAATAAAAACACTGAGGGTACTTAGAAGTCTTTTGCTGTTTTGTTTTTTATCAAGAGACTGTTTAATTTGCTCTCTTGAGTACAGCAGTCTTCCCTCTCTTGCCTAATCTTTCTCCATTATAAATAATATATTGGGCACATGGAGGTAGAAGCGTATCGAAGATTTTTCATTTTGTGTGGGCAGCAGTGAAGCTTGTAGGAATTTCAACTGAGCCATTTAAAAATTGTATGAACACACTTCTGCTACAGGGGTCTAAAGCAGTTGGCTTTTGCTTTCTCTAGCTTCACCCAAGGAAACAATAAGAAAGCGCAGTTTGTGTCCAGCCTATTGAGCTCTGATCATGCCTAAAAAATAATAATAATCCTAACTGCAGAAAGTCCTTCTACCAGATACAGGAATCATTCAAAAATGAGTCTTGTCCTTCATTGCACTTGATTTATGTCCATTAAGGGAGTGATTGAGGGAGCCTGAGCAAATTCATGCTTTATATCAGCCAGTTTAGATTAGATTTCCAAGACAATTGTCATGGGCAATTCTGGTATAAATTAATGGTTAATTTAATTTGACCTTTTTAAAATGCAAACACCATAAGTAACTGCCTTAAATGTCTTGCATAAGTTGCTTGATTTAATAAATGTAGTTTGCTTTTATTTTATTTATTTTATTGCCTATTGTGTGTTTTCAGAGTTTGCTCCAGTCACTTCCCTAATGTAATAAAATTGAAATGGAAGTCAGAAGACTGTCAAATGGCTAGGCAGCTCTGCAGCTAATGAAAACGAGTAGACCTGGGTATTATTTAACTGTTGTAAAATAGATGCCTTCACACTGTTTCATGATGTTTTCACAGAGATTGTTACAGATCATGTTCCCTCCCATTGCATAGGCCTCTTCCTCATGAAAACATACTCTCCTTTTGCAACTACAACAATCAGTTACATGGAGAATTGAATTTAGGGATCTAAGCAATTATTATCTTACAATTTTTTAATGAAAATTAAATGTTTATATAATGATTTTAATTGTAGCTGCAGCCTCAGCAGCCTCACTGTCTACTTCCCTCAGCCTAGCAGAGTGACCACCACTTGCCTCAACACTGACCTGGTGGATAATTAGACATATTTTAATCCGGACCCTGACGATTCAGTAGAGAGAAGCCGAAAGGCAAACACTGGAAGCATTATGTCCATTAAAGCGACACCTTCCCTGCCCATGTCCAGCCAAGGGGCAGCCCCAGGCTTGCCTCGGGGAGGGGGGACCCCACTGTCCGGGTCCCTCCCTCTTGTAAGACACAGATACGGCTCTGCAGCCGTCGTTTAAGGCAAGTGAGTAACAGCTAGCATTTTCCAAAGCACTTTAGATACCCAAATAATGCCCTTATGCAGCCGAGCTGGCCCCACAAAAAGCTCTAAGAGCCAAGAACTGCACCTGAGGTCTCCATAGCTGCACCCGCTCCACAGAATGTGCAACGTAAATCCTTGATGGAAGTAATTTTTTGCAGAATTACTAAGTTAGCTACAGTGACAGAGATAATAACACCAGGGACTTAACTTTGAATAAGTTTCTCTGTAGTCCTCAGCATCTGTGAGGAGATGGGTTGAAATGGGGTGAGGCCAGTAAGTCAAATGTTGTTCAGAGGTATCACACCAAGGGGTAAAAAAGCGATATTAGCCTGCAAGAAGAAAACTTTTTATTTAAAAGAAGTTAGAAACTACCTGAAAGGAAAAAGTTAGGAAATTAAATCCCTGGACTCAGCATGGAGGCATGTAAAGAGCACCCTATTAGCATCACAGAAGGGACAGCATATACACCCCAGAATATAAAAGGAAAAAAAAAAAGGAAGAAGGTGAGACCCCACATAATGTGTTCAAAAGATAAGATACAACAGCTTCTTGAAACTAAACCCTATCCTTTAGAAACAGAGTTGGAGTCCAAACAGTTCAAACGAAAGGGACTTTGGCAGACAAGAGAAGCAAAGCAGGAGTTTGAAGAACTAATATTCAAAGGTACAAAACCAAGGAACAAGTGATTTAAGGTGATCAGAAGTAATCCGGCTGTGGAGGAAAATGCTGGATCTGTTAGACACTGGAGTAGAGGGAGGGCAGCTGAAAACCTGGCAGCTGCAGAGCACCGTATGAGTGTCGCTTTGCAGGCTGAGGGTGCTGCCCTCCCCGAGCCCAGGAGAGGTTGTGGCGCTTCGTGGGGACACTGACAAGTACCATTGCAGAGTGCAAGATGCGTATTCTTTCTGGGGAAGAATTTTTTAAGCCAGACAAGCTTTATTTTGGGGCTGCTGTCTTTGGGGTAGCAAAGTCTAAGGTGGACGGGTACCAATTGCGTTGTTAGGATACGTGGGCTGATCCACGGAGGGGCAGGTAGGATCAATTATTTTAACCTACCACGTACCTCCTCAGCTTCAACCTAGACATCTTTTTTTCTTGACTTCTCTCTGTGCTGGAAATCTATTTTTGAAGCTCTTCTACCTTCTGACCTTGATCAATACAGCCTGCAACAACAGTTAGGGTTTTTTCCCCACCTCTATTTTCATTTTCCCCAGTCCAAGCAGTCTCTATTCTTGTCTTTTAAAATCTCAGTGTCATTTTCATTCTCACTAAATAATGTCTCAACTTTTTGCCATTTTGCCTTAAGGCTCCTCATACACCTGTTTTATAGATATAACTGCCATTAAAGTTGGACAGAATTATAGGATTGATTCTGTATGGTTGAATTCAGTGAGGTTTTATCATTAATTTTGATGGAAAATGGCTCATACCCTAAATCCATGGAGGGGAAAAAAAAAAAAAGAATCTTATGCTGTTTGGTATTAAGTAGTCCTAAAGTTACCTGAATTAACTATATATCTATTCACTCTTCCTTCATAGCTCTACTTCATCAGTTTTGTTACTTGTGGTCAGTTCCCAGAAAGATATTTAGCATTTTTATCTCTGAGCTTTGCTGCAGCCTTCATAGTTTTCTCCAGCAGGATATGAAAGAAAGGTGAAAGGTTTTCTTGTAGCATTGTGGGACAAGAATTGTCTAAAAATGATCCTTTACATCACGTTTAGAGCAAAACACATCTGATACTCTGCCCAGCTACTTCCACAGAGATATGAATAGTTGTCTACCCATGTAATGAATGCCTTTTTGTTTTTATTTAAAACAATCATAAAGATAACTCTGTCATTTCTTTGTGGCTGTATGTGTTTTTTGGTAATAATATTCCAATTTCTTAGCTCTCAGGAACAATAATAATAATAGCTGATAAGAGGAGTTGGTTCTATACAGCTGTCTAAATTGCTTTATTCATCCACTTGGCTTTTACTGATTAAGGAGATTTTGCAGGTTCATCAGAGATGAATTATCTGTCTGTCTTTATTACAGGTACACAAAAACCAGGCTATTATCAAGCTCAAGCTTACAGTGTGCCCATGTATGGTTCAGCTGTAAGAAGTTAAATACTTTCTGCTGTTATCTTATTGCTGTTGACAGACTGACTTATTTAATTTTCATCATATAAACAAAACGCTGGTGATAATGCTCATTAATTCCAGAAGACATGTGTCCAAAATTGTTGTTAGCAGCTTTTATTATTTTTTTTTCACTTCTCTTCACAAAATAATCTGTTTACTTTTTTAGCCCTCCCCAAGTTCTGACTACGTCACCAAAACAGTTCTGAACAGCCCTTGTTAATCAGCATCTGACAACTTTCTAGATGTGACTGCAGAATGAAAAAGGCTGATTGAACTGAAGTTAATTTCCATTTGGCTTTTACCTTCTAATTATTTAGCAGCTGAGCATCAAACCCCCTTTACTATGACATGCTTGCAGGCCCCCTTGTAGACAGTACATAGCTCAGCAGAATTTAGCTATCTCAAAAGAAATGTTACAGCTCAAGTGATTTTGAAATATTTGAAAGCTGAGAGACTTTGCTGCTCGTGAGAGTATAATAAAAGTTATCAATTAGAATACAAATGTACTAATTAATATATTGGAAAATTAAAACTCCAATAAGCGTATAACAAAGTTAATAGCAGACTTGCTGACATGCAAAATTAAGTCTGTTCTGAATACTGCATTAGTACAAGCAAAACCCACTATCACTAAACAGAAAATTTATGACACAGTACTTGGTAAAAGGAAAGCATTTTTAGGCTCATGATTTGTTTTTTCCCCTAAGATGTCTGATTGCAGCTCCTCCTCATTGCATGGAGTAGAGCACTGAAAATGTTTTGGCAGAAGCAAGTGTCTTAAATGCATACAAATGATCATTTTGCTTGATTAAATTAAGGTAGTTCTCCTGACATTCAACTAAAATGCATAAACAGAGGAAGCTACAAAAGTAAGTCTAGTGATGTCCTGCTGCTTAACAGAATCCACAGAACATGCAAATTGACCGGGTCTGGTGCATGTTCTCTCTTGTTTAACAGGCACACACAATTCCCAAACCTCCCTGCAAGGTTTTCCTTGCAACACCATTTTAATCCCAGTAACCGCAAGGGCTCCTTGACTGTCATAAAGAAACCTCAATGGCAAGACTGTCCCACCCTCACAACGGTTCATTTGTGTCTGGGGTTGTGTCACAGCACGTTCCTGCTGATTTCTGCCAGAGGACTTGGGCACGTGCTTGCATAAAGGGAGAAGGTATGGGAGGCTGGGTTTTGTCTCGACTGAAAGGGTAAATGTAGTGGATCTTGGGGTATACAGAGTCTGTGTGATCAGATATCTTTTCATTGGTGTCAGTGATACGTATGAGAGAGGATTGTGAGGGTTTAAAGAGGAACCTTGGGGTTATTGGGATTTATCAGAAAAATAAATATTTTAAGAAACTAGTAAATAGTATTCTTGTTCATTAGGGCTTGAAAGAGTATAGAAACTGATGTCACTGTAAGAGAAAAATGTGGTAGGTGTAACTTGAGATGGCTGAGGATTGCATTTTCTTGAAAATTAGTGATAGGAATGTTTCTATGTGGCTTTTTGGTTTCAAATATTACTTGTTCAAATTAAGAAAAGGTCACGCTAATTTAAAAAATCAGTGAGACCCTGAGGAATATCACAAGTGGTATCAGCTGTTTTTTAGGTGGTGAGCCTTTATTCTGAAGTAGGTAAGAAGGCCCCTTCCTTGCTTCTTCCCCTGTGCACACATGCGCACAGTGTCTGTACGCGTACACACCCACTGCCCAAACAGTCTCTTAATTTGCTGGAAGAAATGAAATACAGGAGGCACATCTTTCAGATGTAATGTAAAGTTCAGATTCCATTGATTTATTGTCTTTAAAACTCTCTGCTGTTTTCTGCAGGAATTAATCATAATTTTGAGAGTAAGTTCTAGTTCGGGTAATTACATTCTGTCTACCTGAAACTCCTCCTATAGCTTCAGTTAATTAAATATTCCTCACTATTTGTCTTGAATCACTGTATGGCATATCTATCTGCAGGTATAAAAAAGAAAGGTCAATTAAATTTTAACCTGAAACTTAGGAAAGGACTGGGATGCCTGAAAACCAAGAAAACTTGTGTTTTACCAACATAGCACACAACAAGCATATGAATTACTTTATATTGTTAAAGAATATTTCAGACTTTTTTTTTTTGGTAGAAAGATGCTCATACATTATTACTATATGGGATGCAGATTATATACTTGGTATCTTTATCAATAAGGTATAAATTTATAAATTATCATTGAAGTAGATCCACAAAGAGAGTTAAGACATCTCTGTGTTGCGTTTGCTAACACCTGGATGGCTCTGAGCAAACTAATTCCCTTGAGCCATATAGTGAGTAAGGTACTTAGGGAGTAACTCCCTAGTTAAGGGAGCATGACTAAGAAAAATCAAACTTACATTAAATGTTCATATTAATATTTAAATATGCAGAGTACAGACAAATAAGCCTGAAAGTCCACATATTTTCTCCTGGGTTGGCACACCTGTAAAATTATGGCAACCTGAATTCCAGCACTGTTTCTCCCTTTGTTTTTCTTTACATGTTAGTAGACTTACTGGGCAGAAACATACTGCTGGTGCTATTGAGATTCATACTCCCAAGTATCTCAAGATAAAATAGCCCGCACACATCATGGCAGGCTGAGTGTGACAGAACGAATTTGTGTAAATACAGAGTCCACGGCAGGTATCAGAGAGCAAAGCTGTTTGAGAGATGTCTTCAAGGACAATGGGGAACCTAGAAAAAAACCTTAATCCTTCCACCCCTCCCATATGAAGATTTTTGGTGGTGCAGCAGTCCATGCCATTGTCAACTGAGAACCAAGTAGCAGGTAGACAGATGACTGCAGAGAGACACGATGCAGCTTGAAGGAGTTCTAAACTTGGATATTAAATGTTATTTTTGTTTCGTCTGACTGCGAAACCTACCAAAATCCCAGAGTTAACCAGGGTAAATAGTCAAGGTTTTCCTACCTCCAGAGACATCTCTGTGGATTGCCATACAGAAATGAACAAATTAGCCTTTCTCGGGGCGCATCGTCTCTCGGCTGTGCTTACTTCACAAGCCCCATTAGAATAAAAAGTAGCAGCTGTGTGTCCCTTTTGTCATTCAAATCTACAATCCTGACATGAGCCTGATAATGAGTAGGAAAATACAATTTTTATTTTGTGGGAGATCATCTTCATGAACTTTAGTGTAATTTTCCATGTTTGCTATTAGAAAAAACAACTGAAATCCCACTCCCCCCACCCACTGTCCCCCCTTCCTGGCTGCTTAACGTGCCTGGAGAAATCAGTGCTGGATGGAGCAGGTCCATGCTGTTCTGTTGGTTTTTAGTCCCTATGTTTCATAATATTTTATGGAAGTAAATCTAAACACAGGCTTTATGCTATTCTGTTAGAAGAAGTCCAGCCACCTGCTCCACATGCTGGCAGTTTACACAATTAATTAATTTCCTGCAGATTGGATATTCTGCCATTTCAGTTTAGCAGGCTTAAAGGGACCACACACTAAAGATACTCCAAGACCTTTATTTCTTTTCAGGGAAAAAGAAAAAAGTGGAAATTATGTTTGTTTAGATGAACACCAAGATGAAGTGTGTGCTTGAGAGTGGCTAACATTTTTTTCCTTTGTTTTAAAGGGTGTCTTTGTAATAACCCATCTGTTGTAACAGCTTTCCACATATTTTCTGACATCAGGGAATCTATATTTCTGAGTCTTATTGGTCTTTGACAGTGTAAGACACACTAGAGTTGTAGTTAGTTTTTGAATATTCTTTTCCTCTAAGTAAGAAGCACATAAGTGTGCAGGGGTTTATTTTGACATTTCTGGTTGAGTAACCAGGTAGCTGATAGGCATTTCTAACTCTTTCGATAAGTCTTTTAAAATGCAGGAGGAATTGCTAATTGAGATTGCTTAGGAAAAGACTCCTCCCAAAGAAATCTAATTTCTTTTTATAGGTCTTAATATGGAAGGAGTCTTGACCGTCAACTGTGGTTTCTGTTTCTGAAGATGTTGGGAAAGTCAGGCACAACAGCCTTGTGGTGGCATTTGTCGTCTTTTTTAACTAAAGTGTTCCACCACTGGAGAGATGTGTCTTAAAAAATGAGATTTTCTATGATAACCTTTTGAATCCCACTGAAAAGATGGGAGTCACTGCTCTTGTCCCATCAGAATGCAGGAATCCAGCCTGACGTCCCTCATGGAGTCCCTCCCATCCAATGTTAGCTGTTGTCCTTCAGAGAGTTTTTCAGAGTGGTCCCTTTGCTGCAGTTGGGAACAAAGGCCATTGCCCAGCTTCCCGAGTTGAAATGGGAAAGGTGCTAGGGCTGTTTGGACTGAAAAATATTTCTATGTGATGGAGTGGTATGTTCTAGGAGCTTTTCAGAAGAACTGAGGTCAAGCATGTTGTGCGAAGGCTGTCACAGTAGTCACACTGCTATAGGTGTGATATATGTGTATATAGGTGTGATATGTGTACAGCTATATATGGCTACATCTTCAAGCTGTAGGAAGAGAAAAAAAATACTTGTTTGGAGAAAGTGTACTTACCATGCAAGCTTTCCTCCCCAGTGGGATTTTAAGACCACAAACAAGGTAAAATGTACTGGAGTCACTTACAATGGAGCTTTTATTTACAGTCCATATTTGTCTGACAGCATTGTGAAATGCTCAGAAATCCAGATGAGCCTTATACTTTGTGGTGGGTTGACCTTGGCTGGATGCCTGCTGCCCACCAAGCCGCTCTGTCACTCCCCTCCTCAGCAGAATGGGGGTGGGGGTGGGGTGGGAGAAAATAAAATGAAAAAAACCCCCTTGTGGGTCAAGATAAAGGCAGTTTAATGAAGCAATAGCAAAAGTTGTGTGTGCAGAAGCAAAGGAAAACAGGAGA
>JAVJGI010000035.1:32855799-32892051 GCA_035590275.1 Ibycter americanus | reverse complement strand
TGAGAGGAGGGGGACGGTGGGAGAGGCAGCCGGGGTGCTGTGCCAGCAGTGCCCAGCAGTGCCCAGCAGTGCCCAGCAGCCCCGGCGCTGGTGTTACCACCACCTTTCTGGCTTCCGACACAAAGCACAGCACGGTGAGGGCTGCTGCGGGGCTCGGCCAGACCCGACACATACTTAAAACCAGAAGACAGAATACTTCAATAGCATAAACATGAAAGAACTTCCCCTTTCTCCCTTTAGCAAAGTGTTAATCTATTTGTCTTTTTGAACATCCATTACTTTTTCAGATTATACTCCCAAAGCCCTTTTCTCCTCTGGATGCATGGTTTAACTTCCAATAATACCAGTAAATCTTTAAGGGGCATCACGTCTTCATGGGCCTTCAGAAGTGCATGAACTTCTGTTTCATGTTTCATCTCGTTTCCTTCCGACGCAAGCCTTGGTGGTCGCTGTTTGGGGCAGGCTTGTTCCAGACGCTGCTATAGCTTGGAGGACTCACACAGTCACGCAAGGTTTGCGAGGCCAGATGGTTCCGCATCACTCAACAAACTTACTGGCTTGTGGACTTCTTCATTAACTACATACTCTGATCATATGGCAGTTACTGACAAAAGCGTCTCTCCCGTAATTTATAGCTACCATAGATTTTAATGTGGCTTAAACAATATCTTGCTTTTTTTTTTTCTTTTTCCTGTTTTGGTTTTTTTTGCTTACTGATGTTGCAGCTAAATTCTGGCTGGGAGCTCACACAAAAAGAAAAGCAGTTATAACTTAAATGTGTATCTTTCCTCCTATGAAAATTAAGTTCTTATCGTCTCAGTGCCTTATTTGCAAAGGCCTGTATTTGCAGCACGATTTATCTTCCCGAAGGGAATTGTATGAGACCCTGGAGACGAGTAATGGCTTTTCCTAATCAGCCTTTTGAAATGCCGTTGTCTTGTCTGTCTTTGTTAGAACATCAGCACAGTGGTGGGTGTTTTGTAGCATAATATGAAACAAGGTGCTTGCTGCTAAGAGCTTGTAATTTAAACAAAGAAGCAGAAATCAGAAAAGGGGCTGGCACACACTTGCACTTGAAATTCCAGGGCTGAATGCTTTCTGCGCTGAGGGCAGGAGTGAGGGGAAGAATGAACAAACACCCAACAGACCAGGGTCCTCTGGAGCGTGCCAGTGTGATCTGCCAGGTCCTACTTAGCAGGCTGTGTTGGCATTGATTTGTACACGCCAGGTTTCTCTAACATCTCCTTGCCTACTTGTTTTGCTGTTACATTTTATTCAATCACTATCTCCGTATTATGTAAAGATTCAACCTATGTTTGCTTTAATATGCTCAGTCCCCATTTTTGTTGCTTTTCCCGCACTAAATAAATGGTATGTCTCAGAAGCTGAAATAATCCCCAAATAAAATCAAAGCACAAAATTTTATGACAGTTAACTCCCATCATATGTAGTACATTCTCAGTACATGGTAAAAACGTGACTTTTCCAGTTCAGGACTTGGGCAGGGCAGAAAGGGACCACAATAGGTCATCAAACCATGTTTTAGGCATGCCCAGTCAAGTGTACCTATATAATGTCTAAGTGACCTTTTCCTTAAAAGCTTCCAATTAAGGAGCTGCTGCAACAGCCCTACCCAGCCAATTTCCATGTTTCACCATTCTGATGTTAGAGTCGTCACAGCCTCTAACCCCACTCCAAATGAGTTGCACCTTTCCCTCCTTTCATAGAAAACCCTTGTGTTTGCTATCACCTTCACTATTTTCTCATAACTCGTCTCCCTCTCCCCAACTCCATCAGTCCTCTTGTGTTCCTCTGGAGTCTGGCAGCTGGCCTGCTTGCTATTTTGAGCACCCTGTGCAAAACTAGCTACGTATTGGGGCCTCACCTGAGTAAAGAAGAAATAACCCTTAGGGAGTGTGTGACATGGCATTAATGTACTCAGAGCTGAGGCTTGCTGTTTGCTCTGCACTGTCATGTGCTCAACACATCCTCCTTGCTGTTACAAACTTTGGTCTCAACTTTTTTCTGTTGCATGGGTGCATCACCAGTTCCTTCCCGTTTTCTATTTCTGTTTTCGATTTTTCTTCACTCTGTGCAACACTTTCAGCTTGTCTTTATTGAATAGCACCTTGTCGATTTAAAACTTTTTCCAATATATCAGGTTCATTTTGGATTCTGATCCTGTCCCTCAGCCTGCTTACACCTCCTCTCCTCATGCTGATTTTAGGAGTATACACTCTAGTCCATCATCCAAGTCATTAATGAAATATTAAATAGAATTTGGTAGTCGTAGGACGATAAGCGGAGATGAGTAGGGTGTTCAGGTCCCAGAGATGTGGCATGATTTTCTAACTAGTGTAAGGAACCATTACTTTTCTATTTGCTTTTTTCTTCTTTCCCAGAGAACTGCAGACAGCGGATTTGTTAGTAGTGATGCAACTCTGCAAGACAGATTTTACGCAGGCTTTGCATCCCGGATTGTTTTAAATTGCAGTAAACACCTTCACCTTCATTTTATAGACGCAGGCAGGTGGCTAGTGGCAAGGCTAGTGCTGGCAATGCCCCTTCCCTCAGTAGCGCAGGGGGCTCCCCCCACTGCCCTGCCCCACTTCTCATGGTGACTGCGTTCCCTGTGTTTCCATTTGCCCTGCAGAAATCTTGGTGCAGTAAAATCCATGATCTACATCAAATAGGCGTGTTCTCCACCTTGATTAGTATTCATAAAATGCCCATTAGTTGGTTAGTGATACTGATATTGCTAGCAGCAGAAAAGGGATAAAAAGTAAAATCATCTAGGATGATCACAGTATCACGTAAAACCCCTTAATTTCTTCTCTTGCCATGCCCCAGCTTTAAACGAGTGATGTATAGCACCCCTGTGGGTGTGAGTTGTGTGTCCGCCTCATCTCTGCTATTTATTGCAAATAGATGAGTGCTCTTTACTGCTGATTTAATGACGATTGATTCAAGAGAAGTGAATAAGTCAAAGCACATGGATTTAGCTGTTGTCCTTCAGCTCCTCCACCCATCGCAGCAGGAAATATATTTTGGGGCTGGGTCCAATGGTGGGCGCTGGGATTTGGAGGCTGTGTGTGGGGTTGCTCTAATTTCAAAACAAGTGTTATTAAGACTTTGGTGCTTTCTCTTTGCCATAGTTGTTTGTGAAGTTCTGCTGTTCTACTCTTCTGTAAGAAAGAAAAAGAAAAAAAAAAGCCTTGCCTATCTACTCTGCTTTTGGGTGAAAGGATCTCTTTTTAAACCTGAATGACAGTGGTTTGAATCTCAAGATTAAATGCATTTCAGGAATGAGTTGGCTGTTAAGCAAGAGGGCATGTTATTATTTAAAAATCAGAATTAGAATAGATTGAAATAGAATTGACCTGACTCTTTCCACCTACAAACATATATTGCAACAGGTATTACAGTACTTTGTAGCTCTTAAAGTCCACTGAGACAAAAACAGGCTTGGCATGAAATAAGAGAAACAGTGATCTGGTTGATACAAGTCCTCAAAGACTTCTCCTCTCTTAGGTTTTGAAGGGTAAAGATTTAACCCTGATCCTAAAACTAATCCTACGTATTAAAACCTGTGGCAGAGTTTGCATTCATCAGTGCCGGGGAAATCTCCATAATCCACCCAAAAGGTTAGAGCATGAGGACCTGCTTCGAAATACAGTTAAGAAAAAAGGAAGAATGAGTTGCCTTTCAGGCAACTTCAGTAGTCTGCAGCTAGTCAATTACAACTCTTAACGTTTTTCAACCAAAATTTCAATGCAGAGCAGTTGTTGTGGTGTCCTCAGTGGGACAGCCCATGGAGGGACGTGGTTGAAGAGTTTCTTTCTGTGGTGGAACCAAGCAGAGTTGGTATATAGCTCTGATTTGCAATTTTAAGGTTGTCTTTTATTGCTGAGTGCACAGAATACTGAGGAAAATCACAACAGGACAGCTGAAAAACCGACCCTCTCTACTCTTTTCTTGTGGGATATTTACTGGAGGGCTGCTGAGAGTTTCTCCAGCCCTGGGAGAGGAGACTGCTGGCAGAGCTGACCTTAACAGAGACGTGGACCTGCTTCTCAAAGGGCTCTGTGTATGTGTGGCCGCCAGTAAGTTCAACAGCGATTTCTAGATTTTCATGTGCATTCTGAACTGCAATATTAAGGTCAGTGATGACCTTTCTTACTGTTGAATGCTTGCTACAGGGAGATGGCTGCAACATCCTTACTCCTGTTTTGCTTAGACTTTCATAATTATTGTGGCCATTTACTCTAGGGGGGTGCAAATCACCTAGTCCTCTTTCTGGAGATAATTTCTCCTTAAAATATGCTACTGTTCTGGGAAACGTGACGATGATGTGGGGCTTCAGATGGGTGGAAATTTTTTCTGTTGTCAGAAAATAATTGCTGAAGTGTTTTAGCCTAAAACTTGCTGATTTATTTTAACCTAGTTCTGTGAGCCTAAGGCCAAGCCACCAAATTCTTCCTACCAGATTTGTGAACAGCCTGGCACACAACAGTCAGTCTGTTTCCCGACTTGCAGATCATAAACAGTAGAACAGGCTCAGCGAGTCAGATGTAATCCCAAGCTGAGTCTGCCATTTCACTCCTTCAGTTCTACCTGAAATGTACTGAGGGAGGACAACTGAGGATGCTGCTGCTGAGGAACCATATGTCAGGGGAAGACGTAGTCTTCTGTTTGCTCCACAGCTGGTAGCAGTAAATACAGTCCTCAACTGCAGGTTCAATGTCACCGTGTCTCTGCCTCTTCTCAGACGTTACCAATGCTGGGCTTTGTAAACAATATAAAGAAAAAATGTCCACTTCATTCTCCCTCCCCCTCTAGATTTCACACACCCTTTCATTTGGTTGTTCCACCAACTTCATTGCAACTTTCTTCTCTCAAGAAAGAAATATAAAGCTGTTTGTTTCCATACTTCTTACTGCTGCTGTCTTGCTGCCAGGGAGGCCGATGTATTCAGCACACCTGAGGGCAGAGAGTGGCAAATCTCATCTTCTTGCTGTGGCTTTGGCCCTTTTTCTTCCTGGACAGGGACATGGTACCCTAAAACTTGAGTGTTTCTGTATCCACATTGAATGAAAAGCAGCAACACCCACAGGAGGATTCTCCATGCTGCATTGTTTGCCTCCTTTTTTTTTTTTTCTTCGTGTGTGTGTGTGGTTTTTTTTGCTTTGGTTTGGGTAGCACTCTAGCTGTGAGGTAGTACTGCTGGGTCTTTCATTAAGAAACTTGCTAGGGTAAGTATCTCAGCATTCATTGCTACTCTACTGAGCTGAATTTGTACTTAGATTTTGTGTGCTCCAAACTGTGGGGTACCAGCCTGGAAAGCAAAGGACTCCTGGAGCTTGGGTGAAACAAAACAGTCTCTCTGTCACTTGGTCATCTCTTCTGTTTTGAAGAGCCGGTACTATTTTCAAAGCAGTGTCCAGCAATACAGAGGACACATCTGGCACTGCATCTGTCCTAAGCTTGTCAATAGTGTTGAAGTCGCTGGTGGGTTATGTGAATGTCCTCGTCACAACATCTGAATATGGCTATCGAGGGGCTTACTGCTGCTTGCCTGTCCTGGGTAACGCTGCTGTGGTGTAAAGAGATGAGGGCTGTGATGCTGTTCAGGGTTGTAGAAGTACAACCTTCATAAGGTCGTAAGGCTTGGTAATGCATTGGCAGTAACTATAGGATTACGCTGTTCTGTGTTTTGCACATGAAGTATGAACACGGATAGAAAATAATATATCTCATTTAGAGCTCTGTTTGCTAAGCATTTCATGTTTAGCTTTAAACTGGTCGCCAGGATGTAGGTTAATACATTAACAGTACTGAAGGTGGCTGTATTAGGCTGTTAGGATGAATTAGGAGACAAGCTGATGTCTTGCCTCAAAATATTTTGAAAAAGTGACCAAGTGTGCAAGTTCTAACTGCCCTTCACACTATTGTTTTAACTGTCCTTCACACAGTTGTCCCTTGTCCATTTTGCAGCAATATGTCTTGCTAGCGACAACTGCATTGCAGGGGTCATTCAGGGAGTTCAGAGAGACGAACTGCTTTTAGACTTTTTCTCCAGCCCATTAGGTGCAGGCTCTCTGTCTTCAGTGTCAAATGAGAGTCTCTTTCTGTGTATTTTTTTTTGGGGGGGGGGAAATACACAGTTTTGTGAGCACTGCAAGGAAAATTACAGTCCCTGCTAGTGTTTAAAACCTGTCTGATGGCACCACAAAGCCAGGATTGAGTACAGTATGTTGTTTGGTACTTGTAATACGTCTTTTTCTTTGGAAAAGACCCTGTTCAAGAAAACTCAAATGATAAAGGGAAGCTGGTGGAGTTTGTTACTCTGCTCCATCAGAAGTTTCCTTTCCTCTGTCCCTCTGTTTGGAGGCAGATTTATTTTGCTGTTGCTGGGGAAGATTCAGAATGGCACAAGCAGGTTTTTCTTCTAAGCGCGCAGGTCTGCCGGTTTCGGTTTGACAAACCTGTTTGGCGGAGACTGTGCAATGACACCAATGTTTCTACCTGGTCTCTGTTTAAACTGCTCTCTTTAATCTCCGTTGTTACTGAGGGAGCTGCTCAGAACACTATAGCTGGGGCTACAAAATTATTTCCATTCTAATTCCAGGTCTTTCATTGCCTACTGATATTCACATGATGTTCAGGTTCCAGAATGAAATAATCTCCCACTTTCCGGTAGATTCTCAGGCAACATTGGCTGCTTAAGGAAGGGTAGAAGTTGGTTGAATAAAAAGTTGTCCAGGAATTCCCAGGAATGCCTTCCTCCACTTTTGATTCAGCCTGTTTTAAGGCTTAGAGAAATTGTCAATGCGCTGTACCTAATAAATTGTTAAGCTTACTAGCAGGCATGTACTGATGATCAAGGTGGGATATGTAGAGAAAATAGTTAACTAACAAGAATCATCTTTTAAAACAAACACATTATTGATGTTGCCTCATCTAACTTAGCTGTAATTTCTTCTGTCTCTGAGGCTACTCTATTCGTGTGCAGGTCTGTGTGAACCAGCGGTATCACGGTGCTGCATGGTGTCCCGTTGCACCTTGGGCAATGTGAATCCCTTTCTGAAGTTTAATTCCTTCCACCAGAGCTATGGCCTGTGGTTGCTTGACACTGTATGTCATGTTCACATGGTGAGGCTGGCATGGTCGCTCACTTCCCAAATTATTTCTCTGCAATCTGATTTTAATCTAGTTCTTGCTACTAAGATAGATTTAAAAAATAATTAAATGCAGGAGCTACTAAACAACATTAGAGGCCAAATTCCTTGAATTCCAGCACTGTTCATTCTCACTTTCGATAATTCCCTAAGTAGGAGATTACTTACATAAGAGCGAATGAGAATAAATCTCTTTATATAAAAAATTAATAAGTAGAAAAAAAATTATTTCTCAGAGGTTGAGGCCAGTGTGGTAGCATCATTTCTTTCTTCTTTGCTCTATTACCAGTTTGGAGTTTTGTCTTTGTGCTTTTCTGGGAGAAGAGTGTCTTCTATTCAGGCAGTTCTCCTTGTTCTGACTGACACTGATCTGAAGCTTCTGGAAATACAAAGATCTGTAGGCTACCCAGCTCTTTTATTTCTTCCAGAGGTGATAATATCCACTGCTGAAATACAGCGTGCTCCGTCTTGTGGCTGGTCTCATTCACCAGGACTCATCTGTATCTTCATGCTTTGTGCTTCCCCAGGACCTCAGGGAGGTGGGTTTCTCTGCAGCAGTGTCTCCGAGGGCAGAGGTTTCACTTCTCTATATTTTTAGACATGCTGCTTCAAAAAAGCGCTCACCCACTGATGCCTGCTGGGTTCGGGTAGGGTGGAACACGGTCTCCCAGCAGCAGACATTAGGTTTCCTGATCTAAGGAGCAAACCCAATTGCTGTTCCCATAACTAAGGCCAAGCGCTGAGTCAAAATCTAACAGGGAGTTAATCCTAGTTAGCGCACCTAATTGAGGGAAAGCCTACATTAGTCTAAATGTGCCTTTCTGACTCAATGCTCTGCTTTTCTGTACAGCTGTATATAAACACCCATTATAATTTTTCCCTCCTCTTTCCCACTCCCAATTTAATTTGCAGTTATCTTCTATCGTGGATGACACTTCTGTAGCTCTTAAAACAGCCTCGATGCTTATATGCTAAGGTATTTTGCAAATTAATGAATTAAAGCACTTTTGTAGGTAGGAGTCAAATTTAGCAAACAAGTCATTAAAGTACCTTGTAACTGGTGACACGTAGCGGCAGAATTGTTACGATGGATCCTGCAAAGCTGGGCAACAGCTGCCCTCCACAACAGCCACGTAGTTTTCGCTGAATTACAGTAACACTTCACAGATCCAAGGGCAGTTCTTTCCAGCAAGAAAATAATTATTGACTCAAATTCAGGTGCACGTGTACATTTTTGGTGACATTCTATTGGTATGTGCAGAAATCCAGGCCAGAGTGCTACATGCTGGGCTGTGTGGAGGGTGGAAGTTCTGAACTAAAATGTTGCTTTCCTTCTGAATCCGATGGAAGGCACAGCATTTTTTAAGCACTTGGAGTAGAAGGGAAATGAGGCCTTCTTTTTGTCTTTTTTTAATGACAGTGGGTTTTTTTGGTAAAAGTATTTGTTTAATTTTGCTTTGAACCAGTTTTATAATAGCAATGATAATACAGTGCAAAAAAGTTTCAAATATAAAATAGTATTGAAATGAGACATACCAATGTTTTGCTATTAAAAAAAGCCATTGGGGGGTATTTTGCAGACCAAAGTGCTCTTTTTGCAGGACACTGAGGTTGAATTTATCTCCATATCCTGATATGTATATAATTCTTTTGAAGATTATCTGACCGATGATTGCTCAGCACCCTGAAACAGAAGCTTATGTTCCTTTTGTTCAGAGTTTGATACTGAAACCTAGGTTTGAACTAGGAAGACATCCAGTGGGATGTACTAGGCTTTCACACATCAGGTAACTTATTTTAAATCTGACCCTAATTGTAGGTGTTAAGTGCCTAAAATTGTGGCTCTAAGCTAAGCTCCTTTCAGGTTGTAATTCTTACTCTACTGTTGTTTCATAGAATAACACCTGCTCCTTTTTGGTAAATTTCCCTTTAATTTTCCTTCCTTTCAGAAGTGGAATTTGACAAGGTTCTCCAGAATTTCTCATCTTTAAAATTTTTTTTTTGTTGTTTTATAACAACAAACCATTTAACTTCTGAGAACTTCTATCTATAAGACGTCACTCATAACACTGAGATAGTGCAGAAACATAATCAGAATTCCTCATGTAAGTTCATTATTCTTGAAAATTGCTGTATCTTCTTTGCTCCAGAATCTTCCCAGACACGTTCCTCTGAAATCCTCATTACTCTCCAGATAAGCCTTTGTTACTGAAGCACATTTTAGAGTTGTAGACTTGTGGTTTCAATTTCAAAACAATGAGTCTCATCTGAAGACCACAGTCAGCAGGAGC
The DNA here is from genome assembly GCA_035590275.1 of Ibycter americanus. Lineage (NCBI taxonomy): Eukaryota > Metazoa > Chordata > Aves > Falconiformes > Falconidae > Ibycter > Ibycter americanus. Next base: position 32,882,582 of record JAVJGI010000035.1, on the reverse strand, counting down.
TTTTCTGTTCTGTTTAATGGCACATGGATCTGGCTTAGCATCTTTATCCTGGGATATAGCACATACTACCTAACGTGACCTGCTCTTAAAATAACTTCACTTCCTCTTCTGCATTTAATCCTTAAACTTGAAAGAAACCCAGCTAAAGCTGTGAGCTCTGGGGTGTCAGTGCTGGAGGTGTTTAGCCTGCAGTTTATGGGTGGCGGTGATCTCTGCACCTGGCCGTGCCGATAGCCTGTCTGATGGGAAACTCCCAGCCAGCACTTTGCTGATGCAGGGATGTTCTTCGTGGTTTAGGAGGGGTTGTGCTTCTCTCTGTTTAATGCTACAGTAAGGCATTGAGGGATACCGTGCATCCAAAGGAATGTCTTTTGGGTAAGATGGAAAGCTTACGTGCACCCAGACCTCTAGAGGATGCAGAGCACAGGAGACTGCTCAGCCCCAAAACAGGCTGAATTGCATTTTCTGGGGATACAAAAAATTAAGCCAATAAGCTCAAGTTTTCAAAATACAAAGATTTCAAGATACAACATACAAAAACCTTTGCAAGACAAAAACACTAAATAGGAATTAAAATCCAGAAATGGTCACTTAATGTAAATAAAGAATATTTTTTCCTTAAGAAAATCTAAATGAGAACAGCAGGCATTTATAAGTATCTGAAGCTGACCTAATTTATGTTATATTAAGCAACTATGATACCTCTTATACAAAGACTAATTTGAGTATTGATTAAAATGCATAAATTTATATTTTAGGTAGTTGGATTACAAATATATAGCTACAAATATGAAACTTTTTTCAGGCTTTGACACTCATCTCTAGATGAATACCCTTCTCTGACTTGGAGGGGTAAAGCTCCTAGGATTTGAAGAGTTCTGCCAAGGACCTTAAGGAGATCAGTATTTTGGTGTAGGTGCGTTGCCAGTGGAGGCGATGGCTCCAGGCTACAGCTCAAAGCACACGTGCTGCTTGAAACCTGCAGTTAGAGAGCCCGTGAGGTCCGTCAGTATTTTATTTTCTGTGAAAATCCAAGAACCAAAATTCTATTATTTATAGATAATAAAAGGTACTCATTGAAAGAGAAAACTGCCTTTACTCCTTAATCCTGCCATGACCTAATCATTCACCTACCTTGGTCTCTGAAGAAGCATGTACCGCTTTTTGGAGATTTGAGCTGGAATCAGTTTTTCAGAGACTGCCTTTGCACCTGTTGCCTGAATAAATTCCCATCGAATTATAAAGAAGACGTTGCTGTAGTATATCTGCCAGGAGATATAATTTTCTGGCAGGACTTTCTGCCTGCCTGCTAACTCTATATGGTAATGTGTTTTGATACTTGTCAAAAATCTATGGTTGATCATAGTTTAGGGGCAGCATTGAAAGCCTACTTCATTCAGGAAGAGACATACTTCACTGTGAGGGGATTTTCATAAACATATCGCTCCAGGCTATATAAGCATCCTGTCTTTCTTCCTATGCCCCCCCAGTCTCTCCCTCAGCAACTATTAGAATGTACGGGCCAACAGCCTTATACATCTAGACATGTTCCAGGGAACGCATCTCAGCATGAAAGGAGTAAAGGGATAAATGTTTCCATGGCAATACATTTAAAGTGCATGGATCAGAAGCAAAGATTGGTCTTATTGTTACTGTCACATCAAGTGCTGTCAAGTCACGTTCAGTGTTCTGTACAGTAACTGAAAAAGTCAATTAATCCAAAGGAAAACTTCTTTCGCAAGGCTAATCCAAAGGTTGCATCACTTATGAACAGTTGCATCATGGATCTGTTTTTGGCTGCTCTTAATTAATATCTAGAGGCTTTTTCAAGAATTCCTTGAAAGAATAGAGAAGTGTTTAATCACTGCTGTCCTTAATTTTCTCATAAAACAAAATGATACTCCACCACAGATTCTAGCAATGACTGTGCTGGAGACCTTCAGGATATTTCAGTACTTAGAGTGAAGGGCATTTCTTTTCTGCAATTTAGATAAAGTGAAAAAAAATTAGTGGAAAAGAATCTTTGACTAGTATGAGGGCTTTTGCTTGATTTATGTTTACATGAAAAATATTGTTCAGGGACCTGCCAGGAGTTATCTTCTATCCCAGTGCCTTTTCTTTGCTAGCAGCTGGTATTGGATGCTTATGGCAATAATACAGGAACTGACAAGTGCAGAGTTGCATTTTTTCCTGCTTTAAATTCTCACTCTGAAATGCAGGAGCCTCAGGAAGTTAGGTATACATTTTTAATAGCCCTTGATGGACTTCCATTAATTTGAGCGGGTATATTTTTAATGTAAATCCACGCTTCCTCATTTATCCCTTTATACTTCCAGCATCTTGTGGGACTGAATTCCACAATGTAATTATGTTGTTTCTGAAAAAATACTACCTGATTAGTTTGGGATACCATGTTGGCACAAAAGCAAGTGGGTATAAGCTGGCATGAATATATTTTAGGTTAGAAATTAGAAGAACAGCCCTAGCGGTTCCCGTCAGACTGTTAAGGGCAATCTGAAGAAGGAACACGAGAAGTTTATCAGAACAATTATAAATGTAGTTGTAGGTGACTGAACTTAATGACCCATATACTTTCCTACAATAAGTTCCCCTTTTTCTCTAACTTTTAAATCACTGATGGTACATCTTTCTTGCTACAAAGCATGAAAAATTAGGGAGCACAGCTCCTGTCAGCATTAATTACTGCTGTTATGAAGCCAAAAGACCGTTAGGAAAAAGGCTCTTTAAAAGCATTTGTAACTTGTAAAACAAGGGCTGATCTATTGTTGCCATTAAGAGCCTCATATTTTGGAATACACTATAAATCTTGCGAGTTGTGGAGACCTATTATGTATAAAACATCATTTTGGCACCCTGGAAAATTGCCAGTTGAGTTTTAGTACGTTCCCTTCAGTCCTTGGTTGTGGACACAAGAGCAGAGTCATAAATTACCTTGGGGCATTTTTATTTCCCGCCTCATCAGGATGACTCCTCTGCTGTATTTAGCCTTTCAATTGCCTAATTTGTAAACACTTTTCACGAACTCCGTAATTAATTGGCAGGCGAGACTGCACACTGGCTGGAAGTAATTGAAGATTACTTTTAATTGTAAGAGCATACTTTCGGTGGATGGTTTAAAATACGTATGCAGATTAGAGGCAAACATAAACAGTAATTAATGTGTGAATGCAAACAGCGTGTTGGTTTGGAAGGTGCCATCGGATTTCATCTGCTCTCCCGTTCCTCTGTGCTGCCTGCCCGTCTCCAGGCTGGAATGCCCAGCAAAGGCTCTGGGGAGGTGAAGGATGGGGGCACAGTCTTGGTTAACAACAAGGTAAAGGCTTTAATAACAGACTGAAGGCTTTCCCCACCTGATAGCTACCCAGGCGAATTCCACCTCTTACAGACACGCTCTGTCTCCTCTTGTTGCCAGCTGAAATCCATCAAATGCCGGGATGAGTCAGCAGAGCGAAGTTAACGTTTCTTTGTCGGAGTGCGGCAACTGTTGAGCAGCCTGAGCCCGCAAAGGCACCTAGCCTTCTTGTCAAGGAGATAGATTATTATGCGGATATAATGAGATTCTGACTTAAACCAGTATAAATCACATCAGAATTGGCCCCTCTAAAGCTGGCTGGTTGAAACTGTTGATTTTTATGTTCTATTACTTTGCATGCTTTCCTGCAGCTTCTCCTGAGCTAGACAGGTGATTATATTAGGCTAGAAATCAAAGGATTTTTATATCAAATTAGCTAAGGCAGATGTAAGTACACAGTTGGAAACTGTACATCCGACATGCTGATGCTAGTCAAACAACTGCCCACAGAAAAGATAATTTTCCTGTACAAATATGAATGTTGCACAGGTACCTCTGGAGGTGGGTTTGAATACTGGAGTCCTGCTAGAGCCATTATTATTTTAGCAGGCTGCACATGGTTATGCTGAAGCAGTCTGAGTTTTGATGTTTGGTCCATTCAGAGTTTTTATGTGTTGGTTTATGGAGTGGTCTTCATCCTCAAAAAATTGCTTTGATTAAAAATCCTAGATAGCTTCTTCCTATTTCAAGCTCTTAGTAGCTAAAAATGATTCATGCTGCACATTAAATTTGGTATTTCTGCAAGCGTGGACACGTAGTGCTGTAGTAATTTCCATGTTTTTCCAAGCTTGATTCCCCCTGAAGTTGCTTACAGAAATGATTGAAACTTTATCTAAGTAGTCACGCTGTAAATATTTAAATGATACCTGCTTGAATCGCATCATGCTGTCGAATAGCTTGAAAGATGTTTCTCTGCAAGCTCAGCAGAAATGAGTAACGTGTGTGATGTTCTGGTTCTCGTGTGTGATATTTGGCTGCGGTAAATTGGTAGATTTTGGCCGAGTTCTTTCTTTAAAATTCTTTGTGTTTGCTTGTAAGTGTGTGTTCAGACATTGAGCTTGTGTTGGAGTCAAAATTTATGTTGATTGTTATGATTTATCTGTCGAGAACAATGCAAATCAAAAGCAGAATTATGGAAAAATTACGTATTGTAAGAGTCTTACACATTGGGTAAATCTTCACAGCTTGCTCTATGAAAATTCATCTAAACTTTATTTTGGAGTTTTTCTGTGAGATAATGGGTGCTGTAGAAAAAAAACTTATTTCCAAGACTTGCAGTTTTTATATTCTGGTTTAAGAGAAAAGATGAAGATCATTAATTGCTTCTGCAGCTTATTGAACAAAAAATATGCATCCTGACTGGAAATGAAACCAGGACATAAAAATAAAAATAGGGAACTATGCTGATGCTACATTTAATGTGACTTGATAAATTCCACAAAAAGAAAATCCTTTGATGAGTTTCTGAAGTAACTTCCTCTCCACTATCAACACTAAAATGAATTTTCTATTTGAAGAAGGGGAGGTGAAAATATCGCAGCTTTTCACTTTTAGTTCCAAGTAAATTAAAAAAGTGACCAGAATTATTTGGACTCTGGTAACTGTGATTAGTTAGTGTTTATTAGAGTGTATGTATTAATTAAATTTGAAAATATGTCTTCAGTTTTTTCCCCATCACTTTTTCCCCCTTACTGCTGGATTCCTGTGAAAATACTATTGACAGGCAGAAGCTGCGCATTTATAGAGCAGGGTATATCCTCACAGAGCTGGGCTTATATTAAAAACTGTTGTAATTAAAAAGAAAACACTCAGATTTTACTGTGGAGGAAGGCTGGAGGCATGTTGACAAGAAGAGCACTTTAAAGCATGAATTCTGTAAAACAGTGTAGTATCTTGATAGTGGTTTGTTGTTTGATTATTGTTTTTAATAAATATGTATTATATGGGTTACATATATGCATGTAATATATGTATTATGTAATATACGCATTACAACTTTTATGTTGTATGTGTGTATATGTATTATATTGATGTATATGTGTATGTATTATATGTATTACAACTTTTTTCCCACTCAAACGATGGTTTATATCCCAAATAGCTTCCTCAAGAAATTACTAAACTGTATCGAGGCCAACCAAGTATAGACAACGTATTACATTGTACATGAATTGTAGTTAAATGGCAACGTTTTAGCAGTTTTGGTGTAATAGTTGCTGGTATATTTTCATTGAGCTAGAAAACAATATGAAAAATATGTGGCTTCACCTTGTCTCCAAACATCTTGTGGCTGTGGAGTCTTAATCACAAAGTGAACTGTTCAGATTTGCATTTGATTCCAGGCCAGTGTTATTAGGTTATAAAAAATTATGAGTCATTGCATTAAAAACTTGGATTACCTTTGACAAGGTGCCCAGTAAAAACTGTTCTGTTAGCAAATTTAATAAGAAAACATCTGAAAATCTATAGTCTTGTATAGATAGACAACATCAAGATTGAAAGATAAATTGCCTAAATTACTCACTGGGCTAAATGTAATAATTAACTATGTATTAATTGGCTATTGCCCTGTCTTTTGCTCTGATATAAAAAGCTTGATTCTCATCACATTTATGGATGTTTTGACAGTTATACTATAATTTTACTGCACCCATCAACTTGGAGAATCGAGTAAAATATATTTTACCCAAACACATTACCTCTCTGGGTTGGCTGTGAAATGCTGGTTGCAAGTGCTGGTTTGAGTATCTGATACCTGACATACAAACCCCAGGTTAAATTGCATGAATCAAATTATTTCAGTTCTCTGCCCTTTTGCCCACATGTCTTTAAATACAGTAGTGCATAAATATATTAAATTATAAATATTAAAATTTGATATATTTATATTAAATATAAATGTATAAATTATAAATGTAGCCAAAATATACGTGGTATTCAATGGAATTTAAAATGAAAATGTCGTCATCAACGTGAAGTCTCGTGAGGGAGGCATGGCCAGAACAGGCTTGCTTTGAATCCAGTGGTGCAAGAGCTTGCAGGGAAAATGCCCACCTACTAATCCTTCAGCTGTTTGGTAACCTTTCCTTTCTGTAGACTTTCCCACCCCCCTGTTACCAAGTTTCTGGAGGAAGGAAATCTGCATTGTAACGATCTGTGTATGTCAAACATTGTACCAATCCCGTTCACAGTGCTGTATTTCGAGGTATCCACTTTCCTGACACGAACGTGCCGGGGCTTAGGTGGTTTATGTGTCGTGCTCCCCGGCTGCGCGTAGGGACAGGATTGCTTTTCCAACACAGAGTATCTGATATGCTGCACAATTCACTGGAGACCAGTTATCCAAGAGTCCTATTTATCTCTTGATAGATTTGCTTTCTAAATGTAGAAATAACATGTAACTACATGCATTGGTTTGGGTTGAAATGATATTCTGTAACTAGCATTATTAATGGATAAGAATACTTCTGCAGCTTTGCTAAGCTGACAGTATTGGGCATTAGCGTGCAGGTTAGGATGCCTGGGCATCCTATTTACAGTTCTGTCACTCACTGGCACTGGGGAATTGAGAATGTTACTTATTGCCAATTTTTCAGTATTTTTTCCCCTGCTTTTTCTCATTATTTTCCTATCCAGCCAGAGAATTGCTGTGTATTGCATCTGGGCAGTATCATTTTAGCTGTCTTTAGTCTTAACTTCTCTGGCCTTTTATCCCCTTGGATGTAAGGTACAAATAATCATCCTTGCTCACTGTTGTGGAGGCTTTAACATTCAGAAATAGCCAGATTCCTTTATAATGTTATTTCATTTTCAGTTTTGGTTTTAGGATGCACGATATATCCTATCAGATTTACTTCAAGAATTGTTCCAAAACCAGATAAGACTCAAAAAAATTTTGGGTTCAAAACCTACTTGTAGGCAAGGAATGAGCAACCACCCTTAGCTTAGGCCATTTGTGCCAACGAGAAATTAATCAACCCATTGGCAGTGAAGCTGGCACAAGTACTGTCCCAGTTTCAAAAGAGAATTTAAGAACTTTTATATTATTAAAAAAAAAAGAAAAAGAAAAAGACCAATCTGATTCCTACTGCACATGCATAAATCAGACTCAGCTCTGAGTAGCTCAAAAAGAGATGAACAATTTATTTCTCATCTTTTTTTCTATTTCACTGATTTTTTTTGGTCTTTTATAAGTAACAATAAAGCAATATTGCTTCCCACAAGATTATAAATAATTTCAAAAATTCATGGTTTTCCTTGTAGTGTTAGGAGAGGAGGATTTTATCTCGAGATCTAACTTCAAAATCTCTGTTTTTCTCTGAGATGGCACTAGCACTGTTAGTATTTTCAGTATGCACAGTCCCGGGAACAAATTAACATATTTTTACAGCTTTAGAGACTCTGATAAGCAATTCTTTTGTGGACTGCCCAACACACCATGATCTGCACACCATAAATGTCAGTCTTATTCTACTTCCCATTTCAAAGTCAGCAGCAAAACTGATGGCATGCAAATTGCAGACAGTGTGAAAATGTTCTTGTATAAATAGCTTCCCCGGTCAATGTCCATATAAAATGAAAACCAGAAAATATATGAGCATAATTCAGAGGATTACATGGCTTTCATGGAATAATTTATTATATGGATTTCACTCTCTGCCTCATGTTTTTTCCCTCTGAGCAGGAGCTGCCAACAGTTTTTTCTCAGACTTGCTTGCAGTTCAAAATATTGGGCTGATTATTTTTCTTTGGATATAAAGAAAGAATCATCAGGGAAGACTGGCTGAAGTGCAGTGCATGGGAATTATGGCTCATGTTGAAGCATTCAGGAAAGCTGAAGTTCGTAAGCGGGGAGTCGGGCTGTGTGTGTGCTGTTTGATGGTGCTGTGATGCTCGATCAAATCAGCCTGTTCCTGGCGCGGGCAGGCAGATGTTTAATTACAGCTATTTACCTGTGCCAACTTGCATTAAAAGTTTATTGGGTAATGGTCAATGGGAGAACCAAAGAATGTGGCTTAAGCAATTAATTATCATTTAGATCATAAACATTTTGCTGTAAGGGCTATATTTTCATTCAGTGTTTGTGAAGTATAGCACACTTGGCTGGGTTGTTTTTTAGGACAATTCTGATTTATGCCTCTTTGGAAATGCTCTGACCTCGCTTTCCCAGGCAGTAGATGATCACCTGTGGGTAGTGCTGCAGCTCTGAGGAGCGACTGGACTTTTTCCCCCCAGTTTCCATTTTGAATTGGTCTTTACCATGCAGCACGCATCTTTAAGCTTTAAAAACAAGGCATTCAGGCATATGCATGTGTGTAATGTTGTATTTCTTATGATGCTGCATTGAGATGATGTGCTGCCCGGTAGATACTCTACAGACAGTATGGGAATCGTTGGTGGCATTTTTGCTCTACTGCTTTCATCGGCCCCTGCAGAAGTTACACTGCTGCGCTAAGTGCTGGCGTCGTGGGCAGGTGCAGGGTGGGCTGCTCTCAGCCTTCCCAAACCTCTTTTGTTTTCTGTGTTTAAAGCCTCGTAATTGCAAGGGGGTTTAATTCCCTGAAAACTGAGCTGGAGGTTCTCTGAATCGGTGTGGTGACCTTCACCGTTCCCATACAGGAAATTTCAGCTGAGGTGGATTTCAGAAACTTAATTTGAAAGATAGTGATATCACCCTTTCTTAGTTGGTTGACCTTATCAGGGCTATTAATTTAATGAAAACCCAGATTCATTTTAATCAGCATAGGCCCATCCTCACACATAACACATCACTCCCGTTCCTGAGCACCACACGTTCTACTGTTAACCTTAGTAAGAACAAACTTGAAGTGTGTATGCAGGGAAGCCAACAGCTGGGTCTCTTTTTGACTTGAGGTGTTCTATTCCCCGTGGTCTGGGGTTGCATTCAGATATCTTGCCTTCCCTCGTCTTATTGGGTCCTGGGAGTGAATGAAACCAGGTGTGTGACAGAGTACTGACTGATAAACCAAGGAGATTGCAGTATAAAGTAAGTGGCCTATAATTTCTGGAATTTTAGCTAGTGCTCATTTCCATTCTCCTTCTTCCTTTGTGGTTTTTTTTGGTTGTTTTTTTTATTTGCTTGTGTGATTTGTTTTGTTTTTTTTTTTAAATAATAGAAAGGTTAGAACAAAATATTATTCAAATTCTTCTCCAAAACCCAGACAAACCAGAGTGTCCTTCAGTTGGGCTCTGGATTATACTCACAAATAGCTGTGGGTGAAATTAGACTAAGATTATTTCTCATAAAGTATGTGTGAAATCCTGCCTTGGTTGAGCTTAGTAGCAAAACTGCCCAGTTCAGTAGGTCCAGGCTTTCAGCACAAATTCATGTCATATTTTACTGTGAGGGCTGTGAGGCACTGACACGGGCTGCCCAGAGCAGCTGTGGATGCCCCATCCCTGGCAGTGCCCAAGGCCAGGCTGGATGGGGCTGGGAGCAACCTGGGCTGGTGGGAGGTGTCCCTGCCCATGGCAGGGGGTTGGAACTGGATGATCTGTACGGTCCCTTCCAATTCAAACCATTCTGTGATTCCTTCTCCTTCCCCTTCAAAAACCTTACTGTGTTAAAAAAAAAATAATATTTGATAACACGTTAAGGTATAATAAACTGATAAATATGTTGTTTGCTTTCCTTGTCAGGAAAGGGACAGAATTCACTTCTTGACCCCTAATTACTGATTTCTAAGGCAAATCAAGATTCTTCTTTATTAATTGCCAAACAATATTTTTTGTACTAGTAAGAGCCATACCTGGCATGAAACCACCACTGAGGTGTTTTTGTTGTGCGGGAACCTGTGTTTCTTTTCCACAATTGACGGATTTGTAGCTGATAGCAAAGTTCAGGAACCAGGTCATCAGTGGATTCCTGGACTTACTGGTAATTGAATTCAGTTGATGTTCATGTTGACTTGAAGCCATCTACCTTGTATCTTGCATCTCCAAATGTATCTTCCCACACGGATGTCCTGGTATTGCGCAGCATGCTCACTACTGAAATTTCTTGGGAAATTGCTCCTCTCAGCACCTTATAAAATAACTGAAGGACAAAACATTTAAAATCCTACCAGTTTGCCATTCAGTATCGGACTGGTGTTTATGAGCATAAATACTGTATCTTATGACAGTTAACAATCTCCTATTCTCATTTTATTCTTGATTTCCTGCTTTTAGAGTGTGATCTCCTTCTCTATCTTGCTTTAAGTTTGTAATTTTTGTAACTTCAGATTTTTACGTCCTCTTTTTTTTGTCTAAAAGGAAAGAAAGAAAAGTATAGAGATTGCAATTGGGCAGCATTTTTGAAGTTTTTTCCTTTTCTAATGATATTAGAGCAATCCAATTAATTGTCTGCTATTCCTTTTCCTTCTCATCCGCACATATGGTATGAAGATTTTCATCACAATCCTCTCTTTTAAATTGCTGATTTTAGAAAACTATTTAGTCTTCTAATCTTTCTATTTTAATCTATGTGGAAAGTAATTTTGACATCAGCCTTTTTAGTCTGTTTTACTCTTTTTTGCTATGTAGGATTAGAACAATGTTTCATCACTAGCTGAGCTACTTCAGTATTTGTTTGAAGCTAAGAAGTGTTGGTTTTCCACACCAAATGACGTGGTTGGAAATAGAGGCATGAAAGACCGGGTAGAGGCTTCTGGGAATGAGTTATGGATGTACCTTTTTCATTTCACTTGGCATTCATTGTAGATAACCACTGAAATTAAGTTTTATGCACTAGTGATATTGCTGACTTGAATTATGAATGAATATGATAAACTATGTAACTTGAACTGTAGCTGTGGACGTCAGTAAAAATACAAGGATAGATGGAAGATATGGCAAAAGTAAAGGCTTTGCAATAAACAGGAACAGGGAGAGCAGATAGGATTTAAAAACTGTGGCGCAAGATAGCAAAATGAGCTTTTCTGTCTGAGTTCTCCTTAAAATGAATGCAAGACGTACTTCTGTCGGTGGTGTACGCTGGCAGTGGGGAATTAATCATATTGGGCCAAGAAGCTGTGCTGGTGGAGGATCTTCTGACAGCTGCTGCGGAGCTTTTCTGTTTAAAAAAAAAACAAAACAAAAAAAAAAAAGGTTTTCTATTGAATGTTGCTGTTAAATATGAAAATTCAGGCACCAACACTAGTTTTTAAATCAGCTCTAGAATAGGCAAGTTATTAATATGAAAAAATTCAATTAGTGATGTGAACAAGAAGTCTCTAGCAGTTGGGAATTGTATATTTAGGGTAATTTGTCTGGTCTATTTACTACTTTTTTTTTAACATAGTGCTCAAGATGGGAGACAGGAATAAATTGTGGGGGGAGACTGCAAGAATTACATTGAGCTAATTCACTACTTGGAGCTAATTCAAAGTGATGGACAAAATTCATGATATTTGCCTTTAAGGCTTTAGATGAAAAGCTTGTTTGTAGCAGCTAATATCTGGATATGTAATTAGTCTTCTATTTTATCATTTAAACTGTGAGAAACCAGGTCAGATTTTGAAATATTACATGTCCCCTCTACCCATCTGCCAAAACTCGACCAAGCAACCAAAGAAAACCCCACTCAATCAGAGCATTTATTTTCTTCACCTGCATCCAGATAGTTCCACTCCTTGGCTTTTCCTTTGGTGCATGAAGACCTTGTAAGCAGCACAGGTGGTTTCTCAAACATGTTTCACAGTTCTCTTTCTCCATTTAGCACAAAAGAACAAAACTGGTAGGTTTTGCTCTTGTACACACCTTGGAAAGATTTCCTTCTGGGTTTGAAGGACTCGTTTTTTGCACTTCTGTCTCACCCAGCAATGTCCCTAGTAGCTATGGCCAAATGAAACTAGCTACGGCTGAACAGAAGAGGGCCAGTAACGGTTCATGCCCTTAAGGCTGAGTGGTGCTGCCTGGCTTGTATTAACACTGCTTAGAGCTTTCTCCCTGGCTAGCAGACCCTAGAGAGCTCTTTGGTGCATTTAAAAACAGGTTTAAAATTGAACTAACAATGAAGCAATGCAAATAGTCAAAGGCCCGGTACTCAGATTTGCTCCTTGGCTGCCTTTTTATTTCGTGGTACGAGCATACCTAAGGAGCCCACGAGCCCTTGGTAGTGTGTGTGACCTACAGACCCTAAAGGGGACCCTGTGCTTCCATTACAGCGTCGCCTGAGTAGCAGGAAGAATTGGACCTGTCATTTGTCCAAAATTGTCCCACTACAGGGAAGTGTTAATGAGTTGTGCAGGGATAAATGATGCTTGCTAACAGGATGCTTTTATAATACGAGCACTGGAACTCAGTATTTTGAAAGGTTGGAAAATGCAGAAAACCATTTATTCAAAATGTATGTTGAGTGAAACCAAACCTTCTCCTGACATGATGGTAGCTGTGTGGCAAGGTCTGTACATGGTCACTCAGCAGTGAGCAGCTTGCACTGTGACTCACGGGTGCCCAGGATGATGGGCCATCGGAAATTACTTGGAAAATGATGAAAAGGTGTCTTTGCTCATCAGTGTGCCCTGTATATACGATCCTGGAAATGAACAAAACCACCATGACTAAACCAGCCCTATAACCCGAGCTACATAAGGCACATTGAGCCATTTTGTTCTTCACAGAAAGCAGAATTTTGAGGATTGTTAGATTCTGGATAAGGGAACATTTGGTACAGTGCACGATTCATGTTAACTTTGTTACCATCTAAGTCTTTATGAGTCATGCTATTCATCCCCAATGACTAAGCAGCATATTTTTGAGATTTTCTTCTTTAATTTATAAATACAGTTTATAAATATTAATATGCTGAAGAGAAAGTTAAAAAGTAACTACTGATGCCTAAAATCTCCCGTGTGAGGGAAAGATACCTGACTCTGGAAATTTCTTTGTGAAACAAAGACATACAAAGTTCAAGTAGATGAGGAAAAAAAGCAGAAGAGGAGGTACTGCTCCCTGGGCCAAATCTTCACATGCAAGCGGATACTTTTTGACATATATGTGGAGCACACCTGCAAGTTATTTTGACTTGACATGGAAACCACTGGATGACTTTCTATGGCTGCTGGTGTTCTGCAGCTCAGCTAAACCATTTTAATAGGGTCTTTCTATCTTTAAAGTCTAGAAGGAAAAGCTTGTTCTCATTAAGCGACAAAAGTTGCTGTCAGTCTCAGTATCACTGGGACTGTGCCATATACACTGGTGATAACATACATGTAAGTACTGTATAAATGTACAGTTTTGATGGGAAATGTTCTTTATTGTGTGCCGGAGGTTTAAAATTCCTTGACAGTTTTTTTTTTCTGGAAAGTCTTGTAAATGTTTCTGGTACGTTTATTTCCTAATTATATTATTATATTGAAGAATTATATTATTATACTGAAGAGGCCCGGTTGTTTTTGACAAAAGACGGAAACACAGTGTTAACTGGCTGTGGGTTTGAAGGATGTTCTTCCTATTGAAGTTTTCTCTACAGTGCCGAGTTCTAGAGGCGAAGCAGGAAAGTGCAGGAGAGAAAAGCCTGCGGGAGTACTTGCAGGCGGAAGAGAAATACAAAACAGAGCAGGAAATGCAAACGGCACTACAAACATATGACACCCGCTAAAATGTTGCTCTTACAATTTATGCTGGATAAAAGGCTGTTGATGTAAAGAATTTGAGTGTCAGGAACAGAGTGTTTGAAAGAACATCTTTTGCAAGTGTTGGCATTGTCATCTTTGATCATTGTGAAGCTTTGTATGCGTTTGGACTGCAGTATGTTAGCATGACTTTTTATGGTTTGTAGATCCTGTTTGAATCAGAAACCACTTCAGGAGACAGAGTTGATGTGTCTGAGGGCAAAACATTGAAGGATGTTGGTAGTATTATTTATTGCTGAGCTTACCGCAGCTAGCATTTTATAAACTGCTTTGTAAGTAGCTGATTTTGAAGGTCTTCTGGAACAGTATAGCTGGAGTATGTTTAGTTCCTTCTATAGGCTTCAGCAATGTCTGTGTGTAGTGAGAAGACATAGAGATCTATGGGGAAAAAATGTATAGAGGCTATAGAGGGGATGAGTGTCTTCTAAGGGGGAGAGAAAATAACTAAGCAGAGGGAGGTTTTGGAACAGCTTTCTGTATGATTAAGAGATATCTTGTGATGTTACATGTACTTTTTGTGTCATGCCTTAAAAGCTGAAGTCATCTTTCTGCGTACGTGGCAGCAGCTGGCGGTGCCTCCACTACTTCCATCCCACCAGGGTGCTTCAAACACATGCTAAATAGAGCGAGAATTTGCTGGCTGAAGGTTGATGAAATTGCAACTGATTCGAGGGTTATTGTTTCTTCATAAATCTACCTCAAAACCTACCCTGGTACTCCCCTGGCAGAGGTGGAGGAACAGCCTGTCACCCTGTAAAATACAGATTAAAATCAACAGCGTTCAGAAAAGAATTGGGCTGATCGAATCACCAGCTTCAGGAGCAGGGGGGCCTGCCCCACTGTCCACCATCATTTATTGATTCCTCTGCACTTTGCCAAAGTAATTACTTGAGGGAGCAGTTTATAAATGGAAGAATGAATTTCTGGGCAGAGCATTACTGTGGTACAACGTGAACAACCAGTCCTTGAGTAGCTGGGGGTGGTTAGTGCCTGGCCTTTGATTTGTTATACCTGTTCTACTGCTAATTAAACAGCTAATGGACTGATTCCTAGTTGGGCATGGTCACATTAAAGAGTGAGACCTATGAGGCAGTAAAGTTCCCATGTTTGTTGTAGAATAGCAAAAAAAAGTGTTGATGTGTAAGGCTGGGGTCCTGGTTTCGGCTGGGACAGGGTTAATTTTCTTACTAGCTGCTGGTGCAATGCTGTGTTTTGGATTTAGGATGAGAGTAATGTTGATAACACACATGTTTTAGATGTCGCCGAGTAGTGTTTATACTAAGTTAAGGACTTTTCAGCTTTTCAGCTGTGCCAGCGAGCAGGCTGGGGGCCACAAGAAGCTGGGAGGGGACACAGCCAGGTCAGCTGGCCCCCTCTGGCCCGAGGGCTGTGCCATACCATGCGATGTCATGCTCAGTATGTAAACCAGGGGCAGGTATGGCAGCTGGGGGGCTGGCTGGGCATCGGTCAGCCGGTGGTGACCATCACTTGTTTTTCTTTCTCATGAGTTTTCTTTCTCTTTCTCTTTTTGTTATTTCCCTTTTCATTACAATTATTATTATTATTACTATTATATTCTACTTTATTTCAATTATTAAATTGTTCTTATCTCAACCCTCGGGTTTTACCTTTTCCCATCCACCTCCCCACCCCAGGGTGGGGGTGGCAGGGAGGAGCGAGCAGCTGCGTGGTACTTACTTGCTGGTTGGGGTTAAACCATGCCACTGGGTTTGATTTTGGTTTACATTATTCCTGCAGGTCAGGTATGCATTTGGTAGCACAGTATCATCAGCTACGTTTACACCTTTGTAATTCATCAACTTTTGTAGCAGATCAGCTTTACCAAGGTCTTTGTAGTGGTTTTTTAATTATGAGCTTTGAAAGCATCACTGCTACATCAAAGAGATCCTGGGAGGTGCCCAATATCCTCTTATTTGGGTGCTTGGAGGTAGGGGACGTTGTCAGGCACTAGAGCACCAGTACAAGCAGAAGGCACTTGTTAGGGTTGCCCTGCCCAAGTAGGCAATCAGCCTGGATTACGCCCTTCCTTGACTTTTTTGGCAGAAAACGTGATAATCGTATATTCATGGGAGAAATGTTTGAGATTGAGTGAGAGCATGAATATTTATCCGCTCGGGGATGCGTGGCCAGGCTCCAGCTGACTGTGTGCTAGCAGAGTAAATGCTCCATTGCAACGGGCTGTGGGCTGACGAGGAGAGCCAGCGGCTGGCTGCGGGTGGGTGGGTGTGAGCGGAGGAGACTCATAATTACTTACTAGTGAGCACTGAATAACCAAGGTCTGATGGAATACGCTGGCCTGGCCAGGAAGGAGGTGCTTTGCTGCACGGCATCAGGAAGGGAATTGCCACCAGTCTGGCATCAAATTAATTGCTGCTCTGTCTCGAGGCACTAATTCTATAGAGGGGTCTGATTATCTAATGGTTCCAAATTAGAATGGGTATTTGAGTCTGTGTATACATTAAGCAGTGAGGAGGCACCTCCTGTACTATTTGTGTTAACGCTTGCAAGGAGGCAGGGCCAGGAGGGTCCTGGGAGGATGCTTGAACTGGCCTGAAGCATGGCGAAGGAATGACAACAGCACTCGAACAGCTGGAAATGATTAAAAGAGGAATAATTACCTTCTCCTGCATGATATATTGCCAAGTGGTTTCCAGATGAGCTAATAACATTGCAGTCTAATTAGAGAATGTCCCTTATATCTTGTCTGTCTTACTGGGTGGACAAGATAATAGGACAAATTTGTGCTGCAGGGCTGGTGGAAAGGGTAAAAAATAATTCACCCTTTTCATAAACTGTTGGAGCTAAAGCCAGTGATCAAAAATTGCAGTGTTAACATAGCAGATGGCATGACTTCTTAAAAGCCCGTTTGATGTGTTTTTGGCACTACTGCGTTTCTAGTTGAGAAATTTTTGAAGCTCTTGAAGCGTTAGAGCTGTCAGCTGGACTAAATGACTGTTTAATATTTTTGCAGAATAGTGCTTTATCATAGAGATGCCTTTCCCTCCCTCTTCTTAATGATAAGCGATTTGTGCTTCTGTAATAGTTTGCTCATATACCATGCTATTTCATATTTTTCCTCTGAGTTTTGGTGATATCCTCTGAGTCAGGGGCTGAGGATTTGCCATTTGAAAATGGTCCTTCCCACAGCGTTAGCAGAAGTTGTCAGTGAAATTACTACATTGTC
This sequence comes from Ibycter americanus, assembly GCA_035590275.1. Lineage (NCBI taxonomy): Eukaryota > Metazoa > Chordata > Aves > Falconiformes > Falconidae > Ibycter > Ibycter americanus. Next base: position 32,865,367 of record JAVJGI010000035.1, on the reverse strand, counting down.
CTGAAGAACTACTTGTATCCTGGTCCTTTTGGCTTGAAGAAAACAAAAGCCCTTACATTTCAACCACTGTTTACAGCTGTGTAAAATAATTCTTGCAATATACAAAACTTAAATGCTGTTGCTGAAAATCAGGCCACTATTGTAAATATGTTGAATAGGTTGATCAAACAATGATTCAGAAAGGATGGCTTAATCTCAGATTTCAGAAATTGTAAGAAATGAAGGCACACCAGATTTCTTTAGCGAATTATACTGGTTCTTACTCATGTGGAATCTTTTTTTAAATAATTCAAGGGAATGTTCACAATCAGATCATGTACATTCTGGAATATAAGCCCAATACCTATGGCTCTCAAGAAGAACATTTAAAAGAAGTGTTAGAAAATGGGACCTATTCTGTATGTCAGACTATTTTGTTAAGGACTTAAAATTTTGAACCAATTAGGAACTTCAAACTAAGGATCCATGACTGGAACCAAATAAGGATTCTATTCAGCACCATCTACATAAACATCAACTCACACATGAATGAAATTGATAAAATGTTATCAAGCCTTTAAATGGTTTTAATCTGGTAAGAGTGTTAGCAGCTGAGGTGTGTTACAGCAGTGAAGCCCATAAATAAGTTGATGATGGTCTGGCAGAGATGTCTGGCGAATTTTCTGCATAACTGAATTTTCAGTGAAAAATATGACCAACTCATTTGTATAATTTTAAAAATATTTTTTTCTTAATTTTTGAAAAAAACCCAGATATATACCCATTTCTACCAGGAACAGCAAACCAAATATTTAACTTTGTGTTAGATCAGTTGAATAGAAATAGCTCAGTTTACGTCATTAATTCAGAGGGGTTTGTCTTGCATCACTTCAACATTCAACTAAGTCTCCCTGTGCTGCTGCAGTATACTATGGGAGTTACATTTCAGATGCTTTTTTCCCCAGATATGCAAAGCTCATCCCCAGATCTCCCCTAAATGTGAAAATATCCAGTCTGACCAATTCTGCCAAATAGAAATCCCATGGGTTTTATCTGTATTACTACAGATCAGGTTTTAAATCCAGTCCACGAAAAACCAGGTTTGCAGGTTTACCAGGTTTTAATGTTTCCTGAGAAACCCAGGGAAACACCTGCTAAAAGCCAAATATTAGAATTTCCTAGAGAAAAATGAAAACTGTTATTAGAGCTTGTTTTCTTTTCCAATAACACTAAAGAATAAAGAATCTGTAGTTAGGCCTATGGCCAGAAAAGCCCTTAAACACATGTTCAAACACATGAATAGTTTCATCAAAGTCAAAACATTAAATTTTTATCCTCAAAATATGTGGGTTTTTATAATTGGCAGTTGCAGAACAGACTGATGAATTAGGATCAGATTCTGAATTTAATAAAAACTCTTACGTCCCATATTCACATGATTAGGAATTTTTTAGAATTTCAGACAGTCTGAAAACTTTGGCCAGATCCTCCATGGGTGAGATATCTCTTTGCTGTAATTAAAGCAGAAAACCTGGTCCAAGTCTGTGTATGCAAATACCTAGGCAGCTGGCCTGTCTGGGTTTGTTTTGTTGTTTTGGTTTTTTTTTTTCTCCCTGCTTCTGTCTTTTAACTGAATAGTTGTATAATGTGTCTGCGCGGCTTTGAACCTACTCAGGGATGTAATAATAAAATTGCATTTTTAATCCTTCTTTGAATCTATGATTTGCCCCTTTGGTCATCTCAGGCCACCTCTGCTCACTCGCGTTCTGAATTGTCACTCGGCTGTCCCCAGGCTATGCCCTCCGCCCTGGGGACATCTCCCTCCTGACAGGTTCTTCTGGTTAGACCTTGATGTACTTGAAGTATCCAGGCTTCGGAAACAGGATAAAGCCCTTTTTAAATGCAATTATCCTTGTCCTGAGTAACTGTGATTTGAAATACGATCTCGCATGTGCTGGGTGAATGATGTAACCGGTAGGCTACTGCTAATTCTGGGGTGTTTTTCCATTTTTTACCTTTCTTAGCTTTTCAGATAGGCTGGGTAGATTGATATGGGTGGTCTAGGGAACTGAACTACATGTCCACCGAACGTCAGGGAAGTCCTCCTAGCGCAGAGCACCGAGCCTGCCTGTCACGGGCCATGCTGGGCGCTCCGTGCCGCTTCCTTCCCTGCCGGACAGGTCAGGCCGGTTTCCAGCTCCAGCCAAGGCACTCCTTTTCATTATGGAAGCTGTCTTACCTTGCAGTTGGTGGGTGGCTTGGGCACACGTTTGGAGCTGAGGGTACCCTAGGTAATGGCATGCTTGTAATGACAGGTTTTGCATGCTCAGGTAAAGAGCAAATTTACTGTCACGGCAGTAGATGTGTCAAGGCTTTGTAACTGGGCACCTAAAATTTAGAAATTAAATAAGTAATTTGAATTTTAAAAATTCATGAGTCAACTTCTGCTGACTTTCCTATTCTGCTGACTTTTTCATGTTCAGTGTTGAGGGTGGGAAGGCGTTGTTGTTCTGCAAGTTTTTGGTACAGAAAGATGCGTAAGACCTGTTACTGCTTTTATTACAAGGAACTGTAAGGAGCTTTCCTCACTTTCCACTTTTGGTGTGGCCTGTTTGCCCTGCAGCTTCCTTCCCTCTCCCTCCTGCTGCCACCTGGAAGCTTCAAGATGCCCAACCTCATGGCTGGTCCGAGCCCTGCAGGGCGAGCTGTGGAGCTCTCTCCTCTCCTTCCCAGATTTTGTTATTGACTGCCAGTTTCTCTTTTCTCTTAGATGCTGCTGTTCAGAGAAAAAAAAAATAATAATAAAAAAATTCCTGACTCAGCAGCCCTCCTCTTACAGTCTCCATGCTGGGACTGGAGCCTCATACATATCCTAAACTGAGCTGCAGCATCTCGCCAGCGGGATGATCAAGGCATCTGGCTGGTGTGTGCCTGCTGCCACTTCAGCATAGAGAGAGGTGACCCGAAAAGGCTTGACCCACAGTGCCAAAGCTGTTGCTTGTTAATGCTGTGAAGCAGTTCAGCTTTAAAGAAAGACATTTCGGTTAACAACAGCAGCAGTAAAAAATTAGGAAAAAGGCCACGGAGGTAGAACTGCTGAATGGAATTAGTGTTGTTCAAATCCTATTAAGTCTGCTACTGAAAAGCAGTTCCAAGTTTTCAAATGTGGTTGGTATTCTCTAGGAGTACACTGAAGTTGGTCAATTTAGGTTTGGAGGGTTTTAACACTGCTTTGAAGAAGGGGGAAAAAAAAAAATCCATGGTTGGGAAAACTTGGAAGAATTTAACACTCTGTTAGAAACCTGGCGACTCTCCCACCCCAATCGGGAGCCACTCTCTCAACGGAACGATCAAAAGAAGATGTCAGCTTGCGGAGACGGTATCCCTGGGTACACTGCAAGAGTGCTCGGGGTCTTTGTTTTTTAGGCTTCAGTGTAAAGATAAAGCACTGGGTAGGAGCGGGGCGTGCCAAAGGGCCTGGGGTTCAGTTTTCGCGGTGAGCCGAGCTCAGCACTCTGTAACCTGCCTTACACTCAGGCACTCAGCTTTCAGGATTATAGATGATTTCATATTATCAATTTCCTTGCCTTTGATATTGAAAGGAAAAAAAAGGCTGTTGTGCAGAGCTTTAACGACTTCTAATGGCGCTTCAAGCCGAATGACTCCAGCAGATGTCACTGTGAGCCCCTGAGTTAAGCCATCCCGGTTTTAGCTGTTTGCTTTGGTGTCATACACCTGCTATCAACAAGGCTCAAACATCTTTGTAATGATGATTCCGAATTACAGCTGTCTTGGCGTTGCTAATTTCAGCTCTTCACTAAGCAACATGAGGACAGATACCTGCCAGTTCGTCTCTCGGTCTTGGGAAAAAGCACGAAGCCTGGAGGCAGCGTGGCTGTGATCGGCTGCGGCAGAGCACACGAGGACGAGCATCCCGGCGCAAGGCAAGGGCTAGGTGTAGCCCATCGTGAGCAAGGCAAGGGCTAGGTGTAGACTATCATAAGCAGGGTTTGAGCAGCCCTGAGTGAATACATACAGCCTTAGTGCTGTGGCAGAGAAACAACAGCTTTACTCAATGTAGTAGCCGAGCCTGGGCACACAAATATAGAACTTTTAAAAACCAATCAACTAAAAAAACCCCACCAGCCCTCTAGAGTTTGCTAAATATCTTGTTTCCATGGATCCTGAACTGAGTTTTCTGTTTGATTGTTTTACGCTGAGGATTTTCCTTGGACTTGGCACAGGAATACTGCACAAAGAATAAACCTGGCGGTAGTTTGTAGGCTTTGAGCTTCCCTAAATAAGATAAGAATTCATAACCTGTGAGGGAGGACAGAAGAGTGGTCAAGGATGAAGGACAGAGCTGAAAGTGACAAAGTGGACAAAGCTGTAGAGGAGGAGAAGGAAGAAAGAGGAGGAGGAAATAGGTGTAAAGGAGCTCTGGTGAAGCAAGAGGACACTAGATGCAAAACTAAACTAATACTGGAAACGCTAAATGTTGCTTTGAGTAGTACTTTTTAAAATTCAGGAGGAGTCAGCAAGGTCTTCCTAATTCAACTTGCAGCTGACCTGCCCACAGCGTGTTCTTCATGGCCCTTGCCCTGCTGCAGAGGGGCCGGGGTGGGCTGCAGCAGGCTCCGCAGCTCGCCTCGCGTCTTGCCCCAGACTCCGGCCATCCGGAATGTTTGCAGCATCAGGACTGTATTCAGGTCAGATCAGCTCTCAAACAGGGGTTTCATTTTGGAAATCAGGCGACTTGGCTTGGTCCGTACAAGACATTTCTCTTTATGGCAAAAACAGAGGTCAAGAGAAAAACTGGAAAGGTCTCGTTCTTACTTTGGTGCCTTAGTTCTGACCATTTACCATATTTACATAGGTATGGCTTATATTGTCATGAGTGCGGTACCCCTCCACAGCATTGTTTTCTTTGAATTATATTCATTTCAGATTGTAAGACCAGGAAATGTGTTATTAGAACTGGAAATCCTTCTCTCAGATACTATAGATAAAAAAAAGCAAAGGAATTACTCAACCATTTGTTGTCCCTGTGCTTCTGAGCCTACAAATGACTCTCCAGGAGTCTCAGAATGTGATTTTTACAAGCCTTGAGCCAATATTCAGTCCTGTGTCAGAGCCCTCCACTTTTCCTTTATAAATTTCTATAACAGCCTGATTTTTTCCCCACTCTATCCTGGTGTTAATGCAGAAATGAGAGAGTTCTTCCTGGCCCAAGGAGATGCCGTGGCCTTTGATGGACTTTTCCGCTATGTATTTTTTCATTTGTTGGTCCTTAAAATGATGCTTTGAAAGGAGGCTTTATTACTCATTTAAAATCCAAGGAGTGGGTGCTTGTTTGAAGGAATGAGTTTGAAGGTTTAAGTTGAAGAACTTTGGTCCAAATGTGATAACTTTACAATAAATAAGGAGACCTAGACAAACCTGTTAAAACAACTCAAGAAACGAGACCCAGAGTGAGGCAGAAGTTGTGTTACTTTAACACACCTTTTGTTGTAGATCTGCCCCTGGAGCAGGAGATAAAAATGTCTGGGTGGCTAATGAGAGTATTTGCAGCTTCCCAGAGCAACATGTATTTTTACCTGTTGGAGGTTTACAGCACTGAAAGGACAAGCAGCAACTAGATAAACACTCTTACAAGTCAATGACGTAGGAAATCACATACTGTGTATTTCTCCAGATGTTCTCACAACTGGCTATCCAGTCCTTGCGTCTAATTGTTAGAATATTAAAAAAAATAACACTGAGATTTACAATTGTTCAGCTAGACATAGGGTGCGTACTTGCATGTTAACTACAGATGGCTTCAGAATTATCTTAACTTTTTGCATACAGAAGTATGGCTTTTTTATAGGTTTTGCTCAGTGTGTATTGAGATTCTTCTGTGAGGTAGAAATTGTTATTTTGTACAGCTAAAGACAGGGAGTTTAATTTTGCAGCTACTTTCTGGCTTTCTGCAGAACATGCCCAGAGGAGAATCTTCTCTGCTGGGAAAATTTCTTGCTTCACTAGAGCCTTCCTGGTAGGGAGATGTGCAAAGACGGGCGCAGGTTGTGTTTGCATGTATGGCTGTCCTCCAGGTATGAAAATCCTTAATGACCTCAAAGGAATGGCTGGAGTTAAAGCTGTTTGGCAGCAGGATTTATATGTGCACAGACTGCAGCTGGAATTGAGTCAAGAAGGTGAAATGATTTCCCGATTTGCCTCCCTCTGTTCCCTCCCAGGCACTCCTGCACTACCTTAGCTGGGGCTGGAGGAATCCCTGAGAAAGGTCTGTAAAGCTTCAGCTTCACTTTTAGCATTCCCAGTGACTAATTCGGTGTCAACCCTTCCTTGAAATTCATCGTCTTTAGTGACTCTTTATCATGTTTATCACTAAGAGCGTGAGGAACGGAGGCTGATTGCTTCACCCTTAGCAGTGCTAGGCACTGGATGCTCTTAATATTTCCTTTCACCTTTTTTAAACATTCACAAATTTGATTTCCCTCCTCCTCCATCCCTGAGATAAGCAGGAAAAAGAAAGAATCAGGCTTTGGGAGTCTCTGACCTGCTTCTGCACCTTGTCCCTCAGCCCCTGAATGACTGCGGTAACACATTGGCTGTTATACCAGACTCTCGGCTGATCTGAATCAGCGGAGCTGCCGTGGCCGTGACGCAGGTGGGATGTTTTGTAGCAGCCGGAGATGGGGCTCAAGTATTACCTGGGTCAGGCTGCTGTCTTAATTGCCCAATGTTTGCCACCAAAAGTAGGCTATGTGCGAGGTGTCTGAGCTAATGGTGAAGAAGTAATCGTAACGCTTGAATTTCTTGATTTTTTGAGTGCTTGATTTCTCAGCTGTGATCTTGCTTTGATGTTGGTTTTTTTTTTTTTTTCCCCAATGCTACCAGCCTCATCTAGCTGTTTCATGGCTCCCACTCCCAGTATCTCAGAACCGTCTCCTGCCTTGGCCGTTGCTGGACGTAGCTTCCTCTAGAAGGGATCAGGACTCCCATAGGGTGCCAGATTTTCCTTTTTAAAAACACTGAGCTATGCTGATTTAGACAGTGTAATTCTAGGCACTTTCCTCATGCACTTTGTCATCGAAAGCTTATGCTGGAGGTTCTCAAACAGAAAGCCCTTGAGTAAAGCTATAATCCTAGCTTTGAGCAAGAGGCAGTAGACCTGTCAGTAATACAGTGGCACGGGAAATGCTGCTGTAATTAAAGCTCACTCAGCTTTTCTTTTATAAATCTCTGTAATAGAGGTTTTGTATGCTAGTGCAGCCATTTTAATTTATGTTGTTTTGAAACTAGGTAATCAGATTGTCAACTTTAGTGTGATCATTTCTCTGTAAATGTATTTTGCAAAAGTATGCTTAAAACCATCAAAATTAATTCTTCTGTGAGGTAGAAATAACAGGAATGATTTTTAAACCTGCCAGCCCAGGTTGTTTGGGAAGCCTGTAAACTCAGGTGCAAAAGTGTGGAGACTGCACACAGTGGTAAAAAAGTCAGTAATACTTAATTTCCTTTAGGTGAGCAAGATTTTGCCTAAAGTTTTGCAGACCATTTGTTCTATGGCTCCTAAGATATTTTTTTTCTAAAAAAAATACATTTACTGGTTATTATTTTGCAAAATGCATGAAAGATCTTTATTTTGGAGGTTAAAAAAATGCTGGTGTTTTATTTTTTCTATAAATACTGTTTTTTAAATAGCTGTTGGTACATGGACTGCCCGAAGATCCCGTTGAAGTGAGATACTGGGGGCAATTAAATGTAAAGCTTTTAAACTTTTAAATCTCAGTATTATTATACATTTATTTTTTTCTCAAGGTTAGAGGAAAAGACCCACAGCATATGTACCATGCCTTCGTGTGAATGTTTGTTTGCTTGAATGATTTCTATGATAAAAACCCATAGAGAAATGAAAATCTGTTCAGTTTGCAGCAGGAGAAATGGCAAAATTTGCTACACGTCATTAAAAATGAGTAGTTGTTCTGGTTGTAGGGTTGACCTACTGAATTACGGTATAAATACTTCACAGCCTCTCAGAATTTTGCCTCTGGGAAGAAGTAGAGGAAGTATTACTACTTTTTTTTTTTTTTTTTTTTTTTTTTTGTGTCCCCCCCTTCTTAATACAGTCTGAGATTTTCCTACCTATTTTTAGGTAACATTGGTTAACTTATTCTGAATTATTTTCAAGTTCATATTTATATCCAGAAACAGCTACAGTTTAAAAATAATGGGAAGCGCTCAGTGGTATTTTAAAAGTTGAGATGTTTTCTTGAGAACAAAATGAATGTTCGGTGGTTTGCTACAGGCTGCTTGGATCAGAGTAAGACAGCAGAGGTTAGCGACACTGGTACCGCTTTGCTGGGAAGCCCTCCTCACGGAGAGGGAAATACAGGGAGATTTTTGATAATACATGCCCAGATGAAGTGACCTATTTTGGAATAAATGTCTTTATAAATAATTTTGTAACTACAACTACACTAACTTTGGCCAATACTAAAATCTTAAGGAAAGAAAAAGTCCCACCCGCCTCCTGACATGATTGTCTGGGCATAAAGTATCAACAAATGTGCATCCTTGGTATCACATTTATTAATATTAGACCTGTGATCTACTATAATATCTGGATCAATGAGTGGTATACAAGTCAGACGGGTGCGTTGGAAACGAGCCATTTGATTTCCAAGTCAGGTAACCCTTCTAACCACCTCTCCACACTCTATCATCAAATTTCAGTCTGTTTTCAATCCCTACATCAATTTTTAATGGAAAGTAATTTTGCAAAAGAAAAGTAGCAAACGTGTAAAGTTGCATATCTGAGTTTTCCCCCTCCTATTTCAAAGGTATTGGTTTAATTTGGCTACTTTGGAAAGCTGTCCGCTCTCAAAAGGGTGGTGTCTGGTGAACGCATGGTTGGGTGAAACATGACTCAGCTTCAGCCGCAAACACCTTCCAGATGTAACTCGTAGGTACAGAGCTCTGCAGTTATTTCAAACTTCAGGCAAAGAAGTTACGGTTAACCCTACGGTGAGCAACACAGCAGAAACCAGATTCTTAATGGAGGTTATTTCATTTTGGTGAAAAAGGATTGTTTGAATGTAAAAAAATTTCAGTAGCGTTTACAACTCGGAGGTTGCAGCACAGTGCCCATAGGGAAGCGGGAAATAACCAGCCGTGCTCACTTACACGCTGTAGGAAGTGTCTATGACCCTACAACATACGCTTTGGGGAGTGTTATTAAGACCTGGTATCTGTAAAGTCATGGCTCGTCACTTGGTCCTTATTCAGCTCTGCAGCAAGTAGGAACATGTAGAGGAACTGTAGAGGGTTAATTAACATTGATGATATCCAGCTGTGGGCTGGCTTCAGGGGCGGTGGGTTGGCTGGTGTGGTTCATGTACAGCTGTGGCTGGTTCCTGCTAAGTAGCTAAATAGCACTGAGGAGCCTGGAAGAGAAGGGGCACTGGTGGAAGGGGAGCCCTGGGTGAAGAGAGAGGAGACCAGATGAAGAGCCCAGGGATGTAGGAGAGGCCCCAGGAGAAGCTGAGAGAAGAAGGGGACCTGGATGAGGAGAGGCTGGCTG
>JAVJGI010000035.1:32732999-32855699 GCA_035590275.1 Ibycter americanus | reverse complement strand
GCACAGACAGTAGATGAACTTTTGGAACCTTGTGTGGGAAAGCCTTGTTGCAGCCAGCTAGTTTTGTAGTGCTGCAATAGGAACAAGTGAAAATCCCTGCTGCTTGTTAATCAATTTTTGATCCCAGAGATAATGAAATTGGGAAGAGATGCTCATGCGGTACCTCCTGCTGGAACAAAGGGATAGGAGTGGATGAAGGCATAAGAGAGCTACTAGTCAAACAGGTGGACAAATGGGAAACTATGGATTTATGTTCTCTTTCAGTTTCTTGTGAATATAACTGCTACTCTTTTGAAGGTCACTGTTGCTGCCAACTGGTGGGCATCACTGCTTGTCAAAATGAGAAAACAAAGAATTATTCTATCAACTTTAATGTAAGTGGATTAGCCAGAGCTCGCCTCAGCACCTCCTCTGGTGAATCCCAGCTCAGGGTATCCTGGCATAAAAGCACGTTGACAATGTGGGGGAAACACTGGCAAAATAATTTATACTACTCGACCACTTGCAGGTTTTTTACATCCTTTACCTTACTTCTGTGCCAATGCATGGGGACCCCAAGGGAGGACCTGTTCTCCATGTCACTTGTCCTCTAGTTCCCTGCTCCTTCTGCGTGGCTTTGGCTTGGTGTAGAGTGAGCTGGAGGTTTGAATTCTGGTGGGTCAGCCATGGTAGTCTGACCCTGGACCCACATGTGTGATGTTACTGCCTGAGATAAAATTCTGGTGTGCAGGAGACACGGTGAGGCTTTCACATATCAAGATCTGCAAGACAGTCTAGAAATGAATTCAGTGCTCTGTTGGGCTTGTTAAATAGCACCACATTATTAGCACTTCAGCTACACATGAGGTAGGGTCATCCTTTTTTTCCCTGGCAGCCAAGACTTTTTGATATGATAGTAACACAATAGGTGGAATTTGTTGTTTTTAGCAAATAATATGTAATCTAGAACTGTCTTCAACTTCTTGTGTGTTCTCTCAAGACACACTTTATTGCTGAAATGGTATGAAAAGTTCCGAAATAAGTTTAAGTAGCGATGTTGAATGTTTTCTCTTTGCAAGTTTTTCATGAGATTTTCACTGGCTTTATTAAGAATAGATAGTCCACAAACAACCTTGTAGCTGAACAATACTACTGCTACTTTCTGCTACTGCTATATATTACTTTTTCCTTCAACAGTTGATATAAATATATCAATTTACTTTAACAGACTAAGTAAATACAAGGTTTGTTTATTACCATTAAGTCAGTAAAAACTCTCACTGAATTTTATGATCAGCTTGGTACTTGTTAAGTCTAGTTGTTCAAACATAGATATGAAAATGAATTCCTTAGTAATGATAGATTTTAATCACACAAAGACTCTTCATAAACACTTGATTTGCTTTTAATTTTAAAGAAGTTGAAGCATCAGCTCTTTGAGGTTCTGCATTGTATTACCCTTCCATCCATTAAGACTCAACATATATAAATAGAAGGTACGGTTAAAAGCTACTTACTGCTTCTCGGAGATGGTTGGAGTGCTGGAGTTAAACTATAATTGCCCAGAAATTTAGGTGAAGGAATTATCCTGTAATGAAGGAAGGGTCTGCACTGAGTGACCTGCTTCCTACTCATAAAAAGTGTAACAAGGAAATAGTTTGCCCTCACTGTAAAAACTGAGAGCCCTGGTTGAGATCATGGTGGAGATCCTTTCTGTTGCGCCGCGTTAAATGATTCATGGTCTCCAGATGCCAGTGAAAGATTTAGTTGTGTTGTAGTGCTGGTAACAATCATAAAGCAATGGCTACGCTGACATTAAAAAATGATGACAGTCTTTATCTTTCTGTGGGTTAAAGAAGAGTTGACACAAAAGTTCACAGGGAACTGGGTGGTTTGAAGAGCTGGTAACAGAATGAGGGCTGGTCCTCAGCTGAGCTACAACATCTCCATGCTGCTCTGAGACACCACCAGACACAGAGATGACAGGAATAGGGCAGGGGAAGAAGGGGATTCATCAGGTTTTTTTTTAGTTCTGAAAGATTTTGAGTTAATAGTTCAGCTGGAGAAACAAACTGTACTTTAAATCTGAACTCTTTCACTTTTTGCAACTAAAGGGATGAACCTGAGATTTTGGAAAATATATTACGGAATATATTGTGTACGTTTCATTTATTGATAGTGTCTATACTCCTATGGAATGACTATATGTGGATTTTTTTACTCTCTATTGATAAAAATGACTAAATTAAGGTGCTGAAAATGCACTCTTGGGGATAGCTGTGAAAGAAGGAATTACACTTTGTTTATGACTGAGGGATGAGGCTGTGTGCAAAGCTGACCCAGCAGAGGTTCTTGCATTGTGTTTTGTTTGAAGGAGGGATGTTCCACAGCGTAGCTCTGATGTTTGCTGCAGAAGTACTTTATTTTACTACCGTGAGTGTTTTATTCTCTATCACTCCTCTTATTTTCTGTCATAAAGGTCAGTATTTCCCCCACTGGAAATCACATACAAGCTCAGTGATTGTTGCAGCTTTTATGAAAGTGCAATGTTAAAGTAATGTCTGCATTGTTAAAGACTGTCTTGGCAGTCTGTAAGGAAAAAAAAAATTCCATTGTCTCCATGTGACTGTCTCTATTTCCTTTGATATCAGTGGGAATCTTTAGCCTTTTCTGGTGTGCAAAAGAGAAAAAAACCAGCTGCCACTGGAAGTTCAATAGCATGTGAAACTGCTAATTTTGAAATCCTGCAATCTGCTCATTAAAAAGTGCAATTTTAAAGCTAGGAAAAACAATTAATTACTTTGAATGGTTTTAGAGTTTTCAGTCTGAACATTTTCTTTAAAGATCCTTTGAAATTTTAGTCAGAAAAGAGCAGATGCAATTAGTGGGAATATTATTTGAAAATGCATTTATGTGTCAAACCATATTCGCAGAATTTGAATGAAACAAGTTCAAGTTTGGTGGTGTATCCTGTGGTGCTCTTCAGAAAATATTAACCACCTTTGTGCTTTGTAAGTGCAAATTATTATTCCAGAGTATATTATTATACTGTACTGCTCCTGTAGCTATAATAGTACTCAGTGTACTGTAAATGATTGAGAAAATATCTCTATACACAATAAGAATCGCACTATGGTTTTAATTAAGTGATTCATTTCAGTAGACTATGGATTTCAACTGGATAATAGTCCCTACCAGCAAGACAAATGCTAATTCATAGGTGGGAAGTTATAGAAAATAAGCATCCAGGCAAGTGGTAAACCATGAGCTAGCTGCAATGTTCAGTGTCACTGACATGATTGCTGTCGCACCTAACAATTCACATAGAAGAATGTCCTAAGAGATGGCAGTGGCAGGTGGACACCATGTTGGAGTAAAGGACTTGTAACAGCCATGTGGGTGTAAAAAGACCCCTTTTGGTTTGGCCTCGAATCAAATACCTTCCAGTCCTGAGGCAGCCTGAAACCACTCCCCTGGACAATCCTACCAAAGCCTGGTAGTCCTGATGCCAGCACAGCACCCGAGATCGTTAGCCATTGTCTCAGACAAGCTGTATAGATTCCTCCTTGCCTTTCTGCCTCGGGTCTACCAAAGAGTGATCATAACGGAGCAACAAACCAAGACAGCAGCTTGGGAGAATGCAGAGGAAGAAACGGGGAAGTGATACAGAAGCAGGAAAGAAAAACTGAGTCACTCGCATGATGCCCGTGTTAGGATCATGGGAGGCGGTTTGATCACGGAAGGGCATTAGCGAAGTCTAGCTGTAAGGTTAATTAGAAATTTTACTTCAACAAAATACACTGAAAACAGACAATTCCCTGAATACCTGCAAACTACCTTCTTTTGAACTATTTGTAGTGCCACACCTCCAAGCCATGACCCTCCCGTGGGAAACGCAAGGCACGCACGAGGAGCCCCGTATTGCAGGCACCGAACGCTGCCCACGCCCAAGGGCACCACTGACCTCCCTCAGATTTTTAACCTCAAACTCTATTTTTGAGTGTCTGCCTTTCGAGAAATTCTGTTTATAATAGCAGGTACCGAGATATGTTTCCTCTTACAATGTGATAAGCAAGTCAGACGAGCTGTTGCAATACCATTCCCTGTGAGCGGCGCCTGTGCAGGGGGGGAAGGGGCTGCATTAAGGTCGTGCGGATAGCTGAATCTCTTCCATTTCTTAATATATGCCTAATTGACTTGGAGAGCATGTAGCATGTTTTTAATCTAGTGTTGGTCAAGTCAGGTGCGCCATCCTCTGCCCCTTGCCACCTACATTTGGTACATCCCGCGTGCGAGCCTTGGTGCGATGCGATGCACGGGGATGCGGGCAGGCAGAACTGTGCGTGCTGAGTCTGAACCGGTGGCTGCTTGTAAGGAGAGCTTTCTGATTGCACATTTTCTGCTGCTTATCGGAAAATGACTGGATGATCTTATATTTTGGGTTGTACCCACTTGCAGTGCTTTTGTAGCATGTTTAGTAATGGATTCTGGAAAGGGAGAGTGCTGATAAAATTGTTTATTATCTGGTAAACTGTTAAACTCTTCCCTGACTAAACTCAGCAATGGATCTGCGGTATTCCGAGGGTGTGTAAGATTTTCTGCAGATTTGGAAATTAGAAAAAAAAAAAACCACCAACAAACACAGATCATTGGTTAATAACAATGTAAAATAATTTTATTCCAGTTTAGGTACAAAAATCATCAGCTCTAGTAAGATTGGCATGCCTCTGTGGCTGGTAATGAAGCATGCTGATACACCTTGCTCTTGGAGTTAGACCTCTGTGGAAGTGTACGAACATTATGTTCAACTCTGGAAGGGAAATGTAACACCAGCAGCAGTAATCGCGTGTTATTTTACCAGTCAGGCACAAAGAATTCTGCTCCATGTAATAATGAGACCTCTGAACCTTATTGAATCTACTGTTCTCCGGTAAATGTTTTAAAGCAATGATGTGCTGTTGGGTTTTCTATGGTTACTTTAGGGAACGACAGGTATATTGGCATTTCTGAGCTGCGCTTCAAGACTGTCGGCAGGGTATTAAGTCAGCTGTGAATTTTTTCTCTTTGTCTCAAGTTAAAGGTAGGGGTTTATGCTTGGTCTTTAAAAAAAGGAAGCCGTCTCTTTGGCATAAGCAAAACCAAACGCGTTGGTGGCTGTAAATGCCAAAGAAGGTGAAATAAGTGAACTGTAGGTAACTTTGGAGAACAGCTATTTTTATTAAAGACTGCAGTTTGACACATTCAGATTTTTCTAGCTGCCAACATCTGGTTTTGTGATTTGCTTTGCTTTTCTTAGCAACTGCAGTCACAAATGGGTAGACAAGAATAAGTAGCTTTTATTAAACCCTAATTAAAATATATGATACTCTTTCAAATGAAAGTAATAACGACTGTCTCTAAAACATTCACCTCCTGCAAGGGGCTAAAGGCTTTTTGCTGGTGTATGGTGTGAGTTGACTTGACTGAAGTAAATTCAACCAGTATCAGACCAGCTAGGCTGCAGTCCAAGGTAATCGGGGATACCATGAGCCATGCCAGTTACATATAATAAGAAATAATTTGTATCTAGATCGGTTTTGTTAACTGGACCAATTTTGATGCCGGTAGTACCTTCGAGACCTGATTTTGATCTCATCCCAGTGTTAGTTCCTCGCTTTTGATTTTTTGGCTGGCAAAACTAAATCCGACATAGACTTTATATCTAAAGACAACCGTGAGCCTCCCCGTACCAAAGCACTGCACAACAGCATAGGGCACCTGCCCGCAGCCTGGCCGTGGGTGGCCAGCTTCACGGACAGTACTGGGGGCTAATACTTAGAAAAAAATGCGCGTATAAAACTATGTTTAGGGCTTTATCTGGAAGAGGCACCCCACTCATTCAAAGGCCTTTTCTATGTGATGTGGAAGAGACTGTTTTCCACCACCGGCTCAGATGATAACGTACATTCACCATCTCCTTGTGCTGCAGGTAAATTATTTCCTCAGTGTGGTACCCAGCCTGTCCTGAGGAGTAACCGAAACAATCAAACCCCTCCTTTGAATTAATAAAATACGAGAACTATGAAGCTCTGCATAGGAAAGCAAAAATTTGTATCCTGGGTTAGCAAGACAGAAACCTTTGTTGATTTCACTACGACGACAAGAGGTGCAGGCTGTATCTGCTGCGCATCTTCAAGACCTGCACACTGGGTAACTGGAACATAAATTGCCATTGGGTAGATTGGCTGGTAGAGGTCTGGTTTGTAGTGAAGGGTGGCACAAAATAGGGTGACTCCTTAACAGGTTTCCCCTCTACCTCCACAGGAGCGTTACTGTTTATTTTAACCCTCTGAATTTTGTGAGATAAGAGAAGAGTTAAAGTGTCAGAGAGATATTATATGTGATAACATGGATCTGAGACCTCGGGGAACGTTTAGTTGCATAAAGGTGGTGACTGCAGGTCCGAAGCACACTGTTTGCTTTAATTGATATTCCTGAGGGTAAGCACTGCCCAGAGCTCGGGGGACCGGCTGCGCGTGCAGTGAGCTGGGATGTTACCCGGCCTGTCAGAACATCAGTGATGCTCACGCTTAGAGATGCTCTCTTTTATTAAGGAGTCTCATTCTGGCTTGTGTATTTTGACTGCTTCTAAGCTATATTTATGGTTTACTATAAATGTTTTCACATAAATTTGTCAGCTAGCAACAGTAAAATCAATGAACTCTGGTGATTGCTATCGGCTGCCCATAAAAGCTGTTTTTTTGCTTTTTTTTTTTTTTTCTTTTCCTTTTGCTCTTAATTGCAATGATGTAGGTTTGAGTCTTCTTGAAAACCCTGGAATATATTTATGTCATCTTTCACATAAAATTACTTATATGAATGAAGGCTTCTTTAATAGGAACTTCTATGAAAAGCTCTAAGTCAAAACCCAAAGCCTAGAAATTACTTTAAAATACTTTCACATTTCAAATAGCTTCCTTCTTGTCAGTAAATATAACCATACCATATTTCAAACATTACCAAACAACTTTAAAATTTTATCCTTTCTTACTCAAATGAAGCTATGCTTATTTAAAATATATCCATGACACGTTTCACAGGCTCATTATAGAAAGGTTTAATTTTCTTTTGAGCACTTTTTTCAGGAACCTCATTTAAAAACTGAACCAGCATTTTAGTTATTTCATGGGGAGTTGTGGCCCTGATCAGTGTGCTTTCTTTTTTTTTTCTGTAGTAATTAAACTGTGGATTTAATTAAACTGTGAATGGAGTTTAAAGGAGAATTTATTACAGAAATTTGTGCCACAGTTACTGACTGCTTCTTGATGCAAGCAGTGGCCCTTTGCTCGCTTACTATTGAAGCTGGTCTTCTGCCAAGCCTATTTGCAGGTATCAGTCCACACTTCCACCTCTGTAGCAGCGTTCTCCTCTCCCCGCGTATGAGTAGCAGCGTTCTCCTCTCCCCGCGTATGAGTAGCAGCGTTCTCCTCTCCCCGCGTATGAGTAGCTTTGACCACCGATGCCACAATAAGCGATAAGTAGCTGTGGAGCTGGTGCAGATAAATTCTTTTCGTTGCCAGTTTACTTGACTTGATCAGATGACGTTGGAAGTTCTCAAGCAGCAAATTCAAGGTTTGAAGAATCACTTTCTAGCAGTTTTATTACAAAAGCATTTAGTAAGAGTGTGACAAGTCTTGATATTTTTGGATTGTAACTGTGAAAGACTTGCTTTTTGTTAATGTTTGGTGTTCGTTCCTGTAAGGCTGTTGTTTTGAAGTGAAGGGCTCGACGGGCACAGGTGACTGAAGCTGAGCGTTGGCTGCGGTGCCCGGCGCAGCCTGCCGAGCAGGAGCTCTGCGTGCCTGGCCATGGCACACAGGGCATAGCAACGCAAGAGGAATCTACGCTATCAGTGTCTAAGCTTTGTTAAATTCTTAGTTTGTGAATTGAAGCTCAGGTTGCCGTGTTAGAAGCAATGCGGTATGTGAGAAGCCTGTGTGCCAGCGTTGGGTGAATGTACTGCAACATCTGCAATGACCTTACTGTCCCGAAAGCGGTGAGACTTTCCGTAACGCCAGCGATCAGCAGTTAGGCTGGTTCTCAAAGGCTTGTGGTTGGGTAATCCTGCCTGTTTATTCACAGGGAAAGGAGGTTTTTTTGAGTTGTAGGTGGGGAGCTTGTTTGTTTGGATCCCCCCCAGTCATTCTTGATCACAGCGGGAAGGTTCATGCAAGCGGCTGCCACTTCTCCTGTGTACTGCAAACTGCAAAAGGAGAGATGTGACTTGTTGTAAGAGGTTATCTCACTCACCGAATCCTTAATGGAACTGTCTGAGAGAAGAAAATGGGAGTTTAATCCTGCAGTCCCCGTGCTTGCCTGAGTGCAGGTACAGCACATGACTGAAGGTGATTTATAAGGAGGTAGAAGCACGCCAGAGCAGATGGGGTCTGGAGAATTCAAGACGGTTATAAATACTGATTTACCTGCATTTCAGCAAGCTTGACAAATAGCAATGGAGTCTGTTCACTTCACGGGTTTTTTTTTTTTTTTGTTTTGTTTTGCTGCCTATCAGATTCACAAGACCTAACCAGACTTGTTAACGGATCAGCAAATACGGTCCCACGTTTGAAGAGGAGACCTGGAGCAAAGTCCGTTGAACCCTTCAGAGAGAGCTGCTCGCTGGCAGGTTGCGAGGCTCTTTCGGAGAGTCACGCTTTTCTATGCCGTGTGGGCTACCCCCATTCCCTAATAAGCTATCCCTGCATCACGTGCGTTCTTTCCGCTCCTCCCGACAGGCGCCTCTGCGACGGGTTTTCACCAGGGATAAAGCACCAAAAGCTGGCTGAGCCAGGCAGCTTGCACCGAACAGCTCCTGCGAGCGTGGTGTGCCTCGTGGTCTGCGCCAGCATGGACCTGGCTTCCAGCTGAGGATTTGGGCCAACTGTAATGACACAGTATAAATGACCAATTGTGAAGATTAAGGACCTATTGGAATTTTCAAAATCATTATGTTGTCTACTGCTAGCTTTAAGTACCTTTGCAAATCAGGCCCTGGTCCTCAAATTTGCATTTAGGTGCCTAACTGCCATGGAAACCAATGGAGTCTGAATATGAGCATGGATGACAAGAGATCCGCTCCTGGATACTGGGTTCTTTTATTTTTTCCCCCAGTTCTTGCTATTAAAACAATGTCGCTTAAAAATACAAGTAGCTGTCTGAGTTTTTGCAGGGTGTTGATGTGCGTTGTTTTAGGCTACACGAGGCACTTAACTTGTGCGCTCTGAGTAGCCCATAAAAGTGTTAAAGGAAACGTAAATGCTTGATTCTCGCGGGTTATAAACAACGTAGGCTGGTGCAGACAGCTGCCCTTTCTATCCCACCCCCCCTGAGGGTTGAGTTTTACAGTGGAAGGCAACAGGTTTTCACCTCTGCTTTAATCTTCAATGCAGAACTTTCGCTTCCTAAATCTGTATTTAGGTCCTTGCATTTTAGCAGTTGAATGCTGAGAAATGCTGCACAGTTTAACTTCTTAAGGCAGTCCTGGCTGAATTTTCAGGGGTGCTGAGCATCTGCCACTTTTTTTAGAAAGCAATTGTAAACGCCAAGTTTTCAGAAGCTTTGGCGTACCCATGGCGCAGTGAGGTATGGGGTGACATGAAGGAAAGGTGGATTTCTGCTTTGGATGAGTGTTCTTTCATAATTTTTTTTTTGGGAGGTTGTTGAAGTATTTTGCTTAGTGCAGCATAATGGGAGGGAAAATAGCTTTCAGGTTTTTTCTGTTGGGTGAAAATAACCATTGGATGTCTGACTGGCTTGATTAAAAGAAGTGAGACAATCTATAGCGCAAAAGAAACCAGGAAATTGCTTCGCAATGTTTTTATAATACTGAAACATTTTGCTTACAATAGTGACTATGGAGTTTTACATCATGGTGATTTTACTTTGTTTTCTGTTTAAAATAAACAATGTTTAACCTTGTTTAATTAAAAAAAAAATCTATATATTTATTAAGATTTCACAGTCTGTTTCATTTTAAATTGATTTGGTAATTAAAACCAATAGGATGAAATAGGCAGTGTCTTGAAATATGAATATTTTTCTTTGATTAAAATTATGGTGCTATAGTAGAAACTTCACTTAGGGTAGTATCTAGGTAATGTGTCAGATCTGTAACGGCTGCTGGCTGCAAGAACCTCTGGAGTAAATTGTTGCAGCTCTACTGATTTCATTGGTGCTCAGATGGCATCAGCCGGCAAGACAGAGAAAAGTGGTCTGGAATTGTACTAGGTTTTGAAAAGGAAATAATCCAAGAAGCAGGCAGAATGTACTGGATATGAATTTATGATTACACAAGTGGTTTAGGTGAAGGTTTTGGGGTTGCAGAGGGTCTGGACCTTAGGGTGTTTTTAAATTCTGGAACTTTGGGGAAAGAGGGATCATTTTTTAGATCCTTTATTTCAATAGATGGCTAATTGATTTTTAGGGTAGAACTAGAGTGAAAAGAGAACACATGGAAGAATTCCTTGTAAAATCAGCATGAGAGGTGGGAGAATAGCCTTGGCAGCAAAGGACGTGGGGAGAAAGATTCTTTGATTAGCAAAATGCTAATGGAGGGGTCTAGGTGATAGGCAAGTGGGTCTAGAAATGTTTTGTGAGCTTAAAAGTGACTTTATTGGTATGATGGGAGCCTAGATGAGACACGTGACTGCCGTGTTGAAATCCACAGTGTAGAAAGCATCAGGTGGGAAAATGGGGAAACTGTTGCTTTTTGTCATGTATAAGCCAGAAGCAAATGATCTTGCAAATTTAGAATTGAATCCCAGCAAGTGAAATGTAGCATAATAGGTACATAGTGCTAGCAGAAAATCAGCAGATAGTTAAGGAAAGCATTTATCTTAGATCTGTCCCTGATATATAGGGAACTGTCCTCTGCTAGCACTGGAGGCATCTCATGGAACACGTTTTACCAGCATTGAAATATTTGTAGCTTAAGAAAATGATTGATTGAAGTTGCTTAACTCTAAAAAAAGTCTGTTCAGCTCTGGGAAATTTAATATTAAAATGTCTCTCTGACATTCATGCCTGTAAAATTTTTTTTTTTAAATAATCTTAGAACGTTTGGGGAATTTGAGAGGTAGAATGCTAAACTTTTGTCACAGGATAAATGGACTTACTGTCAGGTAAGTCCGACATCCATTCAAAGAGAAAGGTTGATGTAAGACTTGATTGACAAATAGTTTAAGAAGGGGAATATAATGAATGTTAATCTACATAATTTGTGAGAAGTAGCCCATAACAATTTAGACCTCACTTCTTTGAGGTTGCATGTTTGGTTGATAAAGGCATTGCTGTAAAGTTTGTAAAAGATGTTGTCAGAGCCCAGTGCTCTCAGACCAGGTTCTTTTAGATATACCATGCATGGGGAGTGTAATGCTTAATGTCAAACTTACTTATTTTAAGGTACTTGATGTTACATGCAATTTTTAATTTAGCACAGTGATACAAAATATACTGAAAACACAATACAAATGTAGATTACACTAAGAAAAACATAACAATTGCAAGAAACAGTTCACTCAAAACACCAGTGGGATTCCCATTACCAGTCTTAACAATATGCTCACCATCAAGATGCTGGGCATCCTCTGTTGCTAGGAAGGAATACAAGGGCTGAAACCAGCTCAAGCCTGTTGCTCTGTTTGAAAGTCTTCTGTTAGGTATTTTTTATACTCTGTTTAGGCCATATACTTACTCCCCCCATCCCAGTCTGGCTAACTTAGGGAGAAATTTAGACCATCAGCTGATCCACCCACCTGTTGATAGCTGTTTATCTTAATCAAAGGCCACCCCCTGGGCTCC
The DNA here is from genome assembly GCA_035590275.1 of Ibycter americanus. Taxonomy (NCBI): domain Eukaryota; kingdom Metazoa; phylum Chordata; class Aves; order Falconiformes; family Falconidae; genus Ibycter; species Ibycter americanus. The sequence continues at coordinate 32,843,882 of JAVJGI010000035.1, read as the reverse complement.
TTTGTGTTGAGATGAAGTCAGCTGCTTTGTGTTATTCCCTGAGCTTCCTGGGCACATCACCCATGCCCATCTCCTCTGCGTGTTGTTCCGTCATAGGGCTCCATTCAGTGACCCACGTTCCACCCTTAGGGGTTGCGCCAGTCACAGGTATCTGTAGGGGTTTGAACTCAACAGACCGTTGCATTTTGATTAAAAAGTAGTATTTCCATGGCTCGTGCTAAGTGGAATAAAACAGGCTAATGCATCTCAAAATATAATTATAAACAGGCAATAATTTTTACACATCTGTGTTGCTGCTGGAGTGCCTAGAGGGACTGCTTTTTTAACCCTAAGGCATTTTACGTTTTTGTTTTAATCTGCAGGTGAAAATGCAAAATCATCACAAATTTAAGTCTGCAGACAACTCCAGTTTGGGAGAAGTGGGTCAGTGGCAAGGAGAAGCAGCTGACTGCGCCGAGTGATGCTGGATCACGCGGTAAGGCGGGCGCGCCGGGACAGCCTTCGGTACGGCCAAGTGCGGAATCACGCTTGCAGCAAGAACACTGAACGCGCTCAAGGCCATGGGGATCTCTGTCCTGTGGAGAAATTTAAGGGTACAGACTAGCTGAAAAAGACTTACAGTATGACCTTGAAGGCCCATATAACGGTTGGATGTAAGAGCAGATGAATACAGGGGAAAGTCCCTGCGCTTGCCGCGCTGCAGTCAGGGTAGTGAAATGCAGGAGCAACTCATGCCCTGGTGCGTTGTTCTCCATTGCCAGGAATTTTCATCAAGAGTGGTCGTTCCTCTAAAAAAACACCTAGTTCAGAATAATTTTGGAAAACGTGTTTTTGCACGCCAGCTGAAGCTGCTCGCTTCTCATCAGTCAGACCTGCTGCATGGAGGAAAACTGTTTCTCTCACTCTTGGCTTGTGAAAGCGGTGGGCGAGGTAACCCTTACGCTGTGGTGGAACAGCTATTTTTGCTTCCCAGGGCACTACAACGCAAATAGTGCCCCACTAGTTCTCCTCAGGGTGTGACTTTGCTATCAAAATTTACATGATGTGTCAAATTAACTCCATGCCTACAGCATGGAGATTTGATTAGGTTTTGCACATTACCGTAGGGAAATCGCGGTGGTTGTGCTGTTTCTTGGGTGGATCGTCTTTCCAGTGTTGACTTCTTTCTGCTGTTTTACCGCGTCAGCCTCTTCTTACAGGCTGTTAGATGCCATGCAGAAATAACATCTTTTATCTGGTTAAAGAGCTGTGTCATACCTGCCACAGACAGCTGATACTCTGCTTTCCCTCCTCCTCTTTCTGTCCTTCAGGCTGCCTCCATCTAGTTGTCATCACTAAATTATGTTCAACCGAAATAACACGTATTGGCCACAACTTCAGTTTGATTTCAGTCCCTTCTTTGCCAACTTATCTGGCCAATTCTCTAGCATTAGGTGAAAACCAATGCCTCCTACTGATAATATTTATAGTTTTAATACAAAGTGCTGCCATCATTTTAGGAATTTAGGATTGGTACCTTTGAGCCCTCTCCTCCGGTCAGATAACGTGTGAATATTGACGTGCATTTTAGTGAGCTTTAAAATCTGCTAGGCTTTTCATGTACAAAATTTGTGAGAATCTTTTTCTGTCACTGCCACAATTATGTTGAGAATGAGTGTGTATATAAAGATATATGAACGAAGGTTGGCAACGCTTGATAACTTCTAGGTGAGGATTTATATTCATCTAAGTATATAATCACAGAAGTATCTGCACATAAATATGCATCTGTGAGAATGGAATTAGTTAAATCAAGCATGCAGCAATCTGTAGGTGTAGGGAGACAGCACTGCTATCTGGTGAGGCTAATGGCTTCAGCACTCCGTTCCTTAACACCTTTCGGTCCCTTTCTGAGCTTCTTAAGAAAGAGAAAGCAAGCATCTGATTTCACATCTTTCATGAGAAGAGTGTATTGATTTCTTTTTCCTTAGACTCTTCACAGCTTTTGGGCAGTTGATCAAAACACTGGTGAAAGCAGAATCTTTCAGCCTTCCTATGTGTCTCTGAGCACCTAAGCTAACCAAACCAAACCAGCTGAGAAATCTGGTGTCATGAGTAAATGCTTGTAAGTTCTTGTCCATTTTATATATAAATTTTATAATCCAAATTCTAAATACAAAAATAATTATAAAATATATAAATACACAAACATATATTTATATATAAATAATACAATATTATATATATAAAAATGTTCCTATGACTAATGCTAATTGCTATGACTAATGCTAATTAGTATGCTAATGACTGCCAAAAATGAAGAAAAATCAAAGTAAATACCACTTTATTAGTTGGTCTTTCCAGGTGAGGTGCTGTGGAAATCTTATCTGCATGTGTTCAGAGTGTGTGTTATCAAGAATTACTGAATGGGCATCTTTCAAAAACGGGCATCATTCAAATTTTGATAAAGATGTGTAAGAAAATCAAAGTTCTTATTAGGGTAAAGGCAATCATTGATAAAACTTTAATTGGCAAAAGCCTACATAGAGTACTCACTTAGAAGCATGTTGCTGTTTTCTGACAAAGGAAAGTTAAGATAGGATTTGTCTGCATGCAAATTTACACCAGTTCACTACATTGGTTAAAGTAAAGCGATATAAATTGTTGTGGGCAGGCTTGGTTAAGAAAGGCTGCTCCTAATTGAATTGAGCTATACTGAAAGTGTGGCTTTAATGGAAATAAGAGGCTCCACGTACTTGTTTGCAGCAATTTAGCTTATGTGGTTGAAAATTTAACAGAAGCAAATTATAGTGTAGATAGCCTTTTACAGGTTTGAACTATAAACATGGGAGCAGACGCTCAGCTGGTGATATGTGCCCGCTGAAGTTCTCTGTTCGTAGTGGTGTCTGCAAACTCCACCTCCTCTCCCAGGTATTTTCTGCTGCTTTTATTGAATGCACACAGCGCGGATAGATGATTTCCCTCTGAGCCTAAGGTTTGACTTGGTACCTAAGGACACTTAATTGCTGTTTCAAATGTTTCGGTGCTGTACCTCCTCTTGATGAGGACAGATTCCAGATCCTGTCCTTTCGCACCCCTGCCCGTTGTCCCTGGAACACCCCGTTGCAGTTCTGCAGGGTGGACTTTCATATATTTAAATGATGGGCACCAGTATATTGTCTGGTGGATTGGGAACCCTTGCATAATAACACTTTTTTTGAGAGTAGCATTGGCAGTTACATGCATCTGCTCATATGAATAAGCAATCATGAAGTGAGTTTGTTTAATTAAAAGCAACTCCCAGTCCTCCAAAACAACCACCTTTTTGCAAATGCAGAAAGTCTTTAACAGAGAGGCAGATGCATGCGTTCATCAATTTCCCTAACTCTGCAAGCCTTGTAAACCTATGAAAAAGAGGTTATGTGCACCTATTTGCAGCAGTGCTAAGAAACTTAACTGCATTACTCTTGCTACTTTCCACAACAGCTGTGAAAATGATAGAAATTCTTATGTGTGCACTAAAATACTGATGCTGGTAACTTCTTGCATGTTTAAGAGGCACCCAGCAGAAGGTCCTGGTGACACAGAGGACTGTCAGAGCGAAGCACACTCTCGAGGCTGGTAGTGTGCACGTGTAAATGTGCAGAAAGATATCATATAAAGTGTTTTTATTTGTTTATTTTTTTTAATGCACAGAGAACACAGAACATTAAATTAGATTTGGGCAGTGATTGAATATGTGCAATATAAATAATATAAAGTCAGTAGCATCATATACTTTATAGAATAATATGTGCTTATATAGGCTCAGGATGACTCTTGAGGGTACCCACAACAGTGTACCTGCAAGAGGAGGGAGGAGATACTATGAAAGGAGCGGTTAAGGCATCTGCTCAAATGTTTCAATCAGTCACTTATTTAAGATTACAGCTGTCAGTTTTATAGTTTAAAAATACGTTACTGAAGCCCTCCTCATTTTTAATCATTTTCACCAAAGCAAATCCCACTCCAGACGTTTCTCTGCTCTAACAATGCATTTGATACGAACTTCCCTAAGGCGTAAAGCAAGATGGGCAACCAATTTGTAAATTATAATAATCCAGTCAAGGTTAAGATTGCCTTGTTCTGCTGGGATATTATAAAATTTGAACCATGTACATACATCTAAAATAAATTAGCTGTGGGTGGTTGCTAGAGTTTTATCACTCTAGGGAACTCTCTCCTTAAATTCGAGATACATTGGACTCCTATTATCTGGTAATGCATTAATTTCAGTGGCATATATTTTTAGATTAATGTTGGCTCCAAAATTATTTGAGTATTTGGGATAAAATGGGGTCATAAGAAGACAGTTTGAAAGGCATAGAATGTAATTATTAGAGACCATGACCACTGACAATGAGATACTTGCTTGTCCCCTCTGTTTAAATTATCTGCTATGTTGTGAAGGAGGTTACCAAAAAGCATCACTTAGCTGACTGATGGTGATGGTCTCTGCTTGCCATTTCTAAGCAATTTTAAATATATGCAATAAGTTACAAATGATATATATATATATATATGTATATTTTGCTCTAAACCCAAGATTATTTAAAGACCTGTGTTCCCTAAACTGTTGTCTCTGCTAAGGTCCAGCGTGGGGCTGCAGAAGAGCCCACAAATCCTGGAACAACTTCAGGGTCTGAATCAGTCAAATCAGACACAGCAAGGGAGCAAAGAACAGTCTGAAGAACTTGGCAGGCAGGTGTGATGTTTTATGAATGTTCTTTTTATTGTCCCATAGTCTGTGTTGTATGTACATACTGAGAGGCATGCCTGAAGGTTAATGTCGTGGTGATTCTATTAATCCAAAAGAGACACGAAAGCTTGTGATGTACATTCAGGCTGCATCTAAACCAACCTGCAGGTGTGCACGTTGGTGTGACCGTGCTCACGTTCTCCTGGTCAACTAATGGTTCCCATTCATTCCCCAGGAAAGGAAGAGGTAGCATTGGTACACATCTGCCATAAATTCAGGATATGACTAGGGCATATCCAGTTAGGCTACCACCTCTGGGACTAGTCTGGGTCCTGTGACCTGTGATGAAGACTTCTGATGGCTCCTAGGGGAGAAGGATATGGAAGTGAACTTGGTGCTCATTCTTGGAAAGCACTGACCCTTTTCTGGGTTCTATCAGGCATCTGTTGGATTGTAGGAGGATTTCAGGCTATTTCAGTATCTCACAAGGTCCAGACAGTGAACTAGAGATTATTAGTGGCACAATTAAAAGGAAACAAAGGAGAAAGCTGGAGGGACATAGATTAAGGCAGCAAAATAAATAGTCTGCTTAGGGGCAAGCAAGAAGGCTTAAGATGATGGTTAGGGAAGGGAGACTCAGTAATTGTCTCTTTGTTGGTTTGGTTTTGTTAATGTTGTACAAACCAAATTATGGTTGAATATACTGACAAAGAACCTTTAAAGCTGGGAGAGGGGAAAAAAATATGAGAGGAAGTCAGTGCAAATGTGGAGGAAAGGGTGCATCTGTCTATGGAAAGCAGATACCAAAAGAGAAAATTAAACCTCAAACAGAAGCAAAAAGCATTGCTGGGTATTTGTTTGCTTTTGAGACAGCCAATGAAGTGCTGTGGAGCATGAGAAGGAGCTGATGATGGAGAGGGGTAAAGCGTAGGCAGGAGTCAGTGGGGCTAATGACCTGAGAAACTGTAGAGAGAGGAAACAAAAGATGTTTAGGAGTAGAAGAGACAGGATGAGATATGAGATGGGGAACTCTGCAAGAAGAAGTTGGTGCAGGCACAGAGCTTCCCGGGAAGTGCTCAGCAGCCGGGTGAGGAACGGAAGGCAAGGGCAGCCAGTGAGAAATGAAGCACGGCTTAGGTCCTGGGTGTGCGCGTAGGGTACGTGTGATAAATTGCCTTCATTTGTCCCAACATCCCATCTCGCAAAGGGCAGCACAGTCATTTTCTCTTGCTGTTAACTGCATTTCTCACCCAAGTGTCTCGGAGGAAGCGAGTTACTGTGGCTTCTGCAAGCTCCCCAACCAGCCACCCGACCAAACGCCATCGGCACAATCGCCTGCCCACTAAACGCTGTGATGGGCCTCTGTGACCAACTTTCAGGTAGCCCCGTTTCTCAAAACAAGTTTTTGCAGAATGTAACGAGGGTATTTTTGCACGTTTACTGTAGTTACTCCTTTTTGTCTTGGTGTTTTGTGATCTCTGCAACAAGGCAATGTTAGATAGACAGTACCTTGCCTCTAGATCTCTTCCCAGATTATTTAAGCTCTTAATCATATGATCTCTGGCAATTCTGGAGGAAGTGTTATGTTTTCTCTTTCTTAATGATCTTGGTTTGCATATGAAGCTAATGTAATTAAAAAAGGAAATCTGGCCCAGGTAGCTGGTTATCAGAAAGGTTTGTGCATCCTGAAGCCGGTGTGTGCTTAAATTGTGTGGCTTCATACTCTAATAAAGAGGTGAATATCCCAGAGCCTCAGGCACTCGGACCAATGTATATATACTATTTCGGGTTTTTTTTAACTCTTGTGCTCACTGAAGAGTCTGTGAGAGGAGCACCTCTCCACAAAGGTGGCTTTAATATAAAGTCTCAGTGCACCGAGTTTAAATAAAGGCTTGCCCTTGGTGCGCACATCAACCCTCGCTGACGGGGCCATAATGTGCAGCCACTGTAGCAATACGGTCAGATGTAAAACAACATAAAAGCCATAAAAACAGTTAATAAAGAAAGTTATTTAACTTTAACCTTAAAGTATTTTTCACGTTGAAGTATATTAAAGAGACCAGAGCCTTTATGTCCATTTGTGCAGAAAGAAGTTCTTTCCCAAGGGCCACCGAGTTAATTGGCTGCCAGGCAAGAGCGCGAGTGTCTGCCGCAGCAAAGAGGAATAGATGCAAAGCATTCAGACTTCCCAGCCTGATAATCTTTATTAGCCCTTGTGAGATTAAAAGAGTTTGTCTTCATCCCATAGGAAATGGCACAGTGCAGCGGTATTTACACAACAGGATCAGTATTCAGTATATTGTAAGGCAAATTCAATTCCACTTCATAAAGCTCCCACTGTGTGTTGCCGTAATCAATAGGAATAGTGCATAATAGTAAATATTATATAAAAGTAGTCTTGTGTCTCTGTCAAGTGGCAGTGGGCGTCCTGAATTGTGCAGATTCACTTCCTGGTGTAAATATGGTAAATTTAGCTATTTTGATAAAACCCTCGGGTTCTCGGAGGGCATTAAGCTGCCCATTCAGCAGTTCCTGCATTGCGCTTCCACCCCAGGCGTCCCCTTGTTTTCCAGGGACCACACCAGCTCTGCTCCAAGACCAAGCTCCGGCTCAGCTCTCACCTTTGCAGAGAGCTTTCGTTCTGAGAATCATGGCTGTGCAGACCTGAGCCACCAAGGCTATTTCTCCTGTTTTTCAAAGGCTAAATACATATTTTCAAGCTAAAGACTGAGTAACAGTGACACCTGCACACGGAAATACTTTTTTCTTTTTTAGAAGCATTTTAAAAGCATGAGCTGTCTATAATTTTTATGTCCAAAAACTGTCCTGGTCTTTCATGATGAAAGGGAAACAGTAGGAACAACTGTTTGGGGTGGTTGTGAGCGCTGGGAGGGATGTGCTTGGAGACTGTCACATCTTCTTTCACTGTGCAGAATTCCACTGACACAAAGTGATGCAGAACAAACTTTGAGTGTGCTGTGAATCCCTGATCATCCCACAGCAATGACGCTATTGTGAGGGTCAAAACGATTCACTAAAAGGACAACATACACCAATCGTGTTATAGACATACTCGACATGAACAGAAACTGAAGAGATCCTCTGTTCAGTTGAGAAGGGAGGTTAAGGAGGTTGGGTGGGGGGCAACAGAGAAAATCACGAGGAGGACATGGTGTCCCCAGAGCAGCCAAGGGAAATCAGGTGCCCTTTGTAATGCAGAACCAAGATCGAAAAGTCTTAAAACTGTGGTTTGCCTATGACCCCCAGTTTTAAGGAATGGGCTGGACGTTTTCATACTTTGGGATCTGATCTCTTCTTGCCTTCCAAGGAGGTGTGGGTATAAAAATGGCATTTGGACTTGAAACTTTAGCCTATACGTCATTAATCTGCTCGCTGGTTTCAGTGACATCTGCACGAGATTGGTAGGGCTCGCTCTTTTCCCAGAAATGCTGAGCACCAATCACTTCAAATGATGTCAATGAAAGTGATCAAGGACTGGTTTCCCAGAGAATTTAATCCTTAATTTCTTTTGTAAATCACAGTTTTATACTCTGGAGCACAATTAATAAGTAAAAGAGCGGACCATTTAATTGATTTACCAAAAGGTCTATGATCATAAATTATGATTCGTGATAAATTCAATGGAATTGAGGTACAGGTATGCCCTTCTACCTGCTGAAAATGTTTTCATTTTGAATATTCTGGTGTGGGCATACCCTTGTGATAGTGCATGTGATAGCTGTAGCTGAGTTCTGAGCTTTTGTAGTTTGGGTGCAAAGGTCTTTCTGGATGCAGCCCTTCCTGCCAGTAAGCAAAGGTTTCGTTTGCTAGCGTACCTTAGTTGGCTGTTCCACTCTTTCACTGCCAAAACACAGTGACAGAAGCATGCTGATGTTGTCCGTTCATGTGTACCATGAATCACTTCTCAATTATTTGACTTTGAAAGAGGAAAGCAGGTTTCACTGAAGTAGAAAATATATTGAATTAGATCTTCCTGGTTTTCAGGGACCATTCTTCCCATTTTTTGTTTCTTTCCCCTTCTGACTTCTGTGTGATTGGTGCTGAATGTTTGAGATGAGCTTTTTTTGTTTTCAGTTGTGGTATAGATACTGAGTGTTTGAATTTTTCAGGTTCTGGACAAGATGTACCCCACTGTATTTTTATTACATTTATGTGTACTTTATTGTTATTTATTTTTTGGACAGATAAGATTAAGAAAAACGTTGAGGTAAAGGCTGAGGTTTAATGTTGTATTGCTAATGGCATAATTATTGAGCATAATTTGTCAAGATTTAAGATGCAACATAATTCTTTGGTGCTTAGTTATTTCAGAAACCTCAGTTTTGCTGGCATGTTGTGCAGCAGGGTTTCCTAGACGTTCCTTTTCTATCCCTAGGTGTTGGCAGGGACAGCAGTGCCAGGTGTTGTGCCGGGGTCTGTATTTTGAAGGCGGTTGCGTGGGGCTGGTTGTCTCTGTCGGGGAGAGCAGTGGCTGTGCTGGGGCTGTGCTGGGAGGTGGCTGCTCTGGGTGCTGGTGCGGCGCAGGGTGGGCAGAGGCAGCGCTTGCTCATCTAGTGCAGCAGGCAGGATCTGTCCCTCGGTGCAGCGGCTCTGGGAGGCTGGAGCTGGGACCCTGGTGGTGGGGAGCAGCCTCCACCGAAAGCAGGCGTGTGCTTTGAGGGGGATGTTGCTTCCTAGGCAAAGTCCTCGGGTGCGCTGGTGCACCTCACTGGGAGCATATATATGGTCGCAGCTTCTGACCTTGTGCTGGGGGGGTGGGAGCTGTAGCTCTTAAAGTGAACAAAATCATCAGTACGTAGAGTTAGGACAGCCACACACGGTGATATCCTGACCTGACAGAAACTATTGCCAAAACCCAGCCTTTAACAGATTAGTTGCATTTTTTTTTTAATGACTCTCAGAAGAAGGGGGAAGAAGAAGAGGTAAATAGGTGGAGAAGATCATGCTTTCCTCCCCATTTCAGCTACCACCTGGGGCTGGAATCTTATCCTGGTCTCTGGTAGATAATTTGTAGTAGGGATGGTCTCTTTTTTTTTTTTTTTTTTTTTTTTTTTTAACAGCCTTGGGTACCTTGCTGTTTCCTTTGTGTTTTGAAGTGCTCTGGACGCAGTGGAGCGCGCTGGCCATGTCCGTGCTCCACACCGCTGTGCTGCGGTGCCTGCGTGGCTCTGCACTGCTTCCGAACCCGCCGCCCCCAGGGCTCCCCCCACCTTACTCTGCTGTTCTGTTTGTCAGTTATAACATCGCGCCTTTTAAGGTGTATACTACACCTACTGGTGTATAAACTCTGCATTTCTTTACCCTTGTAATTCTTAAGGGCTCAGTGGCAAGTCTGTTTTGAATATCTTATTTTTGCAGGGGGGACTGACTGTCTGTCTGTGGGGATCACTCTGCATTTTATTCCTGCTGCAGTCTGTGAGAGAGAACCCCATAACGGCAATGCAGCTGTAGCCAATCAATATTTTTTAAAGTCTGGCTGGTTTAACATTCAATATCTGTGGTATTTTTTGCTTATTTATATGCACTTGTAATAGATTAAAAAAATGTATTAATAATAAAAAGGAAACTATTTGGCCTTATGCTGTGTTGTTACTTAAGATACAGAGAGGTCTTGCAATCTTCTCAAATGCAGGCAGAATATTTTTATCCAGCACATTTGCAGAGTGTGTTTTCACCTCACTGTGCAGGGCAATGGGTTGAGATGGGCTGAAAAAAAACCAAACAGTTCCCACACTTTCCAAACCTTCCAGAAAACTGCAAGTCTGGTACCAGAGAAAGAAATGCATGCGCTAGGATTTCAGTTGCACTGTTTGTTGTGCTTAGTCATACTGTTCTGGCACGTCACGTTACAGCGTGTCTGATTAGATATAGCGCATCCATACGTAACCAAAGGAAAACAGTATCATGTGGTTAGAAACCCTTCCAGTCTTTGAAAGTCGAGGATTCTTGATGTTATTTACTTGTTCTGGTTTTATTAAAACCCAATGGCTTTAATAACTCTTTTTTTTTTGTTTTCTTTTAAATAGACATGGGGGATAATTGAGCAGTCCAGAGTAGATATTCCCTACCTTCTGTTACCAGAGAAAGCCTTGCCATATGTCCCAGACCCATGGTGCTTTCCTCTTGAATACAGTCTGTGACAGCACTTTGTTTCCAGCTGGAACATGGTGACTGCCACGAGGGGCTCTGCGCTCTGCACCTAGATGGTGGAGAAAAAAACCCAACCACAAACCCAAGGGAAAAAAGAACAAACTTTCCTCCCATCCCTGAAGTCTTACTGCCCTGGTATTTCTGCCTGTTGTTGCTGGAAAGGGGCTGCTGCACTTCTCGGTGTTTCGTCTGTACAGTGCAGCAGCGCATCATCCATCGTTTGAGATGCCGAGATGTTTACGTGGTTCCTGGTTGGTGGGGCCAGACTCAGGCTGCCGCTTTCAGGGTGCACCTTAGGGCTGTGTCTTGATCGTGCACTTTGAAAAAACAGGTTTGCATTTCTGTAATCCTGTAATCTTATCTGCTTTTTTTTGTTTGTTTGTTTTCTTCCCCTCCCTCTGCTTTCTTTCTGTTTTACGCTCAAGGTTTAAAACCTGTGGAGCAGATAAACTCAGTCCATGAAGAGCTTTATCAATACCGAACTGGCACTGTCCTGGGCGCAGCGGTACTTGCATCTATAGGTGGAAGGTGGACCTTACTGATGGAAATATGTTTGTTTGTAATTAGAAAACAGGTATTTTATTCTGGATAATTTGTTAGTTACATTTAAGCTTTGTAAACACAAGAGGGGGAGGGAAAGGTGTTATTTCTTGAGTTGATTACTGGTTGGCAGGTGTGTTTCTGAAATGTTGCGATTGGAAGAAATTAAGTGAATTCATGATGTCAAATAGATACCAGAAAAAAAAAATGAAAAAAATAGTGTCCCATAATTACTGCTGAAATGGTTTACATTCACTTTGAGGGGCTTAAGTGATAAGTTGGTCTATTTCCTTTTTCATGTTATCTGGCATGCAGAGTAACTGGTTATTATTTCTATTGCACCTGTCATCCGGCAGCAACGGGAGCATTATCGGGTTAGACTCTGTAGCTATACACTGTGAGCGGTTTCTGGGCATGAAGAGTTTATATTCTAAAGTAACATGACAAGAAAGAAGATTTTTTTGGAGATTCTTGTTTGTGCGAAGAGGGGAGCGATGCTCAGAGTATCACTGATTTTCCCAGATGCCATTGTAACGGCGCTGTCAGAGCTGGGAACTGCTCCCAGACACTCCAACCTGAGCGCCACGGCCTCAGATGCAAAGCCCATCTTCCTCTCTAATGGAAAGAGCATTTTTTTTCTGTTGTTCCAAAATTATTTATAATATGATTTCAGATGGGCACAGTTCAAAAAGAGTTTTATGCTTAGCTCCTGCAATTCCTTTGAAAACTACCTGGTGAGCATCCTCCTGGTTTTAAGAGGAGCTCTGAACTCGAGGAGCTCTAGCACTTCCAGGGCAGCTTCAGACCTTGTCTGTCTTTATTATCAAAGGAAACAAATGGGATTTGTGTCATAACAGATTGACAGTATGAAAGGAACACATTCCCCAAGCGTTTCTGCATGAACTAATGCAGAATTGAGCTCTTGGCCTGACAAACGTGTTTGAGGTTCTAGGGAGATGTGCTTGATTTTATTCCTCGCAATTTTTTTGGCCTATATCTGATTTTCCATAAGCTACATTTGACATATTTAAAAAGCAACTTTGTTCAGAAACTCTTTCTCCTGTCCTCCTGCTTTGTATTTAAATAGAAACCCAAGCACCCAGAGAGTAGGCAAGGGAAGATATTTACCAGTGGCAATATTTTATTTCTTGGCAGAAAATGCAGGCAAATGAGGTAATTGTTGTGATGGCTTCTGGAGCTGCTTTTGGAGTGTGTCACGCAGTTGATGTAATGAGGAGCCGGTTGGGCTGTCTTGTCCACCTGGACATACTTTGGCTTTGATTCTTCATTAATTCGGCAGGAAAACAAGCTGCCGTGCCAGTCCCATTCAGCGAGGGACTGTCGCAGATGACTGATCATTGTCAGAAGGAAATGGTATTTTCTCATGGCCATATGTTCTCTGGGATTCCATTCTGCAGCTCTCCAGAAACCTCTTTGTTGCCCTCCGAGATGGTGTGTGTAGAAACAGAACATTGGAATTCGGAAAGGGAATGAAAAACTAATAAAAGCGTGACAAAAGAATAAAAGTGTGACTTACCCTAAAAGGAAAAGGACTTGCATATTGATAAGTTTGAAATGAAATAATAAAAAATTAATGGTGGTGTATTGTGGAGTAAGGACATGTCTGTGCCGCTATACCAGATATGAAACTGGCGCTTAGGATTTTTCTGTTTTCAACAGAAGTAGTTGTCTCCATTTGTTTTACTGGTAGCAGAGATTTAATCAAGTGCCTGTACAGCACTTACAATTATTTTAAAGTTGTATTATTAGCGTTTTATTATCAAGATGTCCAAATTAATAAAAACACTACAAAAGTAAATGCAAAAGGGAAGAATTGGTGATTGCAATGTAAAGGTCAGTTAAGCGACAAGATCTCTGGTAGGTATGAATCTTGTTTTCATTCTTGTATGTGGGAGGAGGTGCTGAAATGTAGCCGATGAGCCAAGTGGCTGACATCACATAGGTGAACAGAAATAAATCAGAAAGGGACAGTGAACATTTTTTTGCTGCCTAAAGCTTATCTGGTCACACTAGGATTCCATTGTCTTTCAGGATTATGTATGCTGGAGGTGCAGACTTCTAGAGGTGTACCTGTAATTGTCACAGTTAATTGGGAAACATACTTTCCACAGCCAAAACGGACAGACCACACGGAGGTCTACTGAAAGCAACTGATAGCTCCTTCCAGTTAGACCGTTATTTCCCCTTTCCCTTTAATTTCAAAGGGAGTCCCAGTGGAGCTGCGGCACTGACCTTGTGCAGCGCGTGCAATGCTCTGGGAGGCAGAGGTGATGGAAACAGATGGTGCAATGAGAGCAGCTGGCCGGGGATGGTAAGGACTCAATGCTTTGCAACAGGAAGTTTTGGCACATCCCGATTTATTTTTCCCCGTGTTTGTGGCGGAGAAGAGAAAAATGCGGAATTTGGTCATGCTTTATAGAAGGCTTGGAGCAAGAACACGCGTTGGGGCTCATGAGACATCCCGTTGATGTCTCGGTGGGATACACTGAAGTATAACACACATTTAATTTTGCCTATGATCCTGCTGGCTGAGGCCTGCAAGCTGGCAAAACACATGGATACACCGTGAAGTGCGCACTCGAGGAATCCAGGATTAATTAAAAAAACACCACCAACATACCGAGTGACCCAGTAATGTTTAGCAAAAAGCTTCATGCAAGCCAGCGCGCTCTGTTGAAAATGTCGGTTGTGTTCCATCAGGTGCAGCCGTTCCGTGCGTCCCGGCCTGAGCAGGCGGCAGCTCTGGGCTCGCGGTGCAGCTCGGGCGCTGGAAGGAGTCGCTGCCGGTGCTCGGCAGGGTGGGCTGGAGAGCGCCTGACCCGCGGGAATGGCAACGGGAATTTAGGGAGGCGGGAGGTAGTTACCTGAACTGGAGTCTGGCCAGGAGATAGGAACTAAGATTGCAGTGCTTATTAAACCCCGTGAGTAACGAAGAGCTATCTTTTACGGCCAGATAGTAATCTTGGAATGACTTGATATGATTCACTTTTTCTGGCAAGAGGTGAGTGACTGACATTGTCAATAACTATGAAGTTACTCACTGGATAAAGTGTGTATTTTGTCTAGTTGGCTTCTCTCTGCCAAATTCATTTTCCTCTGTAAGAGCCATGGTTAGGCTACCAAGAAGCCTGTAAAGGGCATTTTGCTTGGCTTGCGAGGGGAGCAGCCTCATTCTTCGTTGCCAAGAACTTGTTGGGCATTGTGAAATACTTCTGGAAATTGTCAAAAAGGGATGTTTGCATGTTTTCATTTTCTTTGTTTTCATTTTCTTTTCCAGGATATTTCAAATGATCGTACTGAATCGTATACAACGATACAGTGTATTTATCAAAGTTATTCCACAATTTCTATAAATATCTTATTACTACTCCCATAATATAATATTTTCTTGTTTTCAATATGAAATCACAATGAGTATGTATAATAGATTTAAAAATATTTAATCAAGATTCTGAATCCTGCATTTTAGCATATATATTTAACTTACAGGTTTACGTGATTTTTTTTTTTTAAGCTCATCTGCCTCCTCTTTTTGAAAATTCTTTCAAAAAAATTGAAAAACTCTTGCCTAAGGTGTAATGAGCTACTGATTTTTTGTCTGTTTTTAGGTAGAGGTGAATTAGAATTATGTCAAAGGCATACATTTCTCAGAGAATCATCAGGACCCAGCTGATTTCAAGGAATTCTTTAGGAGATTCTAAGAAATCTAAATTAACGTTATATGTATGTTGTGTATATTGTGCCTACCCATAAACTATTAGAAGAACTGGTTAAGTTTGCCTGGGAAGGCAATATGGTTTTGTTGATAATGTAAAGATCAGAAATCTTGGTTTCTATTTCAGCTCAGTTTCCCTCTCTGTATCCTTTCTCTCTCATTTTTTGCCACTTTTGTTTAACTAGACTGCCTGACCTTTGGTCAGGGACTGTTTTACTGTTTTTATACGCTGTATAGTGTAATTATAATCTTAACAGTATGTGAGATTCTCAACACTGTATAGACTAAATTTCAAGCACTTTAAAACAATTTGAAATTAATGATGTCACCAAGACTCTCATTCAGCAAAGCACTTGACTGTGTGGTGCACTTTTAGCCTAGGAATTTCACTCTTGATTATTATTGAGACCATTTTAAGCCTTGAATTCAAACACCTGCTGAAGTGCTTTGTAGTGAAATATATGCTAGAACAAAGCTGCTCAGAAATGCATTTATAAATATAGGTTAATTTATTCCAGCTCCGTCCCTCTTCTGAGACCCTGACATGCTTATCGGGGGGAGCTCAAAGCTCTGCTTCAAATTAGACTTGAGAAATCTAAATAAAAATGAATGAGGTTTTGGTGGTGTTGTGTCCCCCCCCCCCCCCTTGAAAGTTAGTAAAGTTTTTTTCCTTTATATAAGTGCATGGCTATCAGGGATGTATTTAGTTCAGTGAATTTCACTAGCCCAGAGGAAGACCCCTAAGAGGTACGATAACCAGTGTCTCCATGCTTCAGTCTCCTACACCATCAGCTCTTTGCACCCACTGTTTGAATATTGATGCTGGCACTTGAAATCAAAGTTTTGCTGAGTTTGTTTTTGTTGGGTTTTTGTTTGTTTTGTTTGTTTTTTTTTACTCTTTAAGTGCAGATGGAAGAGTTACTTGGTAAGAAAAACAAGGAAGTAAATGTGAAACCTGGAGGCAGTGTTTGCCAGCTTTGTTATGACTGGGGTCTTGATGTGTTTAAAGAAGGCACTTTGAAGCAAAAAAAACCCCAAACCCTGAGAATTCCAGTGAAACAAAATAGGCAGGACTAGCTTTGGCAAACACCTTTCAATGTGAAGAATGCTGCAGCTTGTGGGCGAACTCTGCTCCTGCGTAGCACATTCCACCTCCCGTGCCTCGCACCGTACGAGCAGCGAGCGGTGCAGGCAGAGCGTGTGACCTACCGTAACCTCCCAAACAAATCTCCCCCCTTTGCATTTATGCCTTTCCTTTCACTCAAGGCTTTTGTTACACTTTACGGGCTGCAGGTAGATGTGGAAGGTCCCCTTGGAAGCCCTGAAGAAAGCAATGGCAAAGGAAGATGGGCTGGCTGTCCGTGCTGGGGACCAGCAGAGCTGGGAGCAGGACATGGAGCTGGGACCTATGGCCACACATTTTAAGCGTTTTGAATTGATCTAAAACCTATTAAAGCCAATGCTGTTACATTCTCCCACTGCTTTTAATACTCTTTGACTGATTAATTGAAGTCAATGGGAAAGTACAAGCTGAATCTGAATCAGTGGGATTTACCCAGTCTTGCTTTCCCTTCAGCACTGCTTACGGAGTGCTGGTCTTTGACCACTTTCCTTGACCAGCCAGCCAGCGGGGGCTTAAGGGCTTTGCAATTTAGAGGTATTTTTGTTTGTTTTTTTTTTTCCTTCTAGTAATTTTATCTTTATTTTAAGGTTCTTGATTTACCTGGAATAAAGCTCTGTTCTTCACCACTTTCTTTAGATGCAGAATGCTACCAGCAAGATGTGTTAAATTTTATTGCAGCATTTCATAAATAGATGCTGCTTATTCAAGAAAACCCATTTCAGCCAGCTAAGTGAAAATAAATAGAAAGATATGCATTATTTACGGGACATAATGTGAGTAAGTAGGCTGCATGCACAAATAGCAGATGAAAAACCAGCAGATGTTGCTAGGAAAATGGCTGTTAGGGAGAAAAGCTGTCTTCAGGCACACATGCTGTATATATAGACTTTGTTAAAAACCAAAGGTAAATCAGTTTTTCACAATAATTGTCATCCCCAGACTTTACTCTGAGAAACTGGGGACACTGGCATTCGCTTCCTTCAGCAGTAAGGCTACATCTTGATTGCCATGCCCTTTCTTTACGTAAATAGGAGAAAGACATTAACCTGTTTAATTAGGAGAGTACTTTCCATGCTGGCTAAGGTTTTTGCTTGATTCTCCTGATATTTCCATCCGCCCCAGAAAATGAGCAGCAGCTAGCATGGTGTGCATAATGCTGGCGAGTAGGATTCAGCCAGGGAAACTCTTCTTCACCGCCATGTGTTATACATCTCAAATAATGTACAATTTTCTTGCCTGTTTCAGGGTTAATTCTGATCAAAGGTGACTTTTTCTTTTTATTCATAAGTTAATGAGTTTGAGAAATGTCCCTGGTTATACCTACCTTGCTAGAGATAACCTGTCTTGGGTGTGGAGTGCGTTATGTCTGCTGTCTGGAGTTAATTAGGGTGGATAAGACAGGGCGTGAGAAGCTACCCCCGTTTCTGAGCAGTCGAAGAGCAGCAGTCAGGGAGCAAAAGGACGGAGCTGTTCTGCAAGGGGAAGCGAGCCGTGAGCAAGGGTGACAACTCTGCGTGCGGGGAAAGGCTTCTCACAGGTCTTCTCGTAGCAGCCTGGTCCCAGGTTTCACACCATGCCATGGCAGAGCAGCCTTGAAGGCAGTCTTCAAGTTCTCGGGTTTTCCGAAGCTTTTCTGACCTCGCCAGAGCTTTCCCCATCCATAGGAAGTGGCCAAGAACCCTGCAGACATGAGTCACAGGAGAAGGGTTGTGATGCTCGTTACTCCTGCATGGTCCGAGAGGACAGATTTTGTGTTATTGGCTGGTTTAGGCTTTCTGGGGGGAACTGCAGAACTCAACATTAAGAAGATGGGATAAAAATATTAAAAATACTGAATGACATTTTAGGCTGATTTCTCATTCTACCAAGAACCATTTTACCTATGATCTGACAACAGGACAGGGGTTTTTTTTATATATCTGTGCCCTGTGGGCCTGACCCAAAGCCAAAAGCTGCCATTGATCCCGTATCGTGCCATGGGGCTCAGGGAAAAGGGAAACCTGGCTATGCTTGTGAAGGAAAAGGAGCAGAATAGGTCGAATTTCTCTGCATATACCTGAATAACATCAAGGTTTCTGTTGGTAAATACATTGTAGCTGCTGTAAGGAGCGTTTACAATATGCCATAAATATAAATGAGTTCTGGGATGAAGAGACACTATCTTGGAAGTTGAATCATGAATGCATTTTTTTTGTTGTTGTTTTTTTATACACAGGGGAAAGCTATATAATTATGTCTTAGTTAATTCAGAGTAAGAAAATTCTTACGGTCTCCTTCCCTGAGTAAGCTGCTGAAGAAGCTGGGGCCTGGGGAAACCGCCCTTTTCCTGACAAACTGGCTTCACGTGGCAAGAACGAGAACCCTTAACACAGTTCGCTGGTTACATCGTGGGACAACAAAGTGATAGTTCATTAACACAACCAGCCATATGGTAGTCTTAAGGCCGATACAAGAATCCTCCTGATTAAGATATGACCTACTGGTAGTGGCATGTTTTTCTTAGGAAGTGAGGATTTGTGAAGGAACTTCTACTTTTCAGTAGGAAAGTTCAGAACAAGCACCTCAAGCTCTTCAGCTTCGAAAACGCTGAACACTTCGAATGGAGGTGGTTTGCTGTGAATCATTATTGCAGAACAAAGTACTCTTAAAAAGAGCTATGACAATTTAATTTAAGCATTTTTAGCTTACTATATCAGGGCTATCTATTATACTGCAGTGTATTATATATTGACTAGCCTCCTCTTTCGACATTGAAACTAGTGTTGAAGTGTCAGAGATTCCCCTGAGATTGAAATTCTGCTTTCTAGATAACTCTAAATGGATCTGCTTCTCTTCCCATATTGGTTTGATTTCTTAATTTTTAATGCAATTACTCTTGATTTATACCACTAAACGAGAAGGTGTTTTTTAAACCAATAAACATGAGCCACCTGGGTTTTCTTAATTGCTGAAATGAGTTGTTCACATATGCCGGCTTTATATGTGATGGAATTATTTTATTTAATGCCCAGGTTTCCATTCAGGAGGGGGGAGGAGTGCATATTCACAGTGCTGGTGCCAGCTGAAGTGATTTATCAGTGTGCTGCTGTGCAGCCTTGTGTGGATTTTCTGCCTCTGCTAATCAGCCGTGCCTTCCACTGGCACCTGTGCAAGCCAGCATCTTCGTGCTGCCTTTTCCTCTGGTCCTGAACTGCTCTGAATGGGTACCCCAGCACTCGCAGTGTAGGTGTGTTACAGGTAACGCTGGTTTACTCGGGTGCTTGGACTACGCTTTAAGTTTTAGGTTTGGGATAGATGTAAGAGGTCCATGCCACAGTGAAGGCACAAGTGGCTGGAAGAAACCTCTTGAATGTTTTCCATTGCAAGGTCCGGTGCGTTCATGTTAATCCAGTGTGTTTGGGAGACAAAAGATTACAAATAAGACATTTTAAGAGAAAAATGGTTTTAATTTTTGCGTCTTTCAAACAGTGTTGTACAAAGATTTGGAGTTGCTCTGTTTGGAAGATGAGAAGTAAATCTGAGTCCTATAAGGACGTTCGTATGTTCGTAACTATTTTATCCTTACTAAAAGAGGGCCTAATTAAAATAATATTTTAGGCTTATTTCGCTGACTTCCACTATCTTTAGTCTTGTATATACGCCCAGAGTGAATATAAAATCAGATAGTGGTTCTTTATCCCGCTTGCTTTACATCTGGTGTAATAATGTATTCCTGTGCAATACCAAAGTAGGAGCTTCCTTCTCCCTATTCCTTGCCTTTCTGGTCCCATTTCATTGTCATTAAGAACTTTTTGATAGCACCTAAATAATATCACCAAAATTATTTAAACTCACACTTGAAAAAGGATGAATTTTACGCATAAACATCACGCTTCAGTTTCCGTATGGTTAAATTTAAGATTTAATAAGCACACTAATTGCACATTTATGTTGATGCCCTTGAGTGATGGTGATTTAGTCAAAAGAGTGAGCCTGGTTCTGCTGGGGACAGGTCTCGCTACTCAGCTGGGTGGGGGCTGGCTGTGGTGAAAGCGGGGATGTAGAAGGCTCCAAATGCTGTCAAGTAAGAAATCAAAATCCTTTCTAAAACCATAAAGACTGAATCTCTCTTCTAATACAGACGTAGACACCATCGCTGCTGAAGGCCAGGCTTTCCTTATTCCATTAATGCTTTTAGTTGACTGTCACTTTCAGCTTCTGCTTTAACTGCCCGTAACTCAGAGATACTGCCTCTTCTTTCACACGGAGTTACGTTTCTGTGTTTGAAAAATGGGGAGCAATGGGGTTTTGTTTTCAGATCACAGGCCCTTACGCTTGTTAGCGCAGGCTTTCTCTCTGAGGGATGAGCCCTTCCGTGATGCTGTGAGCTCGCCTCGAGCCGTGTGGCCAGGTGACACCTGCGCCAGCCCTCGCGGTTCCTGTGCTTCCTGCTGCGAGGGATCCGTCTTTTGGCTGCCCGGGGTTCGGCGGCGGATCTCGCCTGTTACCCCTGTGCCCCGCTCCTTTCAGCTAAGAGCACTGGGACGAGGAAGTTTGCTCCGGCAGCGCTCCATGTGAGTTTTGTGATGTTCCCTTGCGTGTTGCCTGTGCTACCCGTGCCGCTGTGCTGCCTAGAGCATCCCGGCATGGGGCATCTTTCAAAGCAAACTTTGTGAAGGCTTTGATTTGCCTTCCCATGCCCTTGTCAGTCCCATCTTTAAAGGCTTCTTTCCTCGCCGTTACAAGGATGTCACTGGCTACTAAGGAAATAGTAGTGATATATTATTACTTTTCCTCTTCCATTTGTATATAACTTGTCTGTTGGACTTTTTCATATATGTATTGGATACATCAACGAATAGCAATTTCTGGACAAATTAAATGTTAATGAGTCCTTGTTATAGGTGTCAAGAAAAGTAATGCTAATTTAATAATACATGATGGTTCACTGATAAGAATCACTGATCCAGTCCATAAAGCCTAAAAAACTTATATTCAGGTTCTTGCTCAGGACAAATTAACACGGATTCCACGTTACAGAAACAGCCAGGCAGGTTTGTGAGATGCGGCTTTAGTAGCTTAAAGGATATCTTGGTGCAGTTTCTCTCTCATTTCACTTTAGAGTTTACTTTCTTTTAAAAAAGAAATATGTATTTTAAAAGGTGTTACCTATTAAATTCACTTTAGCTATTACATTCCTTAGAAATCAAATGAGCATATTTCCATTAGGTTTAATGGAATCAGAAGGGGAACGTTGGAAGTGTGAAGAATTCTCAGCGTAGGTAGAGGCAGCAAAATGTTTGTGTGCAGTTTCTACCACCAGTGTCTGTGGTGAATGAATGCTTTTTCTTTTAAAAATGCAGCTGGACAGCACAACTTATCATCTGTCTTTATTACCTTCTGCGGCAGGACTCTGTGATTTGTGACTGCTTAATGGTTTGAGTTTGCAACAGTATCCCATGAACTTGATAAAATTTGTCTTTTGTAAGGAGGGCGACTGAGGAAGGGATGGAATAATGTGATATAACAGAGTCCTAGAAAAAAAATCAGGTTGTGAAATGTGTTTCATAATGCCTTTGTTAACGAGTGTTGTCTTCATTATGCTGGGGAGAAAGGATCGGTTAAGATTGGTTTAGAGTTTTCTTTACAATGTTGAAGTCTAAGGAGCTATTCTTCTCCTGATGCTGCTGGTTCAGAGATAAATGCATGGGCTGAGAGCGAGTCTGCTCTCAGTAGTATGCTCATGTACCGCCGGTGAAGAGAGAGTGTGCCTGTCATATTTATATCTTGATAAAAATATTTCATGAATCTGAGGGGAGAAACACGCAGAGTATTTTATTACTTTGCATACATGTGACAAACAGCATAATTTTGGAAAAGCCACTTAGCATGCCTTGTAAAACGTTATTTTATGAGCTGTGCTTATAGTTTGATGCCATCCTGAATTTTTTTGCAAATTTTTTACTGTAAAATATATCTAGTGTATGAGTTACTAGTTTACATACATTTTCTTACCACTGCTGGGATTTTTGGAATGCTCTCTTAATACCATATTATATGGTGTGATGGATCTAACCGGGTAACTTTGCTCATCCTGCAAAACAACTGCGGAAAGGCCAGAAGGATTTGTTCTCCAAATGATTTCACACGTCGTATCAGTTTCTACTGGATGAAATGTGGTCTATTTGGAATTTGAAGGTGAAATCAATGCATATTGTACATATGTCGCACCTGTTGCGAATCCCGCAATAGAAGGATATCTCTGCGGAATTCAGCTTGGCAGGCAGACTTCTGACCTGTTTTGGCTCAGGTAATGTTCGGTGGTACTATTTGTCATGGTCTGCTAAAATGACTTCGCTGTGCGTTTCATCCTTCGCCTGCGCCACGGGGGATGCAGGCTGCCGTCGGTACCTAGGTTGCCGCGGGAGGTGAGGGTGGCTGCAGTCATCGGCGCTGGCGCGGCGCTGCGCTCTGCTGCGTGGGGACCTGCCGGGGTCCCTGTGCTCCTAGGCATCGCAGGGTGGCCCTCTGGGACACAGGACAGTGGCAAATTTTTTTGGCAAATTCTGCCTAATTAGGTTTAGATGTCTTGACTCTAGAGGGAAGCTTGGCTTCTTCCAAACTTCTAAGCTAAGCAGGCCATTAACCCAGAAAAGGCGTTACAAAACCAGCTTTGGCGTGCTTTCCCACCCTTTGTGCTCCCTTTCAGTGAAAGCTCTCTGCAGGCTAAAATTCCCTTTTTTTGGCATTCCTGTCAAACCCTAAGGTCATAATGAGGTCAGTGGGAATTTAAGCTGCAAAGTAAATTATTTCTCAACTATTTCTCCAGATCTGAGCAGATGGATTGTCTTTTTAAGTAACACGCACATGACTCCCAGCACCCTGGAAGTTAGTTTGACAGGAATATAATGATGACAGGTTTGATCCTACCACAACTAAATAGCGAGTATAGTGATTTTTGTGATCCTTTTTACTTTGGCAACTTTATTGTTCTGCAGCTGCATGAGGAATATAATAGAATTGTTCCATGAAGGTTATAAAGCTTAACCCAATTTTATTTTCCCATTTCATTTGTGTTAGAAATATAGAAGCTGACCTTGGCTACCGTGTCTCCTGAGACTGCTTTAGTTGTGCCTGTCCTAAAGGCAGGAGATAAGAACAGAGTCTGCTAAGGTTGCCGAGCAGTATAGTACATGCAAAACACCTGTGTTTGAAATTACAAGAAAGGTAATAAACAAACTTAAAAATTGGTGCATTTTGTCAGGGTGAGAAATGTGGTGAGTCTGGTGAAAAGGTTATCGAACCACTTTATGCTGGAGAATTGTCTGGCTAAGGTGCTTGTGTATCTACGTGTGTTATAATGTGCACACGCTTTAATCTGGTAGAATAAATGTCCGGATTAGCCAATATCTAGCAATCCACTCCATTTGAAGAAATAATCCTAAATTGAGAGGAATGTGGGTTGGGGTTGAAAGGAGTTTCTTCTGGCCTTTATTTATCTGTTTTCATTAGGGTGAGTGGGGAATGAAGAAGGGTAGAGATGAGGAATTTTTCCCGTCCTTGTCTCTTGGAATTTTAGTTCTGTAAAATGATATTGAGGGGGATACCAAGGTGAAGAGCTCAGTTCACAGCTGAATGGTTGGGGAACAAAACCTGTGGGAATTCAGCATACAGAAATGCCGGGAGCAGTCAGTGTCCTTCCACAAGTGCCCGGTGTCTGCACGGAGGCTGAGCTGGAGACCTCATCTGGAATCCACCAGATCAACTGCATTTAAAACGATGACATGAATCTATTGACCTTAATCCTTGAATAGTTACTGAAACAGAGTCTGTACAATGTTTTCTGCGCTGAACATAGGAGAACTTGCCTAACAAAAGAACAAAATGGAAGTTTGAGATATAAGAAGTTCTGTCCTCCCAGTGTCTCTCTAGAAGTGGTGTTGCCCAGAATGGCCTCGTCCATCGGGTGTGTACACACTCACTTGCTTTACGGGACCTGTCAGCAGAACATCAGCATTTTATGCACATCTTCCCTGGAGACAGTGAACAAAAAGGTCTTTTTTTTTTCTGGACTCCTGTTCATGATGCTGATGATACTTGGTTTTAATTGTGTGATAAGGAGTAAGTGAAACTGAATCTAAAAAAACGGTCAGGTTGACAACAGATTTTTTCAGAATGCAAATAAAAGACATCGATAGGGTAGAAAGACAAACTGAATATGATGAATAGAAAACTCTGAAGGGCCTTGAGATTTTCAGCGTTTCTGTTAGTGAGTGCTTGATGGGCGACTGCTTAGCTCTTACTGATAAGCTTTTTCTTGCAGGTTGGATTAAAGTTGGGGTGGTTTTTGCCCCCACATTGCAGCCCTCATGCTAGTGGTGGCTTCCTTTCCCACCTGCACCACCCACGTTTTGTCATGTAGCCCCAGTTCTTCCTGTTACGTGCTCTTGGCAGAGTGTAGTGCTTACACAGTGCCAGGAGGTTTATTTATAGCTTTATAACCTTTACCATCCTCTAGCAGTTCTGGATGGTTTTTGGTTTGTTTGTTTGTGTTTTGGGTTTGTTTTTTTTTTTTTTTTTAAACCCTCTTCTACTCTTGACAAAATGAAGCACCTGAACTGCACTGATCTTTTTTGGAGCTTGCTTGAGCATCTGAATTTTCCATGCATCTTTGAGATGTTGGTACATTAGTTTGGACTACTCTGAAAGTAATGGAGTGAAACCATCCAAATAGTTCTCCTGAAATTGTTGAGTCTCCAGATAGAATAGAGCTGAGTTGAAATATCTCTGTAGAACACAAAAAAGCTTCCATAGAAAAAATACCAAATTATGGCAACAAAAAGTATTTTTTTTTTTTTTTTTTTTTTAGCCAAGGCTGGGAAAAACATATTATTTGGGTAAGTGTAATTGCAGTGGAACATTTGTAGCATGAAACTCTTGGGGAACTTGCATGAAACTGGAGAAAAGTGTGAAAGAATGTTCGGATACAATACAATTCCATGGAAAATTATTGCCAATTTTTTTTTTTTTTAAATGAAGGTCTGCTCAGTAATCCTATGTGTCTCTGGTCTGTCTGTCATAAATATAAATGCTGACTTTTTATACCAGTAGAAACAAAACCTAGCAGCATCACTGAGTATTTCTGTGTGATTTGGAAAATAACGATTTCCTAAACATTGTGTCTACATCAATTTTTATACATTCAGCTCTAATAAAATAAGGATAATATTGCACGTGCACCAACTCACTCAAGCCATTTCTCGTAGCTAAGTCACCGTAAGTATTACTTTAACCTGAGAACAGGTTAAGAGAGCAGCTGAAGTACCCTGGCCTGATTCTGTAGGTCTGTTGATGCTGCTTGCTGTCATGTCACATTTCAGTAATCCTGCAAAAAACGGCTATATCGACTTTGTTAACCTCAGCTCTTGTGGCAACCTCTGTCCTGATCCTCTCCCATGTTTTTTGAAAGTATTCCTGGTACTACTTTAGCAGTAATTTCCTTGTTATTTTTCATCTGTAGTGTGCTTGGGTGAATGTTTTTTTTTGCATAATATCTTTCCACTGTGTTTTGAATGCTTTCTTATACGCTCCGTGGGGGTAGTCTGTTAATTTTTTATGGCACAGAAAAAAAGACCCTATTTGTGGCAAGCAGGGCAAGGGTTGGCAGGGAGTGGTGGCGAAGTAGTGCTGAGTTACTGCCATGCTTGCTGCATTTTGTTTTTGCCTGCCTGAGAAAATGTTAGGCGGTAATTCAAAAATCTATTTAAAACGAGCCCCAAACCTCAAGCCACTCGTTTGTAATTTCTGTTCCTGTGCATCGACAGAGGGACTCCGCAACAAGCACCGTGCGAAGTTAAGGCTAACCTTGTGGTGGGGTGAAGGGCAGACTGAAAATAATCCGGGTAAAATCTTTAATTTGGTAAGTTGGTGATGCTGAGACATGGGAAAGGAGATATAAAACATGCTTTTGGTTAAGGAAGTGTTTTACCGTTCTGTTGTCACCCAGCGCTGGCTGGGAAGCTGCTGGCAGTCATACCCTGTCTCACAACCTGGAAGAAGAGAAACTGTTAGTAACTCCAGACTCTCAAATTCTGACTTTGCTGATAAAAAGGTCATTTTTTCTGAGTGTCTGATATGTGTCCTGAGTCTCTGAAGAAGTCTGGCCTACTTCAGGAGTACCATGCTGAAAGTCAAAGTTTCTGGTAAACTAGATTAAATTGTCCTTACAGTCTGTTTTACCCTTCATAAATGTCCACATTATGCTCATAGTTAGAGCTGCCCAGAGTGAGAATTTTTCTGCTAGTAAAAAAAAAAAAAAAAGAGAATATATTTCTGAAACCTTTCCTTTGTTAAGAGTGTAGCAAAATAATTTCCAAGTGCGTGTGAATGGTGAGGGGACAGGCTGCTGGCAAGCGGGGCTTAGTGGGGAAGCCGAATGAGAACCAGTAAACAAACAAACAAAAAAATAAATTCAGTGTTGTTTGAGTCGTGAGAAATGTGGACTGAAACCAAAGATGGCACAAATAAGCTGTGACTTATCTTGCTGCCTTTCAGTCAGACTGTTCAATGGTATCGATATGTTTCCATGGAAAACGGGTCGCACCGAGTCAGCGTTTTCTGAGATAAGCGTTACTTTGTCAGTGGACCATTTCTGTATTTTCTTCCCCCACAAGACCCGTCCCCATTTCCCAGCACAGCAATGAACGTCGCTCAAGAGATGCGCATCCCTTCAGCGTTTTGTTCTGTCGCGGAGAGCCTCGCTCCCTGAACTCTGCTCCGACCCTGCCTTGGGTCAGAGTGAGTAACTCCTGACTTTCCCCTTTTTCTTAGAGAAACTTCTGTCAGATTAAAGAAAAATATGGGAAGTCAGGATGTTATTTCAGGAGAAGGCTTGCTAGAACTGGGAGATTATGGGACCTTTGTGCCAAGGTACGTTTTACTGTAGCGAAGTAGCGCAAAGGCTGCTCGCTCTCCCGCACGGACATCGTGAGCTGGCCTGGGGGACGGCAGCGCTGGCCAGCTCTTTGCCTGCAGAACGCTTGGTTTCCCTTCCATCACTGCCTTTAGACTGACTTCTGCCCCGCCCCCGCTGAATGGCACAGTGTTTTATAGTTAATGGGTAAAATATGTGAACAAGAGCAAGCCCCACAAAGGGTCTTTTAAAATACGCTTCTTGAAGATTGTTATTTAAATACCACAGGGCTGGAATCGATTGAAAATACAGTCTTGAGTTCCTCGGTGCACAAGCCAGTGGAAATCTATAATAACCTCTGGGGAGAGAAAATCAAAGTTTGTGGGTTCGGTGTCCGTGAGGAGACTCCTCAGCTGCGAAGCTGAGTGTGCATGGTGTCAAAGCAGTTTTGCACTAAACAAAAGTATACTTTTGGAATTAATTGCCTTGGTCTCATTTCTGCAGTAACTTCACTGTCTAATTCCTATTAAAGTACAGAAAGGAAGGGAATGCATTCCTGCCTGTAAATTAATATTAAAGAGTAAGGAGCACCTATAGGAGTGTAATGACGTATCGCTAATGGATAACATTGTGGTGTTACGGACAGTGCGGAAAAATGCAACAAAGTGGCTGGGTAGTAGTAACTGGTGGTTACTCTCTAGCATCCCACTAGGAAAAGGAATGACAGAGATTAAGGGAATTAAGATCCATATGCAGGGAAAGGGCAACACGGACAATTAGAGGGACTACCTCAAAATAGTTTTATACCTAATTATTTTATCATGTCATGTTTAATTTCAGTTGAAGAATCAAATTGATTGAAAGTAGAAGATTGAAATAAACGTGATTACATTAAAAAGGGAAATTTTGAACTGATAAAAGGAAATACTTTTCCATACAACTTTTGATTAAACTGTAGAACTTTCAGGCACAGGAAGCTATTGAGGTCATGAACAAAATATTGATGAGATGATAAAGTAGGTATTTATATTGGATATCCGTAACTGCTCTAATTACTGACAGGTACTTATGGGAGGATTTCAAACATTGAGTTTCAAGGTTTATACAAATATTTGTTGGAGATGAGGTTTGGGACTAGGTTATTCCGCATCTGCTACCTTGTCCTGGGAGAAGAGATCCTTTGAAGTGACGCGTTGGTGTTGCACTGAAGGCGGCCAGCTGCACGCCAGCTCGCGTGTAGTCAGCAGGCAGAGGGAAGGGGTTGGTCCCCTCCGTCCGGCCCCTGACAACCCGCACCGGGAGTGCCGTGGCCAGTTCTGGGCTCGCCAGCGCAAAGAGACGTGGACATAGTAGAAAAAGCCCAGTGGCGGCCACCAGGATGAGCTGGGGGCTGAAGCAGAAGGTGTGCGAGGAGAGGCTGAGCTAGCTGGGTTGTTCAGGCTGGAGGAGGCAAAGGGCAGCTCTTACTGCTGCTTACAGGTACCTGATTTGAAAGAACAGAGGAGAAAGAGCCAGACCCTTCTTACACATACGCAGTGGTAGAACTGGAGGCATCAGACACAAGTCGGAATGTGGGAAATTCTTTTTTGATAAGTTTGGTTGGTTATTTATTTAACCATGAGTGTGGTCAAACACCACGTGACACGTGAGGGTGGAATAGCTCGTTGGGAGAGGCTGTGGGATCTCCATTCTTACAAGTACTGAAAAAGTGGTGGGAGGTGGCCGTGAGCGAGCTGGGGTAAGCTGACTATAATTCATACTTAAATGAGAATCATATAAAAAATACTTTGGAAAATATTCTATTGTCAGAAATCAAACAATTTGTGATGTTTATCTTCAGACTTGGCACCTGTTGCTTATGGATAACTGCGAAAATGTCAAATGTTTCCAGTAGTCCCATAGATTTTCAGGGGGGTTTATATCTGGCAATGGTTTTTGGACATGTGATTTTTGGGTGGTTGTTTACATTTCTTTTTGGTGTTGTGTGTTCATTGACCACTTAGGACAAAGGCATGGGGACAGTCCCGGCTGATACATTATTTTCAATAGGAATGTCTCTAAAACTCAATGCCAACTCACCTGAAGAAGCCTGTTTGTGACTTTTTTTAGGGTAAAGTTTTCTAGAGTGCCTCAAAGTTTGTATAGTAATGTTAATGTTGCTCTTGTGCATCATACTGTAATTTCTTAAATAATCTTAAAAAAATTGCTTCTGTATTAGAACTTGCATTCATGCAGTTGCAAGGTGTCTATACTGAGCACTGCCGAAATAGCTCTTTCATAATTCTGAAACTGTGTGCAGGTTATATTATATTCAGCTTTATAACACCTTCAGCTAATTTTTAAATGTAATCTTTCAATAATTCTGTCACTCAGTTGTCTAACAAGTTGCTCACAGCATAATGAAGTTTATTCTTAGACAGTGAAAGACAGAGCAGCCACCTCCACTGGGCTTACACCTGCTCTTTTTTTGAGACTATTTTTTGTTAGGAAAGAATGTACCTGAGGGTTGATGCCTTGGGAAGCTGATTCTGGAAGGAGTATTCTGGAAACACAACAGAGGGGTATATGAGAGAGAGTTATGGACGTTGGGATGCTGTGGTAAGGAAGGTGAGGAACATGCAGTGCACTACTGAGCTAGTTAGCAGAGGGAAAGGCATTGATTTAACAGCACTGGGAAGATGATGCTAGACCGTTAATTAACTTGTGGATTTTGTGCAGAAGAGGTGAAACGCAAAAATCATGGAATGGTTTGGGTTGGAAGAGACGATTAAAGGTCATATCTAGTCCAACCCCCCTGCAGCGAGCAGGGACATCTTCAGCTAGATCAGGTTGCTCAGAGCCCCGTCCAGCCAATTAATATCACAGAGAGAAACACTTTCAGAAAACACAATCAAAATCTAGGCTATTCAGTATAACAAACTTTTACATGCAAAACAGCTTCCAGACTTTGTAACCTTTAATATATGTGTATTCATATGGTTGAACTGAAGCAGCTCTGCAGCAGCACTAAATTGAAAGTAAGCGATCAGCAAAATCTGGAGACTTTTAATTCAATTGTGACCTACACTGCTATGAAAACTCATTTCAGCTGTGTACAGAAATGTGAAACACTTGAAGCAGTGTGCAACTCGTAACCACCGAATATTTTCCCTAAGCCTGTTTGCGTTTCTAGCACATTTTTGTCTGCTTGTTCTACTTCCATTTGATAGGAATACCAAATGAGGCAGTACTGTAGTTGCAACTATATGAAATGCACTGTGTTCATTTGTCGTGCTGCACTAAACTGTAAAGGCATTAATGACCAATACAGGGAATGGTGTCATTAAACAGAGGCTTAAATAGACAGAGTTGAGATCATTAATGAAGCCAGTAGGTAGAACACACAAGCTTCAGGGACAAATTACCACCATGCCCAATTTATTACTGTGTAAAAGTCCACGAGATGTCGAAATAGTGTTGAAAATCAGTAGGGATGTAATGCTCATCTTGTTTGAAATTAAGGGGTATTTGTTAAACAGAGTAGCTCCATTACAGGTTGTAGGCATCACTTTCCATTGCTAGTCCCACGGGCACTGGCCCACATGCAGCTTACCCCTTAAGGTGAAGCGCTGGATTTTCAGGCTGTGTGATCTCGTGATAGCTGTTTAGGTAGCTGTGCTGAAGCTACCGTATAGACGTACCGTCCCAGAGGAGAACTGGATAACTGCGTACTGTACAGCCAGTGTATAGTCTTTTTGACAGTGTAGCTGCTTATACTCTGTATAATCTCTTACTTAGCTTATCACAAAGGCACAGTCCTTAAGCAAAGTGTGCTGTAACGTTTTACAAGAAGACATGGATTGCATTTTTCAAAACACTTCAGCTCTGCTTCCAAAGAAGGCGCTAGGAGCACTGTGCATTGCACAGCTGCACCTGGGGTGGTGGGTTTCAGGAATGCCAAGCCAGGTTTGGCATCTTTGTGCCAAACAGGTTTTATGGAGTGAATGGTGGGGAGAGGGTTGGCTGCTTAAGACGGAGTTTACAGTAAATCCATGGCATGTGAGGAGAAGAAGGAGGGGAGAGTGGTGCCGAGGCACCAATGCTAAACCAAAAGAGAGTGAGGTTAATCTGAAAATTAGTTTCACAAATTTAGGTGACTTCCTAGTCCTCAGTGAGGATGTTAAGAGGCGGGATGGCTCTGTTGCTGCCATCACTGTAGATGACAGTTAGTGGGTCTGGTCCATGTCTCATGAGATACTACCACAGGTGGCAGAGCCACCACCCAGTGTTTCTGTGATGGCTAAGCAGTGAGTGCAGTCGCACAGAAAGTAGGGAACTGCAGTTACGAGTCCTTCCTCAGTGTGAGAGGGATTGAATACACACCTCCCCAGAGAATAGCCCCTCACCTGCCTAGGGGTGAGGCTGGGTCACGCTCCTTCCTCCCACCGCGTCCACTGCTGAGCTGGAGTGGCTGGGCAGCCGTGACACGAGTTCATGGAGCCAGGCAGCAGGAAGCCAGAGGGATTAGGTCCCTGTAGCTCAGTCATGAAGGGGGCAAGTCCCCCCTCTCTTGGTTGCTTGTGTAATTTAAGGAGCGGAGCCACGGCAAAAGCCGAGTGATGTGCCCTGGGCGTCGCTGTGGGAAAGAGGCAGAGACAGCTTTCAGGTCTTGCCAGCTGCTGCCACTGCTGCCTCCTACTCCATCCTTTCTGTGTGACCACGGACAAAGCAGTGGCAGCCTTCTCACTACTGTTGTGAACAGCATCCAGAGGAACCTGGGAGGGATGGGTGTCCTGGGTATGGAAGCTGCCAACTGCAGATCCGTGAAAGAGTAAATGAATAAAATGCATGAGCAAAGCTGCTGCCAGATAACCTAGTTTGAGGACCAGAAATAGCACAATGCATTAGCATTGCTTGGGCAACAGCAGAAGTGGCCTGAGCGCTTTTGACTTGAGATAAAGAATGTCACCGTACGACGTCAAGGATGTCTCCCCTTTCCTGTGCAATCCAGACATGCCCTTGGATAGTTCACTGCCCTTTGAATGCTGCTACCCAAGCAATGAGCCAGGGTTTTTTCATGAATCCTGCTTTTGAATGTGTAACTCCAAATTCCTCCCAAGGCAGATTTTAAGACTTTCATTTCTGTCTCAGAATACATTTTGCTTTGCTAGTGTTGCCTGGGCACATAAATACATCTCAGCCTCAGACCAGAATGAGACTCCAACAGGCAGGCTCCAGAGATGTGGAATAGTCAAAGCCCGATTCAGTGATGTAAATAATAAGGGAATAAGGATTTTTAGACAGGGCTAAGAGCCAGCCCTGTGAGCAGAAAGACTGGCGAGGCTGGAGGGGCCATGAGGTTTTAGAAAATGCTGCTCCGGGGGACCAGGCTGTTTAGCAAATCTTAGCTGGTGCATCAAGGGGTATGTGCTCCACCCTGTGCCAGATGCTGGAGAGGACCCGTTTTGGAGATGTGAGGCAGATACCTGCTTACCAATGGAGCTGTACCTATCGTTACTTTCCAGCCTGCTGTTTCAGTCCCATTTCTGGTGCCCATGTAATCCTTTAACGTGATCAGAGACAAATGCACTTGGCAAGGGAGCAGAGGAGACTGGCAACGGTGGCTTGTGATAACCCCAAAATTAAGAGACTGGAAAGGGATTGGCCTGAGGCCAGCACACTCTAAGGGTACAGAGCACCCTGCAGTCATGCTGTTACCTGGGAGCAGGGTTTTGAAACCCAGGGGCGAGAGACTCAAGGGCCAGAGGTTGACTTGAGCAGTTTAACTGCAGAACAGGCTCGGTCCTGACCTGGTTATAGCAAACACTGGCGTTGAAGCAGATGCACCTTGAATGCCTAATTCCAGTGCTCTGGAAGGTGTACACAGAAGTTGTGGAGCGTGAGGTGAAAACTTCCTTTTTTTGCTTTCTGAATCATATATGCCTGTCTGCAAATGTTCATCATCCCTGTAATGATCCTTCCAGAAGGCAGGTGAAGTAAAATTAACAGTACTTTTTCTTCACGACTGCTTCTTCAGTACCTCTTCGTATGCTGTCTGTTGGCATGGAAACATGATGCTGCAGCTTCGAGAGCTCATCCGCAGAGTCCAGTGATTCCAGCGAGACCCCCACCTCTCCTGACTGTCTCTGGCTGATCTCTCGTCTGCAGCTCAATTCTGATTGGGAACTGATGCAAACCGGGGCAGATGAGGAGAAGGAAGAGTTTGAGCTTCTTAATAATGACGCAGGTTGTAAGGACAGAGCAAGGGGTAGTGGAGGAAACAGTTATCTGAAATGCGGAATGCTGTCTGATTTTCTCAGTTAAACTTACTTGGCTCCATCACTGGCAGATTCTGCCCGGTTTCTGTAATTTTATGGCAGTAGTACACATCGAGCAGCATTTGCTTTCGGTCTGCTCATGTGGCTGTGGTTATAATAATGACCATATCAAGAATTAATGCCTGCCTTTTGGACAAGAGCACTTTAAAAGGCAAACTAGTTAGAAGTTATTAATAATTATGCTGGCATGCTCTTATTGTATTTATTAAGTCA
The DNA here is from genome assembly GCA_035590275.1 of Ibycter americanus. Taxonomy (NCBI): domain Eukaryota; kingdom Metazoa; phylum Chordata; class Aves; order Falconiformes; family Falconidae; genus Ibycter; species Ibycter americanus. Next base: position 32,810,174 of record JAVJGI010000035.1, on the reverse strand, counting down.
ATTTATTTGACTAAATATCTGTATCACATCTCTTTGTGGAAATTTTCGTGAGTGCTAGTCTCTGCTACTAATAAAACTAGCCTCATACTTATGCACAAGATAAAAGTGTTTGTAGGTACCTGCTGCCCCTAAGCTTAGAAAAAGGAAATGATATAAAAATGGCTGAGAATGTGTTAAAGCTTTCTCTTCACTGTAATACTTTCGTTGCTCTTTGGCTTGCTGCATTATAATTTTTTTTTTTCTGTGAAATAATAGCGGACCTGCTAGATAAAATAATTTTGTTCCGCTTTGCCTGGTGCCTTTTTCAGTCACGTCATTAACATGAGATCTTCAGCACACTTGTGTGAAATTGTTGCCCAAATATTTTCAGCATGTCTTTGTTGAAGTACTTTGTCACAGGGGTTCATTTAATGGAAAAACTCGAAGGGGGTATCGCTCGTATCTTTTAATGCACTGCACATTTGACACAAATCCACAAAATTGATGGTCATAGCTTCACAGCATCCCATGGTGGCACAAATAGCCTCTCATTCTGGTGGAATATTGTTTCAACATGTCAAAGTGTATTTGAGAAATAATATGATTACCCGTGGATAATGCTCTTGGCCTCATTGTGGTGATTAAATAGATGCTCGGTTTGCTGCGAGTTCTGCAGCCCTCTGTTAAGCCTGACCTTTTCTCCTGGCTGCAGTGCACCATGGTGCATTAGCATGTGTTCTGCTCGTTACAGGGAGAGGCGATTGCCATCCTGAAAAAACATCAGCTATCCCAGTTAGTACACGATCCGCTTTTCTTTTCCCTTGGCTTTAACCTACTGTCACTGAATATCCTGAACAAATGCTGAAGACAGTTGGCAATATTGTAGAAAAATTGATCTCGGCATCTGGCGCAATGTGTTTGGCACAAGTTAGCACTTTAAGCGTGAGTGTTGTGCTTCTCTTTGTCCCTTTGTCTCCCTTTGTCTTGCATAAATATTGTGTCTTTAATTCTGAGTCTTTTATATAGTTGGAGGAACATAATGCTGAGGTGCCATAACTGAGGTTCAGAATGAGCCTGGCATATAAAGCAGTAATGAAAGGACCATACATATTCAGAAGAAAGAGAATCTAAAAGGCCAGATCTGGCTTTACAGCTTGAAGTAGATTTCTTGAATGTTCTAGCAAGGTGTTCTTGCTCTTTGGTGTCATGGGGGTCGGTCGTGACATGGAGACTGAATTCTGATCTGGTTAAATATGAATTAATTTTGTTGGTCACAGTGGAGATCATTGTAGAAAGATGCTGTGTTCAGCAACTTAAAAGGACAATACTGTTGACACAGCTGGGGCAGTAAGACAGGTCCGTGCTGCTCCAGCCCTTCCTGCTTTTGGTGATGCTCTTCATGCTCTGTCATCCCATGCTTACAGGGCTGTTGCTGTTGTTAGTAGACATTGCAGATGGTTGGGTCTCATATCAAGTTCTGCATCCCCTTAGGTGAGAAACTGGAAACTGCTGTAGATGCAGCGGGAGAGCTGGTACATGATAACAAGGGATACGTGTCTTAAGAAAGGAAAAGTGTGCAAAAGGTGGCTTTATGAGAACAAAAGCTGATTTCTCAAATAAGGAGTAGTGTCCTGCCTCCAATTCCTACTACAAAAGCTCTTCTAGGAATGCCACTGAAGTGTGGCCAGCACATTAGTGAGGCATTAATTTGTCTCCCATGCAAATGCTGGCTGGCTGAGCTACTGTAGCAACTGGCCAGCTCATGCTTGAAATCCTAATACTTTCAGATGCTGTGGAACCTTTTGTGGAGGACTAGGGGTGCAGCACAGTTGGCTTTAAGTGATGGACTGCTTCTCTGCAGTGTTCGCTGCTGCTCTGCATTGTTAAGCATTCTTAGCAGAGCCTACCTTAAAGAGGAGTATTTCATCTCTGCCTTGATTTTCTCCTCACATGAACTAAAATACCAAGTTCACTGTCTACAGGGTGGGGCTCAATTCTGATTTTACATCAACATTAAATTGATCAAAAACTTCAAGTTAATTAAAATTAATGTGGTTGATTTAAAATAGACTTCTAGTAATGCAATAAACATGTAACTAGGCAAGGACTGGAATTATACATTAGAAAGAGCATGGGTTTTAGTCTGATCTTCCATCGCTGCAAAGCTCCCCCTATCTATGTAAATAATTCCACTGATTTCAGTGTGAGATCAGAAGGAGTTGGATAATTTGACCTTTTGAATCTGTTCTAATTGGCTTCCTGCTGCTAAGCAAATTATCCACTCAGACACTGTGTTCTTTCATTTGGAGAGGTTTGTGTCACTTCACTGAAAATAGAGGTCATATCCTCAGTTTCTATGTATTATCCAGTTGCATTCAAGTTAATAGTTATGTCTGTTTTCTGACCTGGGAGCGTATCCCACATTGTCTCACAAACATGTACATGGAAATAGATAAAAGCAACTAGGTAGGAAGAGATGGTTTCAATATGTAATGAGGTAGACATGCTCGGTTTCTGTTAAAATCTCCAGCATGATCTCTAACACCATGTTATTCACTCCAGTGTTTGTTCTCAAGCACCAAGGCTCTTGCTTTAGCAATGTGTTAATGCTTGATCAAGCCTCGAAGCTTAAAGGTTTTAAACATAATACTGAAAACAACTTCAGCTAAGAGGTGAATCAGAAACTTTGATACTTTGCTTTATCATCTATGCAGAAGAGAGAATCTTTCAAGATGCACTGTGCATACCAACGCTCCTTGTAATCCCTGCAAGTCAGGAGAAATTGCCATTCCTTTATATTAAATTAATCTTTTCTAAAAATAAAATAAAATAAAAACAGGGTGAATACAGAGCTCAGAGATAAAAAGTGAATTGCTGTATTTTTGCTGCAGTGCAGCCCTGAAGAATGGGCTGTGTAGTGAAGCAATGGATACCTGAGAACAGTAAAGTTTAATATTACTTCCTTCAGTTAATCTTACATTTCAGCTGGATGTTTTTCAATGTATTTTCCATATTTTATTGTTTGAATAACATGCCTTTGCAACAAATGGCAGAAAACAAACTGATAAATGAAAGCACTTTGAGAACTGATAGTTTCCCTAGCCCTGCAATAACCCCATTAGTTATTGTCTGGACAGCTAATACTGTATTTTGTTGCATAATGATGTTTTTCCCTTCTGCCTACATGAGTATTTCAAAGGGGGACTTTCAAAAGTACATGGGGAAGTAAAGTTCTGCCTTGTTTTCACTTTGGTTATCAATGCCTCTTTCCTTTAAATGCATTTTAAAATTCCTTGGAGAGAAGGGGAGAAAAGAATATGCTTCCTCTGAAAGGTAGTGTGTCTTCTGTTTTGAGATTCGATCTGCATTAGTGGTTTAACCCTTAGGTCTTCTAGCTGTCCATTTTGCTTAAAAGAAGAAATGATGGCTTAGGTTTGTAACCCACATCTCTGGAAAGGGCATTTGCTGTTCCTACTGCAAAGCTATTAGCTCTTTCTCTGCAATTTAATTTGGGTCTTTTTTGGTATTAGTTGGGCAATGACGTGACAGCACGGCGATGCTTGCTGTTCGCTTTTGTGTGTGATATTTAGCGTAGGATGACAGATCTTTCTGCTGCCCCAGCTAATTTCAAGATATCAGAAAATCTGGTGTGATGACCAGGAGGAACAGAGAGATCTGACTCCTGGCCCAGCTGTATGATTTATGAATGAGCTTGTTTCTGCAGCTAGAACTCTTTCATTTATTTGCATCACCTGAGCATGATTGGGGCTGTAAAGAGGAATGTTGTTGAAAACTTCTGGTGAACTTTTGGACTCTAGTAGTTTGCTGTGTGCCAGACTGCAGCCTGAGAGTTGAGTCAAGGCTGGTTTTTGTGTCCCTGAGGAAGACACTGAACCTCTCCTTGCCTTCGGCTGGTGAGGATTAATTCATTTGTGTTTAAAAAATACCTTGAGATTGTCATCTGGATGGAGTCATAACAGTGCAAAGTGTACACAGTGCACCACAGCCCATGGATCAGCAGACTGAAGGAGCGCTGAGGAATACATACAGCTGAACACTATCCAGGTATTGCTAAATCATCTTTATGTCCCTAGGGGTTGTAGTCTTGAAGTGTAAGTGTGGTTTTTTTCCCTTTGAAATACATTGGAAAAAAAAAAAAAAGAATAAATTGTTTGCTTGCAAGATAACTGTTTCTTTGAAAGTCTTCGGCCCCACATTTTAAGTGTTGCAGGTGAAATGTAGTGTTACATTATTCACTTATGACTTCTCACATGTTTTTTCAGAAATGCAGTAAAAATAAATTGTGCTTAATGTATTGTTTGCAAAGGAGGTTTACATCTCCTGGGTTAAAATTCTGAGAAGGCACCTTGCTTCACCAGGAGAGTATACAAATACAATTGTACGTTGTTCCTTCTCATGCCCCTTGCTCCGCCTGTGCGAATAGCACAGAACTGTTGATTCCTGCCATATGCGGTTGGTTTAAAAGAGTGACAGTCAAAATGTCAAAGTTTTCCCAAATGCCCTCTCTTGTCTTCTAACTAGGCTTTTCGTTCATGATCTGAAAAGAAATATTAAATCCAGACCATTTCTGTAATTTACAGCAAGCTTTAAGCAACTTAAATATAGTCAGAGAGGAACGGTTTGCAAAGAATAGCATTTTTTAGCATTAGCAGTATGTTTGTCAGCAGACTGTGGTTTACTCAGGTTTTTGAGTTTTTTCAGCAAATGTTTTTGAATGTTTACTCTATTGATTGATGGTGAATATTCAGTGTTTGAGCTCTGTGCCTACAGGCTATTGATCTGAAGCATTTTATCATGGTTTTTCTGCTCCTTGATTAGACAAACATGCAAACACTTTGGAACAAATAATTGTGTGGGTGAAGCTGAGGCATGGTTGCTAGGAACACTCTTGGGTTTTTAAAATTTCTCCAAAGTGTTTGGTCAGAAAAACAAGGTGACTCAAACGTTTTGAGAGAATCAATCCAACGGGCTCAAGAATGGCTGAAAAAGGACTTAAAATGTCCAAATAAATAGTTGTGGATATATTTCTCTTAGCATTTTCCTTGTTTGTTTAGGTCAGAGAAGAAGGTCACAAAATATGTACACCCACGTGATCACATCTGTAAATAGCAGTAGCATTAAAGATTACTGCCTAATCTGGGAGAAGCACTTCTGTTGATCCTCATCCTCCAGCGGCGATCTACAGAAACTCTGTTGGGTTTGATCCATCCATGCCGGTGGGGATATGGGTGGCACTGCCGCCTCCATGACCAAGCCGAGACTGATGTTTGGGGGCTCTAGGCAGCAACTAAGATGCATCTGTAGAAAGAAGGCTATGGTCTCAATTTCCAATAAAACCACTGAGATCCCTGTCTTGCTGAGGGCTGGGAATAAGGAATAGAGGAAAATTATTAACTGAGGTCTCCTTAGAGCAAGAAATGCTGCAGCATTCCTTACGGTCTGTGTAAGCCCCTAGTAAAAATAAAGAACATGAGAGCTACTGAAAACACCATTCAGACTCTGATCCTGGTCCTTGGAACCTGTCAGCTTTCTCTCATAAGCTCACTTTGGTTCATGCAGGAGGTCAGGGAGAAAGGCAAGAATTGTGCTCTTCAGCCATCAAGCTGCTGGGAAATGTCACCCTGTCCGGCTCTGGTGGTGGGAGCCAGTGGAGCTGCTGAAGTCATGTAGCATGAGACGGCATCTCTCCTCTCCTCTCCCTTCTCTCCACTTCTCAGCACTGCTCTAAACACGACCTCAGCTACATGGATAAGCTGAGGCTCAAATCTCAGAGAGAGCATGAGAAGAGAAGGTTGGACGCCAATAAACTACTTCTTACATTCAATAGTGTGACAGTGTTTGAGAAGTGGAGGAAGGCTCAGTTCGCTTCACCCTGGCCCAGGTTTTATCTGCTGTGCCTGGGCATGTGCCCTCTGTGTATCTTTACCAGGGTTCGTAAAGTGGTTTGTACTGGGAGTAATGTAAACTGAATTATTTATTTCACCTAATGCACTTCTTCATAAATTGTTCTGGAACTGCAAGAGTATTTGTTCATGCTTATTAGCCAAAGGCTGAGGTTTGCAAAATATGTGATATTCTCTGAGGTCCTCCCTGTCATAGTGAAGTGAAAACAAGGATTCGGTGAAACTAAATGAGAATTTTGCGCTTGAAATTGGTAGGCGTAAGACTCTCGACGTATTGATTAATTGCCCTGATTGGGCTACTGAATTTTTTTAAACAGGCAAATCCCAAATAAATGAATTGCAAATAAGACAGTTTTCTTGCATAAAATCTTTATACATGCTTTTTTTTTTTCCTGGTGTGCTGAGCAGCACAGCTGACTGACACGGCGCTCCTTTTGTTGCTTTGCTTCCCCCACCTTTCAGCAGTGGCCAGTCTGTCCGTAGTGGGTTTCTCTGTCGGGAAGGACCATCATTTTGAGGCTGTTTTGAAAGTGTCTGTCTGTGTGGGCTCTGCTGCAAAAAAAAATAGGTGAACAGTATGCTGCTAGCTCTCTGTAGTGAACAGGGAGCAAGAAGGCTGATGTATCTGGACACACCAAGCTGCCTTGCAGAATAACAAGCAGATGGGTAGATTTCTCTTGCTACACATGACTCACTGCTACAGTGGTTTCCTTTTCATTTATTTAGCTATGTTTGCTCTCTAGCACATCTGTGCTACGGCCATTTTTCACCTCTGTTTACTTGCCAATATAAGGCATATATATGATACTCCTCTTGCTCAAACTGAGAGTAGCACTGAAAACCTTTCTTTCATGTATCAGAACATACAGTGCTTTGAAGATCCTTCAGTGAGACAGCTGTAGTGATCTAAGACTTCAAGGCACATAGAGCGCTCAAGGACACAGGTTGAAATTCTGGTCTTGGCCTTGAGCTTTGCTTTTACATGTTCTTGTCAGCGGGTTTTTTGGGTTTTTTTCTCTGCCTTCAAGTTTTGAAGTTGCTGATACAAGATGATCATGCTTCCTACAGTCTCTCTGTAATGCCAAAAATTGCCTGACTTACCACAGAGAGAGAAGAGCAGGCAAAACTAAAAAGACCAAAAATACCCAACCAACAAACCAAACAAACCCCAAGAACTCTGTGATTCTCTTGTTTCCTATAATGGCAGTTGTGGAGTTGGTTCAGTCTTTCAAAAGCTCTTTCAAGAGCCTTCCAGTGTTGCGCAGGGTTCTGCGTGGACCATTGCAGAAGCCAGAATTACGGTTGTGTGCATTTGCCTTGATCATGGTATATGTTTACTTTGTTTGCGTTGCTCATGCTCCGGTTTGGCTGGGCATGGCTTCTGCCACAGGGTGCACTGCACAGCTGTGCGGTCATGGCCAGTTTCAGTTTACTGTCAGGGAAGTGTGGCTACTGCTAGCCCCTGGGGCCTCTCCACTGGCCCCCCTGGGAGAAGGGTCACAAGAGGAGGTGAACCAGTTCTGTGAAATTTTGGCTGAATTATTAAAATTTGCCAGCTGCATGCACCAACACATAGTTAATGGGAGGCTTGGAAAAGGCTTTTACGTGAACGCAAGGGTGATTATTTTTCCTTTGACTTGTGAATAAGCTTGCACATTGCTCTGACTTGCAACACAGCTATTCCTGATTCTTATTTGTTATGTCTCATTATATCTTGTACTTTATTTTACATTTCTTGAACTTTTAACTTTTTCAAGACTGTCATGAATGTGCTTCTGGCAAGCATTTGTGTATCATTATTGTCATATTTCAAAGTAAGCTCATTTCTCATCTTCTCATTGCTTCTTCACATCTTTCTTTTTTCTATGGGAAGACAACATTAGGCCCAATTCCTAAAGGATGTAACCTAGATACTGAGGGCACACATTTATCTGCTGTTTGTCTATTCAAAACTCTAATCCTAAATATAAATACTCATCTGTTAGTTATTTGCATGCATGAAAGGTGGTGGATGCAGCCATACAAAGCTCTTTTTTTAAATATTTTTTTTCTTTCCCCACTTGCTTTGGGGAAGAGCTCTGTGATGATGAGTTAACATGGGGTGGAAAAGGAATAAAACAATCCATGCTTTTTTGTCAGCAAGAACAAGTGGAAAAAACTTAATTAATTTATAACAATTATACACTGATTTTATATACAGATTATATTACTGTTTTATGCTGGTTTATTTCTTCAGTTTGGGATTGTTTTTTTTGCCTGGGGAGTAAACATTTTTGTGGGTTTCTCTTTCTCATGGCATGGTGTGAACTTGATGGTAAAGCTTCTTTAGGATATATGTTTGGTCTTGTAGCAACATGACTAAGCCCGTGTGAGCCATGATGGAGGAGGTATAGTCCAATTATAAATGGATAAATCATAGCAGTTCTTGATAACAGTTAAGCCATAAAATAAGAGAACATAGCCACCATGTAAGATAACTGTAGTGTATGATAAAAGTAATGAAGTACCAAAGCCACAGGAGAGTTTGATTACTTAAAGGAAATCAATTAAATGATTTGCAAGGTTTGCTAATGCCATCTTGCTTAGGGAAGGCAATCAAAGCACAGTCCCAGTACTAAATGAGCAGAGTCAGTTGTAGACAATGAGCAAGAAAAAGTTCAAAATTGTTGTACTAGTTTCGGCTGGGGTGGAGTTAATTTTCTTCATAGCAGCCAGTATGGGGCTGTGTTTTGGATGTGTGCTGGAAACAGCGCTGATTGGTAACACAGGGGTATTTTTGTTATTGCTGAGCAGCTTTTATTGTTCTGAATCTCTCCCCCATCCCACTGCGGGGGAGTGAGCGAGCGGCTGTGTGGCACTTAGCTGCTGGCTCGGGTTAAACCGTGACAATTGTCTGCATGGATTATTTACCCAGCTTTTATACAATATGAAAGTTATGAGTTTATAAAAGTGTTTTGTAGATTAGCTCAGAACACCCTGATATTCTCCAGTCATGTCCATTTTGGGCTGGAAAAAGAGGTCTCTGTTCTGCTGCTATTAGTGATTGCCCTTTTGATGTGGAGAATTTCTGAAAAAGGTTTCAACTCTGTAGTGTGGGGAAGAATTAAAATCAAAGTGGGATTTAGAAAGTACCTGTTTTGTTGAAGCCACCTATACTGTTGTTTCAATGTCTTAGTTTCTAGAAGGGGTGACCTTTGCAAATGAAGAAATAAGGCATATATACAAGAGAAGAGGCAGTAAAGGACTTATGGTGGTGCATGCATTTTCAAAGTTTCAAGGGTTTCTTCATTCATTATCCTCTTCAGTTTCTCCTTTCAAGGGACAGACAGTTTAAGTGGGCGTGTTTTTCTTTTTAGATTTAATGAAAGCTAGAGACTGCATGGTGAAATACATGCTTGCAATCATGAGGTAACAATGTCAAGGCACTGTGAAGTGCTAAAAGAGTGCCTTGTGTTATTTATTTAGTATATCACACATGCCTGGATTTGTCTGGGCTTTCCTGGGTTTCATTGCGCCAATGCATTCAGGTGTCAGTGGAAGAATCACTGCAAGGAGGCACCTGGGCTCTCATGACATCCCAGGCCTGAAGCTCTCCCTTCCTGAGGCACAGCTAGCGCAGGGAAGATGTTCCACTACTAAATCTTGCACGTAAAGACCAATTGATTTTCCTCCCACAACCTTTCTTCATCCCCTGCAATACAAAATGACTACTACTCCAGTCACCCACAATGATCACACAGTAGAGCTAATACTTGCTTTTTTTCTCCCCACCTGTGTCAGGCTCTGTTCTTGTTGGCAGTTCTTTTGCTGTCCCTTGAAGAACTGGCTCTTTGTCTCTATCAGCCAGGAACTGGAGCCCAGATAACTCTCCCCAGTCCCTTTTCATTGCTGCAAGCTTCTATTTTTTGACTTTCTTGATACCTTCTCCAACGCTGTAGTAGTCCACTGATGATGTGGAAGCGAAGTTTCCCCCCCTTCTATTATCATGCTGCGCAGTTTCAGATCTTGTCCTTTTCCTTAAGGCCATGCTTGTGTGAAAGGCCATGTTTGCCCACATCTCTAGTCTGATTACTTATAATTTTGATTTACTCCAGTTTTTTGCACTCATCCGTAAACATAGTTTGTGCCTTTTTCTGTATTATGTTTGGAAACTCTATTTTCATCTTGAGCTTGATAAGTCATTGCGCTTTGATATTGAGCTCTTTGAGGCAGTGCTTGTGACACATGTGAAAACCATAACGTGCCTGGCAAGTAAGATTTTGTGTACTATGCATAAGAGTGTTTATTTTAAAACAAAATAAATGAATTGGAAAAGAGAGCAGCTGAGTGTATTGTGTAACTGGTGCAACAGAGATATTCCTGGGGAGTACTGGATCTGTATGACACCATTTGCACAATAACCACATGGTTGTTTTCTATATGAGAAAGGCCTCGCTCACCTGGATGATGGGTTTGCGTTAGCCGGCTGATCTGGTGCCTGCTCTTCTAAACAGTCCGATTCCTGAACGTCATGAATTCAACAGGCTGTTTCTCACTCAGGTCCACTGTTGCTGCAGTCATTAGCCTCAGCACTGAGAGGCAGCCTGGGATGGGGACAGAGAACAGTTTAGCAGAGATTCAGACAGAGATGCTTGTGGGATGCATTAAAAAACAAATGAAATTATTCTGAAACAACGCAATATCATATTCCAGCTGTGAATGTTTGTGTGGTTTGGTACGGATTAGAGGCTATGTGGTAGTGGGCTGGGAAGCAGGCAGTGGTATTTTTAACAAGAGGTTAGTCCTAAAATTCTCTGCGTGCATCAGTGGAAAGAAGTGGTATCAAGCTGATGGGCTCTGCTGCTGGTTTTTCATTTCATTAAACCTTGATTCACATCCATGGAACTTAATAAATACATGTTAAGTTCTGCTTGACCCCTGTGTGGGGTGGCTGGGGGAATACAGGAAACTCTGTGCTTATTGCCTTTCCCTCCCTTCTTTTCTCTCCCACAGAGCCACACGTAGCTCTCTAGCATTTCTGCTCCAGAAGAGTAGTGGTCCTCTCCTCTCACCTCTAGTTTCTTGGCCAGTCGATGGGTCACATGAGAGAGTACCCCAAGCTATTCGCTATTTGCAATTCCTCCATCTGCCCGGAATGTTTTCTGCCCATCTTGGATACCATTTCTCTCAGCATAGGCCCGTACAAGCTCTCTACAGCCTATGCAATGATGGTATATACTCATTTCTCCACAATGGTGTGCTTTTATAGTGTGATAATTAAATCTAGATAGCTGCTTTGTGGCCAAACCCTAGCAGGAGTCAAGCAGTCCTTACCTTGATATAGGTAGGTGAAATTAATATATTGTCTTCTCAGCTACAGCTGACCTCAGCCAGCTATGTTAAGATAGTATCTACATAGCTGGCTTTCTTACAATATATTCTAGCTAAATCAGGTTACTTGTCTTGTTGTCAAATAGCCAACATTTTTCTGGCAACGAAAATATAAACTCGGTGTACTGACAGTAGAAGAACTCCATCAGATGGAGTGAGGGTGGTGAAGGTAGAAGCTCATGTTCTGAAGTAGAAAGTATTCCATTTGATTGTGTGTTGAAGGGTGGGTGGTTTGGTGTTTCCTTTTTCTTATTTTTTTTTCTTTTTTTTTTTTTTTTTTTTTCCCCTCCCCTTTCATTTTTTTCTCTGTATATATTTGTTGGCCAGTCCTGACAGGTGCTATGCATAGGGACAGAGCCTACCTGGATGATTTGATTTATGATTCTGGAGAAGAGACATCGTATATTAGTTTGTAGACATTTGCCTGTCATCTTTATTATCTCCTGCAAAGGGTGTAAGAAAGTCTCCTCTGTGTCTGTATATGTTTAAATTTCTTTTATTAAATTTTATCCTCTTCGTGAAAGAAATTCCTTTTTGTTTAGTATTTGTACAATACCTACTACGGCAACCTGCTGATCTCTGCTCAGAACAATTAAGATACTGTGTCAGTACTCCTAATGCTTATAAAATAATAGTGAGTTGTAAGGAGGCTGAACAATTCTTTCAAAATTTCCTGTGTTGCAGCACATAGAACAGAAGCAAAAGTCCATTTGACTGAACCTTACAACTCTTTTTAGCGTGTGATAAATCATTCTTTTCTTGGATCAACCTCTCGCTGGTTTCTTTTGGAGCTCATGCTTTAAATTCAGCAACAATAAGCAACTGTGGTCATAGGTCTCGTGATGCTTAGTAAATTCAACAACAGCAGGATTACTGGTGTGGTCAAGATTGTCTTGTTCCCTGTGTATTTTACAGTAGTAGCCGTGACTCCTGCTAGAACTGAGGCGCTGATGGCATGAGTGCTGTGTACATCTTCAGAAAGATGTAGTGGAGGTTCTTATAGTGTGCGTTCTTAGCAGGGAAACAAAGGCTGAGATTAACAACTATTTGTATGGCTTTAATATGTGATTTGTTTTTGGTTTTTTGGGTTTTTTTCTCTGCTGAAACAATGTGCACAAGGTCATTCCAGGCATCTGTTACACAGTTAGGAACTGAGTGTAGCTCTTCAAGTCTTAGATAAAAGACATTTTTTCTTTGTTTATGAGATTCTCTTTTGATCATCTGTACAATGTCATTCTACACATATCAGAAAGTTGTGTGACGGCCACTGAATTGAACGTGTGCCACTTTTTCAGTTGGTTCTCACCGGTTATTTGGGAATGACCTTTCTTAATGCCTCCTCTCCTTTCAGTGTTGTTTCCTGTACTTAAAATGTAACCAATTGAGCAGTAAGATTATACATTTGAGCAGTTGAGTTATTAAAAAAAAAAAAAGGAGGAAAAATTTTGCAAAACAACTGTTTCCCTAAGAAGAAATAATGTTGTGCATGTACATTAAAAAACCCCCAAACCAACCAAGCAACCAAAAAGTACCCCAAACCAACAACACTTTTCTGTATTAAGCAGGTATGCAATACAAAGTCTGGGGTTAGGGGAACATAAAATAAATTGTTTGCATAATGGGATTGCTAATGGTACTTTATTTTTAACATGTGAATTCCTTGCTGTTTCTACTTGAAGATCACATTAAAAACATAGGGGGAAAAAAATAAGGCAAAAAAGCATAAAGCACCTATGGAAATTCTTTCCTAATACCTGAATGCAATAACAAAAACATGACTTAAAATGTGATGTTTTTAAACAATTCAAAATAATTCATTTGGCATTGACTTGACTTCAGTTATATGTTAAGAAGCCATTTTTAAAAAGTCATTCTCATTTAACTGCTTTTGCATATTGCAGATTGTTACCTAAGGAAAAAATGTATAAGATTTCTTGCTGATGATCTAAAGAATATGAGTAAGATAGCTGGCAGATGGCTTACAGATATCATTCTGAAATATCTTATACTGACAAATAACAACGGTGTGTATAATTAGCACTCTGCAGATGGTATGCAAAGTGATCTGCACTTAGTACAGAAATTCTTTTTCTTTTCTTTTTCTTGACAGGCTATTTTTGAGAGTCAATTCTGAAAACGTGGCTTGTAGTGCTGTTCAGGATAGACCCAGATGTAGCTGAGGATGTGTTCCTCATCTGGTTCTGTGTGAGCACAGCCCTGTCGCTGCAGGGTCTATGTGCAGGGCGTGCTCCCACAATATAAATAAGATAGACAAACAGGTAGATCATAGTAGACTAATAAGAAGTTTGCAGGCTTGTGAAGAGAGGAGTTCAAGACAAGGCACAGTGGAATAATTTTGCTTTTATTCCTCTGAATTTAGTGAATTACCGGATATTTTTAAGCATGCCATGCATTTGCAGTCTAAAGGTTCCTTCTAGCACAAATGATTGTACTTACATTTTCATACTGCACCCAATGCTGATCTCTGCTGGTGTTTTTTCGCCCACGTATCGGCAAAAGCAACTGCCAAAGAAGAGACTTCAATGACCTCTTACTATAATGATGTTGCTACTACCATTTGTTTGTACGATTGTACCAGTTAGAAGCATTCATCTCTGATTAGTACCTATCGTGTTTGGAACTACTGAAACACAAAAAGCCTAGTGTCTGGCTTTAAGGAATTTTCTACTTGGTGTAGACTAGAGGCTACAGGTGAGTATGTTCAGCTGCCAGAGAGACTGTAAGGAAACAGGACAATGGTATTTTGTCATCTTAGCACATGGCTTCTTTTTGTTATATTGCTGCTGAGGAGAATATACAGTTTAGAGGGAAGATGGCATAAGGAACAGTGGGAAGACAAGTGGAATGATATTAATTAAAAAAACTACAGCACATAAATGATGGCAGGAGGGGTCATAAGCCCAACAGGGACTGGAAGTAGTCTTTCAAGAGGTAATGAAAGACTTTCAGGAAGAGGAATGAAATAACTTAAAAGCGAAGGAGGAAAATTAGCTTATGACATTTGTGATAGAGGAAGGAGTCCATGGAGGGATACAAAGTGAAAAATCTGGTGTAGCTTGAAGTGATTGGCTGGGAATACGGTCCCTCCTGCAGCGTCTGGGATGGCTATGAACAGGTACAGGCTTTATTTTCTCGAAGCCAGAATAAATGATATTACAGTAAGCAAGGTGGAAGCGAGAGTGTGAAAGTAAATTTTAGTAGCGTGACAGTAGCCACACGGGAAAGATTATAACTCAAAAATGATACGCAAGATAGCTCTACAGAATTTGGATGTGTGCTCGGAATTGAAGATGAGACAAGGTTTTATCGTCCTGAACAGCAAGCGAAATGGTGAATTATAATGATAAAAAAAAGAGAAAGGGCCTGTGGAAAGGAGGGGTCAGGAGCTCTTTTTAGTTTTTCTTGCACTTTAGTTCCGGGGTAAGGATCGCTGACAGGTTGGCCAAGATACAAATTTGCCTAGGAGACAAATATGAAGTATACACAGGTCCTTGAGGTGACGGCAAGGTAACGATATCTGCATTTCTGATCTCCTGTCACTGTGGGATGTGCTGTAGGAGAACTGACTCCTTGCAAAAATGAAGGGAGTTAGATGGATGTGATCAGGGATAATGTGAGAGTAAAGAGAAAGAGAAAATAAAGTCACAGAAACCAGAAAAGCCGATACAATGTTAAAGCACGTGAAAATGCAGTTCTCATTATAAAATTATCAAAATTATGAAGCAGCCGTTAGAGGCTGGTAAGTGCTGGGCAGAGCATGTGGGCAAGCAAAAGAGCAGATAGGTAGGAAGGGATTGAGGCTGAACTGTAGAAAAGGGATTCTTGATAGCTGGTATCAGCAGGGAATTGAAGGATCTCAGGAGTGAAAGGTCAAAGAGCAATGGGACAAAAGGAAAGAGGCAGTGAGGTATGTAAACGGGTATGTAAGCAGCAAACACGCTTGCTATTTGAGGGGAAAAGCCAATGGGGTAGAGAGGTTACAAAGGGACAAGAATGCTAAGGCTGGGTCACCGGAGCACATGAAGGGATTAGAGAAGAAAATGCAAAATTCTGCGTCCACTGGAGGAAGGGGAGGAAAAGAGGAAAAGAAGCTAATGAGGAAGACAGAGATGGTAATGTATCTTGTTG
This sequence comes from Ibycter americanus, assembly GCA_035590275.1. Classification (NCBI taxonomy): domain Eukaryota; kingdom Metazoa; phylum Chordata; class Aves; order Falconiformes; family Falconidae; genus Ibycter; species Ibycter americanus. Next base: position 32,794,752 of record JAVJGI010000035.1, on the reverse strand, counting down.
GTGCTTCCTTGAAGTCACTACTCAGCTTCAATGCAGCAATAGGAGTTGCAAGCAGGAAGATGAATCAGTCTGAGGAGCCAGGGGTAGTGAGAAGTTTGCAAGGATTATAGAAATGGGCAAGCGGATCTCAAAGTGACTTTCTCCTGACAGTGAACACATTGGAGGAGACCAAAATGGCTTGTAAATTCAACAGCTAGGTTTTATTAGAACATAAACTAGAAGGAGATCTTTGAAAATAGAGAAAACTTTAGCTGAGAGATAAAAAGCGTTTGTAAACAAAATTGCCCCTTTCTGCTCTGCTCGCGCAGGGCAGTAGCCTTCTTTCAGGCTTGCTACGTAACAACCCGGGGCCTTCCTTGGAGAGCACTCTGCAGGCTCCTCGGTGTCCTTTTCTTGCCGTTACATCGGCGATACGGCTGTGTGGCTGTTTCAGGTAACGTCAGTGTTTGCTGGCCACTGGGGCTCTGTCTCTCCTGGGCTATAGGACCTCTGTGCTGGCCCCTCGCGCTGCCTTGCTGCACCTCTCAGCCTGCTCCACCCAAGCAGGCCGGGTGCTTTGCTCCACCGAGACTAAATCTCCCCCGAGATCAGTATTTACGTGCCACAACAGCAAAGCAGTTCCTCACCCATGACAACATGGGATTTAGTTGAAGTAAAAGGAGAGATTTAACGAACTAAATGTTGAGGGGACAGATCTATAGCAGACGCCTGATCTTGTTTATTCCTCCAGAAATATTGAGGAGGCAGGGAGGGGATCACACGGATCAGCTGGGATTGCCAGCTTACCAAGTGAAGGAAAGGAGGAGAGAAGTGATAGTCAGGCCAGCATCAGTAGGTGACACTGAAGAGTCATCGGGGTGGAGAAGCTCACGGTGCTGGTGCACGGGAATTACTGCTACCGAGGGTGAGAGAACCCAAGGGAAGGTTAGGCAGAGATATCGGAGTGGGGAATCGCTGCTGCAGAAGAGACGAGAGGCGGCAAGAACAGTGTGTCTTGACACGCTACAGTTACTGGAGTGGAAGGGCTGAACCAAGCAAGATGAGGAACCATTCAGCTGTGGGTGGTGTGGGTCCCGAGAGTGGGGGCTGAAGGCACCGGCAGTTGCTGGGAGAGGTGTGTGTGCAGGGGGGAGGAGTACGGCGGTGTGGAAAGTCTGTACTACTCAGGAGAGGAAAAGCAAGAGGAAGGTATTTAAGCAGCAGGCAATGGCAGAGAAGAAGCTGGACAGGCCTGCCATGGTATGTGTATGTCACCTGAGGTGAGAGCAGGTGGCTCTGTGATGGGGACATTCTTCATAGGAACCTTGCTATGTATTCAGCTAAGAAGAGCTGGGTAGAGCTGAAGCGCCTGTGAAGGGTTGGCCGTCTGCTGTCAGCTACCTGCATGTAGTGCAGAGCCGCAAGCCTGCAGCCGTGCTTCCTTGTGGCTATCCTGCTCCATACCAGCCTCATTTTCTGCCACCTGTATCTGTCTCGTCAGGGAGGGCAAGTAGCTGGTGGGGTGAATTTCAGCAGGAATGAAATCAATTTTGGAAACAGAGCTGGACCAAGGTGGATGATGTGGCTCTGTCCAGCCTGCACTTACACAGCCACCCAGTGCCTGACTGTTACCAGTGCCAAAGGAGCCAGGGGAAGAGCTAGCAGATCTAAACAAAGAGTTTGGGAGACTAGGAGGACCTTACAAAGAGCCAAAACCTGTGTTGGAATAGCACGTGTGTGGAGAGGAGAGACACTTCTTCAGGAAACAGCACCTTGGATTCAAATCGCAGCAGTCTGTTTTCGATAGCAGGTTCAATAAACCAGACTGATCCACCTCCACACAGCCCAGCAGGCAGGCAGGGCACTGTATTTTAATACTCCTTTGTAGCTACAGTTATACCCACGCCCAGGATGAGGTCAGCTGTATTTATTGCTTACTGAGAGTGAAAGGAACAGATCGAATAATTCTTTCTTTTTCAGTGTTGTGGGCTATTGTGCACACCTTTTCTGCTGTTATTCCTAGTGAGGATGAATGCAGCTCAGTTGACTTTGGCATTTAGTGCCACTTTCAGAGAGCTGTCAGAACAGCACACCCAGGGAGAAATCTCCCAGTTTTCTTAAACTCAGGTCTTCTGTAATACTCCATGCCATTCCTGTCGATAAATATCAGCATCCCTTCAGCCCAATGGTACCTGTTGCTTCGCCTCCCTCGAATTCAGGTGGGCAGTTCTGGTTATTTCTGGTCTGACTCCAGGACCACATTTAAATGTGATCTGCACCCCTATTTACAATGGATTTACTTTGAGCAGTGAGTAGAATTAGTGAGAGACCTGAAAACTGCCTTTGGGTCCAAGGATCTACAGGAAAAGCTTAAAAGAATTTGAGTAATGTGGGATTCCTAAAAACGCTCTTGAGATTCACACAGTGATATTTTCCCCATAGTTTGTGGTGCATAACTTTATAGTGACAAACTGTACAGCTCTAAATGTTCCTTGAGTTATATTAAATATATTGGGCTATTACAGCTCAATAGAGGGTGATCATCTAGTTCTACAATTCTATTATCTCCTCGCAGGTGATCCATTTAAAGCTTCTGGGGGGCTGTCAATGAACTGAAGTCATGATGGGGTTGGTTAAACTGGTTGGTGCGTGTTATATTGATCTGATATTCTTGACCATAATAGCATGACTGTACCTCTGTGGACTGCAAAAGAAGTGTAGGGGTTAAAATACCTCAGAGCCACACACATACTAAAAAAAGAAATAGCTGCCATTTTTAAAAAAATGTGAATGTAGTGGAGCACAGTAGAAGCCAGACTGACGATTTCATTTCATTATATGGAGACTCAGTCTGAAGACTTTAACAGTTAAACAGGCACGAGAGAAGAAGGTAATGTTCCATGTTGGTACATTAAACCTCTTGTTTACTTTTTACTTGTTTTTGCAGTGACTGTATTCAGATGTGGAGGACTTCTACTTCTTGGCAGGGAAGAAAATGATAAAACCAGTCATTGACTGGGGAGTGTTATGAATGAAAGCTTAAGTTGTCTGTGTATGTGGAGTAACTGTCCAATGTTGAGCTTTTGAACGCTCAAGCAGAAGCCTGCTACTTGCCAGTTGCAGCCAGTATGGGCTGGATTTAAATTTTGATAATCTGGACTAAACTGAAGTGGCACAGCCTGAATCCTCCAGTTAATACAGAGAGATGGGAGAGAACCACCAATATGGATGGTGATGGCTCGCTGAGCTTCTGCACACAGGCTGCTTAGATTGGGAAAAATGTCATTTTTGGGGTCTGGGAAGAAGAGGGCCTGGAGGCCAAAAGAAGGGTTCCTGAAAGGAAGAAGTAGTTTCAGGAAGGAGGAGGGGCTCTGGAATTAAGAAGGTGAAGGTCCTGGGTGGAGGAAAGAACTTGAAAGTGGAAGAAGACCTAGAGATCGGAGAGATGTGTGGAGATAAATTCTGGGGGGAGTGTCCAAGGATTTTGGCTCGTAATGGCTGAGATAATATATTGTGAGTGATGGAACAGCACAAATCGACATGACTTGCTGCCTGACCTTTCCGGATTAGCACTGACCAGGGAAGGGAATCAAGATCTAGTGGATGTAATGCTGTGGTGGGGAGTAAGCAAGAGAGTGTGTAAAATAATCAAGCAGAGTAAAAGCACTAATCACATTGCTTCACAAATAAAGCCCGGTATCCAGAGCCACTACAGGTTGTTTTCTCTGTCTTGCCAGGGACAGGCAGAGACGGTGAAAAAATGAGATCAACTAATATATGAATTCTTAGCCTTAGTTTTCTTCATGGAAGAGGAGTGCAAGTACTGAGGAGCTCACGTATGTAACCACTTTCAAACTTCCCAGCGGACCACCTTTGTATACCTGCCACCTTCCCTACCACCCAGCTACCAAAGGGATGTGCCATGAAGCGCAAGAGCACCTGCAAGCCTCAAAGCTCCATCCCTAACAGCAGCGGTGCTGTCTGCTCCTGATTTTCTCCTCTGTGTTGAGTGGCAGCAGTAGGTGACGCTGAGTGGTTTGCATAGTGCCTCTTGGGAGCCTTGGGCAGCCTTGATTTTGTGCAGGTGGCCCTAACAGGGTTTGAGCACTTCACACTGATTTTGGAAAGGCTCACACCTGGACCGTACAAAACGTATTACAGAGAGCCTGGGAGCTCAGTGCTGGCAAAGTCACATCCTGACATAGGGTTTGACTGTGTGCAGGCCTTAGGATTTGCTTTCTGCTTCTCTGCAGAAGAGCGTATGATGTGGGACTGAGTAAGAACTGCTTAAGATTGAATGTAGAAGGAACTCTTAAAGCTATTTGCTTTCATTTCAGCAGTCCTAACTCCCATCTGTATTACTCCATAGTTAATGGAAGGGAATTCCTTTGACTTCAGTGGAACTTTTCCTGATCTAAATGTCTGAGTGAGGGAAGTCTTATATGCATAAACCATATTATATACCTGAGAGCCTTGGGATTTCTTTTGCGTTGTTACATCTGCCAGTCTTCACGGTTTCTCCTTTTTAGTTGGCCAAAGTCACTGCACGTAACCCTTTTGCATCTTCTGGTGTCATGCTACAAATATGTAGGTTTCATTATTTCTTTGTGTATTACTTAATTATTTTTTAGTGCTTGGTTGCAATACCCAAGAACCCCTATGAGGATTTAAACTCCAAAGAATGAAAGCACAGATTTGAGGAAAGTCCCTAAACAGAAAAAGGGAGAAAATTCTTCCTAAAAGCCAGATTAGACAAGAAGTCAAGAGATAGAGGAATAAAATGCCCATTGCCACAAGCCAGACCGAGAGACACCTTGGAAGAAATATTAATACAAAATGAAGAAAGATTCTTCAGCCTTAGAAACCAAAACCAGCAATGACTGAAAAATGGTTCACTGTACAATGAGGGGGAGAGGAACATAATCCTAGCATAGCTAACCGTTGAACGAAATGGTTTGTGCTGGGATTTAGCAGGCCCAGGATGTTGGCCATTAGAGCAAAGGCAAGATGGCTAGCAGCCGTGAGGTTATGGAAAGAGAAATTACCACTTTCTAGATGAGAACTCAAAGAGCTTAATCCTTTCAAGTCAGGAGACCAACTAATTTCCATCCCACGATGCTGAAAGAGCTGGCACATGAAATTGCAGGACTGCTGGTGAATATTTTTAATAAACCTCAGGGGAGAATGGATATGACTACAGAATAAGAAATGCAGTACCTTTATTGAAGAAGGGGGAGAAGTGGTGATGTGAGAAAGGACAGGCCATTAATCTCACCTCAGCTGCATGCATGGCTTAGAACAAAGTTTGAAAGAAGGGCTAATTAAGACACATGAGAAAATGGGCAATGGGATAAAGAGCAACCTGGCTTCACCACAAGTAAGCTAAAGAAAAGGCAGGTACCTGGCTTTTATTTTTATCTTAAAGAAAAGTGCTTCAAAATTTGAAAGAGTGCTTCTAAGCACCTACTGTCTGGAGAAGATTCTTAATTATTGCTCCTTAGCGGCTTGGATGTTACAGTGGTTGTGCTTAGCATCTCCCTCCAGACTTCCTGAAAATTTCTTGCTGAATAAACTGATCTTCACTAGTCATTTATAACAGAGCTGTGGTCTCCTCCCTGTGTACCAAACACCAAAAGCTAGATGCAAAGCTGAGGCTTGCTATGATATGACAGTATTTTACATGATTGTTTCTGCAGTATTTTATTTTTAATGTTGATAATTGCTTTGTGTGTCTGCAGTTAAGTGTCCTCGTTTTGAAACAAGGACAGTGTGTACTGAGCCAGCCAGAACATTAAAAAGAAATTTTAGTGGGGTTTCATTTTGCTTCAAAACAAAACCACAACATTCAACATTTTCCAAATGTTTTTTAGGAGCAGCCTTCAGTCTGCGTCGTTACCAACAATCAGTTGGTGAAGTGAGCAAAGCAGAGAGACCATTTTCCTGTGAACTTTATTTGATTTAATTGTAGTATCTTAGAATTACTTAGAATGTGTTCACACTGGGGCTATTCTTGTGCAGTGTAGAGAGAGAGCAGGGAAAGTCGGTACGTTGTCACCTGCACCACAGGCTCAGGCGGTGCCGCTTTGGCAGCCTGGGCTGAAGCGTGGGTGGGTGTACGGGATGCCGTGCTGGATCACGTGCGACATTTCAGTTTCTTTAAATCACTAGATCTGTATGCAACATTAACCATATATCCTGATAGGGATATGCAAAGTAAAGGAACTAAATGCTCCTTGAAAATTGCTGTAATCAGCAATATATGCGTAAAATGTGTTTCCTTTAAATGTTAGTTTACACTTTTTACTCTGTATATAAATGATCCTTGTACATTTTGAGCTGCTTAGGATATTGCTTCATCAGAGAACTTTAATGGTGAGATCCTCATAGTTGTTAAATTTTTTGATTCTGAAGGCATTTCTGATTAGCTGCAAGTTATCTTACAGAGTGCCGAGAAACGGGAGGGGTGTTGCTGCTTACAGGTAGGGGAAAACAGCTGTGGTGACCTTCGTCTGCTGTCTACCTCAGGAAGCAGCAAGACTGCCTGCGAGGCTTTCAGAAGGATTTGCATGTGATGCTCATATGTGTTAGGCAGGCCTGGCTTTTACATCTAACTCCTGCCCTCTGCAGATGAAGTACATCCGAAAATGCCAGTCACCAAGGAACGGGAGCGGTACTGCCCAGTGGCCACGTGAAGCCAAAGAACTATGTGTCTGTCGTTCAAAAAGCTTGCAATGAGGGAGAGAGGAACACGGAGGAAACACTAGCTTGTTCTTGGTAGAAGGCTACAGATGTAGCAATTAAGTGGTGATTCAAGGTTCCTGATCATGGTAGAATCGGGTAGCAATCAGGAAAATCACAGTCTGCTTGGCTCTCAGGCCATGCAACTACACGTGGTCAGGTGATTTTTCCTTTTTTTTTTTTTTTATTTCAGTCAGCTGGTAGCAGATGTCTTTATTTTATATTGTCCCTTACAGTCTGCTGAAAGATACTTCTGCAGTTCCTAAACTCAGATTTCAAGTCTCGTTTGTCTTGCTGAGAATGGATGTATTTCTTGCTTCCAAATGCCTGCAGCAAACAAAGAGTTTCCCCAATTTTAACCTTTAATAATTTCTGTCCATAGTACATCTTAGTTACATTTCTCGTGTCTTTTAGCATCTCTGCTTCTTCAGACCTCTTGCTGCTCTTCTTAAGATTAAGTTTAGCTGATGAAAATAAAAGAATTGGAAAACAGACAAGTACAGTAGAATACTCCCTTACCCTCCTAAATATCGAAGCAGACAGAATGCATACCGCTGCACGCGTGTGAAAGCTTGAGATAATAATTATTTTCCATACCTAGCACAGCTGACCATGTGCTTCCAAATATTAATCTGATAGGGCAGTATTTCTTTGTGTGTAACTGGGGATGACGCATAAGGGAGAAGGAAAAAGGGATAAGAGAGAGCATAGACAAGCAGTGTGTCTCTGGACTGCTGCAGGTGTACCAGCTGCGTGGGCTTTGGGAAAAGTATGGCAGTGCGCTGATGTTTTTTTTATTTAGATGGGCAGATTTAGAAAAGTTGCTTCCTGGAAAGTTTGTGTATTCCAAATTACCTAGGCTAAGGGAATGTGTAGTCATTGAGATTGCACTGACTTACTTATTTCCCTCCCCCCCCCCTTATTAAAGTTTAATTTATTAACTTCAGAAGTGAATTTCAACACTTTCATTAAATTCAGGTATATGAAGATCTCTGATGTAAATTTGGGGTCAGTATTTGCTTCTCACCTTCATTTTTACAACCCTCTTGTTCAGTCTAGACTCAACTGTCTTTTGATGCTTGTTTTCTAAAACAGACAGAGAACTGGGTGAAAACTTGTGAGTCAATTCTCATGAACTTTGGAGATGTTCAGCGATGAACCAAATCTTGCCTTGAGCTAAATTCGGACCAGATTTTAAGAAAAATAAAATAATAGCTAATGTGCTCTGTCATTACAGGAATGATTACTTTACTTAGGATGACTGGCAGCAAAATTTAAAACATCATTATGTACTAGTTAGGCAATCTACATACTGATAATCTGGATATTGCCAGGTGGCTTCTAAATTCATTCTGACTTAGAGATGTTATTGATTTCAGCAATATGTAAAGTATTTAAGGTGGAAAAAGGGGTGAAGATACAATATTACCTTTTGCGCTCGGTTGACCCTGGCCAGCAGCTATGCACCCACAGGGCTGCTTGCTCACTTCACTCCCTCTCCCACCCCTGCAGGATGTGGGAGAGAATAGGAAGATCAAAAGTGAGGGAACTCGTTGGTCAAGATAAAGACAGTTTAATAGGTGAAGGAAAGAGGGAAAAGCCCAAGAAGTGATGCAAGGGCAAGCATTCAACACCTACCGGGCACCTGTTGTCAAGGGCAACATTAAGAAGCAGATATTTATGTAGTACCCATCTCTAACATTTTTGTCTCTTCAAGAATCCCCCTGTTGTGTCAGAGAAACACACACAAAATTTCTAAACCCAGGGAGCAGTAAAAACACCCCGATATGCTTTGTTTTTAGATTGTGCTTCTGTATACCTCTTTACTTTGTGGCTTATTTTAGAGAGGATTTCAGATGTGCCCATTTAGAACATTCAGTCCTCCTCAACAAATCATGCTCTGATTCACTTCATGATGAAATCAGTTTTAATTACCATTTCACTTTGAAACGGTAACTCTCTTTCTGCTCTGCTGTAAGATAGCTGGAAGAAAGATTGAGGCTTTCACATTCAAATCAGCCCAAACCTCTATGAATCCCTGTTGAAGATATGTCCATGTGTACCACACACACACACGTGTTTGATGTTTTGGGTTTGTAACTGGGAATTAGCTCGATATCCAGCATGATTTTACAGAAGACCATTATCTGAAAAAATAAAGGGAAATTGAAATAATCCACATAGTTTACAATTCAGTACTGGATTCATTTTTATTGAATTGCACACAGTCTATGAACTATATGAGTTTAAGCGAAAAAGAATGAATTGAAACAGAAAATTAAAGATGGCTAATGAGTGCAGTGTTTTGATGTTTTCGTTGTGTAGAGCTAATAAATTATTGCTATAAAGGTATGAGAAATGCAGAGATTTTCACACAGTAACTTATGTGTTCTGGCTTTGCTGTGGACACTTAGGCATTTAATAGTCTTTTTCTTTAGCTATTCACAAGAAAAACCAAAAGAAATATTAGAAATCTCATTTACTAGTTTCATGAACACTGGGGATGAAGAGTAGCTTCTACGGTATGATAATAAAGTCTCCTTGCTATCAATTGAAAGAAAGATTCCTACCAAGTTACTGCTTTCTCTTCAGATCTGTGTGTTAACTTAGTGGTAAAGTTCCACTTAAAATAATCCTTGGTGTAATATGGCCCATGCTAAGAAGTGTGTGAAAGACAATGCACCCAAACAAATGTTTGTTTGAACCATTTCCAGTGGATGTAAGAAAGGAATGGTGTGCATTTCAGTTTGGGCTAGATGAGCAAACATGATTAAAATTGATGAAGTTAGAACTGGGATTAATATACCTAATTACTGGTGAAATATTTTCTTAAAAAAAGAAGGATCATACTGTGGGAAAATTTATCGAATATAGGCCATAAGGGAGATACAAGAATAGAACTCAAGTTAGTCCTATAGTTGTAATTGTTCTGTAGCTGAGTATCAGGGCTGTACCTGTGTGCACACCTACTGCACTTACTAATTCCCTGGGTGGTCCAGGATCTCACTGATGCAGCTGCCTGGGTGTGACAATCAACTGGTTTGAGACAATGGATTGACTTGAGACAAGGTGATTCTGAATTGCAACCACCTTCTCAACAAAGTATTTAACTATTTGCTACAACAGCTTTCAGGCAGGAATTTCAGAAAGTCCTGGAGGTTCCCCCAGGCAGCTCCTGTGTCGGAGTGTGCTGATGTTAATCAACATCAGAGCTAAGTGGAGAACCTGGCCATACTAGAGAGTCTAGGCGGTTTCTACTGCAGAACCGATCAAACCAGACATAGCTGAGACACTTGTAAATAGTAGAAACTGTTCTTGCACATGCAGAAATGGTCATGTCTTTCGCACATATCCAATACAGACAGGAGAAGCTTTGTACGTAGGGTAGGATAGTAAATAGTGATGCATCGTGCAGGGGCTGGAGCTGTCAAGTACAAGGCCAGATGGGTGTAAGAAATCAGCTGAAGGGAAGTTTCCCTCAGTTCATCTGGTCACTGTTGGAAGGACACTTCTGAATAAGTCTTGTTGTTGGATGGAGAGCAACAGACCCTTCCTACTCAAGAGATTTGATTGCCCACATAAGCATTACCCTGTGCAAAATTCTCAGTGAAGTAGGATTTCTTTTTAAACATTCTGTGATTGCCTATGTGACAATATTGGTAAGTATTGCATCATAATCCATCACAATGAAGTGAGAGTTTTTTGCTAAGATACTGAATGTTATACAGCCGTAGAAATATTTACCCATGATAGTATTGACTGCTTGACTAACTGCATGCCTAGCATCAGTGGAAGAATGATCAATATTTGCTGATTCCCCAGGGTCCCAGTGGCTATTCTGAAACCAAATCACATAATAGAATTTGCTAAATAAAAGTTAAATTATTTCATTCTGAAAATCTTATTCCACCACCCTTCAGGTTTTCTAGTGAGGAACAGGGTTTATTACTAGCAGCTAAAGCCCTCAGAGAATGGTGATTAGACTTTGAATGCTAATCGCCTTAAAAATGTGGGTGATAGATAGCCGGTGAAACTGTGACAAGGAGGTGTGTTTGTTACTGGAGTTAATCTGCAAACAAAGCCAAAAAGGCGTTATAAAGATGTTCAACAACAGAAAGTGGAGAGGGGATGGCAGAGCCAGAAGAGTACAAATCCAGAAGAGACCCATGCATTTACAAAACTAATCAAACAAGTTGAACTAAATTCTTCTATAAGCTGTAATGCTAGCTTCGTGGGTAAGAAAATATATAATGATTGCTTATTCATAGACATTAATTTGATTGAGTTACTATTAATGACACCTGAGGGGGAGGTTTTTATTACTGGAGTAAAAATGATAATCAGGAAGTACCGAGTGAGGAAAATTGGAGAGGAAGTGTCAAATTGCACTAAAAATGGCTTATCCTGTTGCCAAATGACTGGTACCTCAGAGACAAATCATGTTCAGCGCTTGCCAGTTTCTCAAAGCTGAAACTGTTATTAGCCATACGAACTCACTTTGGGCAGAAAAATAGGAGTGATAATTGGGAACTAGTTAGAAATATTTTAGTAAATGTCTACAGATCGATGATGTAATCCATGATCAAAATACTGAGGATGAGAAATGCTCGTGTTAAAGGAAAATGATGTGGCTAGACAGCAAACAAAGGCAAGCTTAATGTCTTGCTTCCCTGGCCAATGGACAGATATTAGCCATTTTGAACTAATCTGTGCTTCACTTCGTTCACTGCTTGCTTCATAATGTAGGAAGTTCAGCTGAACATAACTGACTTCATGAGCACACTGCTAACACATTGGCACTCTTTAGGGCACAGCAGGGACCTAAAAGAATATAAATAAAAACTTGCGTCACCCCCCACTCAGTCCATTTTTTCATGGGCTTACACGGCATCATGTGCATGGACCCCTGTGCTTTATTGAGTCTGTGTTCAAATGGATACTGGGATCCCATCTCTTACGGGCATGGGAAGGGGAGGAGCAGGTCAGAAGGTTCTCCAACAGCAACTGTTAAAGGAAAATATTCTGTATCTACAGATCTAAATAATTTGCAGCCAGCCTTCCTGGATCATTGATGTTGGTTTTTCAAGAAGTTTTCAAAATCACGACAAACTTCCCTGAAATGAAAGAAAACAAGTTTGCACCATTTAAATAGACTAAAAGAAACTATACTTGGTAGTTCTTGGTCTTTCCATCTGGCACCAATCCTAGACAAAATAGTGCTAGACAGTATACTTTTATAGAAATATCTTACTATTTAATCTAAATCTTAATGGCAATATAATTAAAATTTGTTAAGACATTGCATTAATACTACACAACTTTCTCGTTAGGAATAAAAGTGACACAAGATCAAATTGTTATACAATGTAAGGATGAAAAATAGCTAAGCAGTGTGTCTCAAACCTGAATTGTAAACAAGAAGAAATCAGTCCTCTCTGAAATCTTTCCTATTTCTTTGTCTCTTTCTAGGGTTGGCTTAACAAGAAGATGTGCAGCACTGGTGAAGTTTAAAGTGATGCAAATATTGGGAATATGGCAGCTGCTGGGAGAGAGAAGACAGCTGATGTGGAATGACCGGAAGTGGTTTGGTATAATGAAAAGGGCAAAGAAAACTGCCTGTCAGTGTGAAGTTCTTCCTGTGGAGGTAATGACAGTAAGGATGGAGAATTCTCTTCTGGCAGGTGATGTTGGAAAAGTCTTGAAACTCCTGTGAATTATCACTCAGGTGTGAAATGAGTGTAATGTTGTGACCGTAAGACTTTGGCTGTATACACGGGGAACTATCAAACATCTGGGGTAGAGAAGGTACCTCATCTGTACATTTGGTACATATGTTCCCTAATGGACTAGAGTGTAAATGAATACTGACCCAGCCGAGTCCAGACCTCAGAACTGCTTGGCTCACTTACTGCATTTGGCTGTGCCACTACGGTGCCATTAGAACGTCTCTACACTCTCCTCCTCTGGAGGTATAGATAGAGAATATGGCAAATACTGTACCAATAAAAAGTCCACGCTGTATGGGTCTTTAGGCAGGCAGGTATAAGAATAACAGAGTCAGGGGCTGTGAGCTGAAGCTGTCAAATTCAAGGGTGAAACAAAACATATGAACAGGGAAGATAATTAACTTTTCCCTTGGCATGACAAGCATGGTGGTTGTCTGTCCACCTTCAGGGACTTTAAAAATGAAGAATGGGTTTCCTCCTGAGAGTGCACATGCTAGTCCAAGCAGGAACATTTCAACAGTGTCCCATGGCTGGCTTTATTCATGAAGCCAGTCATAGATCACGGCAGTCCCTCCTGGCATCATGATCTGGGTTAGCAACCTCACAAGTAAAAAACTTAAAAAAGAAGAAAAAAAAAAATCATCGTACTGTTGTATTCACTCACATAACAACAGAGTTGAGATCAGACACAGCTTTGTGAGTCTTCCAGTAAGCAAAGTAAGCTGTAGCATATCAGAAAGCATTCAAAATGCTCTACATGTGAAAAAGAAAGTCTCTGGCTCTTGATTAGCCTCAGAAATTTCATCAGTGGCAAATTATCAAAAGGTAAAAAAGTACAGCGAGAGAACTTGCATAATTTACATTCTTTGAATCGGTTCCGTTTAGAAGGTTAATATACAATACATGGAGACCCCACAGGCATAGCGTCCTATCACAGAGCATTATCAAATGCCAGACATGACAGCCCAGGAGATGAAGGTCAAGAATTTATCATCCTTTCATTAAATAATCAGAATGGAAATCAAAGAACAATAAAAAGGGAGAAAATCAGCAGCTGTAAGGGCAGCAAGATTAAAACTAGCTCTTTTGGAAGGATTATTCTTAAAGTCCTCTAGATTTTAACAGTAAATGGCAAGCTTGTGTTTTGTTGGGGTTGAAAACCCTAAGCTACTTTCTCCAGTGTGATGACCTTTCCATTGTAATTTTCCTTTGAGAAAATTGATAATAGGAAAATAAGAGGGAAGATAATCTTGCCCTGATGTTCTCTGCCCATTCACTGTCTTGCTAGATGCTTAAGATTCTGTTTTCAAATGACAAAAAAAAGTGCCCTTCTTTCATTTGAAAACTCGTGAGCTATTTAGCTTTAAATCGCAGGAGATACAGCAACTTCAATGATTCCAGTAGTTTGTACTGTGTGAATAATTATGTTTTTCCTATGAGAAAGTGAAATTATTACTTGGTTTAATATATTGCTTCTTAATTCAAGGAGAGCTTTCCCTTTTTAAGCTTTGTTGCAAGAATGAATTTTTCATTGCTCACCGTTTCCCCCTTTCTCCCACCTGTCCCTCTCTCCTTCGTTTTTATTATGTCATTAAGAGAGTTGGATACATTTTGGCTGCTATGGGCTCAGACACCGTGATATAACAAAAAGAGGAGGTATCTTCATGTTTGAATTATATGGTGACCAAAATAAACACATGAATTTCACCTGCCTGTAGACTTTCAGCGATGCTTACAGATGAAAGAAATACTAAATCCCTGTTCTTACTGGGGAAGTCAGGAAGTGTCCATTTTTCATATAAGTTGCTCTGTGTTTGATTATGGCATTAAATTGATAGTGCGACTGCTCCTAAAATAAAGGCAGAGTCCTAGCAATTCTGGCAACAAATCCGGTCTCCTAATAATGTAATTATTTTATATATTCTTCTTATGCTAGGCTTTGATTCTGTTTAAAGGAAAATAATATATTCCTCTTTTCTGCACAGTGACAGAGGAAGCTGGGAGTAACAAAATGTTCTATTAACTGAACTAATGGAGCAGCACTTTCTGCTAAACTTGTGTAACTCTTTGGAAACACTATGTGCTACTTGTTCACTTTCAGTCTCTTTCCTAATCATTTTAGTAAGTCAAGTAAGGTCCCTTCCTTCTTTAAGGATGTTTCCCTGCGTCACATTCTTGAAGCCTCACTTGCTGCTAATTGCAGTGATTGCAAATATGTTGACACTAAAGCTTGGTGAGTGCTGAAAAGAAATCTGCAAATATTTATTTGCCTTAGTAAGCACATTTGCTTTGGCAGTGTTCACACCCCTTGGAGATTTTCTTTCACTAGCAAGCTCTTAATGGCATGAATGGTTGCAAAGCAACGTATTTTGAATGAATACTGCAAATTTCTAGAAAGCAGATTTCAAAATCAAAATGGTAAATATTACTGCCATAAAACTGGCTCTTCAGCAGACTGTTGGACCTAGTGAAGTTGGTGTGCTGTCCTGTAAGGGAAATAGCTGTGAGCTTTCAAGAGTGCGTATGAGAGATCAGTGAAACTGCCAGTTTACACCAGCAAAAGGCTTGACTGCTAAGCCATATCCATAGAGCCATCTGGGCATCATTACTTGAGATGTGCACAGTTTGTCCTTGGGGAAATGAGGGATTTAAATGCCAAAATAAATGTACTGTGCTACAGTTTAAAATATACACTGAACTGTTTTACCGTTCTCATCTTTCTTTCCTTTTGGAAGCTGCAGAGCCCTGCAGTGATCAGTTTATTATGGTGAACCTTGGTGAAAAATAGTGCTCAAAGGATTCCTGTTGCTTTGCGTCTTCCAAAAGTCCTCCAATGTTCCCCTTGCAGGATTTTTGCTGTCAGCCCTACATACTTGAGAATGCAACAGTAAGAAAATATGCTAACGAGGTGGAAAAGGAAGAAAGATACAGGTGAGGAACAGGAAAGGAAGGAAATAATCCTCATTTCTAAAGAACTTTTGTTTTAAAGAGGAAGTGGAATAGTTGGGTTTGTAATTTTTGACAGGTAAATTTCAAATGTGTACATGCATATCATGAAAGGCTGGTAAATTAACTTAGAATATTATAAAGTTGTGAAGCCTACTTTTTTAACTGCTTTTTTTAACACCCCTGGTCTCCATTATTTTAAATTTAAAATATCACCAGCATTATTACCCATCAAGGCTAAGCATGGGAAGAAGGCTAAGCATGGGAAATAAAATGATTTTTTCTTCCAATTAATCTGTAATATATATATTGCAATGTTAGGGGGAAAACAGAATATCAGTTTTCTGCAGCATTTCATCTTGCATTTCTCTTTAGGCTCAATTTACTGAATCCTACTTTGATGAAGTTATGTTAAAAAAAATTAAATGATAAAAATATGCTGATACTCAACCTTACAGAAATCATATTTCAAGCTTAAAGAAAGAGGTTTTCTCTTTCATATGGGTGCAAAATGTAAGATGTTGACAAAGCTCTGGAAAAAATTTAAGGTGGAAGAAGGAGTTACATTCCTTTGAAAAATAGAATGGTCGCCACAGAATTTTTCCTTTAGATGCTTTCCGTTCCTTTGCCTCAGTCCCTGCTGTTTAAAGTGTCCACGTGTTGTCAGACAAAAACTGTAGATCAGTTGTCAGTGTATACAGCTTTCTCCAAAGCATTATAATAAGAAGAAACCACATCACCTGCAAAGTTTGCAAGCAATTTAGTGTTGCTGTATGTGTATTCAGTGTCTTAAAAAAAGCAGTTAATTGTTTTAATTGTTTATTTAGCAGTAACTGATTAAACATGCAGGCATATCACCATAATTAAGCTAGTTCTGCTCTGAACTTGATACATATCAGCTCAGATGTGAGGTCTAATCACTGGTAGTTGTAAGCACTAGTTGCACCTGGTGAAAGAAATGGATGAATATCTTACAGATGCTTGAAGCTGGGGAGGGGGAGTTTTTACCAGGCTTGTAGAAAAAGATCACCTGGGCGTTAAATGGTGTGGGCAACAGCATGTACTTGCTGTACAGAACTCTCAAACTAAGAATGTTTTCTTCTTTTTTCTTTTCTTTTTTTTTTTTTTCTTTTAGTGACGTACAAAATTTTAGTAAGAGACTCTTTGTCCTGAAGATCATGCCTTTGAAGTATACAAGTCAGGCAAAGTGTGGCAGAAGGGAAGAACTGTTATAACTAATTTACAGGAAACTGAAGCTCAAAGATGTTAACTTTTTCCAAGATCAGACAGGAGACTGGAACTGTGAATCAAGGTATGGACCTTAAGGGCAAGATGTTCCTTCTGGATTTGTTTGCTTAAATGTTGGAAAGAAAATGTTTTGTGATCTCCAGATTTGACATAGCAGGGATAGTTCTCCCTCTGCAAATCTCCATGGAAACTCACGATGCAGGTTGAAATGGAGACTGCAAAGCAAAAAGAGTGCAGCTCTGGGCTGTTTAACTGTAGCAAAGAATTTTCTGCGTGGCAACACCTCCTTAAAAGTGGATTAGAACTGTGAATAAAGGAAGGGTCTTTGTCAAGGACTAAAGCCAGAACTTTTGTTGTTAGTAATATGTTGTATCAGCATGGCACCTCTGTTGTAGGGTTATCAGATTTTAAAGGCTGAAAAGTAAGACAAGTCCAGAAGAAAAATCACTGTAAGAGTAAAGAAAATTTTCTTACTGCCCTCATGGGGTAGAACTGCAATTGTGTATGCCTAATTTAGTCTGTATTTTTCTGGATGCCCAGAAACCAGAAAAAAGTAGAGGAAGTCCTGACTGATAGACTTTTCAAATGGGTACAGCATTTGCTGTATAGAATGAAAGTTTTGGCTTATAAGGGTTGTCTGGCAAACCTTCTTCAACTTTCTTCTGGAGTTCTGAGGCATAAAGGATAGACTCAACCTATTCTGGGTGCAATGCCACCGAGGAAGAATGCAGTTTTCTTATGTCTAAGATTGCAAGGTGGTATTAGGCATTGTGGTCCTTCTTATACAAAAGTAATTTTTTCAGAGACTGATATTGCTTCCAGCTGCCCATACACATCTTAATGTAAATAATAATTTACAGATCCTAAGAAATATAGAACTGGGCTTTATCTGCTCTACACTGAGTTTGGAAATTTAATTTGTTTTGAGTTGGTGATGTTGCTTCATCAGTTATACCAAGACCCATATATATATATATATATACAGTTTATACATATAAGCTACATTATTCATTTTCATTGTTATGCTGTTACCCTTACATTCTAACCATAAAATAATGGCTGATAAAGTTTTCCTTAATTAGTACATTTTGATTTAATGTTTTGTAGCTCATTTAAGACGTGGATTTGTTATTTGCTTATGTTTATTTTCTTTCTATAAACTTACAGTTACGTTTCTTTAGTGAGAAACAATGTTAATTGTAAATGCCAGTTTGATTTCTGACGTGCTCTTTTGTATTTTAAGTTGTGCCTGAGTGCTCAGAGTAGCAGCTCTGAATTTCACCTCAAAGATACAGCTGATATTTGTGCAGTGGTCCTGATTCTGCAGTTATCTCTGTGTTAAGTGCTTAATATTCCTGCATTTAAAATTCATACCTGCAAGTGTTGTTTTTTGAAGGAATGGGGTCTTTGTACATGCCAAAGCATGCGCAAAGTGATAATGAACATATAATCACTCTAGGAAGCTTAGAAATCACTCTCATTGCAGGAAACTACTTAAAAACATTTTAAGTCCTATATAAATTACCCTGAATTAATGAGACTTTCAGTGAAGTAGAACTAACATCCTTACTAATGCTAAATGGAATCATGATTGTTAGTCTAATACATTGAATAAGAAATCTGCCCATTATAGTTTAAGAATATGGGACAGGCAAGTCTCCTGATAATACATTTCACAAGCAGAGGAGCTCTGTAAAAACTTCTTAGTGGACTGTCCCCCCTGGCAGTGTGCCCTGTGCAGTGATGACACTGTGTCCAGGCACAGGCGCGGTGCCGCTATGCCCAGCTAACCCACCAGTCAGGCTTAAATGGGGCATCACTCCCTGCAGGCTTTGAGGCATGACCTACCGAGGGAAGCTCCTTTGGATTTTAAAGTAGTAGGCAATAGTCTAACTTTCTTGTGTTAGGCACACAGACTGTGCAGTCAGGGAAAGGACCCTCCTACAGAGAGCAAGTGAGAGCAGGAGCTAAATGCAAGCAGTCTGAAATTCCTGTCTGGAAAAACTCATCTTTCTCCATCACTATATGGTGAGCCCAGGAAGAGCAGGTCCCGAGCTGGGCAGCTGAAATGGTGTAGTGAAATACTCTGCTGAATCCTTGGGTAAGGCTGGAATTTCCATTGAAACATCCCAGTGAGAGAACAAAATCTTTCAAGCAACTTTACTAGTTCAAGTGAACCCATAAGTTTTATTACAGCAGGAAGCTACCAGGCTTCTGGCTTTGGATGAGAAACTGCTCCGAGCTGCTGCGTTCCTGTTAGGGTCCTCCTGGACTACGAGGGAGACAAAACCCGCCAGCCCTGCTGAGCGTGGCTGACCCAGCAGTGCAGGACCTGCCTCGCTCCGCCTGCTCTCCCTTAGGAAATGACCGAGCGTTCCATGCTTGCCTTTGCACAGGACAGCTTGAAATTTGACCTCTTATACAGGAAAGGTTGATTTAAGAAGTCAAGAAGTGTGAAATTTTAAGGTGGAAATTGTAATTCTGCTTTTCTTGGGAATGCTTTTGGGAATATGGCCTTACTAAGTGAGAAATAGGGTCAGGAAAAAGCAGAGTCTTGACTCTTTTTAATGGGCAAACTTGTGGACATCTGCCAGAAGAAGTGCTTTCCAGCCTGTACATAAACTTTCTCCTGTCTCCTCTCACTGGTCTTCCTATCTCTTGAGACCTGTTATTCTGCAGTCCCTCATTTCCAACAGAGAAGACTCCATCAAGAGCAGCTGCTTCTTTTACTCCAGGGACTTCACAACCCCCCTGTCCTTTTTCCCCCTCCTTTTTCTTTACAGATGGGTTAGATTGTTTTTGTCTATCATTGCAGCTGTTGGTATTTCTCTTTATGGGAAATCTTTGGCTTTTTTTCTGTCTCATGTTGTTTTCATGGTAACTTGCCCAGAGTAGGAGTTGAAACAAATTCATTTTCTTGAAATGTAGCTATGGGAGGGCTGCACCAGAAGATGAGAGAGAATATGAAAGGATCTCCATTACTGTGTTTATAGCTACCTGTCGCTATTGATCATTAACTAATCTTGCTAGAAGTATGGCTTCAATTTTCTTTTTTCAACGTGGATTAAGCAGTGTTGCCAACACACATTTTTCTCTGTCAGACATTACAGTAAGTATGTGGCATGCAAAAGTTGGAAAGCCCTCACCTCAGATTGCTCTTTAAAAAGGACTTCTGAGTGACTCAATTGGAGATTTCATGCTTACTGGCATTGCAAAATTAGAATTTAACACTTTCAGCTGACTTAAAGGGCTGCAAAAAGGATATAAAATGGACAAAAGAATTCATCCGTTTGAAAGAAAAAAAGAGAGTGGTGGGGAAAGGGGGATGTTTGCTTTTGAAAATGCTTGAATTGCAGCTCTCATTTAGCATACAATGCATTGTGAAAGAAACCCACCACCACCCCTCAACCACAAAAGAAACCACCTTGTCTGTACCTGGCCAGGGCAGCACTGATGGCAAGGCAGCTGGGTATCCTCTGAGGTCAGCAGTACCCCAGGCTTCCCTACCAGCCTGCACTAAGCACCTACACAGATTGAAGGAAAACAGGTGGAAATTAATTCTGAAGAAACCAGCAAGTGCCTAGAGAGACTGAGATTTGGAAGCGGAGCTTGAGTGATCTGCATAAAATGTCTAAAAGCAAAGGGCAACATCTTAAAATCAGTGGGAGGAATAGTGTGTGTCCATGTTTTGCCAGGGATAGCTGTGGGATTTTCTCTTCTCTGACTGCCTTTTCTGATTTGAATCCGTGGCACACTTATTTCTAATGTTTCTAAGGCCAGAGCTTAGTGCTTGATCTAGAAAAAATAGGCAATGAATGACCAGAGCTGGCATCTTGTTGCTTAGGCGGACAGTGGTCCCAGTGCAGCAAGGCTGGCATCTGCCTGCCTCCCTGTGGGAGGGAGAGCTGGGCTGTGGGTGGGTGGTGGGTCTGCAGGAGGGGTGCCACCTGGTATCCCCCTTCTGCACATCCCTTTGGCTGGCTGGGTCTCTGTCCCACTCCTCCTTTCCCCCGTGCCTCCTCATGCTGTTAAGAGTAGTCCCTTGGCATAAGGCAGGTTCCTCATCTGTCTTCTGCAGCTACAAGGCTGCCTCACCCATGGGGTGATGCTGGCTGGGCACGTTAGAAGTCACTTGGTCCTCTTTGAACTAGCAGATGCACTGCAGGGCTGCTACAGGGGAATAGTGCCGGAGTATGATGTGTGGGAGTTCAGTGGCCCCCTGTGTAGGGCTGTCCACCACAACCCTCACAGGAACTGGAGGATGTTATTGGGACATGATTGATCACTGGGAGGGAGAGCTGAGCCCTCCGGTGCTAGGGTGTTTGTAGCCAGTTGTTTTGCATTGATTTATCAAGATTTTAGCAAGTCAGTTACTCTGGTGGTATGGTATTACAAAGCTGAGTTATGACACATAAAATTCTGTAAGAAACATGGGAAGGAAAAGGTATTTCATCCAAGGGGAAGCAGTGTGGGAGGGACTTCAAGAGCTGTGGGAGCAAAAGGTTGCAGTGCTGACACCTCTTGCCATCAGATGTCTGCCTTGCAGCAGGCTGCAGACAGTGCAGCTGTCTCTGTTTTTATGGTGCCACAGTTCAAGTGTGAAAATCACAGTAAATCCTTGGTCCTTCCTCATTTTCTCCCTGCAGTTAGGGGTTTCTGACATTGGTTTCTGTGGGATCCTGACTTGCGGAGCTGTGAGGCTCTGTGGGGAGAGGCTTTAAGATGTCAGGTATGTGTGCAGGAGGCATACCTACCTTTCAGGGGTTCCGGGAGAAAGAGCTGCCCTGTCTGCTCTGCCCTCTCAGTAAATAAAATAAAATGAAATTAGGAATTTTGGTGACACTGGTAGCCTCCCAATGAAATGCAAATTACTTAGTGAATAATACTAAATGCTATTTCAGTAGTAGCATTGCAAGATGATGCATATTCTCCATTCTGAAAACAGCTGGTTAACTCGTGTCTGTCACTCCTGCATGTTCCTCAGCTGGTATTTAGGTATGATGTACATATGCAGCACCTGTGGTCCAGCTGAGAGACGTCAGGTTCCAAATCAAATGCCCCAAACAGCTGAAAACTATCCTGAGTTTGAGGCATGCTTCTTTTAGGTCTTTCAGATTTCTTTCAGTTGGGTTTTTTTCAAGTTTTAAGTTTGATTGATTTTGCTGAACAGCAATAAAGGAGTGCTCCAACTGCCTTCTGATAAACAAGAATTAATGTATAGAATATGAAGAAGTCTTAGCAATCTTTCAGAGTTATCTCAGTGCAAGGCAGCATATGTAAGAAAAATGCAAGTGAAAAATTAGTGAATATACAAAGGAAGATTAAACCTGCCCTCACAAAAGAAATAATGTTATAGGTGAAAGAAATTCTGAGAAGTTGTGCAACTTGCCAGTAAAAACCCAAAGCTGCTAGAGACAAAATAAATAACATCAAAGCATTGGAAGTTATAGTAAATGCACAGGTTGTTTCAAAAGGAGAGGTCCACCTGTAAATTTGGGATAGGCAGTTTCTTTCATATTACAAGAACGAATGAGGGAGCAAGAGTGGCATGAGATCAAAGGGCATTTACAGGCTGTGCTGAACAGACGACGGCGAGACAGGCAGGACAGAAAGCAGGATCAAAGGACAGTAATGATAAAGAAGGTCTGCTTGCCATCTCCTGTAAAGAAACGGGGTGAGTCAGCAGAAGTTCAGAGAGTATTAAAAGAAGAAATATAAAAGGAGAGCACATTAGAAGCAAGCTACATGTATTTCCTGACCGTCAGGGGATGAAATAGAAATGGGATGGGGGGGACATCCATGCACAAGTTTGTTGAGTGCGGGTGCCTTTAGCTTTTGAACTATGGATTAAAAAGCCTTTAAGGGAGTAGTCTGAAAGAAGCTGAAGCAGCCAGCACATTAAATGATGGTCCCATTACAGGGCTTGGTGGAGCCTTTTCGAGAGTGCTTTGAGTTCAGTTCTGTTCCTAGCTAACACCCTACTGTCGGTAAATAGAAATGGTGCATGCGCTTATTTTTTGTTCTTTTGTTTTCCTCTGGGGCAATGACAGAAATATTATTACTCGTGTCTGCTTCTGGAAAGTAGAGCCAATTCTGGTAAGTCTATTGATTAGCTGGGCATGTACCACTGAACGAGTAGTGAAAAGAAGTTTCAAACTGTACTCTGGAAACACACTTAATTAAGGATATCAAATACTCAATTAGAATACTTATTAAAATACTCAGTATAATATTCAACACTTAATATTTGTCATCCATCAGAGGACTTCATGTATAGTATATGCGTACCCTTGTAGTGCCGTTACTGCTGTTTATCAGAGTCTTGTTTGTGCCCGAGTCAGTGAGTGACATGTGTAGGGCTATGCCACAAATCCAGCGGAGAGCTGGGAACATAACTCACGCCTGAGACTTGAAAGAGAGGAGGGAAATGAGCCATTTCAGACAATTCACAATAGTACATTATACGTAGTCTAGAAGGAGCGTTGTTATAGGGGGCCATTACCGACTACCTCTAGAATGTGGATCTAAACCAACATGACAATTCTTCTCTGAAACACATATTTCAGTGTCTTTACACCTCTCTCCATCACAAGCCCTACAAGCAGTATAGCACGTGGTCAGTATGGCACGGCAGGAGAGAGGAAACTTTTCAGGAAATTCATTGCGCCGTTCCTTGAAATAAAATGTCTGTTTTCCATTGTTTTGGGAGATTGATGGGAGAGGTGCTCCTGCAACCAGCCTCCATGTGCAGAAACCAGTGTGCAGGGTTTTCCCTTTGCAGTATGTGTGTACCAGAAACCAGCACGGAGCGCTCAGTAACGGCAAGGTGAGGCACTTGCATTGCAGGGTGCTGGGCCAGCTCCTCAGCTGGGGTCAATCCGTGTAGTTAAGGATCTTCTCTCTCTCATATTAAATTCCACTAAATCTTAAGATTTGTTGAAGTGAGTGAAGTTAACTCCTTGTCAAGCTGTTTGTTGAATAGGTGCGGTTAATCAAGGAGCGCTTTCTTCAGAGTCCCATTCCTTTGTGCTGCCATTTCCCTGTGTGTGCCTCAAGGAATTTTTCTGATATGATGAATATAATAACTGAACCTTACGTCTTCATTGCTTTCTGCTCAATTTGTTGTAGCTGGCTTGCTTTTTTGGTACTACCCCAGATTATTTCTTGCTCTTTTTTTGCTTTGTTGCATATACTATGGAATGAAAACAGTTTGACCCAGACCTAGAAATACAGATCTTCCTCAGCAGTTAGTCTGCTCTCTTACCTGCCTAAATGTTAATGCAGTTGGGCTCCCTCTTCTTCATCCCTGATCAATCTTTTAGTGCTCTTACATCTCATTTTCGTTATCTACTTAAAGTAGTTCCTGATTTCCTGATTTTACTGTGGTTTTACCCTAGAAATTTCTGCAACTATTTTAGCAAACATTTTTCTGTTGAAGTAGTTAGAAAAGTATTTTACTACCTCTTTCCATAGTCTTGAGAGAAATTTCCTCTTCTCGCGTGTTTTCTATATCAAGCTTAAGATTATATCTCTATCATCCACAGTTTCCTATACTTAGAATTTCTGGTAGAAGGTTGAAAGTGCCAGAACTTCCAGATTAGACAGAAACATTTTTATTTAATGATTCAGATTTATAAAAGCACATGCCAAAACAAAGCAATTTTTAGTCCTTTGAAAATTTATTTTTCTGTTTCTGTTTCTATTGAGTGATGTCCTCCAGTTTGTTGACCAAGTTGTGTGGTGATTCTTGAAAGATAGGGATCTGCCCAATGCACCTTGCTTGTTTATGGTTCTTGTTTGTGGTGAAAGGAAATTCACTGAATTAAAAGTTGTAGTTTGGATGGAAATTTACATTTAAGATCTCAAAATTATAGCTCACTTTTAGCACTGTCAGACATGGCAGTAATGAGAATGAAGTCTTAAAGACTTGGGATTTTTTTAGTCACTGGAGATGTGACAAAAGATACACAATTTTATATATTTCATGCAATATATAAATTTAATATATAGTAATGCTATAGTATGTATAAAACTTTTTGAAGATGAAAGGAAGGAGTTATATCCCCTTTTACATGCAAGTGCCATATGGTGCAGCCTCATATATTGCTATGCCAAAATGATTGCTTTCCAGAAATTTTATTATGAACTTGCAATAAAAATAGTCCTTGCCAAGCCATGTGTGGTGGCATTAAAAGAGGATAAATGAGCTTCAGTAGAAAAAGTGAAACAGCTCATTCCAGTTGTGTGTGAATAATTGCAATTAGATTTATAATATACCCTAAATCCATGGCAGTTTTAAAGTTTTGCTGATGTAAAGGGTGTTTGTAATTCATCTGCAGTCTCCTGTGTGTCCATCAGCACTGGTTGGCAGACCTGGGTTTTGCCTGTTTGTGGCTCTCATGGTGCTGCATGTCTATGTACCCTGGACCGAAACAGCTGAAGGTTAGGAGGTATGTTCCACATCACAGAGCATGAATAGAGGAAAGGATATTTGGACTTTTTGTGTTCAGATCATCAGACAATATGCACCTTCTTTCTTAAATTATAACCTTCCATGCTTTCTGACGCTTTCATTTTCTGTGTGACTCTATCTCTGTCATCCTAGAGCACTGGAAGCAACATGCCCACATGGATCCCATGACTTACTCTGACACGGTCAATTTAGTACTACCCAAACTGGTGGTTCCTCACCTATGTTGTTTTGGATTATGGGCTTCAGACCTTCTGCCTTACGTGACAAGGAACTGGGCGTATTCCCCAAAAGTTCTGGCTATTGCTATGTGGAGGGAAATGGAGGGAAAGAATCTGCAGAAAGAGGCTTGTGATACCCCCACGTTCTTTAAAGCAATAGTTACTGTGACTGAGACTGGGTATGGTTTATCAAGAACACTACAGAGTTCATTCTCAGGAGAAGAAAGGGGAAAGGCTACTGGCATATTGTTTAAAAAGACCTGCATTCAAGTTCATCATGATGTTAACTGTGATATTGTAAGAATTGTGTGAAACCTGTGCATAAAACCAACATTACACTGTTGAGTCCTGAATCCTGTTTCTTGAGGCTTCTGAGCATTGCAGAGAGCTTTTGGAGCATCTGACTCAACATAAACCAAATTCTCTTCCCTTCCCTCTCTAGCTGGGAAAAGCGTTGATGTTAATGGTGAGAAGGGCTCTGAGGTAGGGTGTCAGGGTTTTCATCTGGAGCATAAGAACTTGTATATTTCTGCTTTACACTAGACATACCTAAATGCTGTTCCCTGAAAGAGATTAATGTGTCTGGCATAATCACTGATGATGCATTCATTCCATTTCTGCTGGTCAGAACCATATGCGGAATAAAAATCAGTCAAGTAATAGAAAATCACTCCAGATGTTTTAACAGAGAAATATTTACTGCTGCTATGAAATGAATAGAACATGACACATGATCTGATGAAGTCAGAAAAATACATTTTGGCCAGGTTCTGTGCTTGAAGGCAGAAAGCAAATGGAGATAGGCCAGTTGACATTGCCTGAGGATCTCGCCTTTGTATGAGGCAAAATAAAGGAAAAAAATGTGCACACTACAGCTAAACTAGCGCTTGTTAAAGTGAGTACAGAGGGGAAGTAATAGAGCGAGAACTACAAAAGAGATTTAATAGGGGATTGAAATTGAACTGTACAGACCTATTGATAGCACATTATCAGCCCAAGGTACTTTTTCATCATGGCCTAGCTAGTTAAAGTAAAGACCATTAAGAGATTGAGGAAGGCATTTTGAGCAATGACCAACGAAAAATAAGGCTGATGTAGCATTCCGTAAACAAACAATGGCTTTCCAGATAGAAAGAAATGAATCAGCAGGGAAGAAAGTCCACCCCAAAGCCTTTAAGTTGCAGTTAAAGACCAAAAAAACAAAACCCTGAAAAATAATTATAGTAAACCACACATTCTGATGACATGCAACACGCATTCTCACTCTGCTTGTCAACCTTCTCATTACTACCGCAGATTAATGAAAAAGTGGACCTAAGAAAACACGTCCTTCAGCTGAATTGCTCCTCAGTTCCTTCATCTTTACAAGATCTGTCTTCATTTTATCCTCCTAAGTTGTAAATGCCTGTTGATTTGTGCATCCACACCTGAAATCCACTCTGTTTTTGGTAGCAAACTTCAAACATTGTTGATTGAAAACAACAACTAGTAAATAGAAACCATACTATCAGCATGAAAGCAGTATAAAATGTATAAAGGTCAGAATAGCAGCACCCTCCTCCCAGCACAGCCATCTTGCCACCTCTTTTTTGGCAATTCTGATGGCAGAGGTTTCTCAGTCCCAGCTCTGAACTTTATGCTCTATTTCTTCACCAGTCTTTGGAATTAGGAATATTTTCTGAGTGCTGGGAGACCTTCATTTGTGTGAGAGACCAGCAGTCTAATTTCTGGATCACGGATAGCCCCTTCTCTCCCCCTCAGGCATCCCCATTTTTGTTAGTGACACCACAGCTTGTACCACAAGCAACTGGTGCTGAAATCCTCACCACTTTTAAAAATGGGCAGAATTCATGATGAACATGGTTCCCCTGAAAAGGCAAAAATCTTACCGTAAGTGCTCAAGTGAAACTGGGAACACTGGAGAAGAAATCTGGCAATCTGTTCTCAGTGCCTTGTTGTGAAACACCATAGATACAAAACAGGCTCTGTAAGGAATGCTTGGGATAAGTGTAATTTGTCTTTTATGCACGCAACTTTACCAGTGTAAGCTGATATGTTAAGTAATGGATTTGGTTAATTTGACTGTCAAAATGCTAAATGACATCACATTTATAATCCTATAATTAAATTGTAATTGAGAAGGGTTTGAATCAACTAGCTAGCTGCTAATATGCAGCAGAGGCTTGAGAGTTAAGAGTTGTATGAGAAGAACTGTAATTTCAGTGTATATGTTTCTTCTCCTTTATGCAGTCTGTTTGTGTAGCTTGATTATTAACTGTTTCAGAGTCAAACTGACTGGTTGTTACTCCAACACCACCGTGCCATGACACCGTGCCGTGATCTGCAATCAAAGTCCTGGGTAGGGGGGTGGTAATTTTTTGGCAAAAACAATTGGAGTTGCCGTGTAATCAGATGGAAGTAATTAGAATAAAGCAAAACAGAATAACTGTAGGAAAATGAAACAAAAGTGAATTAAGAGCTTAAGAAAGATAAAAATGTGAGAAAGTTAAGGATGAAAAGCTCATTGAAGTCTTATGGAATATTTTCTAATGATGGCAATATATCTTACTGATAAGCACTATGAGAGAATTTTGGATTGTTGTGTGTATATAATATTATTAACATAACAGAAATAGGTATAAGCAGTAATTATACAGCAATATTCTTGTGTAACAATCATCTTTGGCTTTAGGTGTGTTTATTCATCTAGATCTTTGCTTTCATGAGTTTCTGTGACAATAATACCAAGTACACCTTCCTTTGTAGGAAAAGGGGCTTATAAATCTTCTGCCCAAAACAGTACAACAGGAACATTCTTCACAATACATTGCTCAGATATGGCCTTCTTTACTACCCTTTCTAGGTAGATCTATTAAAAAATGTGTCTAACATTTTTAATGGTTTGATTCGGCTACAGATTGTTTTTATAGTTATATGAAATGAAGTTAGTTCCGCCTACCTTGTTCTTGAACTCATAATTTCTGTTAAGTATGTTTGAAAAGCCTTCAGATGAACTTGAAGAACTTGTGCTGAAGTATTAAAAAAGAAGCAAATATTCCTCACATGGACATTGCGGAAGAGACGAATGAGAAATATATACTCAAGGTATAAATTTGTACCTTTTGGGACATTTTTGTTCCTTTCTTATTATGTTTTATCACAAACACACACCCCCACCCCCACCCCCTTTTTTTTTTTACCCCCACATTTTTATTTGATCATAAACAGATAGTGGAGAAAGGGTATACATGAATATTTTTAGAAACAACCAAGGTCATAAAAATTATTTAAAATTTAGGAAAAAAACCCCCAAGCACTGGTGCCTTGAAATTGGAAAAATGTTGACACTCTGGCAAGCTGCTTGTGAAAACTCAGCTGCGATGTTCTTTTGTATTTATAAGAGCTAACAACCCATGTGACTCCCAGGGCAGAAATAATAAATGGGTTTATCTCAGTGGAAACCTAAAAGATTGGCATTGTAGAGCTCTAGTGACAGAGCGCAGGAGTGTCCATTTAGAGTATCAATGTTTTCCATCTTATTCTTCAAAGGGCTTCTCCTGCAGAACCTGACTACTTGGCAATGAACAGACTTGCACCTTTTTTGAATCATTGGGCTGGATGGGATTTCCTCCCTTCTTCGTTTTAGACCGAAAGTTAATACTTTAAGAGTACTTAATCTCCTTCATCTTTCTGCATTGAATAAAGAATAAAACTCTACTGTCCAGTAAAACCTTAAAATGAAACGGTAAACTTCAGGACATGGATTTTTAACTTGAGTTTACCACAGATTCCAATAGTTGAATATATTTTGCATAATTTATAAGTCAAATACTTAAGTGAATATACTATAAGTGAAGGCAGCTGGACATCCTGTGTGCTGGTTGGGTAGTATGAAAAGGAATGGGTGTTTAGGAAATGCAGCAGTAAAAGATTTTGCCTTCATAGGGCCTGGTGTTTCCAACAGAAACACACCCAAAGAGGAACAACCGTATATTGATACGTTGGTGCAGCATTTAGCTCCCCAGGTGCTTCTGGGGAGACCTCTTAAAAAAAAAAACACCACCACAAACATATGAAGGAAATAACGATAATAAGCATATAACTCAATGTGCCACCAGTGGAGTGAATTTTCCATCCCTCTGTTAAAAATGCCCTTCCTTTCATGTCACGAAGATATTTCTTCTTTCTTCTTTTTGCATGAATTCTTTTTTTGCTGCTTTCTTGTCATCTTTATTTACAGGAAGTGTTTTTAATTCTTCCATCATTCTAGTTGAAATAACACAGTATGTTCATCGATTTTTTAATTAAAAAATAAATATACTTCAGTAAAGGAGGTTTGAAATATTTGGAAATATTAGTGAGGTTACCCAGAAATGGAAAGAGAGCAGTGGGCTTGCTCCTCATTTATAAGATTTATTCTGGTTTTGTCAGTAGGCCAGTGGACTTAAGGACTGCTTTTTGGAGACCTTGGACCGATTGAAGATCACAGACAGGCTGGGGCTTGAAAGGAATAGGGTTTACTAGGGCGCACCCAGGTCACAGCTTTAGGAAGTGATTTTGCAAACTGAATTGTATTTTGCAAATTCTTGGAGTTGGATGATATCAAAGACTACTAATATCCACCAGACCACCTCCACCTCACAGCCCAGTTTGAACGGAATTTGTTAGGTCCCAGGTTTCATGTTAGAGCAGCACAGACACCCTATTTAAATCTGCACGAGTTAGCTTGGGTACCAGAAACAGCGTAGCTGCAGCAGTTGAGAAGCATCTTTTCTACGTGTTTTCCAAGGTGCTGGTTGGGCTACAGCTGATTCTGGTACCTTAATGTAATATCACAGTTTCTAAGGTAGATTACTCCCACAGAAATCAAGCACAACTGTTTGCATTTGTACCATTATTTGAATAAGAAGTTCCAGATTATTATTCTGCTTCCTCAGAAACTTCTCAGTATCGCACCTTTATAGATAGGAAAGTAGAACTGCCAAAGCATAAAAAACCAAATCCAAAACCAACTACCCCAAAACTAATCAGCCAGAGCTCAATTTAAAAGCCACTTATTAAGTATTTATGGAGCAAAAGCGAACAGGAGCATGTAGGAAATTTCAAGAGACCTGTATGCTAAGCTGGTAGGAAATTTCATCGCTAAAGTTCTACTCTTTTTGAAGAAAAACAGGAATGTATGCCTTGTTTTCAAATTATTTGTATGCAACCCTAACTCTGGCGTATCTGTGAGCTGTTAATAACCTCTGTACATGTCTGCTATGTCTGTTTGCAGAAGGTAGAGGTGTGGATGTCCAGCCATTTGTTATTACACAGTAAGGAAAGAAAGCTGATCATCTCTGTACAGTTTCTAGTAACTTGAATGGTTGTAGTTATACTAAAAACACACAAAAAGATATCAAATAAACTGTCTGATCTTCTGCCTTTTCACTGTATTCAGTGTGAAAGGAACATGAAATGACCTTCTAATAATTAGAGGAGTGACGAGTGCTCTTAAAACTCCATTATCATGTATATTTTGTGGTTGCATATGTTTTGGAATTGGATGATGATAGTACAAAGCAGTATGAAAAGGTACTAAATTTAAATCAGATGAGAGGAAATAATGAAAGTAAAGAGAAAAGTCTGGCATTTTATAGGTGCCTGGGTTTGGAGCATACGATTGCTCATTATTCTTAACAACGATTCATCTCATCACTGAATGACCTATCTCAGGTCACAGCAAAATATACAGACATTATAGTATCTAGCATCAGTTTTGTGCTTGTAGTGTATAATTTACAAGTTAGAAACCCAATTTCAGTGAAAACTGGACAAGTCCTCTTTTGCTTTTGTGATACAGGTTAAATAATCTGCATGGCACCTATAACAATGTCTGAATCAACGAAAAGGTTTGCCTTGACCCGACTAACTCCTGGGGAGACTTGTCTTCTAATTAACACTCTGCCTGTCTTAAATTGTTGTCTGTAAGTGGATGTTTTTGGCTTGTCATATTCTTCTGTTGGGCTATTTGTTGTAAATATGTATCTCTGTCTTTTTTACAAAGGACAAGTAATTATTCAGGGCTTTATGAAATTCCGTTCTTTTTACTGTAATATCTATAAAGCTGATTTCATGATAGCTATTCATGCCAATAAACATTTAAATATTTTACAGCAGCTATATCAATAGTGTATTAATTGTAAATGCCATTTACTAGAACATAGTCATTTGTTGTTTTGCAGATTAATCCACTCATTGAAGTGCTAGAACATACTGATTTTGCCATTTTCTCTCCAACCCAGGCAGAACGAGGTTCCTGAGATAAAAGGAAACTTTAATAAGGGAATTTTAACAACATGCTGCTGTAAGAAGCTAAGAAGGTTTAGCAGAAACATATTTGAGCTAAGATAGAAATTGACTGAGGGGCAATTAGATCATTTCACAGACAAGAGACTTTGTTGTTGTTTCTTCCACAGGGGAAAATTAATACATCCTAGAGCGTGAAACTAGCCTGGGAGATCCCTTAAATTCCTGACTGCATTGTCTGGGATGATAAACTTGAGGGAGGATGAAGATCTGAGCTCGTGTATCCCATGGCAGTGCTGTCATTGCCAGAATACTCTAGAGCCTGCAAATTCCTTTGTCACCCTCCTGTTTTTCAGAGTGCTTGGACAGGGCTCCGGTTGGCCTCACAAGAGGCTCTGATGTGACGGAGCCCCCGGACATTTTGCAGAACAGAGGTGCTGCTCTTTGCTCAGTCCTGGTAACAAGTTCCTGATGTGGTGTTTAGTGTTTTGTGTTGACTGCGCTGTCACTGGAGGCAAAGCATTGATGGAGAGGCTCGGAACAAGTGGTGGGAAGTGATTTAAGCACAACACGGCGGAGGAGCTGGAATGCCATGTGTGGTGTCCGCTGTCATTGGCAGCACAACGGTGGAACGCTGAGCTGGGACGGAAGGGAATGAAGATGGAGGAAATGGGGATTAAAAAACTTTTATTAATGAAACAGCTGTACCACCTTAGGTAAATTTTCTGTTTTCCTTGGCTGTCACTGGTGTCTGTTGTCCTCATTAATCTCTAGTGCATGAGAGCAGCATGCTCTTATTTCATTATTTTAACTTCCATCTTATCATTGAGTTGAAATAATGAATATAATTAAAGAAAGAATAGTATATATTGCCAAGAATTCTTTTTTCCTTGACTATTGCTGCTACGCTGTGATGTGGGCTCATCTCTCCTGTACTTCACCCACTCAAATTGCTGGTAGATCTCTTGTTAAAGCCACTGCATGTACTGTAGGTCCGGTGGGGTTTAAAGTCTTTCCCCATATACCCAGGCAGGTGTTGCTGCCACCCAAAGAGTTCCGATGATCCTGGGGATGGCTGAAATTTGTTAAGTACTACCTGTCTTGCACTCACTTTGAGTGAAACCCCTCATATGTTATCTTTGCAAACAGGTTTTGTGTTTTTTGAGGCCTTAGGGCATCAGAATTACATGTTGGTGGATCAGGTTATAGGACAACTTTCTGAAGTTTCTTTCCTGACTCTTTACTCTTTTACCTGTTATAGGCTCTTTGGACACCATCTCTAGTCTTGCAATCATAGATTCAGATGTCACATTCCCATCTTCTAATGTCAATGGAGAGGAGGAGAAATTACTTTCCAAAGACAAGCCAGATGACAAGGAGTGTGATTTTAAAACAGACAAGACTGTTGGAAAGAAAAATGTCTTTGGTAAGTGCAGAGGGAGCGATGACTGATCTTTGTGGTAATCCAACTGACTATGTAGCAGTTCCTGATTAAAGTGGCCAAATATTTACTGGTTCTTCTGACCCATATGCTACCACTGCTGGGGGAATACTCTGCTATTTATAGCATATTTATATATATATATACACACACACTGTTTTGCATATAGATCAACTGAATTGCAGATCAGTTTTTTTCTCTAAATTAATGCCAGTAATGACAGACAGCACAGCAGAACCAAAACCTGATGCTTGTTTGGTTTGCCTGGATCTGTGGCCTCCTGTTCTTCATATGGTACGGATGCTCTTTTCTGTTCCGCACAACCATGTTTGCAGATGGGCAGCTTCTCTGCTTCTCCCTTCAGGAACAGGCAGAGAACAGCTGGGAAATCTCTTCTGACGCTTCTGTCACCCAGCAAGGCTGCTGCTCTTCGGAACCCCTGTGCAGTTTGACAGGAAGGAGAGAGGGGCAACCTGTTTCCTCTAAAAGAGAACAAGAGTCATGTTGTGTTTCAGTCGTCTTGTTCCCCCCACCCCGAGTTTATACAGAATACTTTCCACAAACATTTAATGTTTTGGGATTTTAGGCTCAATGAGCCTTTGACTATTTCTAGCAAAGACTGAAGAAGATCAGACTCACAAATTTTCCATAAAATAAAGGTAGATGTGACTGATTGTGATTTGGAAGAGATTGTCGGGATTCAGAGAAGAGCTAGGAATGTGAACAGATGAGAGGAATAAGAAAAGACATTTTGTTTGTTTTTCTTAGAAGCAAGGTTATAGAAAGGATTCATGATAAAGCGGTGGATGCATTCATACAGAAGTCACATGAATCTGCTGACTGACAATCGAGCAAGTTCCATTAAGTTGCTGGGAAATGAATGGTTTTACTGAATTTGCACGTGGATCTAGTCGGATGCTTTGGGAAAGGGATACTTAGCATTGGAGTGCGAACCAGCAAAATGTGTTGGCGATGCCTCTCCTTTTCAGAGTGGTAAAGCCAAGGATATACTGTCCGTGCACTAGTATAGTTTCTGTGCTGAACTTCTTGACATAAAGTTCAGGCACAGAAAGCACTCAGTTGGTCATGGAATTAAGACATAAATTTGAAAGTTTCTGGCTCAGTGTACTGTGCAACTGTTCTTTCCTGTAGTGGAATCCTTGCCTGGTCGTTTCCCTCCTGCTAGTATTCGTGACAGTGATTTCCAGTTCTCTGACTGCATCTAAGGGAAGAGTTGAACAGCCAGTTTTAAAATATTTAAATTATTTTTCCTTCCTTTTGCTTTCTTGCTACAATACTTGGTTTGTATGGTAGGTGGAAAAGATGATGTTTTCTGGCTGGTTCTGCATGTTCCCAGACATCTGGTTCCTCAGAGGTGTGCTTAGTATGGGTGCATTTTCCTGTTTTGCATCTTTCAACTCTTATCCTTTCCTCCTTCCCTTCAGGCTCTGTCAGCTTCTTTCTTACCTCTTTATTTGTGCAGGGCCTTTCTAATCACAACACTTTCCAGTTTCCACCCATGCTCAATGTCTGTCATGTCTTTCTTCCTTCAGGAGCTACCTGCTCCACCTGTCTTTCACAATCTACTGCCTGTACCCTTATCTACTGATTTTCCACAATGTTTTTCACTGCACCAATCAGCTGTTTTTAATTTTGTTCCCAAAACGTTTTTTCCATGTTCACCTGCTTTTATCAGGCCGTAGTCTGCAGCCTCCAAAATTCCCTGTGCAAGACAAAATTTCCAAGCTGAGCAAATTAATTTTTTTTTGGAAGTCGTGTTAATTTCACATTATGAAAAAGAAGTATAAACTCAGGGAGTTCATAGAAAAAAGCTTTTTATTCACAAACATTGTAACATCCCAGCAGGACTGTGTATTTGCATCCTGTGTTTTGTGTCTTCCTCCCATTTTTGTTTGGATCTTGAAAGGCTGAAATGCTTTCTGGGGGGAAATTCACATCATAAGACCCATGAATACTAAGATTGCTATCGTAAGCTATATCAGAACTAGGAATTTGAAAATTATATCCCCTATCAAAGATAAGTATACAGCATGTAACCCTGTCATTTGCACAACCTGACTTGATCACTGATCATTTTCTTATTAAAAGTCTCCGGATTTCTTCTCCTGTAGGGCAGTATGGAAAGCACAGAGCGATCATGCCAGTTGGCACCTGTCTGTGAGCAATTTTGAGGTTTGAGGTGGATGGAGTAGAGTAGGAGCACGGGATTGGAGAGGTTGTCTGTATTCCCTACCTACCTGAATTACTGCTTTCCTATCCTGGGTCTGGAATAAGAGAACCCTTTACAGAAATGGATCAAACCACATGTTAAAAACCATAAGGTTTTGCTGGCATTTCTCCTACCGATGGGCTTTATCCGGAGCTATGCTGTTCTGAGAAGTAATTTCTAGCCATGACCAGCCTGGAACTATTTGCTTTTGTCCTTTAGCTCACATTGCTCGTTTCCCTCCCCAGTGCTTCTCTCTTCTGTTGCCTTGCCTTCTCAGCCTGTGGTTAGCAATCTTACTCCCTCTTAGCCTTCATTTTATTAGACTAAGAAAACCAGGTTTTTTTAGTCTGCTCTTGTAATAGGCTTGCCATTGCCCCTGTCTCCTAGTAATTCTCCTCTCTGCCTGCTAAAGCTTCTGCAATTCCAGTTCAGCTGGAGCTGCAGGTCCCTAGCATGCCCAAAACCCAAGCCTGACTGTAGGTTAGCTCAGTTCCTTTTTTAAAAGGTGATGCTTTTAATCACAGAATTTGCATGGTTTTAGCATGGACGTTACAGAGAGATAATGCCAGTTCTGCCAGAGACATCCAGCACCATCCTGTCCTTGCTCTCCGTTCCCTAGGCATGTGCCTAGTGCTGGTGTCATGAAGGTGGCCTCTTTTATGTATTCCTTCCTGCAAGCAGCTGTTAAAATAACACCAGCAGGCATTATAAAATAATAATGAATAATAATGATCCCAGGAGTAGCCTGCCTCTCCATTAGCTCAGCTGGAGGGTAGGATAAATTGTAGTACATTCTAGTTAAGAGTTTAAAGTCAGTGGGGGATATGAGACAGCCCCACTCTATGTAGATGCTTCACACATGGATGTCTGCAAAGCTGTGCCTCTGCTGACTTGCCTGTTTAACAGGCAGCTTGGCTGCCACAAGCACTCCCTGTTAGGCTGGTTTTGTGCTCCAGTATCGAGGTGCGGGAAGAAAGCAAGCACACGCTCTCATGATCCATACTGCTAATGCATGCCTCATGGAAAATCTTTTAATAGAAAGAAACAGGCATAATCAAGAGAAGGTCTCATAGACAGCTCTGCGGGTGATACTGGCCTTACTCATCATTATCCCAGGATAACTGCAAGTAGAAAGAGCTGTTACAGATTACGTGTTGAGGTTGCAACTTCACAGGAAACAAAAATATTGGAGAATCAGGGTGAATGAGTGTATAAAACCATTTGATTGTTCGTGAGCATACAAAGCCCAAAGTGTCTTCTGCTGGAACAGTCTGTTTTACTTAATGTCCACTGATGGGGACTGTGTGCAGCATTTTTCTCTGTTATTGAGTATGTATAAGGTGTTGTGAGGCCTTGCAGTGTTACTTGGATCAGACAAATATCATATGCATTTATTCTGTGCTGTCAGTGGTAGTGAGAGAGCCAGACCCTACCCATATGTCAGCTGGCTACGTATTTCATTTTGGTTTTGGCTGCTAGGATCATGCATAGTGCTCCCATCGACAGCATAGCAGAGCCGCTTCCAAATTAAAAAGAATCTCACATGTTCCTGATGGAAGTATTGAGAAGTAGCATCTCTGATAATCCAATAAATGGCTTCCCCCCTGCTGATACTCCTCATTTCTCACATGGGAAAAGTATGAAAGAAGAGTGTTCTTCCTATTTTAGGAATTTCCCAGTCATTGCAGAATCATAAAAAAGTGGTGTGGAAGAGACTAGTGAAATCTGATGAGGAATGAAAAACATGCCTCAGCCTGGCAGCATCATGCATGAGGCTAATGATGAATCATGTGATCACTTCAGTTAGCTTGTGCATGCCGGTGAAATGTAGCTATATTGTTTTTTCTGTCATTTATTTCACAGTTTTGCCTATCTCCTCAGCTGTAATTATCATTCCATCGGGGTTCTGTCTAAGAAAGCAGAACCATCTGGGGAAATCAGCATTGCTTCGCTCAGTCTTAGCTGGAATTAAAATGATCTGCTGTGAAGACGATGAAGGAGAAAAAAAACCTGAAATATCTTGTCATAGGAATTAACTGGGACTGTTGGCCAGCATCTAGAGTTCAGTATGAGAAAGAAATTTTATTTAATTAAATACTGGAATGTACAGTAGCACTACAAAAAAATGAAGGAGAAAGTTTGCTCTTATTTTTGTATAGCAGATACGTTGTCTTGAAATTGTGGTGCATGTATACTTTCATGAAAGCCAATGAATCGTTCCTGCTTATAAAGATGACAGGATGAGGCCAGCATGTGTTAAAATCAGTGAAATATATTAATTCTCATTCCTAAAATATGACCTCATATTCCCAGGGCTGCAGAAATGGAGGATGTGCAGTAAATTAGTCCAACAGCCTTTTACCTCTAGGTCTGAACCCTGCTTAGATCACCGATTGAAATGAATCTCTGTCTTCATCTGAAGCAAGTCTCCTCTGAATATTTATTGACATCACAAAACTGCTTTGGCATCTGGCACAATTTGACATGATTAATTGCCGCTGTTCAAAGAGAACAGGGAAATAGAGCAGCGTGCTGTTGTAGTGTCTGGGAGTCTGCACAGTGACTGCTAAACTCGTGTCATTGCTGTTGGGCCTACGCTTTCCAAAACATGCAGGAAGCTAATATTAACAAAAAAAGGTTGTGTGTATGTGGGTGAGGGAGAAGGGTAATCAACAAATATGTCAGCAAGACACTCGGTTGTTCAAAACGACCATCTATCAAACACGATTCAGCACCAATGTCTTAAGTGATGCTTGCTGCTTATCGCTTTAATTTGTCTCATAAAATTATCAGTGCAAAGAACACATTGACTAAATTAACGAATAATATGAGAATTAAAGTCACATCAGGCAAATGAATAATTCTCTGAGCGTTGGAGCAAACAAAGCCTGATGTTTTATGAATTTGTATCCAATGTTTTGACAGGACAGGATTTATTAAAGCATGAGTTTTTCCTGTTAGGATTTTTCTGTTGTTTCTCTGCTGTGCAGATCCTATGGTACCTGGTAATGACTTATTTTGTAGCCTGTCCCTTGGTGAGAACTACACAGTGTCTCTCCTCTATCCAGCCTCAATCATCAAACATCTGGCAGTGTATTACTGACTTTACCTGTGCAGCTGGGATAAGCTGGAATCAGAGCCTTTACTCACTCCTGCATTTTTTTGATAATCTGCATTGCCCACGTGATTCTCGCTCTGGCTGCAGTAAGTCTGCAGTGAGGCAGACAAGTAAAGACCTGCGTGGGAGAAAAGCCCGAGCTCTCAG
Organism: Ibycter americanus; assembly: GCA_035590275.1. Classification (NCBI taxonomy): domain Eukaryota; kingdom Metazoa; phylum Chordata; class Aves; order Falconiformes; family Falconidae; genus Ibycter; species Ibycter americanus. The sequence continues at coordinate 32,756,200 of JAVJGI010000035.1, read as the reverse complement.
TTATAAAGGCCGTATGGGGGCAACTTGCCTAGACCATTTAGCTCTGAACACTTGAGCACAGCGTTTCTGTTGAATTTAGGTGAACCTGCTCAAAAGAAGGGGACTGACAGATTTCATCACTGCGTAAGCCTTGCTTTCCAATAAAAGCAGGTCAACCATTGTGCAGGAGCTGGAAGGAGATCATATATTCCTGCTTTTGCCCTTTTTAATGAATGGGGGAATAGCAAATGACATCTGTCAGTCTCTGGAAAATAAATCTAAGGCTCTATCTCATTAAAGCCTACATCACGGCTGCTATCGAGTGTTAGAAAGGAAAATGGTTTAACTGATGAAAAAGAGAAGTAATGAAGGCAGTATCACCACCACAATAAGGTTGGAGTTCTTATTTGTTTCTTCCTTGGCTGTTACTTGATTTAGAGCTGGAAGGAGACTGGTGTTTCACTGCACAAGAAGGTCAGAAAAAATGTCTGAAATTGTCAGGAAGAGTGTGGATGTGGAAATAGTGTTTTCACCCATCAAATTTTGCAGCAGCTGAGCAGAACTTGAGAAATGTAGGCTTCAAGTTTTGCAGAGTAGCTTTCCTTTGCCAAAAACACTAGCTAACTGGCTGCCCTCAGTGGGTGTTCCTGGCAGATGAAAACAACAGTGCAAAAAATCCCATGGAAAATGATACTCTTAAAATGTGTCAACAGTACAAGAATATTAATAGGAAGCGCTGTTTGTTAAGGACATTCACTTTTGTGCCTTTGTTTCTGCTTGGTAGTGTTTATTGTGGAGGCACTTAAAAGCTGTTTCTGTGGATGAATCTTCCTATCTGACTGTTGATTCAATAGCACTACATGAAGCATAACAGAAAGAGGTGGGGGGAAAGAGCTCGTTCCTTCTGCAGTTTCATACTGCTGCTTCAGGTGGCTGCGCTGTCTCCACTGATATGTACGCAGGCATATCTCCCTCTGAATGCACACAGGCATTTTTCCTTTTCAGGGTGAATGCTGTGCTCACTGTCTTGCTGTTTTGGTGTGATTTGGTTTAAGTTTCAAAGTTATAGTATATTTTATGAAAACATGCATTTATAAAAATACATGTCTTTATTCATAATTAAAGAAGCTTTTATTACATTTATTATCGGAAATGAGGTAGCACATAGCAGTGAATTCATTAGGCACAGCACCTGTAGCTCAGGGGCTCAGATGTTTAGGAAAGATGCTTCATTCCCCTCGCAGCTCAAAATCTAGCTAAGTGCCCCACATCAGATATGACCTGGGGTGAAGGGAGGAAGGATAGTGTATAGAAGTAAAGAAGGGGTGTTACAGGTATGGATCAATGATGAAACATAAAGAGCTATGATTAAGAAACTGAAGAATCAATGAATGTTTGTTCTAGATCTTGTGCATGCGGCTATCCTGATCTCACTTTGCCAGTCTCTCAGATAATCTCCTTCCTGTTCTGTGTTCAGCTCCTTTCATTGTAGACCACACACAATTTCTCTGGCCACCCATCAGATCACCTGAGCCAATGTGGAGTGATTCTGACTTGTGAAATGGTTGCTAGTTGCATTTTGAATGAGGCTGCAGTGTCATTCCCAAGTTCTTCCTATTGCTCTGTTGCAGCACTACCAAACTAGCTGGCTGCAACAAGGCTTTTACCGTGCCATACCAGCCCTCTCATGCCTCGGCACCACCACCAGTCTCACACAAGGTTCCAAAAGTTCATCTACTGTCCGTGCTGTTTCTTCATCCTAGTCCACCCTGCTTCTTGCCTCTCTCTTACACCCAGGGCTCCTCTTCACCTGCTCCCTCTCTTCACCCGGTGCTCCATCTTTTCTAGGCTCCTCAATGCTGTTTAGCTACTCAGCCTGAACAAGCCACAGCTGTACATTATCCACATCAGTCAACCCACCGCCCCTGAAGCCAGCCCACAACTGTATATTATCAATGTTAATTAACCCTCTACATTGCTCTTCTAATTTTTTTCTTGATCTTTTCAAACATGTGGCTCCAAGCAGCAAATAGCCTGCAAAAACACTGGCAAGTAAGCATGTCTGAAGTGGAGGATCCACTCTTTAAGGACAAACCAGACATGCTGATAAGGTACTTCCCTGACTTTCACTGTTCCCCACGTTTATAAGTGCTCTCTTGGAACCACCTTTCTGTGCTATTTCTTCTTCCAGATTTGGGTTTGGATGTGATCTGTCATGGCAGAATATCCTGACAGAACAGCAGACCTCTCAGACCATTTTCAGAATGAAAATGTTGTGAAAGCAGGCCAAAAGACAGCAACATCAGAGCATGCAATTTGGAACACAGTTTATTAATTGTAGACTGGTGTTTCCCACTGAGTTTCCTATGGATTTTGTGTGAGTGTTTGCAGAATTCACCGTAAGATGAGATTTCCATTGATTTACATCATATAACTGTATAGCTCAAGCAAGCAATCGACTGGTATGCTTTCCAAAGCAATATTCATTTGCTACAGTGTGGTCACTAAAAGGTCTTGCTCATTAAAGCTTATTCAAGTACAGTACTGTGTCAGGGCCCCAAAGGCACCAATAAGCCTTAATTATGCTGACCAGCCTCACCTGGGATCCACTCCACCTAGCACCTGCCCCATGCACACACTCTCTGCTCATTACCGCAGGAGCTCTATTTAAGCTGCGCTCTGGATTGTTCTCTGGGTTTGAGCTACTAATTGTAAGGGTTGTCAAGTGTTGGAACAGGCTACCCTGGGAAGTAGTTGAGTCACCACTCCTGGAGGTATTTAAAAGGTGTGTAGATGTGGTGGACTTGATAATCTTAAAGATCTTTTCAAACCTGAATGATTCTGTGATCCTATGTTCTAGATGTACTTGTTTCTGTTACTGTTCCTGGATTGTTTTTTCAATTTGCCAAACAATTGCCTTGCTTTTGCCTAAACTGTCTGTGGAATGTGTTGCTATTGCTGTTCCTGCTTGCCTGGCTCCGGTGCTATGGGGCTGAGCTCTGCTGGTGAGGTTGCTGGCTAGCCTGTGTTGTGGCTGCCCTTAGCTTGCCTTCTCTCTCGGAGCTGCCCTGTTCTTGCTGCTCCCTGCAGGCACAAAACTCCCCATGATTTCTCTAATTGCTTGCATTTTCAATGTTGTTATTCTAGTGTAAAGAGCTTCTGTAAAATGCAGAAGAAATTAAAAGGCTGTAACAGCTAATAGGATACAAGCCAGGATCAAGAGTGAAGTTACCGCCTCCAAAAAATTATGACTTTTTTTCAGCAAAAATCAAAGTAGTTTAAAGTAGTAATGTATGTAGTTTAAAGACTGTGTTAAGGCAGCTGAAAGGGATAGCAGTGGAAATTGCTGTAGAAACCCCCCCTCTATCTGCTGATGCTTACTTTTAAAAATTTGAAGCTGGGTGGTTTCATCATGTTTGAAATGCAAACGCTAATCTTAATGGCTTCATCATTATTGTTTTCTGTTATTATTATTGATTCTCTTAATTCTGTATCTAGGCTAGTGCAGTTATCTTAGTGGTGTGCTTTCTGAATGATAAGTAGTGTCACCTACCTAGCTTTGCAAAAGAGGAAGAGAAACATAAGGAAGAAGTTCTTTCGTGCTTTGGGAGCTAGAGGAGTGTGGCTCAGCAGAGACCCAGGAGCCCTGCGGGTGTCTTCCTGAAGCCACGCTGCTAAAGCAGTCACTGTTATGTGCCCACATAGCCCTGTGTGAAGAAAATGGGGCTGGCTACGCAGGGCAGGGTACAAGGTACGGTCAGCTGAAGCATTTGTGTATTATTCGCTTCTTGTTGCACTTCCCAGATTCTGAGACCAGAGTCTGTGCACCTGTGGGCAGGATGTAAAAGAGGAATGAGATGGCATGGCTCTAAGCAGAGGGTTTTTCATGGCTGGATTGCTGGTAGTAGGGGGAAGCAAACAGGGGGTGTTTAATTGCGCTCACTGTAGCTTTTTCAAATGCAGAAGGGACTCCCACCCATTTTGGTCCCTGTACAAAGTTTGGAATCCCAATAGTGGCTCTAAACACATGCTGTTTTCATGGGTGGCAATCTTCTAACAATTTATTAAGTGGCACTTATTTCTAGCAATGTAGATACAATTGCCAAAGAACATAATTTGGCATCTGGCACTGAGGACTCCCGGTTTTAATGCCTCTGCTATTCAGTACCACTCTGCTGTCACATCACAAAAGCCCTTCAGTAACTACTTGCACAGTTTGGAGCCCCCCTGAACCATCTGAGTAAGAAATCATCCACAAAATGCTGCGAGTATGGTCAAAGCATCAAAGTTTGTTCAGGAAATTAAACAGCCCATGTGCTTTGCTGGATTTATTCTTTTCATTTGGTTGGTTTTGTGTGTAGTTTTGGCTTTTTGTTAAGTGGTGGTTTTTGTTTTTTTGGTTGCTTGTGTTTTTTTAACCAAAAAGCAAGTTGTCTTAGGAAACAAACACATTTATCCCAAAATCATCTGTGGTTTAGCAACAGAGAGAGATGACAAGCCAGATTACGCTTGCTTTTTTCCTATTGTCACAAGCAAAGTGCCTAACCATAACACACAAACATGTTTATTTGGTTGCTTCAAAATGGCATGTGATGGAAAGCAAGGTCTACATGCAACCATTTACCAATTCTGCAGTTGGATTTAATAAATGCTGTTTGAGTTTATATTCCCTTGCTGGCTTATTTTGGGGAATTGCCCACCACTGTAAAATCTGAAAGTTCAAGAGAAGAAACTATGAAAGGGAATATCTAATTTCTATACTCTAGCTGCTGTTTCATTGCCTCAATTAATCTACACTTGCAAATCCCTCAATTTATGGAAAATTATTGGAGTGGCAGTGTGCACTATGCATAGCTGAAAGCTGGGTTTTAATAAATGTGGGCTATTTAGTACATAGACATAGGTTGGTCTTTGAAATCCATCAAGGCTTGTCCAGTCTGCTCTGAATAATTTCAAGAAATCAGGGCATAATTAATGAAAAATGCTATCAGATCTTTTGCCTGTAGGCTATCCATCCTTATTTCCAGTGAATGTGAGGTTTGTACAACCGTCCCAGTTAAAATTTCTGAACGTCTCCCGCTCCTTTACACTGGCTCTGCTTGCACACTAGTATGATTTATCTCTGCAAAATAGAAATTGATAAATGGAAAACAGTTGTTCAGTAGTGCACCTGAACTAGAAAGATAATTATTTATATAACTCACCTAGTGGTAGTAAGTGTCAGGAATGTATTTCAAACAATGTGTCTCAGATCAAATTCTGATTTCTGTTTGCTGAAGTAAAACTGCAGCCTGAAAAAAACCCCACCCAGCTATCTGAAGGATTTAATCCAGGATGTTGTCCTCATCACTAAATGCTTGGGTGCAATAATAATTTAGATGAAGCTTATAATTAGGTAATTTGTAACAAGGCCTTGATTTTTATAGTCATGGTCACCGGGGGGAGTTTGCACTGGCTATAAACTGGACTCTGTTCCCTGGATAAACACTCCTGGCAGGCCTGTGTGCTGGCTTAGCTGTGGTCTGCCCGAGGAGAGCTCTGTAAGCGTGCAGTGCGACATGGAAAATGCGTGGGAGGCACTCGGTTGCAGTGGGGCGAGTGTCTCGCTGCGCTAATAGCTGGATAACGAGGTTTCCACAACTTTGTTCTGGATCGAATTGTCTTATACCTATTCAAGTTCAGCTAATGTTTATTGAAAATAGTTAACCAGCATTGTACCTTGCTCCTCTTGTAGAGTGGGGTGTCTGTGGGGAGGAAAATTTTAAAGGATCTCTTGGAAGTCATGAGCCGCAGAAAGTGTGGTGGCGAGGGGGAAGAGGGAGGTTTCAGCTAAAGGTTCCTCATGGGGAGTGTGTGGACAGGGGTGTCTGGATTGCAGATCAGATAAGGAAACAGAACTGGCGTTCCTTCTGATTCAGTAAAGGACTGGACCTTATTTATCTTGCTCTAAACATTTGATTGCTTCCACTTAATGGTAGACGGATCATTTCATTTTATCTGCACACCTTGGGAAATGCTCAACAGAAGTGGTCAGAATGAGGAAGGAAGAAGAGGAAAGAGGTATTAACTTCTGAATAGCTACCGCAATTCCCTTCTTGGACATACAACATGTAAATATATCTTAGATAGACAAATGTATATAGCAATATGGATACATTGTAAACAAATATGTATAAATATACGGAATTCATCTGTCATAGTGAAGCAGACAATTGCATTTGCTGATATCTATTAAAAAAAACCCAACAAAACAAAACAAGAGCAGTTATTTTGGCTCCGGTTGCTTAAAACTTCTGCCTTTGGGACAGCTTGTCCTAATGCCACCAGGCTAATTTGACAGCTGCAGAGTTTTTCCTTCTACATTTTATTCCTCGCTGTCTTGATCTACTTTTCTGGTTGTTAATCTCGCAGAGTCATTTTTCAATTAATTATAGAAAGGAATGTATCTAATTGTGGAAAATCTGGAAGTGAAATAAACCTGAACGTGAGATCAGGCTCACCCTGACGTGCTGCCATGGCACTGTGCTGGGCCCAGCCGCGCTTCCTCCTTGCTGGCAGGCCTGGGGCCTGGGTTTCCCCTGCCTGTCGCTTAAATTTCCACATAATTATTAGAGAAGGGCTTCTGCCATACTCCCAAGGCTCAGTAGGAAGTGACTGTGCTCAAGTAAAAGCAATCAGCTGTTGTTATCTGGAAACTCCTCTCATTGCCTTCGTGGGGGGTTTTACCCTTCTGCCTCAGCGCTTGGCCTCCCGTTAGCAGCTGAGCGATGGAGGAGGGTATTTCCCACTGGTAGTGCCACAGATTTCAATTAGACCATTTGAAAGTGAGCATAGACTTTGCATGACAGCAGTTTAAAAAAAAAAATATTATTGTAGAAATGTACATTTTAAAAAAGGCCCCGGCTGCAAACCCTTAAGGGCTGATAGAGTCCATAAAAGTAAAGGATGGGGAGGGAATATCAAGCCAAGATGACTCCCCATGAATCTCTTGCTTAATGTTACACCTCCCTCATTTCCAACTACAAGTCCACAAATAGCTTCCGAACTCATCATGTAATCTTAGCTTTGTAGGCATCTGCCTGGAAAGCAAAACTTTAACCCCTACTTCTCCTGTTCTGGTGCCTCAGCACGTCAGTAGTTGAGTGACCTTTTCCATATTTGCAGCATAAAGCTGTTACTGACTGCTGGTATGTGCCTTTATTCCATGTTTTCTTCTGGTTTAATCTATTATTTTTTTCCCCAGTATCTGTAACTGGCAGAGGGAAAGGCAGACCGCGCTCCCGGGCGGGCAGCTGTGGGAGACTCCGGGAGCCGAGCCTGCCTTTCCCTCCATGCCAGGTTATCTGCACAAGATTAAAGCACTGACTACCCCACATTAAGCCACTTTCCGAATTGCAAAATTGCTTGTTTACAATTTACCAGCTATCTGCGAAGCCTCTATTAACCTGTAGAAACAGGCAGAGATATCTTGCAAGCAGGAGAGGGAATTTTATGCTACTGGTCTTGAACAAGAACTATGATTTTATTTAAATTAGTTTGCCCCCCGCCCCTTCTCTGACTTCTCTCCCATGCTTCGCTCAGACTGCACTGCCTTTCTTGCTGGTTATAAAACTCAACTCGTAATATGCCCAAAAACAACACTGGCAAAGTGTATCATGTTAGCTGCGCCACTAAATAAAAGAAACCTAAATAGTTTAAGTTTTTTAGTTAAGGTTCAGTGGTTGAAATGTTACCCTTATAGCTTGTTAAGCTCTTCAAAGGTCCAGAGTTTTAGGAAAAAGATGATGACTTTCTTCTTGATTAAAAATGAACTATTTCAGTCTTGGAAACCGCTCCTTAATTAAAAAGTAAATCATATTATACGTTCACTATGATGAACTGATAATAATGGGAAATTACTATTTTATTACCTTACATATCAATAAAATGGTACAGTATTTGTAAGCGGGAAATCAAAAATAATCTTTAAATTCTGTCTCGGTGATAGGCTCTTTAATGTCTATTAGCATAGGCAGTACTTTTGTGTCTGTTGTGGCTTAATGCTTTTATTATCTGGACTGTCATATAGAAATAAATGATTTTCCATCACATTTTAAATATTATTCTGTAATAAACCTTGACTGTGCCATTAAATCTTCAGGAGCTATTAACTGCTTTTACAGTAACAGAATTTACATTTGGGCATACTGTAGCTGTTAGCGCAAGTACAGGCTATTTGGGGCTTCGTCTTAACTCCATAATAAAAGATATTTGTCTCTTTTCTCAGTATTAGATATTGTCCAAGATGCAAATGAGGTGACAGTGCAGAGCTGTATCAGTGCAATGCATACAGGTGTGGTAGGACTGCCAGTCTTTCACCAGCAATTCATTCCAAAGCAGTTTTGAAGGGCTGTTCAAAAGCATTTAGCCTTAGGTGTCTGAGCTGGTGGGTCAGCCTCACATGGAAGCAAGAAGACTTATGCAAATATGGAGATCTGTTATGCAGGCAAATTCATAGAATCATAGAATGGTTTGGGCTGGAAGGGACCTTAAAGTTCATCTAGGTCCAACCTCCCTGCCATGGGCAGGGACATCTTCCACCAGCCCAGGTTGCCCAAAGCCCCGTCCAGCCTGGCCTTGGGCACTGCCAGGGATGGGGCATCCACAGCTGCTCTGGGCAGCCTGTGCCAGTGCCTCACAGCCCTCACAGTAAAGAATTTCTTCGTAATCTAAATCTAACCTCTTTCAGTTTAAAGCCATTCCCCCTTGTCCAATCACTACGTGCCCTTGTAAAAAGTCCTCCCCCAGCTTTCCTGTCAGCCCCTTTAAGTACTGGCAGGCTGCTGTAACTTCTCCCTGGAGCCTTCTCTTCTCCAGGCTGAGCAACCCCAACTCTCTCAGCCTGTCTCCATAGGAGAGGTGCTTCAGCCCTCTCATCATCTTTGTGGCCTCCTTGTGCAATCCATCTGATGTTGGGGGCCCCAGAGCCAAATGCAGCACTCTAGGTGGGGGTCTCATGAGAGCAGAGTAGAAGGGGAGAATCCCCTCCCTCGACCTGCTGGTCATGCTTCTTGTGATGCAGCCCAGGATTCGGTTGGCTTTCTGGGCTGCAAGGGCATGTTGCTGGCTCATGCTGAGCTTCTCATCTACCAATACCCTCATGTCCTTCTCAGGGCTGCTCTCAACCTGTTCTCTATCCAGCCTGTATTTGTGCTTGGGATTGTCCTGACCCACATGCAGGACCTTGCACTTGGCCTTGCTGAACTTCATGAGGTTCGCTCAGGCCCACCTCTCAAGCCTGTCAAGGTCCCTCTGGATGGCATCCCTTCCCTCCCCAGTGTGTTGATTGCACTGCGCAGCTTGGTGGTGTTGGCAGCCTTGCTGAGGGTGCACTCGATCCCACTGTCCATATTGCAGACAAAGATGTTGAACAGCACTGGTCCCAGTACGGATCTGAGGAATGCTGCTTATCACTGGTCTCCACTTGGACATTGAGCTGTTGACCACAACTCTTTGAGTGCAACCGTCCAGCCAATTCCTTAACCACTGAGTGGTACCTCTGTCAGATCCATGTCTCTCCAGTTTAGAGACAAGGATGTTGTGTGGAACAGTATCACGTGCTTTGCACGAGTCCAGATAGATGATGTCAGTTGCTTTTCCATCATCCACTAGCACTGTAATCCCCTTGTAGAAGGCTGCCAGATTTGTCAGGCATGATGTGCTCTTAGTGAAGCCATATTGGCTGTCACCAATCACCTCCTTATTTTCCATGTTCCTTAGCATAGTTTTCAGGAGGATCTGCTCCATGATCTTGCCAGGCACTGAGGTGAGGCTGACTGGCCTGTAGTTCCCCAGGTCTTCCTTATTTCCCTTTTTAAAAATTGAGGTTATGTTTCCCCTTTTCTGGTCTGTTGGTACTTCACCCAGGCTGCCACAACTTCTCAAATATGAAGGATAGTGACTTAGCCGCTTCATCTGCCAGTTTCCTCAGGATCTGTGGATGCATCTCCTCAGATCCCGTGGACTTGTGCACCTTCAGGTTCCTTAGATGGTCTCGAACATGATCTCCTACAGCGGGAGGTTCTTTATTCTCCCAGTCCATGCCTTTGTCTTCTGTGACTTGGGTGGTATGGCTCAAGCACTTGCCAGCAAAGACCGAGACAAAAAAGCCATTGAGTACCTTGGCTTTCTCCATGTCCCAGGTAATCAAGCCTCCTGTTTCCTTCTGTAGAGGACCCACATTTTCCCTGGTTTTCCCTTTGTTGTTGATGTACCTATGGAAGCTTTTCTTGTTGCCCTTGATGTTCCTGGTCAGATTTAATTATATCAGGGCTTTAGCTTTCCTAATCTGATCCCTGCCTGCTCAGACAGTTTCTCTGTGTTCCTCTCAGGCTACGTGTCCTTGCTTATGCCCCATGTAGGCTTCTTTTTTGTTTGATTTTGTTCGGGAGCTCCTTGTTCATCCACACAGGCCTCCTGGCATTTTTGCCTGACTTAGGCTTTGTTGGGATGCATCACTACTGAGCTTGGAGGAGGTGATCCTTGAATATTAACCAGCTTTCTTTGTTCCTTCTTCCCTCCAGGGCTTTATCCCATGGTACTGTATGAAGCAGATCCCCCAAGAGGCCAAAGTCAGCTCTCCTGAAGTCCAGGGTAGTGAGCTTGCTGTGTGCCCTCCTCATTGCCCTAAGGGTCTCAAACTCCACCATTTCATGGTCACTGCAGCAAAGGCTGCCCTTGAACTTCACGTTCCTCACCAGCCCCTCCTTATTGGTGAGAACAAGGTCTAGTGTAGCACTGCTCCTCTATCACTTGGAGAAGGAAGTTATCATCAATGCATTCCAGTAACCTCCTGGACTGCATATGCCCTGCTGTGTTGTCCCTCCAACAGATATTGGGGTAGTTGAGTCCACCATGAGAACCAGGCTTGTGAATGTGAGGCAGCTCATATCTGTCTATAGAGGGCCTCATCTGCTCAGTCTTCCTAGTCTGGTGGCCTGTAGCAGACCCCCACTATAATGTCACCTGTCCCTGCCCTCCCTTTAATCCTGACCCATAAGCTTTTGGTTGGCTCCTCTTCCATCCCCAAGTGGAACTCCATGCACTCCAGCTGGTCACTGACATAGAGGGTGACACACCCTTCTTGTGTCCCCTGCCTGTCCTTCCTAAAGAGCCTGTATCCTTCCATTGCAACACTTCAGTCACGGGAGCCATCCCACCGCTTCTCACTGATGCCAATAAGATCGTAGCCCTGCAGGCATACATCTTTAACTCCTCTTGTTTATTCCCCATGCTACCTACATTTGTGTTTGAGTTGGGTCCCTGATGAAACTGATGAGAACTGACTTACTGGCTGGAATTCCTTTGTGCTGCTCTTCAGGTGCTCTCCTGCTGACTTGTCATCCATCTCTGATGGATGCTTTGGGCATTTCTTGCTGGCACTGGTATCAAACCGGTAGAAGTGGGATTTATTGAGGTTCCCCTCCCCTGGCAGCTTTAGTTTAGACCCCTCTTCAGCAGCTTGGCAAGCCTATGACCAAAGATGCTCTTCCCCTTCTCTGACAGATAGAATCCATCAGCCCCTAGTAGACCAGCTTTCTCGAACTGGAGAATATTGTTGTGTAATAATTTGAAAGTGGGTGCTATGAGAACGCTACCCTGAGTGTGGAGTAGGACTACCTGTCTACCTAAGTAGAGCAGGGATATGGAATTTATTCAGCTAAATGAGGTTTCAGAATCAGGGGACTTCTTAGTGCAAATGATGCATGTCAGGGGAGATGACCCAATTTTGCGTACTAGGAAGTCTGGATAATAAGAATCCAGATAAACAAGCCCCCAGTGTACTATGTATTGTATTTAAATACAAGCTTGTGTCCCTGCCACATTTTTTAAATAACTGCTGCTTGTACTAATTATCAAAATGACAAGATTTCTGTGTGGGGAAAAAACCATTTCCTTCTATGCTCCCTTCTGAGTTCTGTTGTGAAGTCGTCATGATCAAAACTCATGAGATTACAGGTGGTTTTGGGAATAAGAGTCCTAAACCTTGTATCCTGATTTCATTACGGAATAAAGAACAAGGCAAAACCCGGTCTAGGACAGAAAAGTTGTTGTTCATAGAACTTTCCATAATTAGGAAACACAACAGGGATAAAGGAAATTGGGCACAGTAAATTGCTTTTTCTTTCAAGTTTCTCTTTATTCAAGCTTGCCCCAGCGTGGTATCCATTCTTTCAGTGTGAGTTTTCATTAGTGAAGCCAAGAGATTTCAACAGAACTAAATGGTAACTTTTAGCATCTCTCAAGCTCAAACCAATTTCTCAATCTTCTGAATTTGGTCAAAATAATCCCTTTCAGGGGCTCATCATGGCTTGTGAAAAAAATAAATAATATCTGATCCCTGACCTATAAGTGAGTCGTCATAATTTTGCCGATAGCAAGCCTGCTGAAACATGCTCAGAAGCTAAAACCTGAATTTACAGGTACTGATGTCAGATATAATGTGCTTGTATAAGCTTATGTCGGTAAAATAAACTAAAAAGTGAGGTATTTCAACATGAGTTCTGTTTATCTAAAAAGGATTTTTTTTCCTATTTGAAAAAAGTGGGTTTCTTTTTTTTTTCTATTTTCCTTTTATTACAGAGTAAGGGGAAAGCGTGCATCTGTGATGCAAGATAGTCATGGTATAGTAATGGATGCTAAAGCTGCATGGCTTTTTAATAACTCTGTGTTCCAGTCCTAGGGATATTTGAAGTAGAATTTTGGTCATGGTGGCCTTAGGAAATGCGAGTGTCAGATGCAATTAGGCTATTTCCCATTTGGCAGAATTATTACCTCGCTTTTACTGCAGCTTAATATTCAAGCATCCTTGGCGACTGCTCAGTGTAGGGTGTGTGTGTGTGTGTAAAGCTAATAGAGGAATACAAATGGGAATACCCTGATCCTGTTCAGCCTTTCCCAAAGCACTCTTTATGCTTGGGAGATGGAATGAGGAGAGCTCTGCAGGACCTCTCCTTCCTCCTGGCAGTCACCCATGTCAGGTGGCAAGCCCAGGGATACCATCCAAAGCCAGTATCGATGGTGTTATTTTCCAGTTTGTCTGAACCTAGTGCGGTCTCTTCTCCAGCGTTCCCAATACCCTAACTGGGCAATGAGTGAGTGTAGGGTAATTTATATGTGCACAGTATTCTTTTCATACAGAAACTTTCCACATAAGAAGCAAATCTTACAACAGCTGTAGTCATTTAAAAGTGAAGACAGTTTCTTACGTAAAGCATAAATTTTGTGTTTAAATGCTGAATAGCTTTCTATGTGGTTTATTTGTGGAGTTCTTTTACCAGCTAAAAATGTAAGCTACTACATAAATATTTGTTCAGGCTTAGTTGCAAAGTGACAGAGCAATGTTTCATGTACAGTACTTTATTGATGGAACAATTTGATTGAAGTCTATAGGGAAACTGACGATGAAAGGAATTATTTCAAGGCTAGCATAATTTCCAAGGGGATTTTAAGCACTTACTGTCTTTTCAGCCATAGCTACGTAACATGGCATATAACAGTTAACTATGGAGTTGCGTTATCTTTCAGCTTTGGTATTTTTGATGATACTTCTGCCCTCTTGTAAGATGTTCAGAAATGTGCAAAATTTCCAGGTTCTTTTTTGTTCAAATCTGGAACTGTGGGAAATCCATGTGTGTTTCAGTGTAACAAGTGAAATTTAATATCTGACATGAGCTTTCTGCTTCATTTATTGCTTTCCCATTTCAGACTCCCATACACAGTGGATCTGTGTCTGATATTTAAAAACAAAACATCTCACTGGGAGACATAAAAGGAATAAATGAAGCGTCTTGTTCTTGCTCTGTATACGTGTCTGTGATGGGCTGTGGAGAACTCTTTCACTTTTTGTAGCTGTTCCCTTCATAAATGTAGGTACTGCAAAACAAAGGGAATGGTAGTCTCTTCTGGTGTGAAGCCAGGGTACCATGATCTAGTGTTTCAAGTGTTCTCTGGCTAGTTCTGCCACAAATTATTTGCTGATTTTCATCAAATGATCACAACTATATTTAATTTCATATAAATAGTGGAGACTGTTACATGAATATAATAATCTGACAGTTCAACTGTGAAAATCTGTGCTTGAACTCTGAAATTATGGAGTAAAAGCCTTTACATAAATTCAAATGGTGAAAAGGGTGATTTATTAATAGACATTTTCAGTGTAAATTTGAGGTAGGTATATGTGCCCAGCTACATAATTATGAAAGTTAACATCAGACACTTTTTTTTTTCTTTCCCACAAGCAAATGCACCTTTAATACATTAGGTTATTTACAGAATGTACCACACTCCTGGATTCTGCTCACAGAATGAAAAGGTGAAAAAGCACCCACAAAGCAGCCATTGAGTAAACAACCTGTTTCACCCTTCAGAGCTCTCTTGCTGCTTTGGTGGAAAGTGCGATGGATGGACAGAGTCTGCAGAAAGAAATAATCAGTTCTTGGCTAGCTGAGAAGAAGGCTCTAACCTCTGAGTCCCAGGAGAGGTTTTTGAGTCAACCCTATTATCCTTGTAAGGCTGTAACAGTCGCAAGGAGCGTTGATCCTTTCAACCTGCAGCTTTAACATGGTTCCTGTGAAGAGCTCTGCAAATACTTGAGACAAAAATGACCTTTGGTCTTGGAAAAGCCTGGGGGTTCTGGACTTTTTTGATTGCAGGAAAAAATGTAAAAGAAAAGTCAGCATTGGTTTGATGGATTGGTCTGTCAATCTAGCCTTTTAAAGATCACCTTGGAAAAAACAGTCAAACAAATCAGCTGATCTGGAAGAAGCAAGTGCTGAAACTCCATAAGGAGAAAACTTTTGCATAAACTTTTTTTTCTTTGCAGGTGATCTGAAGTATCAGGAAACAAATGGAAGAGAAGGCTATTGGAAAGTGAGAGAGTTTTTGAACCTGCCCAGCATGAATTCCCTTCCTGCCAGCTCATGTGGGATCTGTCTTTCCTTCAATCTTATTCCTTGCTACTTCAGAAGATACTGTTTCAGAGACTGGTAAGCTTGCTGTTCTTGGTGTACTCCTAGTCTGTAGCAGTTCACGAGAACTTAAGAAATATGTTGGTGGTTAGTGGTGTGGTTTGGATTTGTTTTTCCCCTAGTATTTGGAGTTATTTCTTTATAAAAATTGTGGTTGGTTTGCAACTTTTCGGAAGTTTATGGGTATCCTGATTGATGTTTCCTTGAGATGTGTTATAGCAAAGCTAAATTATCACAAATAGTATGTACTGAATGTGCAGGCTATTTCCATTCTGGGAATTAAAAATCTTTTGAGTTCATTTGTGGTAGATGCTGCAGTGTAGCCACCTGGTGGAGTCGTTGCAAGGCCTGGTTAATGGTAGAGATTTTTACTCCAGAATTTGTTACTTCTGTATCTTGCACACTGTTCTGTGGTGAAAATGTTCCACAGGCCATAAAGCTGTCCCTCTGCCAGCTGCAACTTTTGAAAAATCATAGCTTGCAGGACCCTTGATTCTGCTGTTGCTAGAGGATGCATCCCACATTTCAGATACACTTAGGTGTTGCAGGTACATTGAAAATGTGTGGTCTATAATGAGGGCCCTGCTAAAACTTGTATGTATTTGGAGTCTGTTTGGTGTGACCCTCAACACAAAGTAAGTATAGTACTGAAGCAAAACAGCGGTGAAATTACTTGGTGGCTTTTTGATAGCTTGGCTAAGAAAAAAACCCACCCTTTTGCTGAATATGTGTATGCAGATGCCAAAGCTCTCTTCTAAGTTTTGGAGGATTTAACAATAGGTGAGATGGAAATGGTTGTCTTCTTCCCACCCTTTCAAAACCAGGTAAATTGACTGGGACAGATACAATTCATGTATCACTAAACGTGACGTGCTGAGTCTCACTGAGAAGGATGCTTTATTTAATGTAGTGTTTCATAAAAAAGATTAATTTCTCAGAGGCAAAAAGCAAAGCTTCCTGAAAGAACTGTGATGTTGATCCAATTCCATTACTTTCAAGTTTTTGATGCCTTCTGAAGCGTAATGTTGCCTCAGAAGCAAAAGGAAGGGACTTTTTCACAGATTGTAAAGAAGTTGTGACATTTCTCAGATTCATAATAGTTTTTCAGAAGTTCCAACATTAACTCTTTTATGCTATCATACATCTGAACTGAAAAACCCCTTTGTTCCCTATGCCAATTATTTTTTTAGGGTTGATCAACCGCTACAGTTTGTGTATACCACAAGCTCTCAGTTTCTAGGAATTTAGCTTTGCTATGCTCTGTCTGTACAAAAAATTTTAGCTCAGCCTTTTCTGGTTTTAATTATTGTCTTTTGCTCAATTTAATGGATTTTGCAGTAGCATAGCTGATATTAATGCCATTAAAACACTTAAGTAGAGAGGAGTTGATATTCCAGAAAATGTTTGAGTTAGCTGAGAAGTAAGGCTGATATTTTACCCTTCTAGTAGTAGACTAGAGATATGCTATTTCGTTGCGGGTTCAGTAGTAATTATTTACACTGATGAATAGAGAAATGGAGCAAAATGTTCTGCCCCAGGCTTTTACTGTAACTTGTTTGAGGCTGAGCAAAATAACTAAAGTTTCTTTTTCATGAAGAGGAATGCAGATGAGGTGACAAAATGTGACTGGGGAGTAAGGTTGTGACAAGATCTGATCTGTGAGGAAGCCAGCAGAAACCAGGATAGGATGTTCCCCAGAGGGCCAACCAGTGCAGCTCTGCTGGCTTCTGAAGGCATGAGTCTGTGCAGGAAGCATGATGATCTGGCCCTAGGCTACCAAAATATGTTATTAAAAGAATGGTACTTATTTTCTTCTTTCATGAGAAAGTCATTCTTCTACAAAAATTTCTGTTGCTTTGATGTCAGAAAACAAGGTTGTTTTGAGTAGTGCTGATATTTAGTATCCCAAAGAATCTGTTGTAATGAACAGGTGAGGCTTTTACATGCTTCCAGGGAGAACTTGATGAGTGGGAGAACAATGTGGAGGAGGAAGAGTGTTGCTCCTTACCCAGGCAAGTCAGGTGTTGCTGCTTTGACTTTGGGAAGTGATGTTGCATGGGGCCACAGACTGAGGCAGAGGGATGCCTGTGCCTGAGCTAGCAGCGCTCTGCAGTGTAGAAGCAGAGAAGCAGTGTGCAGCTACGTGAAGAACTCCCTGCAGAGTTTACTGGGTTTGGTGTGGATTTCTATGGGTCTACTAATACCTGGACTTCAATGCACTGTTTTGTGGATGAAGCAGATCACTGCTGACACTGAGGTCAGGCTGGGAGATTTCAAATCTGTTTCCTCTGGCAGAGCACAGAAGAGAGTGCTGTGACCACTGCATGCTCTAGGTTGTGTCAGCTGTTGCACTGTGTGAACCCCGCAGACATTTGTGCATGTACCCCACACCGTCCTTTGCAGCAGATTGTTAGTGATGCCAATTGTCCTAATCAGAGGGACAAAGTACCATTATGGATCAGATACTGTCTAAAACCTCAGAATCGAGGAAAACATAAATAGCTCATCCAAGGTCAGTATCATGTATCAGCTAAGCTGCGTGTCAGTGGAGCTTTAATCTTGATATTTTTTCCAAAATATGCATAAAATTGAAAAAAACCCAGATGATAATGCATGATGACTTAATGAAAGCCAAGAGGAGACTGAGTAATTCCAGTATGAATCCACACTAGGTGAAGAGACAACACAATATTGAGTGAAATTAAGAAATGTCAAGAGGGTAAACAAAGGGGTAATGAATTGTAGTTTTTAAAATGACTATATTTTAAAATGGGTATGGGGGTTTTGTGTTGTGGTTTGATGTTTGATTCTTGGTTTTTTGTTGTTTTTTTTTTTTTCTTGGAGTAACTGCATCAGACTCTTGAGACAAAGCAGATGAAAAATGAGTACATATTAAGAATAGAATAGCAAATAAAGGAAACTTCTCAGTAATGTTCTATCGCATCTTCCAGTGTATCCTTGAGGAATGCAGTACTCGGGTGGTCTCAAGAGCATGCAATGTCATGGAAGAGAAAACTCTTGAAAAGAAAGGAATGTTCAAGAACAACAGCTGAGAAAAAAGATGATAGATATATGAAAGAAAGTGTTCTTTATAGAAAGTTAAGTAGAAATTGGTAGTCAGATTTTGGTAATGTTTAACTGCTTGTAAGACAGACACCACTCCCAATAACCGCCCGAACAGCAAGTTCCAAGAAATACTCTTTATACAGCTTGTAATGTGGTACGCTGAGTCATGCTGTAACTAAATACTGCAATAAAGGAGGGATTACCAGAAAAGTAAACATTTTCATGCTTCATGTATAAGCCAACTGACTAAGTGCTGGGGTTTTGTATGAAAAATTCTTTGAACAAACTATTCCCAATTATCTACTGCAAGGTTTCTGAAGGGAAATATTCTTTTGGATGACATGGAGGGTTTGTGCCATGCTCATGTTATACAGCCCTGACTAGTTATGGCTTGGTCATTAAATGCAGCAGAATCTTATCAGATTCTGTGACTCCAAATGTCACTGAGCAGCCTGCTGTCTTCGCTCTTCTCTGAAACACCTCACGTTGCCTCTAGGATGCTCATCTAGATATAACACTGCTGACAGATTATATCAACTTCTATGATCCTTATTTTGTTTCCTTTGATCTCTCCTAACAAAGTACAGTTTGTTCAAAACAACTGAAGCCATTAATTCTCTCAAATATTTTTTTTTTTTTTTGTGCAAAACTATGTGCTGCCTTTGGTGGCTGCTTGTGGAAATAAGCCTAGGATTGCTTTAAAGTTTTATATACTTCAAGAACTGTTTTGAAACTTGATGTATTTCTAATTAAAATAAAATCTGAACCCATGTGAGGTTTTTGATAATTTCAGCCTTTGTTGCAAGAGCAGTTCTACATGAGTGAAGTTCTTTTATCTCAGGAACTCGCTGCTATTGTACCATTTTATGTTACAGTTGCTAAATTCACCCCACACCATCTTATTGACTTCAGTGGGAATTTTCCTTGAACAAGGAATTAAATAGTCTTTGGAATTAGTTCCCCCATGAATTCAGAATATTAGATATTGGCTCAGGTTATGTTACATGCCGGCAATTTACCACCTGTTAAAATTCTTGGAACACATGCAATAAAATGTCTTCAAGCTTGATAAGAAAAGTGACATGTGGTTTGAATTGTTTGCAGAAGTCTAGGAGTTTGCTTGGAGTTTGTGAAGGCTGCTCTGAGGTTCTCTTACAGAAAAGGAATTTTCTGTACAAAGGTCCTTATTTCACCGCTGTCAACTCTGCATTACTTTGGTGTTATGCATTTAAATAAAGAGAAATGACTTTTCTTATGGTAAATAATAAGTAAATTATAAAGACAAGAGCATAAAAAAAAACCACCAAAAAAACACAGCTCAGCATGGGTTTTTTGCCTTGAAAGAAGACCTAGAATACTTTATTTACGTGCGTGGTTTTGAATGTGTGGTGAAAGAGAGAAAATTTAAGCAGTATATGTGTAATCGAGGATGGGATTGTTATTAGTTGTGCAAAATTGAAGGAATAAATCTTAGAATGACTGTGTTCCTTCATTTGAAAGCAAACTTTGGCATTTGAAACACTTTTAATCTTCTTTGGCTTTTCTAGATGTGCTTATCTGTCCTTGTAAGTGTATGCTTAAAGCTAGCACAGGGATATTGTAACAGATTTAACAAGGGACCACTGGGCTTTTTTCTTTATTTTTTTCTAATTCTCAGGCAAAGTGGTTGATTGGAAGTAATTGTCATTTGCCTTGATCCTGCCTGTGAAAGCTGTTTCCGAATACTTTTTCCATTTTTTTTTTTTAAATAGGCACCTTCCTTGTAAACAAATATTTTTGACAAGATGTGGATGATTTTGATATTAATTCAAATACTCTTCATCCATAAAAAAAGATATTTAATAAATACTTAGTTTTGACTCTGTATTAGCAAATAGGCTGGAGGTCCACACATATCTGTACTGGATGCATAAACTTCACAGGTTCTGCTGATTAAGAGGAAAGAGGAGCTTATAAGAATCTTCTGCACTGAAGTTAAGGTTGTTTAATGTTTTCTAGCTGAACACCTTATATATAGTGTAGCCTTGTGAACTGACATTCTTTTAGACAACTAGAAATATATCTTTGAGATATGTTTGGTTTCTAGCAAGCATCAGTTCTAGGGACGTGTTTATTATTTTTTTTTACCTGTATGGTACAATATATGTGGATGTGGTGCTCATGAGATAGACCATGTACTCTGAAAGCATACTGTAACCACATTGTCTCTAAAATGCTTTAAATAATTCGTCTGGATGGATTTAATAACTCCCCCACCCTCACCCCTTCTTTTATCCTTGCTACCATTTGAAACTGCTACAGGTAAATCTCTCCCTCAGAACTGGGTGAAAGCCGGGGGCAAGATCTTCAGCTAGAATAGATCAGTGCAGTTTGTCTCATTTCTCAGGAAAACCTTGCCTTTGCCCTTCTGATGATCTCACTCTCGAAGAAATGTACTTCAGTCTGCTTCTCTGAACAGGCTTGCTCCCCCGAGATGCACGTGGAGCCTGGCAGGTCTATAGCCTGGCTGCCAGCACACTAACAACTTTTATCTTTTTCGTGTGTGTCCGTCCCGCCTCCTCACTGGGCAACATGGTTATTTTTTATTTGCCTAAATCTTTGTGTAGATCACATCCTTGTTTTAACAAGTAGAAGCACGAGGTATTAACACAGAAGTGAGGCTGAAATGTCACCTGTGGGATTCCTTCACTGGGCAGTGTGGTAGTAGAAGCAGTGTTTGTTTTAGCTTGGAAATTCTGTAGAAGATACACTTTAGCAGTAAATAATACAACAGTACCTACTCTTATTTTAAAGTAAGCATACCAAATCATTCGTTTTTTTAGCTCTTCATTGTGAGTGAAAACACTTTCTTACTGGAACAGGTAGGGCACTGAAGATAGCGCATCACAAAAATGCTTGTATTGTTACAGAGCATGTGATGAACGAGGTGATGTGTGCAAACAAGTGGGAGAAGTGATGTGATACACTGATGCTCAGAAAACACGTATTTTTTTAGGATAGACTGAGGTTTTTCCTCTTCTTTTGTAGTACGAGCTGATCTAATTTATCATCCCAAGCTCTCAGGTACAAATCTGGGGAACAGATACTGCCACCATGGAAACGAAAATTTCGGATGAAGCCGTGTGATCTCAGCAGCTGGCACGTAATGAAAAATACTAAATATTGTGGAAGCTTTCAGTTAGCAATTCTGCAGGGCACTTCTGGCCATTTGGGTTGTTGCTTGTGCAGGCCCTTACTGTCCATATGCGATGTTTCTCACGATGGAGAAAAGATTGAAGAGAAAGATGAAATGTCAAGATTTTTTATGTCTAGTATCTAGTTTGTTGTTTCCAAATATTGTAGAGCAGCTGTCATCATTTTTTAATGAATAATGTTATTGCTTAAGGTCAGCCTAAGTCCTCAATGCAATTAAATGATTCTGGAGTGAAATACTAAATTCAGCATGACTTGAGGATGTGTGTGTAGGGAAAAAATGGATTGCTGATATTTATTGCTGATGTTTATCAAGGAAGGGTGTTTTTTGACACACTTAAAGTTATTTTTACTATTGTTCTATAAACCTGCTTCAAGGAAGGTATTTATGTGACAGATTCATGATGAGTGTGCTCCAGGTAGGTCCACTTTCTGATTGAACGTGAACTAGGGAAGAATTGTTCCTTTGCTTACTCGATCATGTAGGCTTATTGCCTGACAGAGAAAGCAAGGGACATAGTCCTAGCCTCAGAGCACAGCAGAACTTTTTTTGTAATGAAATGACTCTATGGAAAAGTTGTGAATCATTGACCTAGGAAACAATGAAGCAGCCTTTTTGAAAAAGTTACGGGATCTGCTGAATTGGAATTGCGTGCTATTCCAATGTAAATATTGCAGCTTGGTATAATCTCTGAGCACTGTGATGGGTGCATGACGCTTCCTGAATGAATGCTGGTGGTTTTTGAACAAATCAAGTAGAAGTGTTTATGTGCTTCTTGGAGTTAGAGGCTGCTAGCAAGCGTCCAAAACAAGTGAGAGTGTGACTCTGTACTTGTGGGACTAAGGCTCCTCCTAATAATGTTCAATTAAACCTACCACCTGTTGGAGTTATCCATTTCTACAGCTTTGTCAGGCTTTGACAGTGAGATCACAAGAACAGCATAGATATTAAAAGCGCATCCTAGACATAGTTTAATAAGTGCTGATGTTTGTCATTTGGTCAAAAAAAGCTCTCAGTGTGACAGAAGCAAGCCTGTATTTGCTGGTTGAGGCTTAAGCAATTAATACACAATCCATGTCTGTTTTAGGAGCTGTTGAGGTGAGCATATTTTGAAAAGTAACTTTTCCAAGTACATAGTGCTTAAATTGACTGTATTTTATGAATCTTCCTCTCATAGACATTTTCCCTTTATGTTCTGAAGCAGCTATCAGAAAATAAAGAAAACCTTTGAGCCAGAACACTCAATATATGCATAGAGTTACTTTTTATTTACCATGCTCTTTCCCCTAGAGAAAGCCCTGAGGAGGACAAGAGAGAAATTATTTAGATGACAGAAATCTTATAGTCCGCTCCAAAATATGTGTTTTCCTGGGCTTTGCATAATGATGCTCATGAAGTGAAACTCAACATGGACATGCAGTTCTGATACTGCACTTCTCGATCCATTTGACTCTTGCTATTACATCCAGAGCTTATCTAAGAGCAACTGAGCCATAAAGGATATACCAGCTGGAATAAGGACAGGCAGGGTATTCTTGCTGCAGCTAAAAAAGAGGTCCAGTAGTGGTGCAGCATCTTGCTTTGGTAGAGGGCTGATCTCTGCTGGGTTGCCAGAGACAGCCTGGTGAGGCTGTGGTAGTAAGCAAGAAATGCAGCTTGCTCTCACATGGCTTTGTTAGGCTGCTGTGTGGAGGACTGCTAGGTAGCTGTGCTCTGTCAAGCTGAACCAGTTAGAATGTTAAGAGGAACAGTGCTGACCTTTACTTAGAGGTAGGGAACAGAGAATTTAAAAAGAATGATCAGAAAAATATAGGTGGCCACCCTGCAGCTTTCATGCTCCCTCTCCCAGACACCCCAACATCATCTTTTGGTAGTAACGGGCGGTAGTAATGGGCTTTTCTGTTCCCTGCAAAACCCCCTGGCGTAGTATCCCTGCACGCCTGCAAATCCCC
>JAVJGI010000035.1:32712946-32732879 GCA_035590275.1 Ibycter americanus | reverse complement strand
CCAGCACTGGTGTGATGCATCACAAGGAAAAGTGTTATTAAATGTGTTGCTGGCTACTTAATACTTCTAAATTGTGGCTGTGCATGTTGTTGACCTGCACAGTAGTGCTTAAATTGTACCAATCATGGCATGGCTGGGGAGCTAAAACCCTCATAGTGCCAAGTGTTCAGGATGCTTCTCATCTTTGTAAGAATTTGGTGAGCTATTCAAGAAGAATAGCATAATGGGTCATCTATTTAGATTTAATGAGTTTGTTGTGAACAAGTGGTAAACAGCGTGAACAGATCAGCCTGGCCGCTTCTGGTTTGCAATAAGAGGAAGCACTGCTGGTGCTTGCAATGTTGTCATGGTGTTGGTGACGATGGTTGAGAACTTCAGGCTTTGTTCTTTTTGTGTTCCCTGAGGAGACCTCCATTCACCAGGCTTTATGGAAAGCTGGATTTAACTGCTGAAGTATGGGCTCATTTTAGGTGATGTATGACTCTGGGCTGGGGTTGCAGTTGTCTGCTGCCTTCCCCTGTGGTGGTCCCACGATGCTGACCACCCCCTGGCCTCCATCTGCACAGGCAGGCTCGTGGCCCTGGGCCACCCTGCCACATGGGCCTCTGCTCCAGGGAACAGGGTCCGGAGTGAGGTGGTGGCTGATAGCTCAGTGTCAGTACCCTGTCACCACCGTCTGCACCCATGTGTTAGCCACCTCAGGTGGTGTGCTGGGTGCCACTTCTTCTCCATGGCTGTGTAAGGAAAGGTGGCTGCAGGCTTCTAACAGAGGAAGCAGGAATTAAGTAGTACTGATTTCTTTTTTAAAAAAAAAAAAAAAAATTATTTTTTTTTTTTTTTTTTTTAGTTTTAGACAACTGTGATACTTGACCTCATTTATAGTCTACCAGTAAAGCAGAGAATACCACCTGCTTCTTTTCCAAAAGCAGTTTGGCTACAAAGAGGTTGTGACTTGCTGATGCAGTGGATTTTGCTAAGCAACCAAAGAGCCTGAAGTTCAGCTAGGTTAGCTTGAACCAGTCATACCAAACTCCTGCATCCCAGTGATACCCTGTGAGTGGATCACTTCAGCAGAAACAGTTTAATGTGTCTAAAAGCAGCGTCCCTCTGTCACAACACAGAACAGCACAGAGTTCTTGCATCTTAAAGGCCTTTAAAAGCACAGAGAAGATGTTACGTTAGTGTTTTGGGCTGTAGAACTTTTTCTGCTATCTCAGTTCTTTACAATGCTCCTGTATTTGAGGCAGACAGAGAATAGATATCTGTGATCTTTTCTCTGGTCAATACCACTAATGCTGACTATAAGGGTACCAGTGAAATATTTCTTTAGTCTTGCTCTGATTCCCCTTCCCTCTTTGTTTTCCCTGTGCGCTTGGGGACAACATGTTAAAAAACCAGTTTTCTAAAAGCATCTGATCTTTTGTACAGCACTGGTTAGTGTTACAATCTAGCTTTTATTAGATGAAAACCCCAAGTTATAACTTTTTAGTGTGAGAAGCAAGTGACTTAGTGGTGAGAGCTAGGTATCTCCTAAAATGCCTTGGGTCTGTCTTTGAAAATATCCTTGAGAGAAGAGAAAGAGATAGCTATAAAAAAAAAAAGTAAAAAATTGCAAGATGAATGAGTGTGTGGTGCTGGTGGGGACAGCTGCACTTTCTCTGTAAATGTGCACATAAATTGGGGTAGAAAGTGAGTCTGGACTGTGGCAAATTATGATTAAATAAAGTGCCCTTCTTGTTATTTCCAATGCAAAAAAATTTCATTACTTTGTTGATTTACGATGATTAATGTTTTCTTTATCTCTGGGGTTTTTTTTTCTTTTTTTTTTTTTTTTTTTGAGGCTGCATGGTCAGAAGAGTGGACATTCACAGCTGGTTACTGATTCTAACTAGGGCTGAAAGATGATTTGAATGTTGTGACTTTGTGCCCCATTGTTTCTCCTTGTGCTCTGGTGGAAAAAGAATTAAAAGTATTCCCATTCCCAATAACATCTCTGGATGTTCTCTTAGTCTCTGAATATACTGCTAGGGATGGAGATGTAAATGCCAATGACCGGCTGACAGCCCAGTGTAAGATTAATGCTCATCATTTTATGAGGTAACAGCTATAAACAGCACAATCTGGTTCTTTAGAACAAGACTGAAGTATTAAATTGTAAAACTGCAGACATACAGTAATAAAGAATTATGAACAAAGAAAAGATTTAAGGGTTTGGCTGTATTGTAGTTTGTTTACGGTAACCAAACAGCAAGAAACACGTGCGATTAGCTGATCAATGAGAGGCTGTTACTGTGTGTTATATTGTCTTGTCACTGGTAATGACATTGGGGATGTAATAGGTTCTTTAGTTTGCTCAATACTATACATATTTGAATCCATAAATAGGATTTAGCTTTGCTAAATATAGATTGGGATTATGGAGCAGTGCTAGCACTGATTTTATGTATTGCTTCAGCATTTTAGTGAACAAGAACAGCTTTGTTTCACACAAGTGTGCTGCTTCTCTCACTGGTGAAAAACGTGGACAAGTCAAAATGTAACTAGCAGGCTGATGAGAGGAATAAAGGGGATGCTGGAAGAAATTGTGGAATTTGAATCACTGTCAAAATAGAGGATTTTAAGTCATTCTGAACTGCTATTGTAATTCAGTTGTACTGGCCCTGCATGGCTCCTGGTTACAGCTGCCACCACTGCTGGGTCACAGGCACCTGGGTTTTCTGTCTGCTTCCACCTCTGGCTCCAGAGCATACCCTTCTCCCCTACTGGCTCTTTTTGTCACCGGGTAGCTGTTGACTCGGGTGCATTAAGCGCTACCTTCTTACTGACATGATAGCTGATAAAGCGACAAGGGGAAGCTCCGCTGGTTGGTGGCCGAGCTCTTGCCTGTGTTGCTCCTTGGTCACTGGGAGGTATTCCTTAGGAGTGACAATCTGTGGCATCTCACAGGCATTGCATTTGAAGTTGTCTCATGGTAGGTGTGTAAACTTTTCACAGACAAGAAAAAAAACATAACAGAAGGATAAGAAAGTTTCACTGTTTTGGATGGTTTGGGTTTTTTTCCTAGCCTAAAAGTAAACAAGCAGCCTGAGCCCAAATAACAGAGTGTTTATATGTGCTGC
The DNA here is from genome assembly GCA_035590275.1 of Ibycter americanus. Classification (NCBI taxonomy): domain Eukaryota; kingdom Metazoa; phylum Chordata; class Aves; order Falconiformes; family Falconidae; genus Ibycter; species Ibycter americanus. Next base: position 32,729,760 of record JAVJGI010000035.1, on the reverse strand, counting down.
ATATTACAGCTCCATAGTAACTTGAATGATCTTTTCTTGTAGGAGTTGGGTAGTGAAGGCTGCTTGTTTTCTGGGGGTTTCTAGAGTCCTGGAAAAACTCTTCCAATTACCTTGAACTTGTGCACTGAAAATCTTCCTTATCCCCCTCTGCTGACAGTATGTTAGGCATTTGTCTTGGACATTTAAAAATCTCTGTAGGATTACCGCTGTGTGACGGGAGAGAGCAGAAACTGTGTGGGTATGTTGTTCTGCAGGTTCTTCCATGCACAGAAAAATCTTCCTTAAGAAAGGTTCTTCATAGCTGCAGCTGAAGGATCATGAGCAAACAGCTGCAAGGAGGTGACCATTCAGGGGTAGAGGTGTGTGTGACCGGAGCTAGCCCAGTGGTGCAAGCCATGTGAAACGTAGCTAATCCTGGTGTTCGGGCTTTTTGGCTTTACGGTAAGGAAAGTAGACCCTGCCACTCCAGTTGGATGAAGGAAAAAATATTTGTTGTCTTCCTTATGTGTGTTTTGTGTAGTTGTGGGTTTTTCTTTTTCTTTTCCTCCTGTTAGATTTTCTTTGCCTTGTCACTAATGTTTCTCCTCTGGAACATAAGTATTTGGAGATCAGGCTTACCTGAGCACAGATGCTGACAGTTTTGTTGCAATAAAACTGTGCTAGTGCCCTTGTCATATATCACAGCCACTAATTTGGAGACTTAAATTACAACTATGTCTTATGAATTGCCCTGTACAATTAAAGTGCAATATAAATACCTGCCATGGATTTTAATAAGCAGCGTAGTCACAGTACTGCCAACTATCTGCTGGCTGCTGTTGGGATGTTACATTTTTTACTGCTATTAAATATAGTGAGCAATATGGCTACTGTCAGTTGTTAGAAGGAACACCAGCATTGCCACCAGCACAGCTGTTTAGCTGGAAGTGTACCGTTGTCTCCCCTGAGGAAGGGGATGTTTATGAGAAGGTAAGGCATACTGTAGACAGTAGTAATACTCCTCTGGCTGTCAGGGGCTGACACCTCGTAGAACAGTCACAATAGCAGCAGAGCTCAGTGCTAAATAAAATGTCAGTAAACCAAAGAGAAGTTCTACCTAGAAAATCACTACCAAGGTCGTGTCCTGGCTGCTGAGCTAGACTATGTAGTGAGTCGGAGCCTGGTAATTGGATTTGGTGAACCTGAGTCTGGTGCAGTATCTCACACTATGCTAACGCTTGAACTTCTTGGTATGTGTTTCACTGCAAGTGATGCTGCTGACTGCCCTGTGGGTGGGGGTAAATGGTCAAGGCAGGGATGTGGGTGAAATAGGAGGTACTAGACTTCTGCAATTCATTAAAGGGAAAAGATGCTAGGGTTTCCAGGCATAGGGCATTGAAGTTAAAAGTCAGGAATGCATTCACAGCTAGAAAGATTTTGTGGCAAAACTGAAGTCTGGTATTGGTTAAAGAGGGGCTCTGCACATTGCGAAAACCAGTACCAAAGATGTTGGCTTTAGATACATCTGCTTAGGACAGACTTGGCCAATGTCACCCTACCTGATTTTTCTAACACGTCACCTTTCTAGTGGTTTGGATGAGGAGTCTAAAATAAATACTTCCTGCTACTGGAATTATTCCACGTAGACAAGAATAGAAATGTTCTGCTAACACTTTCTTTCCACTGAGGTTACACCTCCTACTTAGACTGCACTGTTAAGGCTGTGGCAGACCTCTGATTTCTACTGTGTAACTACTACGTTTATATACGAAAACTGACATTTTTTTAATGCAGTGAAGACTACCTCCAACTGAACAAAAGGGTGTAAGGGCATTGTTTGTAAAGGAAATTGTATACTGTTCTCCAAACCTGTATTTCTGTGAGCTGGCCTCTGGTAGAAACTTGCTTGTTTTATCATAGAATCAGAGAATCATTTAGGCTGGAAAAGACCTTTAAGATCATCAAGTCCAACAGTTAACCCAGGATTCCCAAGTCCACCACTAAACTGTATCCCTAAGCACTGCATCTACGCATTTTTTAAACACTTCTAGGGTATCCTCAGGATAGTAGCCCTTTAGTAACAGGGAATTGTCTAGTTTTCCTTTCCAGTTTAAAGATTTCTCCCTATCCTTCTGTTTGTGCTCTTTCCTGTAATGTTACATGCCCTTTCTTATCTGAGTTGACCAGAAAACAAAATATTGCTTGTTCCCCTGTCACACCACTGTTGATGTGATACCATCGTGCTGTGAGGCATATGTTAAGTACTGTGATGTTTCTTCTCTGGGCCTTGGGGAAGAAGCCCAAACTAGCTTGGTACTGGGCGATTCTGCTCAGGCTCAAAATCCTTCTTCCTCCCCTGTGCTTCCATCCTCTCCTTTTTAGTCCTGAAGTTAACTGTTTTCTGTAGAATTACTGATGCCATCCAAGAGATATCTGTATTTCATCAGCTTTAACTGGGTGGCCCAATTACTCATTATTGGTGGCTTTCTTCATAAAAGACATAAGAATGGGAAGAATTGCCTCCAGTTATTATCGAAAACCAGTGAACGGCATCACTGCAGTACAGAAAGCTGCACCATGTTTGTAATTATGTGGTTTTGATCCTTTTGAAATGTGATTCAAGCAACTTCTTGTTTCTCTTGGATTTTATGCCTTGAATAGAAGTAATCTGTTTGTTTGCTATTTGAATAAATCTTTCAAATTTCAGCACTTTGGGGAGGTGTTCACATCATCCGACTCATGCATCTAACACAGATGCTCTGAATTGTTCCATTGACTTCTCACCATTCATTACATAAAGCATTTAGTCTCCTAAATTGCAAGATGTAACATAGAGGTACATAAACAAAGAAGGTCTAACACTGGAGTTGGTGAAAGTCCCATTCAGAATTGTAAATGGATGCAGCTGAGTATTTAACAGGAAAATAGTCATATTATTAAGGAACAAAAAATATTCTCTTACCCTTAGAAACTGGCAGTTTTAAACTGTAGTGGCATATTAGGGGGAAAATACTAAACTACTGTTGTTAATGTCTCATCATTCCGTACACTTCAGAGAAAAGTTGTTGAAATAACACTTCGGTCAATATGTTGGTAATGTATTTGCATTCTATGCCTCGGATCACGTGTAATGTCTCATCAAAAAATACTTAGTTATTTGTCATGAGTGAGCTTTACAAAAGATACACATTAATAATCTGTCTTAATATTGAAATATTTTTGCTTTTTAAAAATCTATGCACCATATGTAGTGCTATTGAGGCCTTAAGTTTCTACCTCCCTGCTGATTTGATTTATTAGTAACTTTTATCTGAACGATATAAATGAGGGTAGAATTGCTGGAAGCCTTCATCTAAACTGCACATTTCTTTGATATAGGATAATGAAGAAGCAGAACATTTTCCCATGGTGCTTGCTTATCGAAAGTCCTGTTTAGCTCAGTGGAGATTCATGATTTTTTTTTGTTGTTGTTGGTACAGACACAGACACTCCTGCTATTCGACAAGATTCCATGAAAAATTTACAAATGTCCTTAACTTAAAAAAAAAAAAAAAAGGAAAAGAGAAAAAAGTTGTCACAGCATATCAAATGCAAAGAGTATTTGGTTTTCTGCATCATGGGGCCAGCATGTGTTATCTTCAGTACACTGATAATGCAAGTATCTCATTTCCCTTGCCAGCTAAGCTACATTGGCTACTTCAGGTATTGTAATCAATGGTATATTGCTTAACTTTCATCTCTCATGCCCTGTAGTTTGTGATAGTTTTCTGCCATGATAATGTGAAATTTTAATTATAAAGAGTAAAGCCAGAAGGAATGTGATGTAACTGATATATGGTTCAGTTTTCCAATGGAGTAGCTTTACCTGCAGATAGAGTCAAGCAAGTATTTCAGTGCTATGTGTAACTTTCCAGAAATGTGAAAAATACTGTTTTTCTTTGAAGTATCAGGTTGTTGAGATGTGCCCTCAGTGATACTTCATAGAACATGAATGAAGCAAGATGGGTATAGAGATGCCTGGGTGGCCTGGGGGAGGCAGTAGGCCAATTCTTACTAGTATCTGACTGAAGAACATCAGACCTGAGCCTAAGAAAATCTCCACCAAAATGAATGTTTTTGATATTTTGGCTTCTCAATGGAGGCTTGTTTTTGCAACCAACTTTACTTTGTTCCATTTCACATATTAGGTTTTTCCCAGGGTAGGGGGAAATGAGGGAAAGATTTCTTAGTGAGAAGAATGAGGGAAAGATTTCTTTGTAATAATTTCCTTGAGCAGCAGCAAAATCTAGAAAAGTTTGACTATTGTCTAACCCAATGGTGTAAACCTTGGGCAGTAAATGATGTAGGGATAAGGTTGTTGAACAAACACCAGTGTTTGTTTCTCCCATGTGATGACATAGCACTGTTAACTTTTAGATTGTTACAAGATTTAAAAAAAAAAAAAAAGGAAGGAAAATTACTTCCATTTTCTGATTAGGAAGTTCTGGCTGATTGGAGTAAAATTGTGGAGTGGGGGGAAACCTTAATGTCCTGCTTTTCAGTACCAAGCTGTTGTAGCTCAGGCAGGTATTCTTGACATTGTGAAAGCGATTTGCATAAATGATCTCACTTAAAATGTTAAATCTGGCTCGTTAGCCAGATGCTCAGGGTATAAATAATGAATGAACTTCAGACGCTGTGGTTTGACTGCTAACAGGTCAGTAGGACTGGAAGCAGGGCACCAGCTTTTGAATTTGCAGAATTGTAGTTCCCTGTGTGTGTTTATGTTGCATAGGCATGGTAGCTGCAAAATGCTTTGGTCTTTCCAGTACCTGTATTAATTTTTTTTGTAGGGAAATTGTCCAATGTATAGGATGTGTTCATGTATGGTACATTTATTTTCCTAACATAAATGGATTTGAAATTCTAATAAATGGTGAAACTGGGTTTGGGTATTGAATTCTGGTATTTGGCTGGCTCAGTTAAGCCCTCTGGCACTTGAGCTAGCATCGCCACATCACTGCAGCTCTGGTAGGCACAGCTGAAGCACCTTCAATTTGGGTATTATGCAATACAGGACAGCACAATAAACATACCTCAGCTTGGGCCTGGGTGGGGTGTTATCTGTGTCCCTAAGGCACTGTGGCAGGCCACCCGAAACAGTCTCAGCTGCTCAGAGGTCTTTTATCAAGCCTGTATGGTTGCTGACTCCAGATCTGTAGTGTGTTTGAAGTCTGACTGCACCTACTGCTGCATGGTAGTCCCTTGCTGTTATGGAGCAGCTAGAAACAAATGTTAGTCCCTTTCTGTTATGGAGTAGCTAGAAACAAATGTTCAGCCATTAACATTTTTGAGCCAGAAACAGTTCATTGAAAGGTCTCAAGCTTGACAAGTGTTTCCTTATCTAAGCTAGAGGTTGTTGGCTTCCCACTTGGATTCCTAGTGGGTTTGTCCTTGAGCAAAGCCAATGCCAAACAGCAGAAGTGTTTTGGTCTGAAACTTTGGAAGCTCTTTTCACAACTGCTTGTATGTTAGCAAAGGGAGCTCACAATATGAAAGAAAAAAACGCTTTTATAATTTGCCAGAAGTAATCTTGGCATCTGAAACTGATTTGGCTTTAGTCTTAGCCTGTATGTAATTCATTCCTGCTTCTGGTAAAACAAAATGGTTGTAATAAACATTTACACTACAACAAGATTATAACATACATAGAGATCCACAGCCTCCCTCTTTGGTAGTTGAAAGCTCTTCTGTTCAACTATACACCTTCTTGCAGCTTGAAGGAATTTGTTTTCTCTAATTCCCCAGTAATTTAAAAGTTTAATAATGTCGGAGAGATGTCATGTCTGACATGGGTGTCTTGATGATGGTTCAAAATGTCATGTGAACACCTTAATTTGCTGCTGCTGTTTTCAGACTGGCAGGTGGAAATGAAAGCTTGTTGTCTATTTGGTTTATATTTATCCTGCCTCTGAACCGTCCTATGTTGTCATCCTGACGGTCACTGCTGTGCTACCTTTTTCTTGCAGTAAATCTGTGGGACACTGGCCATTGTCTGTATTCGTGCTTTCTCTTGCCATGTACATCCTTTGCATAGAAAGCCATTCACAATCCTGTTTTACTTCTTATACACTTTGGATATATATAATATAAAGTTTTATAGTATTTGAACATTTTTTTCACTTTATAGACGTGTCCTTTTTTTATTCACTGTTAAGCAGGCAGAATTTGGTCATGATGGTGCTGACTTGTTCTTGCATTTTGTGTGTTCTGACTGGTTATCACAGGTAGGCAACACCACATGATCTCTAAAATGTTTACGGAGAAGGGGAAAAAACCCCACACTTGTGAGGTGAGGGTATCCAGCCTATTGGCACATTAGCCTGTGGTTTATTTTGCTTTTAGATTGGTCACAGTGCTGCAATAGGTTTCTCTTCAGTGCAAAATTTTTTTCAGAGAATCTCTTAAGCTCCCCTAAATGGTGGCAAAATAAGAAGTATTCCTTCCTGGCTGGTTAGCGTGGCTCCTCTGCCTTCTGTGCTTTCATTATCTTGCTTTTCAGTTATTTTACCCAGGGGACCCGAAAGCACCTCCAGTTCTCACATGCATTTGTGTTGCATGTTTGTGTCAGTGATTCTCTGTGGCTGACCACAGGGACAAAGCTATAAAATCTATCTTCGTGTCGGGCACTGTGCTAATTTTCCACATGAAGAGATGCATCTGGGAATCACAGCACTAAACCATACTGAATTCTAGCTAATCTCGCCTCTTCTCCCTCACCCCTCCCTTCCCAAATACAAGACTATGTATCCTGAGCATCGTTACCGGCATGTTCATTAGCTACTTACAGCAGGCAGCTGCCACCTTGGTGTGCATGGCCTCTGGCTGTGGAAGGGCTCTGCCATCCCCTTGCTTGCTCTGTGTGTGCTGTCCCCAGAAGTTTGCCTCGCTGCAGGTCCTTGAGGCACTAGAGCTGTGTCCAGAGCACTGAGCACCAGTCTGGGGGGTGTCGGGAGGGAGGGGTTCAGTTTGATTTGGGTGGATTGTCCTGTTGCAGGGTGGTGGTTGTGTTTTGAAGTGCTGCTCTCCTCTGTGAAGGTGAAAATGGGTTCCTGAGTTTGCCAAAGCCGGTGACTTGTGCATCCCTGTGCCATGACGGTGACAGAGGCAGGCACTGAGGTTTGCTTGTGCAAGTAGATTTTCTGCTCTTTTTTTGCCTGCTCTCTGCTCCTTCTCTCCCACTTCAGAGCTGAAGGTATTAGAAAGGTAACCAGCAGAGCCAGGGATGTTATCGCCCTTCTGCTCACTTGGTTAGTGTCCAGTTTTGACTGCCTCAGGAGGAAGCCAGTCAAGTGGACCAAGGCCACCAAGGAGGTTGGGGTGGTGGTTGCCCCAGGGGGACAGGCTGTGGGGCTGGGGCTTGTTCCGCCTGGGGCAGCGATGGCTCTGTGGGGACAACAGCAGGCGCTGGCACCTGTGGGACGTGACTGAGAGGTACAGCCGGGCTCTTCGCAGCATGGTGGGAGAATAAAAGGCAAGGGGCATAAAAAGAAATGAACGGGAAAGAATCTTTCACTGTGAGGATGCAGTGCTAAGGCTCTGTGAGAGCTGATGAGCACAGTGGGCCATTTCAGCTCATTTCCCAATATATTCCTGTTGCTTTGTCTTGGTATACCATGTACCTCTTCTGGGTGTAACAGCACTCCTTTTTGGTGTGTGGTTTGTTACAAGTCACACATCCTTTTCTAAAGAAAAGCCGCCCACATAGCTGATGCTTCCCCCGAGAGTGTCATGCCTGGTGTTGTCCCTGTGGCTTCCTGCCCAGAGCCGAGAAGCAGCTTCTGCGGTACCTGCTTTTACCTTCTATTGTGGTTTTGCTTTTCCACAATAGAATTAAGGTGGCTGATCTGCGACTCCCATTTCCCCTCGCTTCTATAAATAGAAGCTGATTTTCATTTGCCAGTAGCTTATTTGTTTTTGTAATAAACTTCCTAATAACTCTGAGATTTATGGAAGCTTTTTCTTAAGGAGTCAGGTAAACTTTGTGAAGTCCAGCCTAGTGCAGAGAAATGTCGCCAGTAATTTCTAGTAACTTCCTCTGGCCTTCTTCCAGGGTATTTAGTGCTTTTCCTGGTGGTATGAATTGCATGAGCAACTCAGTCTTGTTAATGGTGACTGGCGTACATGAGGTTTTACAGTCTTTGGACTTCCAAATGTAATTTGCTGATGCTTTGCTCTCCTTTGTGCAGCAATCCTGCACTTGATTTGCTCTTTTTCCTCTGGCTAATCTGCTTACAGATGAGACTTGTTTGTTGTGAGCTGAATCTCATTTCATGGCTTAGTTTTTCTCACAAATGAGCATTGTTTGTGTTCTTCCTGCATGCTTTCTTCTTGGGTGAGATGGGTGAAGAAGGTCCTATGCGGGTGGCATAGCGGGCTGTGTGTGACCCAGCTACCAGAATGCGTATGGGTGGAGTGCACGATGGCTGAGGCTGTATTTTTGCGCTGTGTCTGCGTGGGTTGGAAACTTGTAAGTACTGCCTTTAGCAGAAGAAAGGTGGTTTCAAAGCTGTTGGATAATTAGAATGGAAATTCTGGATTATATTCTCACTGCAGTGGATGTTTTGTATGCTGAACATACCGATTGCAGCTTGGGGCAATATGATTTAATCTTAAACAGATTTTGAAAAATACAAATATATGAATTCTTACTCACCTTTGCCTCTCATTTTGTATAATTTTTTTATAGTTTTAACAAATATTATCAGATATCTTTGATTTCAGGGCAAAGCAAATTTTTATTTTGAATTAAAAGCATATGGAAATAAGGATTTCTTGCATCTGAACTTTTTTCTTAACAGCCATGGTTAAGCTTCAAAACCATTGCACAGTAATTAGGTTTATTGCAGTGTGCCATGTTGTAGACTTATTTAAATTCCTAGCATACGGATCTAATTTTGTATCTTGATGGCAGAGAGAGAAAGAGAGTATGTAAAAAGGTGTTACGCTTTTCACTGCTCTGTTATTGGAAGGTGATGAAATAAAAATCAAACCACCCTAAGTGCAAGGGTAGTGTGCATTGGGTAATATTCCTTTTAGCCTCAACTGTTTCATACAGGGCTTTTTTCACAGTTATTGAAAGTGATGCGTAGTAATTAAAATGTGATGATTTTTCCCTTCTAAGTAAGCATGTACATTCCATCAAAGAGCAATTGGATGATCTCAGGTAAATTAATTTTCTGCATTCAGACATGTTATCTTCTCCCTGATTCATATGTTGCTATAGCAACAATTGACTTCACAAGGCCTGACTCAGCTCCCAAAGAAATATGAAATGCCCTGGTTTATATATGTTTCTGCTGCAAGTCATGGAGGTGACTTCAGTAGCAGGAGCTGATCTTTGTACCACGATTTTTCTTTTTTAATCTTCAAGATGAAACAGTATATTTTTCTCAAGTTGAATACATTCTCTTTCTTCAGTGTTTATATTTTTGAAGTATTTTTATTAGTGTGACTAATTGAGAGAGTTCCAGAATGAAAAATACAAGTGCGATTTAAAAGGGCCATTATGCTTTCAAAATCTCTTTTTTAATTTTCAGGTATGTATTAACTTCTGTCAGTCTCCAAAACAGGCGTTAAATGGCAAAAAATTGGATGTCATTTACAAGTATACAGGTAAAATATAAGTATACGAGAAAATATAAGTATACGTTCACTCCCGCCAAAAAGCAAATAGATCACGGTCCTGGGGCAAAGAACATGGAAAGTAAAATAAAATAAACAGAAATACCCTTGACTAAGGCAATTAAAACGTATTGTAGTGCATTCTTGGTTTGAAAACATGTTAAAGGTCATCCAATGTTGTACTAAAAGCAGAAATTATGCTTCATATATGTATGTGTTCTTTCAGTAATTTAAATATTTGCTGTGGCTTTACAGAACAAGGATTGGACTCTCGCTATTATCTAAAAGTATCCAATGTATGCCTCTGTGTAAGTCCTGACCTTTAAACGTGAACAAAATATGATCTCAAGGAAAAACCTTTTGAAAGTCAAGTAAAATCCTGGTCCCACTAAAATCTAATATTTTCATCTGGAATGCATACAACAAAGTGATTTTCTTGCTCTTTATAGGTCTACAGGAAACTGACTGAAATGTTTAAATAAGATAACCTAAGCTATCACACAGTCTGAAAAATCACAAGGTAAAACATGTATAGCTGAGTTTGACATTTCATTTAATTTGTGCATTAAATTTGCCATCTTTAAACCGCCCCCCCCACCCCCAATGACCATAGTAAATGAACAGTGAATCACATGATTGAGCCAGATTCTTCATGGACTGTAGGCTACAGTGATAGGATTTCTGTGTGAAAATGTATTTAACTATCATGTGATAGCGATCAGGTAGAGATGTACCTCAAACTGTATGAGATCTCTGTTTTATCTGTAGGGAAAGTACATGTCAGCAATGAAAGAAATCAATAAATAGTAAAAGAAATACTTTGTATAAGCTTTGGGAGCCGAGTACTTGTGGATAGTTTTTGTGTAGTCTGATACTTTGAATATTAGCTGTGCATCAGGCAGTTGTGTATGGTATGTAGCGCACAGTCCACAATGGATTTTTAGTGTGATTGGTGTATAATATTGTACAAAATAGATCCATAATGGTATATTACAGTGAGGAAAGCACCCTTGTGCTATCAGGAGCTTGGATCTTTGCACTGTCAGGAGCTCATCAGTGGGAGAAACTTAGTCCTCGTGACCCCTTAACACTAGCTCTCAAATAGTGAGAGACACCATGGACATCAGGTATGGCCTCTGCCCAGTGGGGTTCCCTGGTGAGATCAGTTAGCACAGGGTTGTACTGATAAATCATTATGCCTTTTGGTACGGAAGCATGCCTTGGTGCTCCTTCATACAGCAACTATAATATTATTGGGACCCTACTGTATCAGAAATAGCCAGTGCTGTTACTGATGCTTATAGAAGACAAGTGAGGGGGAAAAAAAAACCCCCACCATCTGGTCATGTCAGGATCAAATATAAAAGCTCAAACTTGCAATCATATGCGCATATACTTGAACAGCACCTATGCAGTCTGCCTGCATGCTTAGTTTCCAGTTACATTAATTTGAGCTGAAGCACATTAGCTTTCCTCTAGAGGCTTTTACTTAAAGTCATCTGGGACTGTGCGTATTCACATTCTCTCCCCAAAAAGTTGCATAACCTTAAACTATTCCCATTCAATTATAGATGTCTCTTTGGATATGGGGATGTTGCTCTGACAGATCAGGTAGCATCTCCTGTTCTTGACTGACTTCCTAATTCCTCACTTTGCTTGGAAAAAGCATTTTTCCCTGGCTTGTGAATGACTTTCAAGTGTTACGGGTCACCATCCACCCACCTTTATTTTATCAACCCATAAATTGACAGGACTATAAATGGATTTAATAAATGCAGTTTATTGCTGCCTCTTGACTGAGACCAGGCAATGGTAATCAATCAGTTTGGGGTGACAAAATGCAGGATGCTGTAACATATCGCAAAGCTAACTGTTCTGCTTTTGCAGCAGAAGTGCTTCTAATTGGTAGTAAAACCAGACTAACTTGATGTTTGTAAGTCAGAGTTCATAGCAAAATTCATTATCTAGTGGGTATTTCAAGCTCCTCTACATCCCTCCACAGAAGAAAGGCTAAACCTTTAATTTATGTGTACTGTTTATTAGGAAATGACCTTGCATGAAATTTTTGAGTATGTATTTAAGAGTTTTTTACAGCTTTTCACCAATTATTAACAGAAATAATTTGAATTCTAGACTAGATTTTTTTTTCCATTAACTTATCATTATGAACTTATAATGGATGCTCTAATTAGGCAGTGTTTCTAGTGGGAATATTTAGCTAAATTAAAATTGGGACAAATATATTCAACATGCTCAGTAATACTAGGGGCTTATTGTGCATCCATAACCTGCTCAGTAAACAAAAGTAAGCAAGGAGATTTGGCTGACATAGGCTTTGGCTTTTATAAGCTGCTTCTGATATATAGACATTGAGGTAATATGCTGGCTTTTAAATGCTGAAACAGTCCTGATTCTGCTCCCCCCTCCATTCGAAGAAAATGTTTCAATATTTCCCAATCAAAAGTACCAGAAGTTTTTTGACCATGAAAAGCTGTCATGCTGATGTTTTCTTCTAACCTGTGAAGAAAATGACTATATGAGTATTGGAATTCCCATGAAATGAAAGCTTCGAGTTTGGGTCAGGGGTCTTTTTGCCTGGTGTTGTAGCTTTTCAAAAGAGCAGGTGAAGAAGCTTTTTTTTTTTTTTTTTAATTACCTGTGCCGTAAGTAATTTTGAAGTCTCTTTTAAAATTCTTAATCTGGGATTATGTCTATTCTACTTAATGTACTTTGCAACCTTGAGCAGTAAAGATATAGCTGGACTGAAAACAAATTATTTTTACAACTTTCTTTTTTGGTCAATATCTTGTGATATTCTTAGTATCTCATGCCTATATGTGACTCTGCGGATGATTAAATACTTTCTTTACCTACTGTGGAGGCTTGTGCCTCCAGGTAACCTTTGCCTTTTCCATTTACTCCTTATCTCTCATCTATTACAACAAAATAGGATGGGACCATGTGGGCAAGAGCTTAATGCACCCATAGGAGGACAAAATTAACAATCTTGAAGATGATGCCAAATTGCAGAGGTATCCAACTGTGGGACAGGTACAGCCTCTGGAATAAATTTGCGGGTCTGTACAGCTGTGTTTCTCCTTCAGTGGCCCTTCAGGCTAATGCCAGAGAGTGGTTTTGAGAAGCAAACAAGTTGTTCTCGTCTCTTAAACCTTTCTCGCTGCCACTTCCTTTCCTGTGGGCACTGTGTATGCTTTCTCCTCCTGCTCACAGCAGGCACGTGCTTCCCTTGTGCACTCCGAGCAGCCACCCCATGCAGCAGAGCACGTCCCTTTCTGTGACATCCAGAGAGGTTCAGTACCCGTACCACGGCCAGAATAGCGCTTCTCGTGCAATAGTGGCATCTGCAGGCTATATGTGCAAGTCCAGTCTGTGTATGAAATTGTATGACAAAATAAGTTTGTGGTGGGTTTTTGTGTGTGTGTGTTTGTTTTTGATTGACTCTGTGGGACACGGTGTGGTCTACTTTGCTTTGGTGGAGGGATTATTTACTACTCATAAAGCACGTGCATAAGGATGGCAAATTAACATCACATAGGTAATCTTAATTCTGGAGTTGCATAATTTTTGAGTGCCTATGTCTGCCAAGGCAATATTCTGTTGAAGTAATATTTTGTTATTGTATATAGATAGCAATACATTTACTTTTATAAGGATTTACAGAATAGTCAGTAGAGAATCAAGAAATGTTCAGGGAGCTGAAGGACTGGTGCCAGCAGTAGCTATTTTGATTGAGAATACAGCTGAAATCATTGCACGTGTTACCTACAGTATAAATTAGTCAGCCCAGTAGTGCATACATACTTGGCTACATGTGCACAGTTTCAAAAATATGTGATTGGACAGAATGCTGATGTATAATTTTTTTTTCTCCAAGAGTATTCTGAATAATTGTATTTCCTTGGGTAGTTTCTGTGACAACTTCTCACCCTTGTAAATCTGTGTTGGCTTTGCTGTGTTTTTGCCTAATGGATGCATGCATCAGAAATACTGTTCTGAGATGCTTCTGCTAACCTGTCAAGATTTGATTGCTGTTTCTAATTAGGTGAGATTAACAGACTACAATTTACACAGTGTTTTCTTACCTAAAAAATCTCAAGTGTGCAAACTGAAAAATAATGAAGGTCTTTTCTGGAGTAGGGAAATATAAAAGCAAGGAAAACAAGGGGAAAAGTACTTGCAGTGTCTTGTCTACATAGGGGGTAGCATTTTTTTTTTTTTGATGCAAAGTTTGAGGTGGTGTCACTGCATTGATGATTTATTTTCTTCAGCCAGCGATGCCCAGAGGGCCAATCGTCATGTGGCAAGGTGCAAAAGGGCATATAGCTGGACTAGAACGGACCAAGCCTCTCTCAGGGTGTTATAATAGTCCCATTTGCTTAGCAGTTATGTGTCCATTCACGATTCATTAATTTTGATGGTGCCTAGTCTTCTAGTTTCTTCTGCCTGCTTCCCCAGAAAAAGAAATGGTTCATTCAAAGTATCATTTTATGAACTGACTGTATACTCAAAGTTTATTGGAACAATTCTGTGTCCCCCCTCTACAGCTACCTTATTTTTAGGGTATTTATAAAGTATGAATTTCCCATCACAATTTTGTTTGTCTGTGTCTAAAAAGATTTTAGAGTAATAATTTATGGAGGTGTTTTGGTTTTTTTTTTTCTGCTGGCATATTTGAAGGGAAAAAAGATGAAGTTTGCATGCAGTAAATGCTGTTCTCAGTAGGACTCATGAATAGGAATAATTAAAAAAAAACCCCTAAACTGGTGTTCAATTTCAGTTTAATTACCAGCCACAGGCTTTAGACAGGAAAAAGGACTGTTTAAGTCATCTTTGCTTCTGGCAATGGCAGACTTCCTGCTTATTGTACATTTTCTATGGCTTTGTCCAGTTTAATTATAAACCTCTAATTAGTGGTACAAGGTAAGTAAATTTTTCTAACAATATATGTTTCTCAGTGGGATCTTAAATACATTTGGGAAGTCAATCTGCACAGAAAAAATTCTATCTCCAGTAGTTATTATTTGCAGTGCCTCATAAATAACATTCACATGTGGACCTGGACTCAGGAGAGGAATATTTATGTTTGAGGTTCTGGGAAGTAGTTAAGCTAGAGACCGCAGCAGGATAGAGTATGAGGGAAGTAGTGTTTTATGTGTGCAATTGGTATATTTTTGCCCTCTTGTACATATGTATGTTGAGTGAAGCTGGTCAGTAGCAAAAGCAGATCTCTTTGAATTCATATAAAGCTAGAAGGTTTTACTGCGGCTAACCGGTGGTGCCCCACTGAAAAGTGAAGGGTGCAGTGCTGTCACCTTGGAATTGCCCCCCTCTAAACTGGGTCCAAGCTGTATGAGGATAGTTAAGGCAGTAAATATGCTTGAAATAGAAGTTGCTAGATAGAATGACTCTGTGCTGCCCAATGTCCCAAGGACTGTGTGTGAAGGGTGCCTGCCTGGGATAGTGCCCGTCTCCCTGCTGGGAGCCAGTCTGCACCCACCAGAGGTTCTGCTCTGGGGACCTCAGCTGTGCCAGTCCCATTTGTGCTGTGGCAGCTCAGCTGGTGGCAGCCAAGGTGACTCACTGCCGTTGGTCACTGTTCATTTCTGGAGTCTGGGTGACTCCAGAAGCTGGAGAACTGGGGGATTAAGAAAGGTCAATGGCAAAACTAATAGCAGGATGCATGAAACCAGTATCTTTTCCCTCTCTGGAATGTAAAAAAACCCCCACCCACCAACATATGAAATAAACTCTTGGCCTGTATCTGAGAAAAAGTCTTTGATTTCTTTCAACTTGGACTCTTGTTTGTCATAAATCCATGAAAATACATTATCTACACTTATAAGTATGTAACAGCTCAGTGCTTCTAAAAAAAGTAGACTTCTGTAGTGGTTTTTTTTATTTATTTTTTTTCCCCAAATGGTCTCTCCCCTAGCTTTACTGATTTTTTTTTTCTTCCTCCCTTTTTTTCTTGCCTGCACAAATGTCTGTCTGCCGTGTGTCCTGCCATTGTACCCGCACGCCTCCCCCCGCTATCTATTTAAAAAAGCATTGCAAAACTGGGTGTTAAAGTAGGTTGAGGATTTTGCCAGTTACAGATTCTAATAATCCTAAGGTAGTACTGACCATGACCCAGGGACCATGTTAAAATCAACTAGAGGAAAAAAAAAGTTGCTTAAGTTAAATACAGGCTTAATGATGGTAGCTAATCATGCTTTTCCTTACTATATGCACTTCAGTTTTACGTGGTATTTAGCATTTACACTAGCTGTGAGTGCTGCATTACGTTACTGAACTAACCTGTTCTCAAGTATGTCCAGTCTTCCTAATGTTGCATTTCCCCGCCCAAAAATTTAATCTAGTTATTTTTATTGACTTGATGTTCTTTTTTAATCTTGTTTAACAAATACAGTAGGGAAAAAAGAATCTGGATGATAAAGAAGGTCTCCTCAGCTGAGGAAGGTCAAAATGTTCCCTCAACACCATACAATGGACGCTTTCTAATTTTGCATTAAAGGAGCCAATTTGCGTGAGGGATAGCTGAGCTTGTGGCAAACCTGGTTGGGGTCATGCAAATATCTGTGCTTAAGCTACAGCCTGTCTCTCTCGTATGGAAGTTCTTGCAAATTTCGCATGCTCAAGAACTTTTCTTTCCTTTGTCTAACTGATGGGTGTAGGTATGATCTTTTTAAGACAACTTGACTTATCGCTTTGTCAACTCCTTCCTCTTTTCTATGAAAGGCCACCCCCAGCAACTGAGCAGAAACTTCATTGCTCCACAATGTCTCTGTTAAAATGACTTTGAATTTCATATTGGAAGTGTTAAGATGGCTTTCCAAGCAGGTTTGTGAATACACTTGTGTGGACACAAACAGTAATAAAGGAAGAATTGGCTCAGAATGTGGGCTGAATGAGCACAGGTCTGTGGAAGTATTGGCACCTTCCTTTGGGGGAAGCAACACAGTCCCTGTGGTGCAATAGCTCCAGTTTACTGTGCTTTGATTTTTTGTTTCTGCCACCATTTCATTAAATCCCAGCACGGTCAGGGTGGGAAGGGGCCTCTGGAGCCCACCCAGCCCAGCCCACCCCCTGCGGAAGCAGCTCTCCCAGAGCGGGCTGCACAGAGCCGCGTCCAGGCGGCGTTGGATGGCTCC
>JAVJGI010000035.1:32655108-32708127 GCA_035590275.1 Ibycter americanus | reverse complement strand
ATTTCCGCCCCCCCCCCCCCCCCCCCCTTTTTTTTTTCTTTTCTTTTTCTCCTTTTTTTTAAAATTGGGATTACTACCACGGGTCTTCTCAGAGGGCATGTACTACCTCTGGAAAAAGAGGTCCTTCCCCACATTTGTCAGCTCTACCTTACAGTCTGATCTGCACCATTCATTTTCTTTCATGAAGCTTTTCAGAGTGTCTTCAGATATCTCTTATTTTATTCTCAGCTTCCTGTTTGCTGCGGTCTGAAGAGCGTAAGCAAGTAAATATTTCCCTGCCTTGTAAAGTGATCTCTTAATCAGTATTTGAATCTCTGGTAAACAGTTCACTTCAAGTCTGATGCTAGGAAAGCTGTTCTGATATACACAGTTGCTTGGTTTCTGCAAGGTTTCATATATACTATTAAGAATTTATCTCAAGCTTTTTACAGGTATTGCCAGTAACACTGATCCAAATTACTTTTCTTGTGTGTTTTATGGAAATACATTCAAAAAAATAGAGGCAATCTTCTACAGCAGGCTGTAGCCAATATGCTGGGCTTAATAAGCAAAGTTATGTTTGTCTGGGGGACTTTTTCACAAAACATAATTGAGGATGACAGCTTGGTTATGAGCAGCTTGATGTATACATCAGTTTAAAAGCTTGTCACCTACTTGATGCATTAATTCAAGTCCTTTGTGCAAGCCAAAGTTCCTATTCTAGGCAAAGCATATGGTCTGTCACTTAGCACATGACATGTTTTTAGATCACTGTGTCTGCAAGCGTACCATCCCTGAATGTGAATGTACCGGCTTGCCCTGTAAAAGCTAGCGCCAATTTATTACCCTTTCCAATAGTTCTACTGTATTGTTGGGACTATTTATAGCTTAAATATGAGGAAAGATGTTCAGGGTTTAGCCCACAGCTCTCCTTTACTATCCTTTGAATTTTCCCTGTGAGAAATGACTTCCATTCATCCACCAGCTGAAATAATATTCATAGGAGCATAAATGTATACACTCGTATTTCTGTGTAATAGTCATGTTGACAAGTCTTATAACTTCATAGACAATTCACTTTGCTTACTGGGTAGTGAACTTGATTTTGTAAAGATTGCTTAATTCATCAGGGTTAACTAGACTTTAGCCAGATAAAGATGAACTGAGAAAAACTGAAATCAAGCTTTAGGGAAGGAGCTGTTCATTTACGCTTTTGATTAACAACTGGAACACCAGTAAAGTAGAATCTGTGATCAGGGTCTACCTGTAGGAACGATTTATACTTCAGTGCATCAGAATAAGGTCCAAAGTCCACTCATAAATTACACAAAAAAATTACTAATTGCTGAATACTTGTATTCTGAAATTTCGTCAGTTGCCCAAGTATATGCACATTAGATTAAGTGCCTTTGTATAAAATTAGGTAGACAGCAGACTTAATGGAAAATACTCAAATCGCCGTTCTAAACTCAACATCAAATAGCATGCAACTCCATGAATGAACCAGACTATTTACAAACGTACTGAACTTGTAGCCAGGTTTCCCTTCCCCATAGCTGGGTAGCATTGGAAAAAGGATGTCTCTAAGTAAAATACTGAGAGTGCAAAACACGTGTCTTTGAACATTCATTTGCATTCTGGATCGTTGCTTAGCACCATTAACCTTATTCCATTTCCTTTCTGTCTGCAGCTATTGATACGAACGTGCTTTCTTTGTTTTCATACACCGATTAGCAAATGTCAGCAACAGAATGTGAATACCTGCATTCATGCATGTCCTGGAGCATTTGCTATTCATGTTCTGCTTTTAGTTATTCACTTTATTATTATTTTTTTTTTCCAAGTGGTTGTCACCATTCAGTTGGGAAGCAGAAAAGTTACCTTAGACTCGGATGAAAAATTGCACACCAGCCTGCTGAACGCTAAATCTTTGGATGAGAATTTGTGAAAAACACATAGGATATGTTTTATCCAGCCCTGGGAACAAGTGTGTTCCCAGACTGCTTGAAGGGGCAAGCTGTGGGCAGCACTGATGGAGCTTTTCCAGACAAATGTGCCTCACTTCTATTTCTCTGGCTATTTTTGTGCCTCAAAGAAAATAGTCAAGTGTGAATTAAAGAAGGATTCAATGTGATGCGTGGTATTCATTTAAATGGCTGATAAACATCCTTCTGGTATCTGAATTTAGGAATCAGTACTGTGAACATTTCCATGCTCCTCTCCTCTGCTTTTGCTCCTCAAAGCATGTAAAGAAGGGAAGGAAGCATCCTTCCAAATCCGTGCAGACAGAAAAACTCACTTGGGTATAGAACATGTTTAAAATGAGAAGTATAGCACCTTAACAACACGATGAGAGGTAAAGAGTGTGTAGTTGCTTTAGAATCTCTGAAAGAGGCCTTAGAAAGTTTGTGCAGGGCTGTCACAGTGGTATTTGAAAATGGACTTGCAGGAAGGCATGGAATCATCACTGAAAAGGTATGCCAAGGCCTGGATGGGGGCATGAAATGAAAGTATTAATTGCTTTTGCATGCGTATTTACAGAGGGAAGGCTTGTGCGCGGCTGCCTTGAGTCTTGGAACACAGGGTTTTGCCTGAGGGAGGTGAGCAGGGGGGGTAACTGGCTGTGACGTGGATGTCTCTGGTTTTGTGAGGAATGCATCTAATGTCGTCTGTTCCCTGGTTACAAAATTAGCAGCCTTTCTAGCTACATTATTTACAGTGAGTAGTTCAACATATGTTCTGATTAATGTTCATTTTGCTCGAGGTTTTCTTGTCTCTATTTTAAACAATGTGCCAAACAACCCTCAGGTTAGTAGGTGTTAGTTTTGCAGGCTGTTACACTGGGGAGAAATTCTCCTGGAAGCTGTGGGAGATGGAACACATTTCTGACTTCAGAAGAAGAGGCGGCGAATGCAGGAATGAGGTAGTGGACTGAGCAATCAAAGGAAAACTAGACGGTCCTCTTCTATATCTTAAGTAAAAAGCACTCTGGCTATGACTCTGCTGCCTTTTTAAGTCACTGAGTTTATTGTTGACATTAGCAGGGACAGATTTAGCTCGGCACGATGCACTGCAGAAAATAGTTTTCCTCTCTCACTGTTTCTGCGCTCACATGGGACAGCTAGAAGGTGACTTGTACTGTCAACAACTCTCCTCAGCTGCAGTTTAAAAAACAACAATAAAAAATCCCTGTATTTAAAAATGCATTTTAATCACGGATTCCTGGCAGTGCCCATTTCATTATCACCTGAGCTAGACATACTTATGAAGGCTACACTTACTGATTTGTCTAAAGAAACAAATTCTTGCTTAAGAAGCAATTAAATGTAGGAGATACTTATTGTGTCCTAATTTACAGTGACAGTTAACGTATCTAAGGGTGCAGTGCATATGCAGTGGGGATGGGATTTGGTGATCGGAAGCAGTTCCTCAGGTTGCGTGTCTTCATTGCTTTAGAGGACTTACTGCATATGAATTTCATTCTGCAGCTGAAGACTGTTCTGCTGGGTTTGAACGGTGGCCAGGAGCTATCGCAAGTTCCCCGATACCTCTCTGAGGAGCCGAATGGGTGCTTGAGTGGTGCAATGCTTCTCAAATAAGGCTTCCCTTGGAAGTGTGTATGTGCTGTAATAAGCTAAATTAGGAGTGACTTGTTCACTGAACAAAAGGAGTAGGAGTTTCAGGATGGAAACTTGAAAGAGGAAACCTCATAGTAATAGAACCCAAGCATTAGCTTTGTTTTCCCCTCAGTTAATTATATTAATAGTAAACACTATCTAGTATTGCTCGTGGATGTGATTTTTAGGAGCAGGGAGGGGGGGAAGCTTTAAAAATCTTTGGTGACTAATATAACTAGACTTATTATTATCAGCTGAGAACAAATAATAAAAAATACTCTAGAAGAAACTGATCTGCCTTTGCAGTGGTGCAGTTCCACCGATTACAATAGGGTTTTGTGAGAAAGAAATCAATGCAAAATTAAAGCTCTTATATTTATAAAGTGCTCTTTGATCAAGGGCTTCTGCATTGAATTAGTTTTACAATATCTAAAATATAATAAAAATTTCCTATTGAAAACGTTATCCAGGGCTGTTACAATAATTTGCTCAAGGCTGCAGATCAGAGGAATCAAGAAACAATATTCAGTTCACTTTTTTGAAGTATTCTGACTGCAATTGTCTCTAACACGCTTGACCGATACTGCTAGAATATGGTAAAAATAAGTGTGAGAACAAAACCATTGTGAGAAAATCAGTGAGCTGCTTTCATTATTGTATCTTGACACAATAGTGCTAATATAAAGTAACCATTACTTTCAGGATACTATATTGGATTAACATGGGAGTAAAGAAAAATAGAAATTCAACACTGCTGGCAAAAAACCAGAGTAAACAGTAAGCTGCTTCTCCTCATATCTTTTAAAAGCAAAAAACCAACCAAACAAAAAAATCCCACCCCACCCCCCAGCTGTGGCAGTCGCATCTTTGTGTATATGGATGTGTGTATGTACTGTTAATTGTACATCAGAAGAGCTGCTGAAGAACTACAGCTTCCATCCTGCAGAATGGTTTTGACAATATTTCAAGACTTGTTTTTAATATAGATAGGATAAAAATCTTTCCATAGAATAGAAAACATGTTGCTTCGAGCTACCTTGATATAATTCCCAATCACCCTCAGCTTTAGCAGTAGGACCACTTGATAGTTTTAATGCATCAGATATTACGTCGCCGCTCACCTTTATGGACTGAGATCTTCAGGCTAGCGTTATCTCCCATGGTTTGCTGTTGCTCCCATCATATGACTTGGTGGTTCGGGGAGATAAATTTGGTGCCAGACAGGGAATCTATCCTTGCCATTGAGGACAGTCTACGAAGCAGTATGAGATAAGGGTTACTTCAGCATTTCTAGCAGAGGTAGATTGATCTTGGTAACTGGGAGATAAAATGGCAGATGAAATTCAATCTAGATGATGCAGCCTGGGGGCAAAAATATCTTAAATAAAATGATGGGCATTGAACAAACTGTTACTGCTCAAGAACAAGATAGTGGTGTTATCCTAAATAACAGCATTGACTTTACGATCTTGTTTCAGTCAAAAAAAGTGAATTGAGGTTTGGAATTACTAGAAAAGGAACAGAGGGCAAACCAGAGATCATTATTAGGCCACTGTACAAATCCATGGTTCAGCTTCATCTTGTATACTGCCTGGTTCTGACTCTTCCATCTCAAACTGGACATCATAGAATCATAAAAGGGTCAAAAAGAATGTCAGTAATTATTGGAAGGATGAAAAAAGTCTTCCATAGGGGAAAAAAACAGGTGGGAAGGGGGTGTAGAGACAAGTGTCATGGAATGAAAGTTCAGGGAGTTATGAGGGGATCAAAGGGGGTAAACAGCAAATAATTTTTTGATTGTCCTTGTACAAGAAACAATGGGCATCGTTCAATGTATGGTTGGGTCTTCACACAACATGTAATTGCATTGTGGAACTCCTTGCCACAGGATTTTTGGGTGATAAAAGACTAAATAGAAAAAAAATCCCATGAGAAAATAAAAATTCTACTGGACAGGCCAAGGGAGAAAAATAATAAACACTCGAGGATTATTAAATAAGCTGTTGGTGCTGGACACAGAAGACTATTTTGGGCTAAATGACTACGCTTGCCCTATCCTCATGCAGTTCCCTTTGCTTTCACTATTGGTCATGCTGAGCTAAATATATTTTTGCTCTCATTGAGTATAGCCATGCTTATTGCAGTCATCTGAAATAAAATAGTTGAATGGTTGGACAAATAAAAATATTTCAGTAGTGCACTGTTATGAAAAAAATCCTTATTTTTAAACAGATAAATAAACTCAGAACACTTTGTACATTTATCATTTGTATATATACCATTTGTATGTATTATTATTTATGCTGCTTTGATTTGAACCATATTCACATCTGCGCTCTGTAATCCTGGGATTTATTAATAATAAGAGCAGGCAAGGAAGTGACTGGTATTCCTTTGACCTATTGGCTCACTGAGGAGTTAGAGCAGATGCCATAAAAATGCAGAGGTGAGAAGGTGAGCAGCATCGATTTCTCGTATACGGGTGCATGAGCCTTTACGCTTTGTTTTGTTCTGAACACAAGGCTTATGGGGGTTTGTACAAGGACTTTGTCAACAAAGCCGATCTGTGGTCCTTGTTCCGGAGAGAGGCAGTGATTTCTTTCTTTTAGAGTTACTACACCTCTAGCTGCAGAGTAGCTGGACCATCCACTTATTGGGTGAAGACTCACCCTCATTGCAGAGGACCTAGATACAGAATTTCTATCAAAGGATGTTTACCCCAACCTTACCTGCTGCTCCAGGGAGGAGGAGTGCCGCTGCTGTGGGGCACAGAAGCCAAACGGCAATATCTTTGAAGATACCCTTTAAGAAAAGAGCGCTAATGTAAAATGGAGATGGAGATTACAAAATGGATTTCTCTGGGGGTTAGGTCTGATTTATTTTATGCAGGAAGGATAAATATGTGGATGTTTATCTGAATAAATGACTAGATTATCTTTCTCTGTGTTCCCCGAGTGTGTATGCTCTCTAGAAATTGTCTGCTTAATAAGTTAAGCAGCAGCAATGTTCGTAGTGGAAAAAGTGAAATTAAACTGGCTATTGAACTTTTGCCACAGAAAGGAAATTATTTCTCCGTAAACTAAACACATCTTTAAATAGAGCTACAAAAAAGGAAAGGAAACCTTTTCTTTCTTCAAAAAGTCTTTCCCTTTGACATTATACTATTTCTGTTCTCATTTTTTGGATAAATGGCTCTGTTTGCAATTGTGTTGCCACCAAGTAATAAGGACACGCTTTTTCTGAGTTGTAACTTGACTGAAAATGAATTTCCAGAAGAATTGCAATAATTTCTCAATTCGTTCTGGGTCAAGTTGATAACTAAATTCTTGTTAAATAATATCGATAAAGATTAAAAAACCCACCAAAACAAAACATAGTGTTTTGACGTTTAAAAATCTCCTTCCTTGTAGGTTTGAAATGAGGCTTGTAATGAAAAATTTTATTTATGTAATCTTAAATTTTAATTTTATCTTGGAAATTTTTAAGTTTATTTCACAAGCAAAGATATCTGCTGAGTCAAAGTCAATGTATGTGTGTATTTTGGAGTTATATTTTGGCAGACCAAACTATATTTATTGATTCTGTTGCTAAACAAAGGAAAAATCCCTTTTCCTAGGTCTAATTTTACTGTTGCCACAAAACATGTCTTGTGTTATTAGAACCACTAAATCAGCATAAATGTTGTGCATTTTATCAAAACTTTTGATTAGCTAAGAGTTATACCTTAAAACATTGTGAATAATTTCAAGTATTGTTTGTTTCTTGGAAAATCCTTAGTCTGCACAGAACATTTGAGATGAGGAAAATGTTAAATCAGCACAGTTATTACACACTGTGCTTGGTTCAACAGCATTAAAGTGGCCTGGAATGGCCTGGAACCTACTTCAGTTGAAGGTAGTGGTGTCAAGAGAATGGGCAAGTTAAGGGTGGGAATTAATTTTAGGAGAATAAATACATCTTAAATTGGGGGGAAAAAAGAAGAAAGTATCCTTATCTGTCAGCTAGCAATGTCTGCTAGTTCTGTTGCTCTGAGTCCTTGAAAAAAATAAGTGCGCTGTCTGTGCATGTAGTTCTTTGGCAGATTTCAATGGCGGTTTTATTTTATTTAGTATACAATTTTCTATAAATCTGTGTGGTGGTGAAGGTGTGTGGTGTGATACTGAAGCTCTTTGATTTATAATGTTGCAGCTGTTATTGCTTTTAATGCAAAGAAAGCTACGTTTTTGCTAGTCAGTGCACAGTTGATAACAAAATCTTACACAGTATTACAAGCATCCGTATGCATTGCAGAGGTGTTCGGATTTTTTCTGGTATTTTTTTTCTAATGATTGAAACATGTCAATATGACCTTAGTTTGCAATTTTGCACAAACCTATTTCGCTTCAGTTTAACAACAGTTAAATTTGTACATGGACTATTTGAGCACACTGGGTTGTAAACACAGCAGTCTCTTATCTTTTGGCAGTCACAGTAGAAACCAGTTGCACTTTTGTAGCTTTTGGTTTAACACAGAT
Organism: Ibycter americanus; assembly: GCA_035590275.1. NCBI lineage: Eukaryota > Metazoa > Chordata > Aves > Falconiformes > Falconidae > Ibycter > Ibycter americanus. Next base: position 32,700,017 of record JAVJGI010000035.1, on the reverse strand, counting down.
TGCATTTTGGACAGCATGTGGTGTATATGCTGTCAAACACTCTGATCATGGTGATATCTTGCCGACCTCTTGATTATGTCCTCTTATTTGTTCAAGTTCCACTATCACGTTATCAGCATCAAAGAACTGGCAAATACATACAGATGTCCTGTTGTGCGTGTTACCCAGATAGGTTAATTCATAATTATTGTTAAGAAAGATAGCATTTATAAAGCATTTTCTGGAAAGAAAAAAGGCACTCTTTTTAAAGGTCTTTGGATGAAAGTACGGTAAAGTTCTCATCGAGATAAATGCAAGGGTAAATAAGGATATGGCAGGTGGCCAAGTCAAAATAAGTTTATGGGTATATACCATAATTCAAATAAAGGGTGGTTCTTTGGATGTAAAAATCAATTTGATTTCATTTTTGCAGGGAAGTGCAGAAACTAGTCTTGTAGCCATCATGTGTTCCTCGATCTGTCTTCCAGGAACATGCAGGAAATCTTTAACAAGACTGTGAAAAAGATGACAGTTCTGCTTCTTCTATGACATTGGTAGGTGATTTATATATACAGCAGATCTGACAATGACATATAAATTTACAGCTTGAACTATTTACATCTGAGCTTTATCCAAGGTTTAACAATAGCATTGAAACCTCACTTTTTAATGATGACAACCTGGACAAGTATAAAAAGATACAGATAGAAAGTATTTCTAATCTGATGCTCCATCAAACACCAGCACATGGAGGAGAAAGGTGGGGGGTGAAGAGAGGGAGGCCTCAGCCATTCTCTTTTGCATCTCACATTTCTCTTTGTCCCAGCAGCTACTGCTGTAAATTGACCTAAGAAGCAGGAAATTTCCCTTGTCATAATACAACCCTGGAGAAAATGGTCTGTTTGCGAAAGCCAGTCTGTGAGCTTATATGTGACCATCTAATTTAAATCCAACACTAGCAAGAAGTCACTCTTCCTTTGTATTGTTTTCTGATAGAGAATATACATGCACCATGTTTGAAGGATCACAGAATAATTGTTTAGCCTCTTTCATGGTTTATTTTTGAGTAATATCAGCTTGGCTGGGAATGTAATCACTAAGGGGTGCATAAACCCAACTGTGGAGATAGCAAAAAGCATCTGAGAAGTAAGTACAGAACAAGCTTGTTCTCATTAAAATGGTGATTTAATTACCACCAGTGATGCTCACCTAAAACTGCTGATGCCCACGTGCAGTGTTGACTCAGGATGAGGTGTGTTGACATAATGAAAAAATTTTGTCAGAGCATGAACTTGTTACCCTGGGCTGCTCCCACAGATCTGGCTTCCAAAGTCGGAGATGGGTAAATGAAAATTTACGTACGGTATTGATTTTGTTACTGATAAGGTGGTTCCAAAGCACTGTAAAACTGAAACAAAAAGTTGGTGCAGAATTCAGCTTAGAATTAACTGATGAAAATGACTAATTTTTACCCAAACTCTGTGCCAAGTTCTAAAGAAGGAAGAGTGGTTCTTTGCTCTGTCAAAACTGTTAGAAAATAGATGGGAGAAGGACAGCTATATAGAGGTGGAATGGAAAAAATAGAAGTGGACACAATGATGATGCTCCTCTTGGTGTTGTTTCAGGGTGATGTTTTTAAAATCCTTCTTTTGGAACAGTGTCACATTATGGGCCAGTATTCAGTTTGCAGCCCACTTTAAATACCGCATTCTTTTTTTGGGTGGTACAGCTGACTAAGTTGTTATTCCTCACTTTGTTATTTTTATTCAATTTTCTCCCTATCCTCTTGTGTGGCATAACTTTTTTTTTTTTTATAAATTAAATCTTATTTTATTGATTTTAAGCTACTTCGCTACCAAGATCACTTAGAATTCTGAAACAGTGGTCCAAGTGCTTGCAAAGATCTTGGTGACCTGCATAGTGTCTTTATTTTGCCATCCAGGTTATTAATGGAAGTTTTGAACAAGAGCAAGCCTAGAACACATTCCTAGGTTGAAATAACCCCTTGATTTGACATAAAATTGTTGATACTCAGACTTGCCCTGGTGGCTGTGCAGACAACTCTAATGTTACCATGCAGCTGCATTCTGTGGGGTCCTGGGGAGGGACAGCATCCATTGCATCTACAGAGTTTGCAACAGGCAATGTAAGTAACTTTACATATGTAAAGTTTACAGAGTGCTCATACCTCTTCTGCGAAACAATTATTGATCCATGAGTGAGGAAAGGTTGAAAAATCATTGGCTATGGTGGTTTTGGCTAGTTTGGTTATGTAATGTCTTCTTTTTTTTTCTGCTGTCTTTAAAAAATGCATTGGAGTCAAGAAATAGTGCAGCTATTTCTTTTTCCATTTTCTGTAGCCCTGTCAGAGAATGAATTTGAGCTGGATTGGTACAAATTGCTCTTGACAAATCCATCTCTATATATAACGCATGATGTTTTAGATGCCTAACATATTGCTTCCTTAATAATTTCTTTGAGTATCTTTGTAGCTTCAGTCTTCTAATCTCTAATTCCCAAGGTTTCCTCTGAAGTTACATGTTATGTTTGCTCTTTATAGGCATAATGACTTTAACTAGCAAGTAAATACAGAAAGAACTATTTTATTTTTGTATGTGTTTACCAGGAAATAACATAAATGTGAAAGAATAAACCAGAGAAGGAAAAAATAAAATCAGTTAAAAAAAAAAAAAAAAAAAGAAAAAATCTTTCTTTAAGGTACCTGACTGCTGATGTAGTACAATCAGGCTCAAAACAGCTCTGACATTTCAAATGTTAGCTAGTTGCTGCTGCTTTTTTGTTTCCCTTTCCTTGAAAAGGAGAAGGGGAAAACTAATATAAACTACTTTTTTTCTTCTCTCCCTCGTATTGCTATTTTGAATCTGTATGTTAAAAGAAAGGACAACAAGAAAAAGAGAAAACTAAATATTTTAGTGTCCCGAGGAAGTCCCAAATGTTTCACATGAAGTTCTGTCCAATAGACTATAGCGAATATAGACCTCAAAATTCCTGGTGGGGGTGATCTGTATTTCCACAACTTCTTGCTCCGCTGTATTTCTATACTGTATTTCCCACTATTGTAGCTGCTCCTCTCCTAATTCTGGAGTAACATCCAGCAAAAGTTTTTGGTCTGTAAAGTAAAATATGAGTATAAAGACCTTGCTCCCATATTTAGACTTTGGTGCTAATAAACCTGTGTTCTGCTTGCACCAGCAGAGGATTAGCACCAAGCCAGAGATCACATCACAAGTGTCATTGCAATCTAACTAGACGTTACATCATGGACAAGTGGAAAAAAATAAATTGAGGAATCTAAAAGCATTTAAAATTATTATAATAAACAGTTGAAATATTTTAATGAACATAATGTTTTTCATTTTAGTTTTGTAAGAGGCTATTAGAGTCTGGAGTAAAATGCTACTTAAGAAATTCCTGAAAAGATTAGTTGTAGGCGAAGGTGGTAAATGCCTTTCTCTGCTTTCTTTCCAGCTATTGCTTTGAGGTCTGACATGGGTTTCTGGATAGTCACAAGCCTAAATACATTGAAGTCGTATTTCATGTTTTCGTTTTTAATACTGTATGGATTAAAGACTTGCCTCATTCTTGAATAGTAAGAGCAGTTGTTTTCCCGGTACCCAGCCCCCTGAGCTGGAAGACAGGGATGAGGAGCAGAATGAAGCCCCCACAATCCAAGGGGAAATGGCCAATGACCTGATACACCACTTAGGCACACACACGTCTATGGGGTCGGATGGGATCCACCCGAGGGTACTGAGGGAGCTGGTGGAAGTGCTCACTGAGCCCCTTTCCATCATTCATCAGGAGCCCTGGGTGACTGGATGGATGATCTTAAGGTTTTTTTCCAACCTAAATGATTCTATGAATATGTTTTTACCGTGCCTAGCTGAAGAGGTTTTACAGAGAAAGAACTTTTTCTTCCCTTTTTTCTGAAAGGTGGTATACAGGTACCTCCCACTCAGCAACATTTCCAGTTTTCTAATGGCAGCCTGCAGCTGCTTTTTAATCGCAGATTGCTACTGGTGTTGTTACTTCTGAGCTTCTGTCTTCTGCTAACATCAGCGATCCTCCCGAGACGTGTCATCTTTATCACTCCAAGTCAATATTCATTGCTTTCTTCAAGGTCCATAGCTCTGCCCCATACAACACCACAGAGAGTCTCATTGCTGGAGCAGCTAAGCAGGAGTATAATACTCCAGTCCGTTGCTGGTGGGCTTCTGTTCCCAGAGTACGTAAGTCCTAACGACAGTAAATGGTAATTTACCCAGCTGATTATCCACTGCTTTAAAACCCAATCAGCTGTTTACAAAGAGCTCCTTTCTGTCATGCACTATGAATCTAATAAAATCGTACTGGAAAAACAGCATCGCGCTATGAGGGCTTTCCTCTCCATGTGCATCCCTTTGTAGCTCACTCAGACATAAGGAGAGCAGTTTAATTAAGAGCAGGAAAATGGTAGATCCTTCCAACTTTTAATTTTCTTTTTTTTTGATCCACAAAGGTGAATAATGCAGGACAAAGTGCTAGGTACATTTTTCTCTTGTAGATTAACCCTACCCAGCAACTAAACACCGCACAGCTGCTTGCTCAGCCTCCCAACCCAGTGGGATGGGGAGGAGAATCAGGAAAAGGTAAAACCCATGGGTTGCGATAAGAAAAATTTAATAATTGAAATAAAGTAAAATATAATGAAAATAATAATAACAAGAACAACAACTGTAATGAAAAGGAGAAAGAGGAATAAAACCCAAGGGGAAAACAAATCCAAACAAACCACCAAGTGATGATGCGCAATACAGTTGCTCACCACCCGCTGACTGACGCCTAGCCAGTCCCCGAGTAAAAGTTGGTCACCCAACTTTCCCCAGTTTTTATGTATATATTTTTTATATATATATATATACATACACTGAGCATGACTGTCTATGGTATGGAATATCCCTGTGACTAGCTCGGGTCAGCTGTCCTGGCTCTGCTCCCTCCCGGCTTCTTGTGCACCTGCCCCGGGCAAAGCACGGGGAACTGAAATGTCCATGATTTAGAGTAAGCACTACCTAGCAATAACTACAACAGCAGTGCGTTATCAGTGTTATTCTCATACTAAATCCAAAACACAGCACTATACCAGCTACTAAGAAGAAAATAAACTCTATCCCAACTGAAACCAGGACATCCTCCTAAACTTTTATTCAGTTTATTGTGTGATCTAAGTTAGGTTACTGTTGGTCATTTCCAGCTATGCTTGCAAGAAGATTTTAATGTTGTTTATACAGTTGTTTTTGTTGAATTTTTTCCTTCCCTGGAACCTGTTCACAGGATTATTTTCATTTCAGAGACAACTTGATGAAAAGTGTCTTCATGGAAAAGGAAATGTAATTAACCAAGGTCTACATGCTTCCCCCCCATCCCCTCCCGAAAGCAACTCCTTAAGGCCCTAGGAAGCTGTGCTCAATAGGAATAACTATAAGAAATGTTTTAGGAGCTAATGAACAGAAGACCATGAGGTCTCAGCTGCATGAATTAATTCACCCGTTGGCAACTTCAGTTAGGAATCATTGATAGGAATTTTCTGTGTTCCTGAGGAATATGGTTCGTGGGCTACTGACTGAAATTTGCATTCACGTTTGACTGTAAAAACCTTAGGCTCTCAGTGGACTCCCTCACCTTTGTGAGTTTGATAGGACTGCTGATAAAAAAACATCAGTGGCTTTCAGATGCCCCAAGATAGACCTGCTGGTCATTCACAGATAGCAGCTGCTTCCCAAGGATGGTAGCCAAAAAGGCTATTTTTACCGAATAAATAGTGCTGGAAAGTCCATGTTTGAAGATACGATTGTTATGCGGAAATGGTACTGGGGGTGCTGATAGAAGGGGTGGATGTCTCTTGAACTGTTCATACCTTTCAGTAGCCCATTGTATATTCAAAGTGCTTGTGTAGCTGATTTTGAAGCATACTGCCTAAGATGCACGTGTTAAGGAATAAAAAACTGTATGCAACAGATGTAGTTTATTTTATTTGTGTAGTGTTGCATTTAAATTGCAGAAGGGTGTTAAAAACAAGACCTTTTCATAATGGAGGTGTAGAGGTTCATCATTACTGGGGATTTGTTGCTCAGTCATGGAACAACCCTTCAGAAGATGAGTTTCCTTTTGAATCCACAAATACTGTCACAAAGTGGATGACTTTCCCCTAGACTCCACCCCAGAAAAGGGGATGTCAGCTAGTCTACAGCAGGAGACATTCAGCTTGGCTGAAAAATTGGTCCTGGAACTGAGATGTATGACTTCGTCCCCTTCCCGCCCCCAAGTGATTTTTACATTCATGTGTGTATATTATATATAATGCATACATTGTGTGTGTATGTATAAAATTATGCATCTGTATACAGGTATAATACAAAACACAAAGCAAGTCAGATGGTATTTGAAGGTTACTTTCCAAAAGGCATGAATAAATATGCTTGGTGTATACCTTTTATATGAAAACTAGCTATTTGTTTTCATCAGAAATTCCTAAGGGCAAACTAGAGTAAAATGTACGCACTGGGTTTGGTTGTTCTAAATTTTGTGTTTTATAGAAATGGTGATGTAATCTTCTGGGCTAAGTCATTATTAGGAAATAGTTTCTTTTGCTTTCCTCTTGATTTCCCTCTCCCTCCTCCCCAGGAGAACATCAAGGAAAACTATTATTTTCCTTCAGTCTTTGAGGTATGGAGATTATTAGCATTTTATGCCACTGAGGTCACATCAAGACTTCATTGGAAATGTAGAGGAAATTAACTTTACAATTTTATAGCAGGAAATCCAACATTCAACATAAAGGTGCGATTCATAAAACTCACTCATTTGGTAAGTGCCCTCATCCTCATTTTCCAACTTCTCCTCAGTTGGTACTTAAGGGGCATGTACTGAGGTTTACTTAAGCTCATTGTGCCTCACTGAAGGACCTTACGTATGTAAAGTATTAATATTATCCTGTGCTGAGGTTATAATCCTATTCTTTAACGAGAATTTGAGCCCTAGGGTGAGATTGAATACTGATACCTTAAATAATTAGTAAAGGAGTATTTTGAAATCAGTTCTGGAGTACGGGTTGGTTTGGGCAACCCAAGTGAATTTTAAGCTTTCTGTTCCAGTCACTGAAAATCCTGCTTGGCCTTGTTGCTTGAATTGGATTGATTTATTTTTCCGAGCTCTGCATCCACCTGTAAGTGGTTTTTGCAAATGAAGACAAGATTTAAATACTTAAGACTATTCCCTGTGGCATCTGCTTAAGCAGAAAAAATGCGGCTGGTTGTTGACCTGCAGGGTTGCAAGACCCCGTTCTTGACAATATTAGGGAATCTGGGAGTGGGTCTGAAGGCTGCTGGCAACAGGTAAAACAATTTCAAACGGATGTTTACATCATCAGCTTTAGAGAAACCTTTCTTCTTTCAGATTCTGCCTTCAGAGGTTAAACCTGCAGACCTATCATCCCAATCCAAGTGGAAAGGTGGTTGTAATTCTGTAACTGTCTGCCTGGCAAGAAGAATCAGGTCATTACCCATGACTGGCAGTGCTAAAAGAGCAGCTGGAATTTATACCAATTGTGAATTTCTGTTGATTGTTGAATGGCTGACTGGTGGGATATTTCATTCTAGGGCTCTTCCTAGGTGTTTTGCTGAGCTGTGTCATTGCATGTCTACTGGGTTTATGAACCCAATAATACCATGTCAGTGTCTTCTGAAATGGGTATGTATTTTAGGACTTCTGATTATTTTCATAGTGTCATAAACCAATAATCTTTGTGATACAAAACACTATTTTCAGTAAACTGCCGAAAGAATTGGTACTCTTTTCAAATTGATGCCTACTAGCAGCAATAACCTGAACAAACTCAATTGCAGAGTTTTGGGACGTTTCTTGAACCTGGCTTGTCAGCAGGTTCTGGAAGGAAATGCTTATTAAACATAAGCATCGAGGAGAAGACCGCATAGCCTTGAGTTTTGGTTTTATCTGATGCAAGGAAAGATGTTCCAGAATAATTACTGCTGATCATGTTAGAGGTGGGAATCATGATATCAACAGGCCACTTGAAACAATCTTTCTGCATGTCTAAAGGCCAGTGCCTGTCAAATGCCTAACCTGCAGGAAACCTTCTGCAGCTCTGGCTCTGTGACTGCTGAGGTAGGTGCTGTTTTTTCCAGAGACTGGTCACCGGTGCAAATACAACCTTTTGAATTTTCCTTTATTTCCCCCTCTCCTTTTTCTTTTAAGTTACATGAACGCCTAGTCCTTTTCATAGTTAGGTTTAAGGTGTGAAAGTGAGTACTATGCCTGCAAGGTGTTTAAGAGTGTAAGAAATAGAAATTCCCTGGAATTAAATCTTCTGCAAGATACACTTTATTTGTTTGGAAGTCTGATTAAAAGGTACTCAGTGTAATTTCTGATTTAAAAAAAAAAAAAAAGAGTGGTTACACTTCAGCTTAGTACAAAGAATCATGATAGAATGGGGAGAAGATGAGAAACACGTGGGTGAACAAAGTGGAATTCTAAGCAAGGGAGTGTAGAGATGAGGTTCTGTTTTCCAAAAAAGGGATATCTTGATGTTTAATGTTGGTTAAAATAGATTGGACTGATAAAACTCCCTAGTCACTTATCATAACTGAAATGGCAAAAGGATATCAGTGTTTCAAATCTTCCTTCATTAGTAAGAGCACAGCTGCATTGGTTTTCTAGTTTATTTTCACTTTCTATTAGTATGTAAGGTGAAAATGGGACCTGGTTTCTGATAGTACCACTAGGGAGACAAGGGTGGCTCGCCCACCTTGGGCCAGCAGTCACCAGCTGGTCAGCTTCACAAATCAGACCAGTTTCCAGGTTGAATGGGTGCTACTGGGAGCAGGTGGAGTGCAGGAATGTTTCCAAGGGTGCTCAGACTTTGTAAGTGCATTGTGGCCTCTGCTGCCATTGCGCACAGTGAGGAGCAGCCCCGAGACGCTTCCCGTTGTCAGAAGTACTGTCTGCATAAACTACTTACAGCTTGTGTGATTAAGGAACATATGTCTGATAAACATGGTTATAAACAAACATGTCATTAGTATTCCTTCCTCCCAAGCCCACCTTGGAAGAGATCGTGATGTGTCAGGTTGGATATAATGAGTTGACTTTGGTGCAGAATGACAGAAGAGCAGGTGTGCCCAGGTTCAGGATGCTCTTGGTTAAATACACACATCTGCAACCTGAAAAGCCCAGGCAACAGTTTAAGGACCTGCATCATCCATAAAGCCGGTAGGGATTATAGACATCCATAACCACATTTAGTCAGAAGGAAACTAATATATTAAAAAAAAAAAACAGGAGGGAAAACATGACAAGGATCTCATCCTTGTTGCAGGCTCTTTCGGTACTCTGCAAGTGGTGAAGCTGCCCTTTGGAGACAGCTGTACGCACTCTGGCACAGAGGTAGATCCAAACACGAGGGAGGGAGCAGCTCATGGGGAGGAGGACCACACAGCCTGCTGCTGCATACCGCCGCACTGCCGCAGCCTGCGACAGCCACCAGAACGGCAGATACAGGGATAATCCATCATCTGCTATGGTTGCCCCCAGACTCTGGCATTTCCCAGGTGGCATTTTTGCGATGGCAGGCAGCTGTTCGTGGGGCTGAGCTCCTTCCTCCTGAAGGGAGAAAGTTCAGGTCTCAGTCTCCACTCTGATACCTGCAAATTATATTTTAAAGTTTGCTTTCTGTAAAACAAAAGTAACTTTTATTATTATTATTATTATTATTATACTCTTTTCTAAATACGTTTTTAGAAGCAGACAGAAGTATTTATTGAGTAGTATGCACAAGAAACAGTCAGTACAGTGTAAGGGTATATTCCAAACCCCACTGAAATCAATTATAAAACTCCTGTTGACTTCAACAGGCCTTGGACCAGATCTTAATGGAAGATGACATTAGGCAGAGTACCTGCTTAGACATTAACTATTATGTTTAAGCAGGTGCTATGCCTTCCTTCTAGCTGGTATTAAAGTTCTGGAGAGCATGTATTTTGTTGACAAAAGGTTTATTCCTTAAGAGGCTGGTCCATTTTAAAGTTTGGATGTTGCACTTGTCAAGTACAGATAACAATGATTGTTGCTGTTGTGATATATTATTATGCTGTCCTACATAGAACTACATAATCAGCCCCTTTCTAAATTGGCATGTTTATTGGCAGTAGCAATAACGGGTTGGCAGAGTGCAGAGATGTTATTGAGCAGGGTATTGGTACGCTGGTTTAAAGATCTAGATCCAAGAAATACTGGTGGGGGAGAATAAGAGTACCCTGAATTATAACAGCTTTTAGACCAAAGGGAGCAAAAAGCATATTGCAACTCACCTGCTGTCATGTATGATAGCAGATGTCTGGTGATTTCTTTTATGCTTCCTACAGTACTGCAAAGAATATATACATTGGACCAGAGTTATCTTCAGTCATCCTGTTCCTAATTTAGGATGATGGCCTCTGGTCCTTCCATGATAAGGGTGAGCTGGAGTTTGTATCGTTCAGCCTTGAGCCTTCTTGAGCAAGAGGGAGAGTATAACGTGCTTCAGCACACTGTAACAGCACTTGTTGACTGGTTTTGTGCAGGTGATGCCCTGTAAGAGCTGTGTGGCTCAGCACATGGTGTAGATCTGCTCCTTTGCCTGCTGGCATGACAAGGGCTGGTAAAAATCTGGAATCTGTGTGGGGTTTGGTTTTGGTTTTTTTTTTTTTCCTCCTTTCTGTTTGCGACACGTTCTCTGGGGCTCTGCAGAGGGTGCATGCACTACTGGAAGCACAGCGCTTCACCTTGCAGCTCCAAGGCTAAACCAATGGTTTAGCACAATTTTCGAATGTGTTGCCAAGTGTAGTAAGTATCAGGTGGTACCTCCTCTTGACTCGATCCAATTGTACAAAATACATACTTAGGAGCCCTGTAATGGACAGCTGCCGGAAAGTGGATGCTGATACTCGTCTGACGATCTCTTTGCTAGAAACGGAGCTGCTTTCACACTGCTGCTTGCTCCCCTCTGGTCCCTTTCGACACCAGCAAGATGCTGCGCTCACAGAGGCATAAGCTCTTTAGGCTTAAAGGGGATTACTTTAAGATTAAATGCGATGACTCCTTCTTGCTACTTACAAAATAGATCTGAGGGAAAAAAAAAACCACCAAACCCTTGCTTAAAATGCTACCTTCCCCTTGCACGCTCACTGCTGAGGGTCTGCAACCTAATGGTTTGCCTTGGCAGGGTTTCCCCTCCCCTGCTGCTTCTCCCCCTGCAGCTGCTCATTTTGGAGCCCGTGTGGCTGCACGCGTTGTTAAAAACCACAGCTGCTCTGCATCCATTGTAAGCTCCAGCTATTGATTTAGATCCTCCAATTTTTATGTGTTGAAAGAGAAAATGGTTGTTCAGAAAGGCATTTGTGTGGGACCGGGAGTCAGCCAGGGCGTCGAGGCAGAACGGCCTCAACTTCTCTGCACGGCAGATGTGCCACAGTGCTCAGAGTGGCTCCCAGCCTCTGGTCCTCGTTTTATTGCAACAAACACAAATTAATAAGCTAGAATAAGAGAAATACTTTCTGAGAGAACACACAGATCTGTTGTATCTGGCAGATTTAAATAGAAAGATCTGAAAACAAATCTTTCCCCATCTCCAGTGAGTCCTTGAAAGGTTGGACCTTTCTTCTGACTTTGCTTTTGGCTACAGCTGCTGAGAAAAGCTGGTGTTGGTGGCTTTGTGGGTTGGAAGAACCCCCCACGCTGCCCTCTGGAGCTGCAGGCACTTTATCATCATCTCTTGGGTCTCCTGTGGTTATGCTCCTCCAGGCACACACCCTGCTCCTCTCAGAGATGTACAAAGCCATACTTACCCTGCAAGCTCTGTGCCTGGCGATGTCTCTTTCCTACCTGGCACGTGTTACAGTCCACCAGCTTGCTGTGCTTGGGTGTGCTCGGCCGCTGCGGGGGAACAGCCTGCTCCCCTTCGCCAAAAGGATCCAGCCGGTACCTGGGGGCAGCTTCTGCTGTGCAGCCTCACCCTTTCTAGCAGAGGCTGGTAGATGCAACATTTACAGAACAAGCAGGGGAAGAGCAAGAAATAGTGCTGCTGCCCATCATATAACTTTAAATGTGCTTTTTAGCACTTCAGCATTTATTTAAAAACCTGGAGGGATTTTTAACATTAATGACACCTCTTGTGCATCATGCCTCTCTGCTTTCTTGTCAAGCAGTTAAACGCTGCAGACTTCACAGAGCTTTCACAGGTTGTTATGTGTTGTTGACGTTCTGGTAGCGAGTGAGGAAGATACGGAATATAGAATCGAGAGGGCTTAGGATCGTTCTCAAGGATTCCTGCTTCTCAGGAACTGTATTGGATGTGCCCTGCAGAAAGGCTGTGTTCACTCAGGGTGATTTGGAAGATGTGTTCTGGGAGCTCTCCCAGGGTTTATTGTGGTTGCTTTATTTAATTTGCTTGTACTGTTATGGCCCTGCACTCCTGAAAGTTCCAGGAAGATTTGCCTGCTGTCTTTAGAGGTGTGGAGTAGGACATGAGTAGCTGACATAAAAAGGAATGCTAGTGTGCTATCTCAACAGCTGCAACGCTGTATTTTCTATGATAATCCAACACAGAAGTATTTTTCCATGTAGGTAACTGGGAGGTCAAAGCAGTAATACAGTTATCTCTCCATTTTTCCCTCCCATCTCACACTTATTCTTGAAAGGCATGTTTTAGAAAGCATGTCTGGGCAATCAGAGAATCAAGTAAGTATGCTCTAAATCATGGTGCTGGAGGTTTTTTAAGTTAAAGCCCAGAAATTTGGGGCTCTAGGTTTTGCAACAGATTTTCTGTGTGTTCTTAGATGAGGTTATTTAACAAACCCCTCTTTTGCAAATGGAAAAATCTGTGCTTACAGAGATAGCTGGGAGTAGTTTTTTCAGTTGAAATCTATCTGTGCCATAGTAAGCACTGACAGAGGTGCAGCATTTTCAATATATTTGAAAATTTTGGTTGCATACAGTAAATATCGATGCTACAAAGAAATGGCAATATATGCTATTTTCATACCAGAAATGGTATTTTGAAATTAATATTGCTAGATCATCTTTACTGTGAATTTTATTATAGTAGGTTAAATGATGAGTGTGGCAATAAACTGCAAAATACATTTGATTTGTTTTAAATCTGTAAGCAGAATGAAAGAAGTGCCAATTGATATCGAAGTAAGTGTTCAAGTTGTACCTGCTTTTATTTAAGGGAACTATTTGCTGCAAATTATTTGTACTGTTTAGAGGTAGAATTAGAGGTCTCTGTCTAAAAGTAGAGTAGAGATACACCGGCATATACTGAGTTTAGTTCTAGTGTGTATATTGCCTGCCACAGAAATGCAGACAGGGACTGCTGCGTTTACTCCAGGGATGGGGTGAGATGCAGATCAGAAGCAGGTTTCACCCTGGATTAAGGCAGGGAGTAAGGAAAGGAACTGACATCTCCAGCTACTCATTTCTCCATGCTGAATATAACTACTCTGTCCTTCAGGAGAGCTGCTGACTTGTCGTGGGATGCATGTTGAGCATGAGAAGCTGAATTATTATTTATGTGGCCTATGCGTGCCAGTGATGCAATTTATGTTGCATCCACACTGGAATGCTGTTGTGCTTAATAGTTGGGAGTTTATAGTGTGCAGGTATAACAGCAGTTATGCGTGCAATGTACATGCATCTTTGTACACAGTGTGTTTTGTATGCGTTGCTGAATTTGCAGCTGACTCTTACGGTATAAGAAATTTATGGCACGGTGAACCTTGTCTCATGGTTGGAAATTTGGCGCTTGAGTGTTAATACTGCAGGGCCAGCTTTTTGGATGTAGGACGGAACACGTGTTTTCTAATTTATTGTGTTCTCTAATTCTACATATGATCTGTCGTATATTCGGTGCCAGTGCACTCACTTGGCAGTCTCTGTTTTGAGCTGTAGCACTATATTAGTGAAATGCAGTCAAAGTCTCCTTAGGGAGGCTGTTTGTATATCACTGCATGTACAAACAGCACTATTGGTAACTATAAAAAGGAATTCAAGAAAGCTAAAAGCGGTTGTCTTTTAGAAGGTGGCATCTCCTGTGTAGTTAGAACACTATATTCAATTCCCTCCTAGTTTACCCCAGGTATTGCTCCTTACCTGGAACCAGAAAGACTCAGAAACAGATCCCTTCACTCTTTGCTTCCCTAATAAAAGAAATTATTTAGGAAAATCGGATTCTTTGCAGAAGGGAAATTCTGCTCTTTGTAGAGATTTGTCCTAACAATGTGAAATAACATCATACATGAATAAACGATGCATGCAGCTCTCATTAGGAGAACATTTACTGCTCAGAGATTTCCAGTATGGTTTCTAGATACGCATTCTCACTGAATGTAGCTTTCACGAGATTTATTTTGGTTTTGTGTAGCCCTTTGTTTCACTGTAACCCTGTAGGTGAAGTGTTGCAGTGACTGATGTTAGCTGCTTGACTTGCAAGCGACTTCTGGAAAAGCTTGTGAGTCTGTGAACACCTGTGTTTCTGCAGCTTGAAGACAAAGTGTCTCCTAATCACATCACAGAGAAGCCCCTTTGCAATAGAGACAACTATTGAAACCAGGGTTTGACTATCATTCGCTTGCAGATTTTCACTAGACCCAATAAACAATGTGGAGTATGGGCGCTTCAAAAATAATTAGTATGTATTCAGTTAATTACTTGTCACTCTGGCTTTATTTTGGATAAAGAAATTAAAACACCCTTTCACATACAACTTCTCAGCTCTCGTCAATCAACAGTTGTAAGGAAGCACATTAGAGCTAATGTTATTACAAGATATGTAGTTGCTTAGTTTTTAATTAGGAAAGGTATGTTGAATGCACAAGTATAATTACAGAGTTTTTTTAGTTATATATAAATCAACAATTACTGGAAAAAAATGTTACTGACTTACAGGACCCTTACTTATAAGCATAAATTTCCAGTGATGCTGATGCAAATACAAAGCTTTAGACCCTCAGTATCCAGCTTTACCTGGCTCTTAATGTTGTCCTAATTATGAAACTTGAACTGGCATGTGATGAAGATCCAGACAGTAAGCATCCTAGAAAAAGTGATTTAGAAGCTTAATGGGCATTTTGTCATTTTTGTGTAGGTTTTATTTGGGGCAGAAGTTCTTATTATCAAATAGGACTTGAAAGCTTGGTGTATAACTTCATAGTTACTTGGGTGAGTTGAAGACTTCACTTGATAGAAAGTCTTGTATTGGCATTGTAGGTACATACTAACTTCTCCTGAGATGTTTTGAGCTGGGGGGTCCGTGCTGGAAATCCCTGTGAGAGGAGGATGTGAGAAACACAAACTGAATGGTACAATGAAGCTACTGAAAGATAAGCTGATCAGGATGCACACACTGCTAGACTAACAGGGTGTTTTTTTTTCCAAATGATGATAAAGGTGTCAGTAAATGGAAGACTCTGTAGAAATATATCCATATGTGTGCCTGTGATGCTGGCTAATAGCCAGATGCTTGGAATAGCGTTAGGTCCAGGAGTTTCCATGGCTTTTCTTCCCTCTCCCTGCCCCCCTTGTGCCTTCCAATAAATTCCTGAAGAAGCTACCTTTTACCCGTGTATCTGAGAGAGACAGGCACTTTGTACTGGGGGGGGAAAGGAGAATTAGTTCACTGCCTCTGGAAAGCTGATACTCTGCAGCTTAAGTCTAAGTTGTCTTAATGGGTTTTATACCGCTAGATAGCAGGCATTCTGCTCTATGACAGCTCTGCTTCTGGAACCTGCCGAACAGACCTAATGGAAATGGATGTAAAATGTAGTGATTTTTAAACTGTGACACTGAGAGACAGCACTCTCGAGGTAAAATCCTCCAAATGAACTGCAACTGCAGAATAGTTGCAGGGTAAGGAAATTTGTCATAGAACCACTAGGAAACTACATTGCTCGAGACTGGCAGAAGACAAGCTAAAAACAGCCCGAAGCTTCCAACAGTCAGAAGCAGAATTTCCCAGTTCAGGGGTGAATCTAAAGTCCTTTTTCTGTGTGTGTTTTGTCATTGTAAAGGTCTGGTCATATTGATGTGCGGAGAAGCCTGTCAAAAGGTCAAGTTAAATACCCACAGCCCTTGTAGTAAATGGTGACAAATCCTTTGTTTCAATTTCTATTTTTTTTTTCCCCTTAAGAGAAGATGACAGTGTCTTCCCTTCATTTACCTGCTGTTCGAGAACTTCAGCAAGGATATCGCAGGTTCTTCCTGCCCCTGCCCCAGTGTTGTCCTTCGCTTTATGACGCATGATTTAAGGTGTGACAGGGTGTGAATCTGAGCAGTCTAAAGCCTTCGACAGGGATGGTTTTGAGTATCCAAGTTTATACTAAGCTTAGTTGAGTGCAAAGCTGGGCTTATGCACTCGAGCTGCACTACTCAGCTTGGCTTCATAGGCAGATGGGGACTGCACTTTGCCCAGCGGCTCCTTTTAGAGCAGAGTAGGAACTTCACCAGCCTCAGAATTGTCGTACATAACTCATACATTGGCATGTTACACGTGTCGTCTTATAGCACGCTCTAAACGTGGAAATCTGCCTGAAAATGGTTGCATGTTTCAGTAGGTTTGCTAGTGAACTCTGATATGAAGACCCTTTCATTAGAAACCTTCCCTTTAGACACCTGATGCTCTGAAATCTGTAAAACTGAAGCTGTATTTAGGTGTGTCTGCTCTGTACAGAAGTATAATTCATGGTGTTACTGGGAAGATGAAGAAGGAGGATGTCAGGGGGGTGGGTGGGGGGTTGTTTATGCATCTTTGAGAGTTTTGCAGTCGTAGTAGTGTTCAAAGAGGACTTGCGTGATGCTGGGAGTTCAGGGCTGCTGTCTCGGAGATGCCACCATGATAAATAACTAAATAAGATATTTTGGTGACTGGAGTCTTTTGTAGTGCAGTCCCTTTAGAAAGTGATAGATCACACTCCTAATTGATGTTCTCCAGTGTTGTTCCATGGCTTGAATATAAATATATGCATATATATATTTCATACCTTCTGAGACTTTGCTCTGTGTTTTTAGGAGGTTCTTTACTGAAGTGCATCATGGTGACCTGAGAGCATTTCTGTAGAGCAGGTTGTTGGCTAAAAGGATCTTTATGCCCTTCAGATTGTGGTTGTAGAACAGTCTTCTTTCTTTTACATTTTGGTGTGTATTTTTTTTCCCCATTTGCGAAGAAATCTAAGAAATTGGGTTCTTTATCTCAAATTGAGACTATCCTAGATGCAATCTCAACACTTACTTTTATATGCTCTGCATACTTTAATATGTTTCTGACTACGAAATAAAATGCATCAGCTCAACAAAATAGCTTCTTTTTTACTGCTGTTTCACTCTGCAAAGCATCTTCTGCAATATGTTTAACTTCCCAGTAGCAATGCAGCTCAGCTAATATACTGCAAGTGTAGAACTTGTATTAAATCTGAAAAATGACTGCTCACCCAAAAATAATCTCACTAAAGAAACTCTGCTAAAATCTGTTAACATATCCTAATAAAAGGATGTAATTGCTTTAGAAAGTTTTAAAGAAATGCTGTGGAACTGTAAAACATTTAGCAGAATTTATTTTATTGCACTTCTTAGGTGAGCGAGGTATGAGGGCAGTTGCTTTTAAGCTGTAGCTGTGAGAGGCACAGCTTGAGGAGAGCCTTTCTTCTGAATTTGCTGGTATACCAGCTGAACTGAACTTTTTTCTAGAATTCTTTCACAGTGTAAGTGTCCCCTCCAGGGCTACCATCACTGTCCCACCACATGCCCGGCGGTGCTTGCCTCTGCCTCTCACTCTCCCGTGCTACCAGGTAGGCAGGAGCTGGCAAGGGCAGGTTGCTCTCCTCGTGGTGGTCCCCAAGCAGCCCGTCTCGAGGCAGTGCCTAGAGGAGGTGGGCTGCAGTGCTGTGCTTCTGGGGACTGCTGCTTCCATGGAAATGGCACATATTTTGTGCTCTCGCTCTGAGGAAACTGCTTCATGAGACATGATTAAAAAGGCTGTGCTTACTTAAAAGCATAGATTTGCAGTATTAAAGCTATACAAAAAGAAAACAATAAAAAGCATTAAGAATATATTTAATAAGGATTCCTCTTAGCTTGTAAGGCTCTTGTGTCCTGGGGAAATATTGAATGTCCTGGAACGACATCCTTCCTGCTCCTGTTCTGAAACATGCCTAACAAGACCTACATAGAAAAGTCTCACTGGATGATGTGCTGCTCTTCAGCCCCAGATAAAAAGGCTTCACTGCTCCTCTCTTCTTTATCTGCCTCCCATTCCTGTGGCTGGGTACTGGAACGTGGCTTGTTATTGCTAGGGATTAAGTTAGTTTTTTCTCTTCTCCTTCCCAAGGTCTTTTGAAACATGTATGCCTTAATTGGTACGTTTCCAGCTTCAGCTTTGCAACTGCTCGGGATTTTTTGCCTATTTATTTTAGGCCTTTTCAAATATGGCAATACATTTTTCACAGGTTTTGTTACAGCCTTTGTTAATTACACATTTAGGCACTGCTGAAATTTGTTTTTCTGCAATGTATAGGTTTAAATTACGTCTTGGGTTCTCAGTTAATGATGAGGGGAAAAAAACCCTCCTCCGCTTTAGAGAACTCTCAGAGGACTTGTCAGGTGTGGTGGTGTCTTGTATGTTGGGGTGCTCCTGCATTGTGTCGTGAAAGGGAGAACACACGGCAACACACCATGCCAACGAGGTTGGCTCCCGACGTCAAGCTGAAGACATAGGACAAGAAAGAAGGGATGGGTAATAATTAGTAGACCAAAAATTGCATGTCTAATATTTCCATGGACATGCATGTAAAATATAGTGGGTATTAATATAGTCCTAAGACTGCTAGGGTACGGAGGAACAGCAACAGCATAGCTTCCAGGTTTGCTGATTCTCCCACTGCACTGGGCATTTTCAGTGAAGAGCCAGACTAGCCAAGCTGGATCACCAATACCAGGCTTTTCTTGCAAAACATGCGAAGGATGGTATTTATCCATACCTTGGCAAAAGAATCAAGATAAGTGGGCAAGATGATGTGATTGATCATCTTCTGAAGTTTGGAAAATCTAGTTGCTAGACAGTAGCTTGATGTTATAACATCAGTAACCATAAGCAGCTGGCTGACACTTGTAAACTTTCACTGGATCCTATTTGAATAGGTAAGAATTTATCTAAATTTCCAGTAGCACTATTTAGCAATGCTATTATGAATCAAGAAATAGTATTTTTATCTTCACTGAAATTTTTGGTAAATAGAAAATCTTTTCTTCAGTTGACTATTCTGTGATTCATTTATTTAGCTGTGGCTGCTATATATGTATTTTTTATAGCTGCCTGTTGTGAAATTCTGGATGTGCAGCATTTGTAAGACTGGCTGTTGCAATAATTAGCATGAAGCAATGCAGCAAATTGTTGACCAGACTTAATATAGTTTTACAAACATCTAAAGATAACTGAATTATCAACATCTCTTTCCTTACAGAGAAAGCTTCAGTTTTAGTTAGTATCACTTAATCCAAGTAAAGAGGTAAAGCCAGAAGAAATAATGTGTACATATTCATGTTTTATTTTAAAAGCACATGCATTTTGTATGTTTTCTGCATATAAAACTAGACGATGGAGAAAAGAAACAAGATGCTTCCTCTTTTCAACATCAGGCAGACTGATTCATAGAACCATAGAATGGTTTGGGTTGGAAGGGGCACTAAAGACCACCTAGTTCCGACCACCTAGTTCCAACCCCCTGCCACAGGCAGGGACACCTTCCACCAGCCCAGGTTGCTCCAAGCCCCATCCAGCCTGGCCTTGGGCACTGCCAGGGATGGGGCACCCACAGCTGCTCTGGGCAACCTGGGCCAGTGCCTTGCCACCCTCACAGTAAGGAATTTTTTCCTTATATCTAATCTCAATCTCCCCTCGTTCAGTTTAAAGCCACCCCCCCTTGTCCTATCGCTACACGTCCTTGTCAAAAGTCCCCCCCCAGCTTTCCTACAGTTGGCCCCTGTAGGGTACTGAAAGCTGCTGCAAGGTCTCCCCGGAACCTGCTGTTCTCCAGGCTGAGCAACCCCAACTCTCTCAGCCTGTCTCCATTGGAGAGGTGCTCCAGCCCTCCCATCATCTTCGTGGCCTCCTCTGAAGCCGCTCCAACAGGTCTGTGTCCTTCTGGTGTTGGGGGCCCCAGAGCTGAATGCAGCACTGCAGGTGGGGTCTCACCAGGGTGAGGTAGAGGGGGAGAATCCCCTCCCTCGACCTGCTGGCCATGCTTCTTGTGACGCAGCCCAAGGTACAGTTGGCTTTCTGGGCTGCAAGAGCACATTGCTGGGCCATGTTGAGCTTCTTGTCAACCAGCAACCCTAACGCCTTCTCCTCAGAGCTGCTCCCAGTCCATTCCCTGCCCAGCCTGTATTTGTACCTGGGATTGTCCCGACCCATGTGCAGGACCTTGCACTTGGCCTTGTTGAACTTCATGAGGTTTGCACAGGCCCACCTCTCAAGCCTGTCCAGGTCCTGCTGGACGGCATCCCTTCCCTCCAGGGTGTTGATGGCACCACACAGCTTGGTGGTGTTGGCAACCTTGCTGGGGCTGTGCTCCATCCCACTGTCCACGTCACAGATAAAGATGTGGAACAGCACTGGTCCCAGTATGGACCTGAGGAGTGCCACTTGTCACTAGAATCATATGGAAGTTTTTCAGAAGACTGGTGTCTCTTAGTTTCAGTTACCATCTGTGGTATTCTAGAAACCTTCCAGTCACAGAGAGGATACTCCGCTCCTTCACTGGAAATTTTTTAATCCCAGATTACAATAATATACAAGGCTTAAGAAATTAGCTTGGCAGAATGACTCTTTTGGCCATCTCCCAACCTCACTTGAGAGAACACAGAATATAAACTTAGAGGTCTACTTTCATTTTATTGCTTAAAGATTTGAAAATTTTCTGGAGAGTCTTGCAAAGTGGTTATTCACTGTTCTGGCTCAGGAATGACACTTCAGTGATGGAGCCTAGGGAAAGAAGGGAAAGAATCTTGTTAGGCATGTTTGTTTTTTTTTTTAATTTTCTGCTTCCAAGGACACTGTTGGTTCATCCGACCCTCCATCTGTGAACTGCTTGGCATGGGGTATTTCCATTAATGTAGACTGGAGAGAAGGGAAAAGACAGATTTGATCCTCCTACACACAGTGACATGTTTTGCCCTAAGGCAATATTCACCCCCCTACCCCAGGCGCTATGAGAAAGAGTGAAAGGCAAGATGTTGGTGTGTGTGCGGCAGTGGAGGTGGTGATAGTTGAGTTGGTGGTGGAGTTATCAACACGTACCTCTAAGTATCTGCTGATCCTAAAACGTGTCGTTCACCTGAAAAGCTGTCGCTGGTGGGCAAGTCTGTAAGTGCATCAGCGGCGCCGCTCCGTAGGAGGGACGCATGAGCACGAAGGGACTGCGTTCCCAGCGCCGGGGATGGAGTAAGTGGGTGTCACAATCACATGGCCATCTGCTCAACGGAGCCAGTGAATTGTCAACCCTTGCAGTAAAATCAGTGATTGTCACGGTTTTAAACAACAGGCGGTGTTCACTTGCTTTCAGTCTTCTTCCAAACAAATTATTGTGTGGCTATTTGAATTACAGATTTAAAATATTTTTCAGTAACCTGTAAAAAACAAAAGTTCTATTAGGAAGAAAAAAAAAAAAAAGCTGCGAGAAACTACAATCACCCCTGACTAAACGCAGACATCCTGAAATGAACAAGGAAACGAAAAAAAACCAAACCCCAAACAAATCTATTGAAGAAATGTAGAGCACTGTAAATAATCTCAGACTGATACAGCTATAATAGAATAAGCTTATCCTGACTCAATCCACTAATCCATACTTATTCATGTAACAAATAGAGTTCACAAACTCAAATTTAATTCGTAGCTTGTGGCCCAAATGCATATGAAAAGGCTACTAAGTTCACTTATATAAAAAATTTCCAGTGTTTCATACATTTTCATCACAAGTAATAAATAGTATTTCCCTTCCTATTTTCTTTTACTGTAAAGCAAACAAAGCTATTCTCAGACTCATTCCTGTTTGAAGTTTTGTGGAAATACAGATGTTCCAACTGAATTACAATTTCTATTTAAACCATGGGATAAAGAATCACATTTATATACAGTTTGACTGGATTTCATAGGCAAATATTACTGTTTAGGCTCAACGTCATCATTGCAGCACCATGTAACTATCTCGAAAAATGCCCGTTTGTGCAGGACAGAATGTTTCTGCAGCCCTGCCGAGGTGTAACACTGCACACACCTACTTGCTCACGTCAGGCTGCCCTTGGTGGTGGTGGAGCAGAGCTGCTTTTCTGATTAAGCGGCTACAGTGTACCTCCAGAAGAGGGATGAAACAAGTTTCAGAGAAAAGTAACACCACTGCTTTCAGCTCCTGGTATTCAGTCAGATAATTACTAATGTTTGTCATTAAACCTGGGAGAATGTATGATCCCTTTGACTCGTTTTTGTATTTTTGTTTCTCATTTATAATGAAATGTCAGATATCTGCAAAAGGTATTGTGCTAATAATTAAGTCATGCAGAAACCAGCCATGGCTATATAGCCTTTTTCAGGAAAAACAAATGTTTATTCCAGCTGTGTTCTCCAGAACAGTGTTTCAAAATTAGTACTGGAATTCTTTTTTTTTATTCCAGATTGTCATATATTTAATTGTCTTTCATTAGTCCTTGTTTCTGTTCATTTATTTTCCCTTTCTCTTGCTTTCAATTATTTTTCATGTCAGTAGTTTCAGCTTTCAAAATTGTTTAATGCAAGCTAAATTATCCAAATCGTACGAAGATTTAGAACTTTGAATTAAACCCCATAATTTATCCATTGCAAATTTTGCCATATTACTTAAAATGTGCAAACAGAAAGAATCAAAGATGTATGAAATCACACATTTCAGTTCTGGTTTCATTAATATATCACTACTGGAAATAAGAGTGTCAGTATATATAGCATACAGCTTGGAGTATTGATGTACGTATTGATATACATATTGATGTATATGTTAGCATACTTGGGGACTGATCAGACTCTGGATTAAAAAAGGCTGACCCACGATTAATAAATTGGTACACCTTTTCAGCTAAACTCAGTCTCTTAGAAATGTACTGGGGAAATGAAGAGATCAGCAGATTCAATGTGAATGAGGATGGTGGAAAATATCTTTCCGGTAAACTGACAGCATCACTGCATATGAGGCTCATCAGGGCGAAGGATCTAAAAGCCAGTGTTGTATAGCAACATTCATTTGGATTTTGACATATAAATATAGTGGTCTACATCAATACTGAAGTTTGGGATTCATCTGCTCTACCTAAGGTAGCTGCAAGTTAGATATCTATATCCAGAATTAATTTTTCTGTGTCTCTTGTTGCATTCTTGGGAAGAAATAGGGACTTCTTCATGGCTGATTCCATCCTTGGATATAGGTGCCTGTGACCGGCTGGGTGAGATGCAGTGGTAATCTTGCCTTCCTCAGTTTTTGACTTCTTAACTTGCAAATGAAGCCCCTGTGAGCTGTCAAAGGAGAAGACAGGCAGTCCTTTCTAAAATGTTAGACCTCTGTAAGATGGCTTGCACAGGGCACCCAAATGTGAGAGTATTTGCTTCAGTTTTGGATGTGATGTGGAGAGGAATATGTGCAAGATAAGGAATACACGCACACTGGTATACATAGAAAGTCAAGAGAATTTTATAGCTAGAATCTAAAAGCTAAGAGAAAACCAAGCCTGTGCATTGTCACCTGGGAAGGCCCATGTTTTTGAGATTTTGTCGGGTTTTGGCTGCTGTGCTTCATGTGTGTGTAGGGACAAAATGTCTTGCATTGCTGCTGCGCTTCCCCTTTCAGCTTTTGTCATCTTTGCCCTTCTGCAATAAACACGTAACCACTTTTTGTCACATTTATTATGCTTCTGGCGCCTCTTTTTCTTCCTGTGCTGCTAACATTTCCATCTGTGTAGTATCACACACAAAAAACCTGGGAGGCATCAGATAAAGCAGTCTGCAGAGATTATCTCAATTCATTGCAAACATGCAGGGTCTGATTCTGACATCCTCTTTATGCAGTTCCTCCACTGCACCGACTGTCCTCTCCAATAAACAAAACAATGCAAAATTATTAAGAATGAAAGAGTCTGGCCCATCATGACTCAGCTTGATTAGTCAGTTAAAATAATTAGCTTGCAGGAGGTGATGTAAAGAGAAATTTGATGGCATGTCTTGTTAGAATGATTAAGATGGGAACACCCGAAGCAGCGTGAGGACTCTGCTGATGTGTAGAGATAGATGCTTTGAGCTACCCTGCCATGAATGTACACACATACCCATGCTTTGCTAACCTGCATGGATTACAGGGCTTGCGTGTGTGCACACAAGCACCAATACTTGTAAAATATCGGCATAAAATTGAGGCTACAAAAGTCTGCATACACGTACTTTTGAGGCCAGTAAAAGATTGGTTGAGAATTTATGTCATGAACTATTGATTTACAGGGTGTCTGTCTCCTGTTGTTGGCTGATGCTGATGCTTCAGGGGCTCTGAGGCTCCTGAGTCACTGCTGATACCCACTGGCCACAGCTGGCTGTTGCAGAGCATGGGTTTGTTGCTCAGACAACTTCTTTTAGGCTTTCTCATGGGTTGGAAATGTAGAACGTGCACTAGAGATCAGCAAGTATATGGCAGTACAGGTAGCTGATCTGCTCAGATCCCAGGCATTCAATTATTTTGCTGCATTGTATCATACCAGCATTGGCTATTAATAATCTATTATGCACCTAATGGGTATCTCTTAATTAGGTCATTTCTATATTCAGATGCTGACCAGATGGTCAAATGTTAATCATTACTGAAACCGTGGGTTCAGACCATATAACTTTGAATGTCATGTTCGGAAGTTTTCTGAGTTGCAAGTTTCATCATCTAAAATTGTTTCTGCCTCTGATACAGGTCAAATGATAGCCACATCGTCAATCACATTCCATGCACAACTGGAGCTGTCGCCTATGTAGTTGACTGCTAATCTGCGAGTGATGGAGGAGGTGACAAAGAGGCAGCAGAGGCTACAACAGAGGTTTATTACAGTAAGTTTTCCGCTGTGTCAATAAGAGATCACAGCTGAGACAAATATGCTTTTCAAGGCTGCAAAGCTGATGTGTGATAGGAGAGAGGTGTTGATCTTTGCCTGATCTCTACTGGCCTCTCTTTGCCTTTACAGCTCTCTGTAGGCTATGGAAAGATTTGTGAAACCCAGGTTTCAAGTGGCATAAATTGGTTTTACTATTCTGACCTCTGCTGAACTACGGAGCAACTGTTGGAACTATTTGGATCCTTAACTGATGCAATTTGGCGTGTACAGGTAAGTCTGAGAGAGAGAAACTCATCTTGGTTCCAAGTGTTTCTATATACCCATGAGCATGTGCATGCAGGTATGCACACAAGCATGGAATGATTTTGAGTTGGTACATATTTTCTATTTATTCACAAAGTAAGCAAATTTAGCCTTATTGAGACAGCTTATTACTTTCTTGTATTGCTGTAGTCGTGTTCTAAGTGACGGCAGATGAGGGCTGATTTCCTAATGTGCAGTTTGACTCAGTTAAGCTTACTTTTCAGAGCTAATTCATCTATTAGTGGCAAATTGAATTTTTCCTGCTTTGACATGCTTCAAAATACATTTTTCATACACTCCCCCGTAGCTGAAGATAAGACACGCAGAACAAGTGAATTGAGATGGAAAGCATTTACCTTTTTTTCTCTTTGTCACTGGCTGCAAGATATGATCCTGCAGCAGCTGTCTCATCATCAGAACATTTGTTTCCCATTGAGATTTCTATTGACCTCCACCAAAGCTTTGTTTACAGCGAGAGCAATGAGCTTTCAGCGTGTTGTTTGGTTCCACCATATGGGACAGGTCCTGCAAACAAAGAAGATTGCTGAGGTCTCAGACCTGAGCAGGGAAGGCATTAATGCCAGCACACTGCCAAACACTAAAAGCAATGGGATACTTTATGCTTTGGAAGGATCCCATTTTGTGAATTTACTGCATGGGCTCCCTGTTTATTTCATTTTCCTTTCTTGTGTTGTTGTAGCATTTTATTTCTCTGTGCAGCTTTCCTTCTCACAGTAAAATTCCTTTGTGAGGATCAGACGACTGCTGTCAGATTTCTGTTTCTGCAGCTGATTTTTATTCAATTAAGAGCAGGTTTTGAGTGAGGCTACACAGTCCTATGGTAGAAAACAGACGCTGGCAGGGATTGCTCTGTTTTGTTGTAAGCCTTGGTGATGGGCTTGAACAGGGTTAGATCCTGGCTGACCTGGTTTCACGTGGTTCCACTGCCTTCGCTGTATGGTTTGTAGCACTTAAAGTTTTTATGATCTTGGTATGATGTCAGTGTGCTTTACAGGCAAAATATGTGAAATCTTGGGTCCAGGTCAGAGGTTCTGGCTAAAATGAGCTTCAGCGGCAGTGAGCAGAGACCTTATTGACCCTACTAGCTGTTGAATCAAGCCTTTGCCCCTCAGCCTTGAATCAAATCTGCTCCTCTTCCTCCTCATCCCACCCTACGCCCTCCCAGTGCCCCACAAAAGGGCACTGCTGGTTTAAGGGAAAGGTGAAACTGGCAACGGAGCGGTGGAAAGGCTGCGGACTGGGGGAAGGTACAAAGGCATCATTGTGCCACTTTGGTAACAGCCAGAAGAAATGGGAGTCGGGGGGTTTACAGCCTGGTCTGCAGTTACTCATCGTTTTGCCCAGGGAGACCAGTAATTGGTGCTAATACACCCCAAGGCTCGGGCAGCGGCGCCTCGGTGGCCATGGCTGCGCTCTCGGCAGATGCAGGCAGAGCCGAGGCTGAGCTGCCCCGCGGCACCCCCGCGCCCGCTCTGCCTGTCGCCTGCCCCTGGAGAGAGATGTAACATCCAGCAGGATTCGGGCTTTCCGCCTGCCTTCCAGCGTCGTCTCATCAAACCCATCCCCAAAGGAGTTTTTACTACGTTTATGCATCTTGCATGGGGCAGTTGATGTAACCCTGAGCCTGCTGGCAGCCGGGGGGGCTGCCCGGGGGGTGCCTGTGCTGCGCTGCATGGCACAGGTGGTTTCCACAGGGAAGTAAAGAGTGCCGTACACCTCCTACGCTTGGTGAGGATTACTGCAGAGGGTAACTTGTGGCTTTAGTTGGTGAAGGAACTCCAGGGACTGTGAGGAGGTGGCAAAACTGCGGTGCCCGCAGCGATCCTGAGGGACGCGGGAGCTTGGGAGAGGTCAGTGCCGCTCCTGTACGGAACATGTCGACAAACCTTTCACGATGGGTAAAATTAGTAGGTAACTAGTGAGTGTGAGGTATTGGGAAAGTGCCGCTGTGGCTTTTTCAAGGGGACATAATGCCTCACAAATGGACTGGTTTTCTCTGGAAGGACAAAAAAAAAAAAAAAAAAAACAGTTGGTGAATCAGGTGATGAGCTAGATAAAATTATTGAACACACTAGAAGTTGTTAAAGAAATTAAACTGTCACGTGGGAAACCTTCTCATGGATTAATAACTTATTAGGAAGCAAGGATTGCTTTGTACTACTTCTGACTTTTGTTTTTCTGCTGTCTGTCTTGCTTCAGCAATGGCTAGAGGTAGGTACTGTGATGACTGGACAGATTTTTGGGTCTAATGTAATACATCCATTCTTACGATTTTGATATCTGCAACGTTTGAAATCTTGCCATTTGAAATTGTGTCTTATTTTCATCAAAATGTGATACTTCTAATCTATGGAAATATTTCTCCCCTCAACAGAAGTAAAGGATTTGTTTGGTGAAGAGGAAAAGGTGATTTACTGTCTTAAATTGAGCATGTTAGGTATAGAAAGCTTAACTTTTATTAAGGAGTGCTCTTTTACTGAGAGACTAGTTAAGAAATGAAACTTTTTTACTGTAGAGACTGAAAAAACACCAGCAATAGTAATTAATATCATGTCAGTTGGAACATCACATTGAAGTAGAAATAATTTAAGATTAAGACATTTCAGGCACTGTTAATGATTTCAAGCTACTGGCAATTTTTTTATGAGCATCATTGTAACTTTTTTGAGGGTAATTTAAAAGTATCTAATGATCTAAATGGTTTGCAATTCTGAGGTTTAGCATACATTACCACTGTTATTTGAAGAGCTTTTCAAAGATGTTGTCAGGTCTGGTTTGAGTGTTGTTTTAGTTTAAGAATAATTTCTGATCCCTATTGTTAAGAAATAACTTGCACTTTTAAAAGCAGTGTTGAAGGTTTTAAAATAGGTTAGGAGGCTGTCTGTACTTTTTTTTTTTTTTTTTTTATCCCCAGAGAGGTTGTAATAACCTCTAACCTAGCTGAGGAGACTAATGAATTAGAAGCGTAACAGCTGAATGTGCCATGTGGGTGGATGCCTGGTGCTTGTGCTGGTGGTAATCCCTGTGGGGGCTAATTTATTTCAGAAGTGGCAGCTAGCTAAGGAAGCTGACTTTGACTAGAATTTACTTCAAGAATTTGCTTTTGCTTCCCTTTAATGTATCCTATCAAGTGCTAAAACGAAGGCTGAGAAGTATTAACAGGGCATTGCTAACGCGAAAGCTCTGTCTGGGGGAGCAGTATGGTTGTAAGTACTGGGGTATTTGCAATGTGAAATATAAAACAACCTTAGAGCCAACTTTACTAAACTTACTGCTGAGTACTTACTGTGCGAATTGAGGTCTGCTCCTTCAATATGAGCTGGCGTAACTGATCCTGACTGGGGCTCAATTTATGTGAGCGCTACTGCTTTGTCAGGAGGACAGGTAGTGGAGGTGGATGCGCCATTCGCACAGCGAGCTTGATGTGCTGTCAAAATCCATCTAGACTTCGCTGTGAGCAAGCTTTTTAAGCCTAGTGCTGAGATCCAGTTGTAAGTGAGATGCCAGGCAGTGTTTCCACAGCCCCCCCGATGGCATACCTGGAAAGGACCTGTCCCATGAACATATGGAGTTTTAGGCCAGAAGCCAACAAAACTTCATGTGCAAAGAGGAGTTGTGCAGCCTGTTTTAGAATCAAAACTCACATGCTCATGGCAAAAATCCTTTCTTGCTTAAATCTGGGAGTGCGTAGGTGTTGTCAGTACCTCTGCGGTGGAGCTACGTTAGGTGAAGACCAGGGCATCCCAGGGGATCTCCCCAGCACTGGCTGAGGCAGTACGTATGGCAGGTGGCAGGGGCACTTCGGAAATGAAAGCCATCAGCCCGTATGGCGAGTAGACACTCACCTTGAACTCAAAGAAAAATAGTTTTAATTAAACAAATTAAACTTTTTCTAGAGAAGCTTCCATTTGTCAATGATATTTCTATTCCAGTTCAGGTTTTCCAGTCCCACTGCCTTGGACGCATGCATTAGCTTTTCCAGAGCAGCAGAGCAAACCCTGAGGGTTGAAGGCAGCTCGCATGGAGAGGTGACACATTTCTTTTTCCTCTGATAATATGGCAGTGCAGCATTTCTTAATATATACTGGAAAAGATTAATGCCTGCTATCGAATACAACCATAGTAGTTGGAGTTAGTCCCTCTTCTGCTCCCTTTCTTCTTAATATACAGGGAAGAACCTGATCTAGAGGGATTATATTTTATCTGTGGATTCATTTTCTTTTTTTCAGTTCATGAAGTAACGATGACAGCAGTTGACGATTGTATGAGATAAACATTTAGGATCATTGTTGGATTATTGAGGGAAGTGTTTTATGGAGATAATTTCACATATGTCAAACTTCCTGCGGCTCTTGTGGCCCCCGTGGGCAGACTAGAAGGCCCTTTCATAAAACTTCGGTGATTTTGGAATATTAAAAACTAGGAAATATGAGTTACTACCTTTCAAGTGTTGTGGTGGTCATTTATTTACAAAAGGCGAAAATGGGTGTAAAAGGGGAAGACTTTCATATAACAGCATCCAAGGACATCATTTGTCCAAACGTCAGTGTCGGGCAGTCTGCTCGCTCCGCTTTCCACCAGGGGCCTCAGTGCGATGGGTCGGTGGCTGTGGGGAGGCGCAGGTCCTGCCCCACTGGCCACAAGCCTGGGGCCGCGGAGAGCTCCGGCTCGGGGGGGTCTGGAGGAGCAGCCACGGCAGGACGGGGCGTCTTAGGGGGTGAGCTTTTTGCAGGGAGCAAGTGTAAGGCTTGAAGGAGATCTCTGGATATTCAAGCCGTACTGGCAAAGGGGCACACAGGCTGTTGATATAGGGGTGGAATTACAGCAAAAGCCGTAAGGCATCTGTAATTGACCTAGAGGTGAAAACCGCTTCTCTGGTTTTCCTACGCTGGCCCTTTTCTCAAAGCAAGACTGGAAAGGCTTTGCTGACTGTATCCTCTTTCTGAGGTTATTTCTGGATGCAGGTATAAATGAAACATGTGAATCGTGTATCACCGTGGCATGGAAAACCCGTGGAGAGCACAATCCTCTCTAAGCCATGGGGATGATCAGTTTGTGCACGTTGCTTGTTCTGTGCTTTGTCACTTTGCAGAGATTGATGTTTCAGGTTTTAGACCTTCCCTTCGTATTTTCACCATCTTTTTTAACAACACGAGTAGCCGTTTTTATAAATCACTCGCACCTCTTTCCTGTGTGTATCGTGTGCTGCCAGTTTTCAAACGCTGAACATGAACCAACTGGCTTTCCCTGTCCCTTGCAATGCTGTGACTAAAGATTTGGTGAAATATCTGAACTTAGAACATAATATCCTTTTGTCCTAAACCGAATGACTTCTCTCCCATTTTATTTAATCTCTCGGGCAGCTGTTCTGGTGAGACTCCTTCTTGCAGCGCTAATAGTGCAAATGTCGGCTTGCAAGAGTTGTTGCCCCATATTCTCACATAATATTAGCTGGCAGGCGATAACTATGGTAGCTATCTTGTGAGGGCTGTGGTGACAAAGATAAACCTCAGGCTAATTTTCTGAACCAAATCAGTCAGCTTGAGCAAGTCTTCTTGCTTAAAATTTAGATAAGATGGTCTTAGCCGTAATGTTTTGAATTATGTAGTAAATAAAGAGCTAGATGCTTCCTCATATGGTTAGCTCTTAATTGTCATCTCCAGTGGCAGTGATGGGATATGCCGATGTTTATGATGGATATAGAGGTGGTTAAAAAATTTCTTTGGGTGACAGTCTGGAAAATCCACTTTTGCTAACACTTTGGAGAATAACATCTGTTTTTCTCTGTCTTTCTTGACAATAGACACTGACTATATTTTATCATGACATAAATTTCCTAGGGAGACAGCAGGTATTGATCCATAAATTACAAACATCTTCTTGTGTGTGTGTGTGTCTTCAGAGTACGAGGTTTTCTGTACTAAAAGTAAGAAGTTGTGCTTGGAGAAAAGCACCAGCCAGGTAGACAGGATCCACCATAGCAGCTGAGAGGCTTCGAGCTGGTCTCAGTGCACTTGTTGCCCAGTGCCCAACTGGTTTAAATGGGCGGTCATGTGTGCCTCGTGGTGTTTGTGCACTGTTGAATGAATGTGAAGGAGGGTGCAGGACACCTTTCTCCTCCGTACTGCTGAGATGGGCTCCTGAACACAGGCAGGTGTGCCCGCTAGCGTGTCAATAGCAGAGGTGGTCAGACAACTTAGAATAACCATCTCGGCAATTAAATCACAAGTCAGACCTTAAAACTTCAGTGATGCCACCTACCTTTCAGGAAAGCACAGAGGTGCCTGATTGGAAACGTTTCTTTGGAAGTGAAGGCAAACCCCATATGTTTGATATGATAAATATTCTTCTTGGACTCATGATTTCCAGTGCAGCCAGTGACCAGAACTGTTCTTTATAGCTTTGTTCCCACAAAGAACGTATCGGTGTGATGGATATGATATATCCATCGTACTGCACGCTGACATACTGGACTAACACCTTAAATCACCATCTCAGAATGTCATTCCTATTGCAGGAGCAGCAAGTATAAGCAGGAATATCCAGACTGTGTCTCCTCTGCTAAAGTAAGCCTGGGGCTGCTATGTCTGAAATGCCACAGGTGGGTTTGTGTACGCAACAGGGAGGGTTCGGCTGAGGATGTGAACTGAAACAGATATAACCGGCTATTCCTGTGCGTCTCAGTGCTGCGTGCTTGCAAACCGGGAGGGGGAAAATGTGTTTCATTTTGATGTGGGAAGGCTTTAGTAAGGATGGTGATGTATGGTATGAGGGGAAACAAACATGTAAATGACATAATCACGATTCTGTTCAGATTGGAGAATACTTTGGTGTTGAAATACCGCTCGTGTTCTCATAAGGCTAAGGTGCTGGGAGCAGGCAGTGGATCCTTGGTCTGGCAAGCACCATGGATTTGCTCAGTGCAGCTTAAACTGTAACTGAGGGATCATCCTGGAAGGCAATTTGTGGGAATCCTATAATTTTTCAGTTTAATTTTAAATGGATCCAAAGTAGTTATATTGTACTGCACAGCTAGGGACGGGGAGGGACAGAGAGCGCTCAGATACAGCCTTGAGCCGAGTCTGAACCTGGGCTGGTGGTGAAGCACTTGTGACTGATAACATCAACGATCTCCAGCCAGGGCCTCTCTGGAGCTTCTTCAAAGCTCCTCCAAAATACAAACTTTTCTGATCCTGTGTCTAAGTGGAACCAAAATTTCATGCGAGCAGGTTTGTAACCCCAAACCAGCACATGACTCCCAGTACGGAAATGCTGAGAAACTGGGAGAGGCAGGTTGAAGTCCTGTTCAGAATCACTGTAATTTACTCCTCCCATCTTTAAGGTCTTTTGAATAGGGAAAACAACCTTCTCCGTAGCTGAGGGACCACGTTACTTAAGACATCGGCGTTCAGACCTCACGCCTTGGCTCTGCGGAGGAGCAGTCAGTTTCACCTGGCTGCTCCCACTGAGAGCAATCAGCCCTGGGTGAACCTGTTCAGAGCAAAAGCAGAAATACCGTGTAGGGCTGTGTCGAAAAATATCCTGCACACTTAGCTATAATTGTGTGGCAACTCTGGACTGCAGGCTGTCATAACTAGGGCGTTTTGCAACATAATTTTGTCAGGAAACATAGTCTGCAGCAAATAAGTCACCAACTTTTGGGGCCTAATATATGTAATTTAATCCTATTAAATTTGTTTTCCTCATTTACAGCAGCACCAGCAGCAAGCAAAACAGTGATTCTTTGCCATTAAAGTTTCCCAGATGCAGTCTGTGCCAGAGACTACACAGACACTGCCATTAAGGCTCCCCGAGAGACTGCTCTGAGCAGCAGAAAATGTGCTATATTTTCCGGATGTCCTCATAAGGCTGAATGTGAAATTAGACTTATTGTCTCAAAGCAAAGCATGCATATAATGAGCCAATAAATAATAGACATCAGATGCGACACGGACTCATGAGAAACCTGTATCATGCACTTTTCATAGAATCATAGAATTGTCTAGGTCGGAAAAAGCCTTTAAGATCATCGAGTCCAACCATTAACCCAGCCCTGCCAAGCCCACCACTAACCCATGTCCCTAAGCACCACGTCTACATGTCTTTTAAATCCCTCCAGGGATGGTGACTCAACCACTGCCCTGGCTCCTCACTTTTGCATTTAATACTATAGGATATTTGTTCTGCTGGTCCCTTCCTCTGGGCTGATCACAAATTAGTTACTAAATGAAAACCAACAAATGGCACCTTTTAGTTTCGATCACCTAGAAGGTTCCTTCCTGAGAAACTGACTTTTATTTTCACTTCAGTAACTCCTTCTGTGTACGGTTTATAGTGTACGTTACAGTACAATACAAAATAGTTTCTGTGGCACCTAGAATACACATTTTCCCTTCAACTTTTTTTTTTTTTTAATCACCCAGGTAATTTTGTTTCAGAGGGTGAAATCAGTGCAAACTTGCATTAAGAAGTCCTAGCCTGTCTGAAAGGCTTTTTAAAAATTATTATTATTTCTTTTTACCCTCGCAGGCTGTAGGAGGGCTTTGAAAAGTTTTTAAAAGACTTGGGAAAGACTTTGAACTTGAAATCAAACCTGTAATTTTTTTTTTTTTTTTTTTTTTCTTAATTGACCCCACTGTCATGGTCTGTGAATTGGGCAGCATCTTTCTCTTGTTAATAGGGAAAGTTCTAAGCTTCATTTTGGAGGGGATTTCATTTCAGTAGTATTCTGGCTTCCATGGGGGAACCTCTTTGATCTTTGTCTGCATTTAAGCTTGTGTGATGAACCGTTTTTAATAACTACAGGGGAGGCAATCTCATACGGATAGGTCAGTGAAGTGTTTTTACCTGTGGATGGTTTCTTAATTCTGCTGTGTTTCAGAGGCGTGCTTGCTGGGGATTGACATCTCCATCTGTGGCTGTGGTGACTCCAAATATCTGAAAAGAGTTTGGTTTGACTTGCTGAAAGGGGGCAATGCCTTTGCTGGCCTGGCCCTCTTTCTTCAGGTATAATATTTCACATAGAAGGTTTTTGTTCTGTCACTTTTAAGTGGTGCTAGAAATGATCTGAAAGTACTAAATGGCAGAAGAAGGGGTCTTTATCTTGAGATGAAATCTGGGCTTGCAATGCACTTTGTAATGATCATTCCTAATATCGTTGGTCCAATGACCTGAGACTTACCTGAAATACTTGGCTTTGAGAAGGTGACTGCTTTATACCAGTTACAAGGCAAAGCTAATTTTGAGCATCTCACTTAATTAAATTTACAAAAGCAGACATCGAAGGGGTACCACCTCTGCTACGGTATTTATTTTCCCTGTGCATCTGCTTGCACAGTGTAATGCCTGCTTCAGCGGTACTGCTCAGTGTAACTGCTTTCTTAATAGATCTTATGGTTAAAGAGAATCCGAGGAGTGACAGGGGTAACTGCTCCTCAGCTTCATGCGATATTGTGAGCTAAGAAGGGCCCGCACTTGGAGACGTCAGCCAAGCTGCGTACATTTCCCAGCTGGAATTGCCATCCTTGCTGGAATAAAAGTCTTGAAGTATGGAGGAAAATACACAGCAGTTCTATGTTGAGAGTGTACTGCTTAATTTCTGCAGCAATCTAAACCTCCAAGAAAAAGAGGAGCAATGTTGGGTACTCACAGAAGCACAGCAGGAGCGTAGGGCCCCCAGTCTGGCACAGTTCCGCACTCTTACTCCGCGTCCCCTCTCTGGGGAGCAGCTGACCTGCTTCCCCTGGATGCTGCTTTTTAGATCAGTACAAAGAGGATTCAGTGTTGGCACTGGAAGTGAGCAAATTGAGGAGGAACCAGCTTGCACCGCTCCAGCGCCCTGCGTTTTGCCACAGCATAGACGCCAACTCCAGAGCCAGGACTGATGGGGAGAACGGGGATGAGAAGCCTTCCCAGGACAAACATCCATCCATCCCATAACCATGCACAGAACAGAGACCCTGAACAGTGCTTAGCTGCATGGCAAGCATCAGGTGGATATTGTTTTACTTTGTTTAGTTTTGGTGGGGGTGTGTGTATGGAAACACAGCTCCAAATGACTTGGAGATGGAAATTAATAATAATAAAAAAAGTTATTGGGTAATTCGCAAATAATAAAAATGACTAAAAGCATGGAAAACCCATTTCTTCACCATAGTTTGCCAGTTCAAACAATGGCCATCAAACAGATCTCTACAACCTGGTACAGTATAGTAGTAAATGATGCCATCTAGATTTCCCTGTGCTTGGACCTGTTGTTTGTTTGGATACAGTTCACACTTTGCAGTTGTGTTAGTAGCTCTGGATAAATGAGAAATAAGAATTTAAAGTTTGCATATTCATCAAGTGCTGTCCAATCTGCCTCCTCTCCAGGGCACATAGGAACTTAGCGTAATGAAAACATCTATAAGCTGTGCTTTGAAACCAGAAATATTTTGGAGATGTGCGTTTGTTTCCACGCTAAAAGCCGTGTTGTTGGAGAAAATGCCAGCAGGGTTATAGTGACATCAGCCTTCTGATTCCTTTAGTCCAGACCTTTGAACTTGAAATCAAACCTGTAATTATTTTTTTTTTTTAACTGACCCCACTGTAATGGTCAGTGAATTGGGCAGCATCTTCCTCTTGTTAATAGGGAAAGTTCTAAGCTTCCCTATTAAAATTAGATTAAACCGTATTTTTTTAGAACAAATATGAAAGAACATGGGAGTTACCGATATTAGCATTCCATTATCAATCTTATTGCAAATGTGTCCTTACCAGTTTACGAACAGAAAATTGGAGCCTCAGCTGGTGAGTATCTGCATACCTGTACGGACGTCAGTTTGAATTGTACTGACACTTTCAATAGACTTGGTTTGAAGAAAAAAAAAAAAAATAGTGGATTTTCTTCCCCACATAAAATATGATGTCTTTTGCTTTCAGACTACCATGCAGTTCAAAGAATTTTTTTCTAGGTGCAGGAAAGCTTCGATGTTTATATAATGGAAATGCTCCACAGCAGTGCTATGGGTGATACTGCTGCTATTTCTAAAATAAATTTTCTTTGAAAGAAATCAGGACAAGTGGATTTACTGCTGGTATATCTCTGGGGAAAGGTGAAAATAAAAAAAGTATTCTATGACCGATTTCATTACATAGTTTTAAAGTCTTTTTTTAAAATACATTTTTATATTGTTAAAATAATAAATAAAAAATAGAACATAAACAGAGCTTATTTCTCTAGCCATGATATCTTAGAAATAGTGAACTTTAGCAAAACTCCTAGTTCATTATGATTATGTTATATATGGGTATGCCTACAGTATTTCCAGGTATGAGAAATGTGCTTCTGTTTCATTTTTGGTTCATGTCAGCTATTTTTTCACCATTGTGAGCACTCAGTGGGAATACATTTCAAAGTCTCCAGCAGATAAGTTTCTTGAAAGTACTTTGCCTGGTGTAGTAGATGCTTCCACACACAGGTAATCATGGAACAAAAATATTTACGTGATTTCTCCAGTTCTTTTGTGATTAATCAATGCAGTTTGCTTGGTATATGCTAAGGGCTTAATCCTCCGATAATGCGCGTTGGTGATTATAATTGAAGATTGCCACAAATGTTCAGAAAATTGAGAGATCTTTACAAGATCTTAGAAGTTAAAAATAATTTAAAAAATCAACAATTATAAAAAGGTTCCTCTTTTTCTCATTTAATAATGCATTTTTATTCTGAGTATGGAAGTAAACCTGTGAGAGGATAGTAGGTACTTAATGCTTCTTGGAATTTTCCCCAAAACATGCATCTGTTGGGAACTTGAGGGGGGAAATCAAGGTAAGCCTTTTAGCCCCTTATGCTTCTATAATTTAAAAACAGATTAATTCTTGTATTTCCTATTGATGCACCTGAAGATCTGTAAAGTGAGCAAAGTTCTAATTTACTGGAGGAGTGCAGCAAAGAGACAAATAAGGGGGAGGAAGACAATTCCTGGGGTAGTTTCAGTGTGGACACATAGGAAGTATGTTGAGTGCTTTATAAGGTAGCAGTAGCTTTAACCAGAAGGGTGAGCAGTGCTACAGTATGATAAAAGTTACAATCACCTGGTATTGTAAAACAGTCAACACTTGCAGTCCCAGATGTAAAATACAAATGTGGGAACATCTTACTGCTGCCTGGTGAGCTTTCCAACTTGAACGTGTGCGTTCACAAGCAACCCTGAAACCCTGCAGTTCCAAAAGAGTGTGAACGGAGCTGCCGTACAGCTGGACGCGAGGTGGCTGGGTTTAGCCTGCTGAGCACAATCAGCATTTGACAAGAGTATATGGTCATGAACAGAAACTAGAGCAGCCTTGAAGTAAATCTTTGGAGGAAAGACTTGGAACTCTGTGGAAGTTTGGATGTGAAATTGGAGCCCAGGTTGGGTCTCTCTTTGCTTCTGGTGGTCTGCATATAAGCACCCAGCAGAATTTTTTTAGTAGAATTAAAAGTGAAAAGTATGGTCAAAGCTACGTGTGAGGGCTTCATTGACCCAGTGTGTACTGCTTCTGTCATGTAACATTCTGATTTTCATGATTCTGGTCATCTAACAACAGTATAGATAATTGTGATTTAGGACTTTGAGAACTTTCCTGAAGTGAAAGAACAAAAAGGGGAGAAAGTCTAACAAACAGTACAGAAGAAAAAGATTAAAAATAAATGTTTTATGCACTTGCATGTAAGATAACGTAGAAATAATGATAAAGTACTTTCCCAAGGTATCCTATGTTGAATTGATTCCAAAGCCTTTGGGGGTGGGGGGAAACATACTGAAAATAGGCAGATCTGAAGGCAGCAAGGTATAGAATTTATTAAATGAATATTCTGTATCCTGGGGTGTGTGTGGGGGTGTAAGGTGTTTGGAGAAAAAAGATATTGAGTGAGCAAGAAGCATTTAAAAACGTTTGGCTGACACAGCAAAGGCGTGATGGAGACAGTTACCGCAGGTACTCGCGGTGCTTTCCGTAGTGCTCCGGGGCAGGCACGGAAAAGAGGTCAGGAGGTGGGTTTATGGGTAAGGCTTGCGAGAAAGTCTTTGAGCTGCTTGGAGGTTTTAATTGCACAAGTATTGACTGTGAGAGCGGTGTAAAACTTTGAAAGGGATACTTTTTTTTTAAGCGTGGAGGTGTCTCTTATGTGCAATATGCTGGAGAGTGACAGAATCTGTTTTGGCCCCAACCTTAGTAAATGAGCCTGCAGTGACAGGCAGCGCTGGAGCGGTGGCTGTGTGGGGTTTTCAGCTTCAGATGTCATTATATTCAACATTGGCATGCAAGCACATTTTTGAGGAACAGCACAAGAGGGAATTTTGCCTTCAGGAGAGCTGACTTTGAGTAAATGTGAAATGCTCTAGGGATTTTTCATTGGAATTCAGTAATGTGTTGGAAGTCAACAAAGAAATAAAGCTAGTTTTAAAAACAGAGATAGGTCTGAAAGAACGTTAATATAATTTTCTTCCAACAGGGAAAACACAGCAATACCTAATGGGCAAAAATCTGCGTTGGAGTAGTCGGGAGTATACGTAGCTACAGATTTGCTGCTGTGAAGCTTTTATTGTGTTTTTAACCTCCTCCCCCCACCAAACAAACAAAAAAACTTCAAACAGCAACAGGCAAAATAGGACAGTTAAAAAAAAAGAATGAGTCTGGTAAATAAGACAGTATACTGAAATGCAAAAGAAGTAGACAGTGTACAGATCAATGAAGATGTCTGTGTTGGATGGTACTCTAAACCTTAGCTAATATAACTCCTTTTCCACACCTGAAGAATCTGGATCATTGTTTATGGGACTGTAGGTTAATGTGCAGAAAAGGTTATTTCTACCAGCATATCTACAAAAGATTGAAGTAATGCATGATTGACTATAATGTGAATTTGAAAACAAGCATTTTAGAAAAGATAGATTTCTTTAAGCAGTCTTTGCTTTCTGCCTTTTTATGAAGCAAGCACAGCAGAAATCTGTTTTTGATAGCTGAAGAGAAGTGAAAAGGATTGGTTATATGGAGGCTGCATGTCCCAAAGCAGTTTTCCAAGTTCAGAAAATGCAGATCCTTATTTTCTTGACACACTTCGTGAAAATTGAATAACGCTCTGAATCGGCTGATTCCAGGAATGCTCGTTTAGCAAACCGGAGAGCTGCGTTGTCAAAATGTGCACAAACCTGCTCTTTTTTTCCTTAAGAGTTCATGAAATTGAGCAATTTGGACTGATTGGCTTCAACCTTAATTGCTCTCCCTCTCTTTTTTGGTAATTATACTTGAAAACTGATTAGGTTTTCAGGAAGCTGATAGTGTGTAGCATTACCTAGGAGCTGTAGAAAGCTGAAAATTGCTGTCAGACTGTTGTAGAATACCTAGCAATATATTTGTCTTCCTTTGGTCCCTTTTGAGCATTGGAGAGAAGTAACCTGGGAAGGAAGGGAGGAATGAACTGAGAGGGGATATTAAAGGCAGTTGCAGGTACAGCGTGTGGCTGAGCTGGATTTAAGCAGTTTCTGGGAGGGGCAGTGGGGATGATCAAAGTTATGGAATCGGTTCTGAACAAAGAACGATCAAGTAGGTGAATATGGTTGCTTGGACGAGAGAGAACTGAGGCAGAAGGCACTGAAGTTTATAAAAATCAGGGTTGCCAGGGAGAAGACGGACTGTGGTAGCTTGTGCCCCTTCCAGTGCAAGGACTGGAGGGCATTGACAGGGTCTTAGATTCAAAGGCAGAGAAGATG
Organism: Ibycter americanus; assembly: GCA_035590275.1. Lineage (NCBI taxonomy): Eukaryota > Metazoa > Chordata > Aves > Falconiformes > Falconidae > Ibycter > Ibycter americanus. The sequence continues at coordinate 32,659,770 of JAVJGI010000035.1, read as the reverse complement.
CTTCCGCATGCGACGTGTACCAGAGCTGGGGACCCCCGGCGTAGGATGCTGGGGTGTCACTGCTGCACACCTCTGCTTTAGAAAATCCTGCTTCCAAGGTAGACAGACAAATTTTGAGGAGATGCTCTTTGGATATTAAAAATAATGACAGTATTACTTACCACATAGAGATCTCACAGCTTTTCCAAATATATTCAGGAATTTGCATATGTGATTAATTACGAAGAATAATTCTGGAGGGAAGGTGGGTGTATTGGCCTACAGAATTTTTGGAATTTCCAAAATGTTTATCTTTGCTTATGTTCATCAGAAAAAGGTGAAGAGCTAACCTGATTCCGTCCCCCCACCCCGGTTTACTGAATCAAAGGAGCTGGTATGTTTAGGCAAGAAGGAAGGAAAAATTATTTCCTTTGCGAATTCATGGGACCTATCCAAGCAAAAGTCTTCCTGACTGGCTGCTACATTTCCCTAGTGGATTTTGGGTTTAGGTCGTCTTTTCTGAAGGGGAAATACCTACTCAAAATGCCCCTGAGTGGTTTTGTGTGTGGAAAGACCCAGTAGGATAAACGCGGTTATTGAAACATTTTGGTCAGTCGAGTCCTGGTGTAGGACATTTTAAATCGATGGCATTGCAAGCTGTCATCAGGTCTGGAGAAAAGAATTGTCCGTCTCTCATCTACGGTAACATACCTGTGCAAAAAATACATGAGAATTACTACAAAATACGCAGCATTGTTACCCCATTTTTTTTATGACGAGCCACATTGTAACCTGAATCCCAGCCTGTGAATACCATGTGTAATCCAGAACTATTAGTTTTGCCAACTAGACTTTTGCTTATTGTTGGAGAGGGTTGTTCCTTGCTGGTATGATCTAAATCAACACCAGTGATGTTTATGCTAAAAAGCCTGATAACGGTAAATGGCAAGAAATATGCATTTCTTTGGGTGGTTGGAATGACTCGATTTTTCAGGTGAATGGAAAATGAAATTGCAGCCACATTTGTAACATTAAGGTTGGGAGCAACAAACACAGGGACTATTAAATGGGGGTGCATTTAGTCTCTATTTTTTTTCTTTCTTCCTCTCCCTTTTTTTTGGTGTATGTGTTCAGCAATGACCTCTATTAGATACCATGAAGGTAAACAAACAAACAAAAATCCCTAACCCCAAAATGCAAGGATAGAGGGGAAAAATCTTTGCTGATATAAACTGGCAGAGATCCACTGCTACGAGTGCACTGGTGGGCCTGACAGTCTGCATCAGCTTTGTGAATACTTGCTCCTATTCCGGGCTTCAAAAGCAGGGTTGAGCCTATTTACGATTTTTCTTATTACAGTATCATGTATATTTGGCTCAAAAAAGTAGGGCAATATAGTTGCTATTGTTTTTTAATGTTAAAGATCAGCTTTTATATGTCAACTTGGTATAGAAAACTCCTTTGTTAACTGCTCATGGAAATGAGCTATCTAATGCAATTAACCTGAATGATAGAATCTTTGCAACTAATTATCATTTTACTGGCATTATTAAAATTCATGAGCAAACTTTTTTTTTGTAGTGCATTTATGCACTGTTCATTTATTGATCCCACTGAGGGGTCTAGTAGGTCTCCAGCACACGGGCTGTGCCACAGTAAATCAGATGATTTGTGTCCAGTGTGGGGATGAGTGGGTGACTGAGAGCTGGACGTCCTGGGGAATGAGGTAGGGTGCGGGAGAAGAGACCAAAGAGCTAGCTCGGCTTGTATAGGCTGAAGACCCTCAGAGGGACTTGAAGAATGAACTTTCACATTTTACTTTGGCTTCCCTCATACTTGTCCACTTCAAACACTTCAAAGCATCCTCCCGCTGGGGTCGGTGGTCTGGCTTACAGTAAGTGGCTCGTTAGGAGGATCCTGTGTCTACCTCATGTACAATTGCCTGATTGCCACAAATTTTAGACGTTGCTTCTGATTTCAGAGACGCACTCAGCGAGACAAACAGAGGCAGGGATCGCAGATATGCAAGTCTGGATTTAATCATACAAGCATAAATTCAAAAACCTCTTGCTCGGGCTCTTGATTGCTTCTTGCATTGGCGGTGCTTCATAATCAAGATCTTGCTTTTATGATAGACTCGGTAAAAAATTGGTAAAGGAACTCTTTCCATACATCTGAGTCTTCATGTGTATGGTTTTCTGTCTGGAAGTAGGCCAGCATGTTTTGAAATCTTCTTTCCCCTCCCTACAATTGCATTTTAGAGCAATTTCCTCTTGTATCTTTATTAAAGTACCCAAGCAACGGGAGAGGCTTTGTTCATACGTCCTTTTCAAGTGAGATGTATTTAACTACTGACACTTTAGATTAAGGATAAAGTCCAAACAGCATCAGAAATTAAGATCTGATTGGAAATCTTGGAGTCTACAAAACCGGGTTAAATGAAAGTGGAAGAGGTTCTGATCTTACATTATTTTATAATGGCTTAGATTAGTTTCCTCGTCTCAACAGTTTTAATTACATCGGAAGGAATACCCAGCTATACCTAAGAAGGTAATTGCTGATGTAGCAAGCCAATTACCTGCAAACTTTTTGAACAGTGAACTGTTAAATAAAGAATGTGATAAAAGTGGGCTGTTACAGAGCTGGGTTTCATTCCCAGATTAGCCCAGTGGCATTGAAAAAATTTCATTGAAAGAAGATTGAAAAGTTTTCCGGATGTTCAGCTAAAATACAGAAGAGCTTCAACATGCATTTATGGACCCCAGGTTTGATGTTACTTCTGTATTGACAATGTTTGCTAGCTTTCTGTCCTTCTATGTATATACATAATTTGTAGAAAAGAAGGGACATAAAGAAGTCACTTGCTCTTCAGAGCTATTCCGTGACGAATATTTAGTGTATGTATGTGCAGACGTAAAGTACATGAAAGTGATAAATACATTAAATACACGTTTCATTACCCTTCACTCACAGTGTGTAGATCATTGCCCATCTCTTAAAGTCTCTTGTTGCCTGCCAGGAGGAGTCTGAATGTGGCCCCGAGTCAATGAACATTGTCCTTTGACACAGCCAGTGGTCGCTGCCTCGGTAACTAGAGCTGCTGGGTTCAGTCCTCGTGACCAGGAGGGTTTAGGTATTTAGTTATTCCTGTTCCTCTTGAAGCTGCCTGGCTCCTTGCCCATCAGGCTGAGCAGGACTTTTTTGCATTTTTTAATGATGACCTACTGAAGCAATCCCTTGGACATCTGGATTTCAAGCCTGCTGCTCATCTCTGCTTTCATTTTTCCGTTGCTTTTAAACAGAGTGGGAAGGCTGTTTATGGAACGCAGAAGATTAGAGGAAATGGGGAAGCAGAGAACCTCTGGTGAGGTTTCTGATTATGTTTCCCTGTGCAAGATAAGGTGGTGTGGTAGCACAAACTGTTGAAACCAGCCTTTTTCCTATAGAGCTTTTATGATGGAAACCAGATAACTGTAAAGGTACAGGTGTCTAACATATATAATATATTTCTCCTTGCTATAAAGAACAGTTTTTGTCATGAAGATCAATGCTGTTTCTGGCAAGTTGTAGATATTTGTGAGTGCTAGGTAAATACTAGATCCTTTTTCGAAGCATTTTGCAGGCTTCTGGCTCTGAACAGTATTTACTTCATTTAATTTCAGCCTAAAAGATGTTTTAAAAACAAAAAAAAGCCAACGCTATTGTGACGCTAGTGTGCTCAGGACTTTTATGGGAAAAATATGAGGCCTACACTATGATATGATATGTAGAAATTCTAGAAACTTAAGTGTTATCTTAATAACAAAGGAGAAGGAATGAGATCAGTGGTGGTTTGTTCGCTATTTTTTTTGAACTTTTGAGAGCAATTGCCATCTAAACTGAGCAGCTATTTTGATTCTGATGAAAAGGTGAAGCAGGAAAATTTGTTACTTTAGAATAAAGAGGTCCAAGAAGATTATTCTCATCTCATCACATGTTTTTATCATCTCTCCTCAGGCAGCCAGCTGATTTGTTTGAAATGAAAAATACTGTTTTTCTGTGCTGCTTCCAAAGCACTGTTTGACTTCTTTGTTGATATTGTAGGGAGACCTTAGGAGAACATGGCGTGAGGAGATATCTGTCGGAGGTGCATGTGCCTTGCACAGGAGCCTCTGTAGAAAATGACAGTTCTTACGGTCCCGCAATGCGATGGTGATAGTGTTCACGTGGCAGGAGGCTGCAAGAAGCCAGCCCAGTTCTCAGCAGCTGGCTTGTGTCCTTGGCTTGGTGGGCTCTAGAAACGCGCATCTGAGAGTGTGCTTGGCTGCTTCTCCAAAGACACATCTCATTCAGTTATGTGAGATGGGGAGGGGAGGTTTGAACCGAGTTCATCCATTTTTTCTCAGCTCACTCAGACCTTGGTTAATATTCCAGTGTCCTAAGCAGCAGCAGTTCCCTGCAGGGTGCACCGGCCGCCCCGCGCAGCCCCTGCGCCAGCGCTGGCTTGGGGCAGCTGCTCTCATACCCTGCAAACCCAACGCCAAGCACCGAGCGGCTGGGCAGGCTAACGCAGCCCTACCAACCGCCTCCCTGAGGAACCTCTGGTCGGTTTAGGCTGCTGGTACTTGCTGGAGCAGGTCAGCAGTGGAGGAGAAAATGAATGAGAGGAAATTAAAAAAAAAAAAAAAAAAGGTTCCTGCAGAA
>JAVJGI010000035.1:32644015-32655008 GCA_035590275.1 Ibycter americanus | reverse complement strand
AGCACAAAATAAATCACAGGAAATAAAAAAAAAAAAAAAAAAAAATTAAAAAAAAAAAACACGAGGCTCCTGCAGAGGAGAGAGGTTGCACAGAACGTGACAAGCAGAAAACGGGGAGGAGGGGGGAGAGAAAATTAACAGTGGGGAAAGTGACTGAAAGACCAGGAACTAATTCAGAGTCATCTGTTCCTGTCTCCCCATGGTGGAGTAGAAAGATACGTATGTGTAAGTAGATAAAAACGTATGTGTGTAGGTACTGATGTATGTAGTAATAATTCAGAGGCTATATTGAAAAGAAAAGGCAAATATGAAAAGCAGAATTGGAAAGGAAAATCTAGTGGAAAAATGAAAGAAGATAACTTTAAGATAAAAACAGTGCATATTAATAGTATTAAATGTTAATATTAGACTTCAGGACTCTACTTATTAAGAATGGCTTGGAGAAACAGGCAATGCAAAACGGTGAAAAGGAGTGAATGAAGATCCAAGAAAAGAAAATGTAGGTTACATGGTCCATTAAAAAGATACTATAACAAGTTTTCACAGATATTTGTATTTCAAATGGAATTAAACTGCACTAAATTGCTTTGGTTTTAATGAGGAAAATTAAAACAGATTTTTTAAAAATATTAATAGAGATTCACATTGTACCTGTGATCTTTGTAATCATCTTTCTAACACAGCTTTTCCTCGTTTGCCTGGTGGTGAAATGAAAGTTATTCTCACCTCTTTCTTTCTTGGAGGTCTGACCAGCACACAAAAGTAGGAATTAATTTAATGCAGGAAATTCAACTAGATGGCAGCTAGTCAGAATGTTAAGAAAGCAGATGTAAAGTGAGTCAAATTTGTATTAGAAAATATCCTACGGTTTTTTACTAGGCTTTTTTTTTTTTTTTTTTTTTGAAGTGCCACATCTTTTGATCAGCGGTTCCACTGTTTGAGATGTCCTTGCATCCACTACAGTACTACACATTTGACAACCATCAACAGGACTGTATTTAGAGGGCCAGTACTTCATACAGTTTTTGAGCAGCCAAGGCACCAGTGAAGGAGTGTTTCTGGAAGACTCTTTACTCAATAAGCAAATGTATGAAGCCCTAATCTGCCACCAGTTCTGCATGTAATGAAGATGCTAATCATTCTCCTAGACGAGTGCATTCTCCTTTCCTATAGAATTGAAAGGTCTTACAGAAAATATCAAGCACATATTAAGCAAATAGCTTATGCATCTTGTAGGTGCGGGTATCTTACATAGGTAAAATACGAAGTACATATTGTATTTATACAGGTTTATGTGATCGATGGTTTTTGCATAGTTTGAGTAGCGGAATTGAGAGCCAGGCTAGAAAGGAAAACACTGGAAGCTAATTCTGCTCATCTGCAGCAACTGTGAGCAAGCTGCACTTGGAATTCTGCCCTGATCCCTGATGTCAAGAAGAAAAATCAATATTATGCCTTCAGTTTGTTTTGCTTTTTTTGGTTTGCTATTTAATCATGGAAGAATTTTACGTAATATGCTCAGTTGTCTACAATTTGATCATTTTACATGCGGACCCCCCCACTCAAATGCTGTGTTTTCCTTGAAAATGAGTACTTAATTGATAGCCTTGTTGTCCTTGGAGCTCCTCCCTCATGGTTAGGTCTGGATGAAACCTGATTCTCTAAAGCCTTCGGATTGCTGTTTGCTCCCATAATCCCTGTTGACAATGTCTTTGCAGTTCTGTTGACCTCACTTTTTGCATCTGTCCCCCGGCCACCACTTCTCAGAGTTTTGTTGCTGAATCATACTTGGAGAGAGGATAAATGTTGTGGACTTTTTTTGGTTTGTTTCTTTCTTTCTTTAAATAGCTGAGAAAGAACTGGTATGGATCTGTTGTTATTAAGTGTGGTTTGAGTCCGAGTGCTTCATATTGTAGCCTCTGAAATCAGTAAAAAACTCTCTTCCTCAAGTTATGAAGAGTTTTCCCCCAAAGGTCAGCTTCTGTGTGAGCCAGACTTCAAATTGATTGGGAAAGAGCTGCTGAAAGAGTTCTTTGTATACATGACTCTGCTGATTTTTTGTACTCCTTAGATGTGAACTAAACCTACACGTACAGAGGGTTCATACACAAGAATATATCTGCAGCTGTAGTGTTTACTTTATGTAGTATTTCCTTTTTATCACCTTTTCAAGCTAAATTACTTACTATAACTGACATAAATAAAATGCAGAAAGCTGCAGTTCAGTTTTCACGAGGGCTTACATTCACATGAGAAGGGAGTAGTCACCCATCTGATCATCTGTCTCAGCCTAAATCATGATCTGAAAGTATTTAGTGCCTGAAGTAATGATCTCTGCAACCTCTTCATGCTTATTTCTTTTGACTGGACCACTCCACAATCTGAGAGGGAAGACTGTGACCATATTTATATTCTTAAGTCACATGAGGGTGTTAAAAAATGATGATGTGAAGGAGGAATAAAGTCAATTATAACTTTAGGAATAAATCCGCTTCTATTCTTTAGTTAGTAAGGCTTTTGAGGCATCATGGACAATATTGTTGTTTTTGTGATGGGTTGACTTGGCTGGCTGCCAGACACCCACCCAGCTCCCCCTATGTCTCCTCAAAGGTACAGGGGCAAAATGATGGAAAAAACCTTGTGGGTCTACATAAGGACTGGGAGATCACTTACCAGTTACAGCCACAGGCAAAACAGACTTGACTTGAGGAAGATTAATTTGTTGCCAATTAAAAATAGATTAGGATGAAGAGAAACAAAGACAAAACACCTCGCCCCTGACCTGCCCTTCCTCCTCAGCTCAGCCTCACTTCTCCTTTCCCACAGTCTCTGCCCACCCTGCCTCAGAGTAGTGCAGAGGGATGGGGAAGGGATTTTGGTTGGTTCATATAGTTCCTCTCCCTGTTCCTTCCTCCTCACACTTCCCCCCTGCTCCTTGTAGTGTCTTGTCAAATGATATGTGCAAAAGCCAAAGTAGTATCGATCACGTCCTGGTGCAGCAGCAGAGTGGGACGGAGCCAGCTCCAGGCACTGAAGGACATTGGTGACTTGTTTAAAAGTTGGTAACTTGCATTCTCTAGTAAATCAATGGCTGTTTTTTCTAGTTAATCCAGTGAAGGCAAACAAGCTGTTTACAAAAGCTTTTGGAAGTCATCTTCTTAAGTAATATTTAGGTCCTGAGTGTTTAAAATGATGTCATCAGGTTATGTTTTATAGGCTCTGTGTGTCGGTGTCTCTGCGTGGGCTGTATTCTAAACACATACAGATGTTCCAGCCATCACTGTACGCCAACCACAGAAAGTGTTTTTGAAAAGGCCGTGGTGTTGTCTTTCACACGGTTCTTCTTTTACTGATGCTCATTCATCCTTTGTAATATTTTAGTTCCTTTCTGTAAAAAAGAGTGCAAAAATCTGAACGTTTTTGAAGTACTGCTCTTCAGGAATGTTTTCCTTGCACAACATCTGGTCACCTACATGTGGTATAAATTCTGGCTGATTGCAATGAAAAGGTGGCAAATTCATGTCATTAGCTTCTGAATTTTTTTTGCAAAGTCCTTTAGAGCAGATAAGCTTTATACCCAACGTACAGGAATTACAGTAAATTGCCAATGCAGTTTTGCTGAGATAAACCAAGCACTTCTAAGCATGAAAATATTACTATTCCTGTTTGTAATAGTATACTGTTAGTGAGGAAAGTGTTTACTGCTTCTGTGGATTACTTTCCTGTGGAAGAATGTTTATTTTCTGAAAACTGGTCCATTTGGAGTGGAAGACCACACTTGCTTTGATGCCACCTTTTCATTAGAATCCCGCGATACTGCTAGGCATGCCTTTGACTGTGGGAGCCATGGACACTCATGGAGACCTTTTATGTCTTTGTCTTTCACCACTCACACATGAAATACCAGGACATATTCTTTCTTTTGTATCTCTGCTTTAGTTTTAATTGGGTGGAGTACTGGGCGAGTAGAAAGGACAAAATTGATATCTGAGATGTATAGGAGCTTACTGGAAGCAAGTAACTTACTTTAGAGGTATTATTGTGATATGCCACATATGGGGTCATTATTTTTGCTGGCTTCTAGAATTCTGAAGCTGTCTTAGCTCTAATAATCTGGCCAAATGGATTTAAGATGGGGTGCAAACAGTCTTGGATGATCAACGTTGAGAATCATCAAGCAATCGTATTTTGTAACCTCTATTCCGAACGTTTGATACCCATACCTACTGTGTCTCAGATGAAACCATGGTTAGCAGCTACAAATTTCCCGTCTCCCCTTACGCTGACTTGCTGTCGCACCTCCTGGGAGCCCCTGATCACTCTTCACTGTGGCAGATGGAAGTGGCTTTACAACCTGAAGAATTAAGATCAAGAGACAATCCTGAAACTTTAAAGCCCCAAATATGCTGTAGCAACGTGTCCAAGTGCGAGAAGGTTTTGGCTTACACTGTTTTCTAATAAATAACAACAATGACAGCAATGATCATAAGAAAAGAGCAGTGCTAGAAGGAAAAGTGTGTGGGGTGGGAAGGTCTAGAAATGGAAACCCAGTGATTTTTGGAACATGCTTTTGATTAAAAATCTTCAGCTACCTTAATAAAGCTACTTATGTGATGAGTGTTTTGGTACTAGGTTACACTTCCAGTTCAGGGAAGCTCATGCCCTAATATCCCTCTTTTCAGAAGACAAGGGTTGTTTGTGCTTTAACATGCTGTCTGTATGCTGCGAGGTGGAGTTTCCGATATCTCTTAAGAATTGATGACTGAATCATCCAGTCGCATCCCTGACCCTTGTCCAAAACTATCTGATATAAATAAAAATAATCTGATAACCATTGACCGCCCGTATTCATGGCCAGGCATGCCAAATTGTGCAGCCAGAATCAGAACCTAAACCCAGATTGCTCACGTCTTCCCTGCCGGAGGCTGCAGCGTGGTGCAGCAGCATCCCAGAATGGCAATGCAGGGTCTGTTGCTCACTGAAAGGGAAAACTACTCCAGAGCTGATGACCACAGCGAGCCCCGGTGAAGATGTCCACAAACAGCAAGGCAAGTGGAATTCAGTCCTCAAAGACCCTGAGCTCCTGCGTTTGTGTTTTGTAAATGTGGTATTTTAGGATTTCATGGCTTCCCACCGTGGTTAATTGCCCAGTCCCCAGACAGTGTTTTCTCTGTGTGAAAGACAGCCATTGCACATACTTATTCATGTGAGGACAGTTTTATAGAATATCTGACTGTGGGCTAGAACACCAGCTGTTGGGCTCCACTGAGGTGTGCAGCACTCATCTGTACTTAGCTTGATTACTTTTACACTACTTTAGATTCGTTAACTCTTCAGAATCCCTGCTTTATTGTCTAATCGACACTCAGGTCGCCTTGTTCCTTTTCTAGTTTTCAGTCCTTGCTATATACTTCATGGCAAATGATCTTTTCTTGCTCAGACCTGCCAGTAGGTTTGGCTGCTGTCTTCAAGAAGAATGTAAAATTAATGCATTAAGCGTGATATATGGTAAGAAAATGCCTTTTAATTTCTATTGCTGTAGCTGAAGGAAGGCAGAAACAGTGGCATGCAAAAAAATAAGGTTTCTTTAGTAGCTGTGCAGCGATGGCTGAACAGAAACACTCCATTGCCTACAAGCAGGGTTTTGAATGAGGCAATAGCCTGCTTCTAATGGACTGTTGTGTTTGTGTGATATATCGTATATGGGTGCAGGTATATATGGTGCCTGTTGCCTAGAACCCTGTAACCTAGGAAATAGAGGCACTTTCTTTGCAGCGTTTGAATTAAAGATGATCAGCACGTTACTATAGATGGTTGTTCTTGTTGCTGGGTTATAGCTGACTTCTGAGAGTAAGCTGCTCCTTGCAAGAACCTAAGGCCTGGAGTAAGTTCAATAACCACCAAAATAAGACTCTGGTGCCTGAAAGCATTTGACTGTCTCGTGTTTCTCAGTGGTGAGCAGCATGTTCCCTTTTGTGGGTCACGTTGGTATTATCATTTCGGCTAAGAAAGCACGCTCTAACTAAATAGTAGTAGGATCTTGCTATATTTTCCTACCATACTGCTGAATCTCCGTACTTTGGATATATCAGCACTTAGCCACGTTGCAAACTGAAGGCCTGTATTTGATGATCTCTGAATTTTCTTTTCTTCAATGATTATTGTGTCATATCATCCACATCCAGTATGTGCATGACATTTGCTTATTAAGTGTATTTGGGAAAGAAATCTTACTGTAGAGCGCAGAAGCACGCAATGTTAATTGACACATTAGTCAATACCAAACTGTGCTTTGACTTTCCTCTCAGAGATGGGAAGCTGGAGGGAGTAAGGGAGGGTACCTGCGGGTCTCTGGGGAGGCTCTAGATACCAGATGTGGGCAGTAACTTGTTGGCTTCTGCCCAATGGTCCTGAATTGTACGGTGGAGAAGGCCATTGGGAAAACAGGGGAGCTCTGGCTGGGATATTGGATGCTCCCTTTAATAGGCTTGGGTAAATGAAACTAAGTTTAGGAACACAGAAAAACTCCTGGGAGCTTATTTACTTTGATTGCTGAACCTTTTGAAGTGTGCTTATTGCTGTAAGGAAGGAAATTTGGAAAAGGTCAAGTATGAATTAGGTGAGAAATACAAAAAGGAATTGCTTGAGATGGTCATTAAATAAGACAAAAATGAGATTCAGGAGTAAATGGAACAGTATCACTGTAAAGGTGAAACACCTCAGCATAAATCGGTAAAGACAGTGAAACTGGAACAAGTCTATTCAAGATGCATTGATTTTGTAGAGGTCCAATTCCAATCTGGTGAAATTGATATTTTGCAAGAACATCATATCCCAGTCTACACGCCTGTTTGTGAAGACCTTGTGAAGACTAAAGGTCAGTCTATCTGTCTCTGTCTACTGTACTTACGTATTTCTAACATAACCATTGCCATCACGTCTAGGCAGTAGGAAAAATGATCAGTATTATCGTCTCTGGTGTTGGGGGGTATCTAAAGCCCTGCTACATTAGGCTCAGTTGAGTGACTGATACAAAGGCAGCTCCAGCTCCTGGGAGCTCACGATCTGGTGTTTGGGGCAAGGAGACAGCAATGGGTGAATAATCAGATGAGTAGGGAACGAGGGTACGGTAGTGGCACCTCCTTGCAGTTGGAAGAGTGCTCAGTGTAGCCACAGGCAGCTGGAGACAAAGTCTCCAGAGTCTCAAGATGTTTGTCTGAGCAGGGACCTCTTTATTCTTCTTGCAGTGGCATTGGAGAGTATCAGAGAATTGCTCTGGGACCTTCCTGATGCTCTGTTGTTGTGCTGCCTGCTTTGAATGTGGGAAGGCTCAGGGTCCAGCCGATCCTGAGTGGTTATTCACATTCTGAATTAATCCGAACATAAATTGAAGGTGTATTTCTTGGGCTTTCATCTTATTTGCCCCCTTTTTTTTAATAAAGTAAAAGGCCACTAATGTGAAGCAGATAATTGCTCTGAAGGGGGCTCTGGGACTCTGGGAACGATTGCAGAGATAAAAACAGAGCGGATTAATACAAACAAAAACTGCTGAGCACATTACTTAGATCTTAGTAATATTTGCCTTTTAAAATTTAGTTTTGTGTGAGTAATGTTAGTATCAATATTAATATCTGCTGAGATGAACAAAACTAACAATGTAATAGAAAAAATAAATGTTAGCCTGCACAATAAAGTTTTCAGTGGAGAGTGTCAGAAAGCCGATGAAAATCTGCAAGGACTGATTGCATCTCTGAATTTTAGACTGGTGTCACTGTTCTGCTCAGCCTGTCATTGTTGCTTGCTTGCTTTCCTTCCATTTTTTTTAATCTGTCTGCACAGTGGCAGCTGAATGTCCTGCAGAGAAGCACATCTTTAGTTTGAGTCTCCATGAATGTGCCTAGCTGGTTTCAGTACTTAATTGTCTAATATCTTTAACAGAAGATCCAATAACTATTTTTAAAATGTACCTTTTTCCCTCTAATTGCAAATAAAATGTTGGCTGTATTAACTGTACACTTTCTTGATATTTGCAAGTGCTTTAAAATGGAAGCAGCTGTAAGTTATTTACAACAGAAGACAGGGATCATCCTTTTTTTTCTCCGCCCCCCCCTTTCTTTTTCTTTTGGTTTGTTTTTACAGAGGAGATTTATGTTTATACACACTCAGCAGTCTGGAGATGAAAGGAAATGCTATATATCTCTACGGCCAGAGCCAAATGCAAATGTTTTGTGCTCCGGGGGAGGTCTCTGGTGAAAGCCCAGAGCTAAGCTACCTGGGCAGCCACTAGCAGGGAGCTGAGTATGGGTGGTACGTGCCCGTTTGGGCTTGTGGGTGTTGGTTCTGGTGACAAGCCTGGTGTTGCACTAGCTCAGACGTGCTTGAACATGCTGCCGTCACGCTGAGTTACAGCGCAGATCTGCTCTGACAAGACACCACCTCACCCTTAGTGCCCGCGAGAGCTTTAGCCGAAGCATCCGCTCGTGGTCCTGAGCTCTGGGTGACTGCTCCGTGTCTGACAGCTCCGAGTCCCTGCAAGTCGCAGCGTGCCCTCAGACTGGCGCGCTGCTCGTGGCCATGCCTTCCCCTGCCAAGTCACAGGAGGCAAGCTTACAACTCTTTTTCCTGATCGTTATGACAGGAAAATCTACTGTCCTGCCGGGAGTGGAAGCTGCATGTGGCCCCAGTGCCACTCCGGGAGCCGTAAACCAGGGCTTGGATACCTTTGCTTGCAACATTTGCAAAGCAGCATTGTGAAAAAAAGGTCTGAGGGGGTGTTTTCTCCAGTGACAAAACCCTGGGATCTCAGTAGGAGCGTTTTATTCTGTGAATCACGGGGCCAGAAGCAGCAGCTGGTGTAAATCAGTGCCACTCCTTTGAAGAGGCTATGGGGATGCTGCTTTATATCGGCAGCTGCATCTTGCCCTGAGTTTTCAAATTAGGATATTATGCAAAAACACAATGAGTTGTTCTCCCCAATGCTGTGGGAAGTACACATTGCGACCGTGTTGACCTGCAATCTGTTGGCAGTTTTCAGCAATTACACACTTCATATAAATGATAAATGACTAATATTACAGAATGCATTCGGTTTACACTCTTTCACCTCTTAGTAGTTATTTTCTTGCAGTAAAACTATATCCTGATTTTTGAGAAATGAATAAAAACCGTAAAGAAAAATGAGCAAGGATCACAGAAGTGGCCCGGTATGGCTGTCGGCCCCCGTGCGTTGCGCTCATCTCCAGCAACAGCCTAATAAACACACCAGGGTAACTCCATCTTCTGCTAATTGTCGCAGGCTGAAAGGAGAGGAGATCCTACCTTGCCCAGAGATCTTGTGAGGGTAATTAATTTGTCTGCAAATTCCCCTAGCTTGGATTGTGGTTTGTGTGGAAGGAAATCCCCCTGCGTTTTCCATCCTTCACACTCTTTATTGTGCTTTGCATTTAGGCTGCTGTTCTTTTTTCCTGACTTAAATGTTGGCCCCAGCAATGTGGCCAAATCCTGCCTGGCTCTTGGGCTTTCCGTGCAGCTTGCTTTAGCTGGCTTTCCCACCACGGCCACCTCCCCGCCTTTTGGTGCAGCATTTCTGCTCATCAGCCATCGACTCTGGTAATTGCCCCCGGCTGTGAGCATCGCTTAGGCTTCCCCCTTGCAAAATATCGTGTCGACACTAGAACCTTGTCTGAGTGCCGAATCCAGCCCTGGAGCTCCCCGAAATGGCTGCCAGTGCAGCCTGTCCTGATTCCGTCTCTGCAGCAGCATCACGAGATGAGGCAGCAGGTTCACTGCAGTATTTTCCAAACCCCATTTTATGCTACATGGTTTGCAGTGCTGTAGTTTGCTTCTTTACTGCCAGTTTCATCACCTTCTGTAAAGCTTAATTTAATTGTTTTTTAATTACCTCTTTGGGTTAGCTTATAAATCTCTGATGGAAGCTGTAAGCAGCATCCATAAGGCTGTGGATGTCACAGAATATGGCTTCTCTCTATTTCCATGTCCCTGTCTGGGGTTACACTGGGCCAAACCTTTGCTGCTGTTGTAGAGATGTTCAAGAACGGGAGGAAGGCTTTGTGCTCATAAACTGACTTTTTTTTAGACAATTCTCTGGAAGGAACAGTATGGAGAGACTTGCACATGTTTACTCCCAAGTTCTCCAACCACTTTCATCCACAACCACAATATCAGAGCATGTATTACTTTGCATTACTTTAGAGGTTCCTCAAAACAGACAAAGGGAAGAAATCTCTGATCTACCTAACATATGAGGTATTACATCAACACTGTCGGGGCCACGATGGTTTCTATTTAAAGACATCTCTTTAAATAAACCACATGTCCTACCTTGTGCACGAGCCAAAGCAGACATCTTTGCCCGCCTTCCCGGCTCCTGAGAAGTCCTGGGACCTGCGGCGGTTGTGGCTTGCTTTCATAGCTTGCAAGGTGCTGTTCTCACCTCCCCCCGTGCCAACTGGGTGTGAGAAGCTCTCGTGTCCATTTTAGACTTTCAAGATGAGTCTTTAATATCTTAGTGTATGTTAATGTAAATGCTTTTCCCTTCAACGATTATGCAGTTCTACTTTTCAGATAGACTTCTATTTGGAAAGTGTATGTTATCTATAGTATTAAACATAGAGCAATATTGATCATAAGTGGGCTTGGCATCAGCAGATGCTATGTACATCATTGTTTACAAATAGATTATTTTCTTCTCTGTGTTTATGCTTGTTATGCCTTTATGTGGTTTTGCTTTTTTTTCTCCCCTTGCCTTTCTGTCCACGTTGTACTCCATATTTTGCCTTACCCAGTTTCTGCTCCATTTTCCTTCTTCCTCCTACCTCTTGTAGGCAGAATAGAAAGCCATTAATACTAACCTTGTAGAGGGTTAATTAACATTGATTATATACAGTTGTGGGCTTGCTTCAGGGGCGGTGGGTTGGCTGGTGTGGTTCATGTACAGCTGTGGCTGGTTCCTGCTAAGTAGCTAAATAGCACT
>JAVJGI010000035.1:32611695-32635914 GCA_035590275.1 Ibycter americanus | reverse complement strand
TCTCCTGTTTTCCTTTGCTTCTGCACACACAACTTTTGCTATTGCTTCATTAAACTGCCTTTATCTTGACCCACAAGTCTGTTTTTCCATCTTATTTGCTCCCCCGCCCTGTTCTGCCAAGGAGGGGAGTGACAGAGCAGCTTGGTGGGCGCCGGGCATCCCGCGGTCAGCCCACCGCAGTGCTACACTCACAAACCCGCGAGCCTCCGCAAGCAACGTGAGTGCTGGAAGGACATTAAAAATGTCCAAAACACTCAGTGCATGACTCTTATCCCATTGGCATGCTGAAAATACAGCTCAGGCACATTCTTTGTTTATTTGTTTTAAAGCTAAGCTTGATGTGTGAGACAGAGCACTTTTAAATTCATAGTGTGTTTTCAGAAATGCCTTTTCCATCTAACACTGCAGCTGTAAGGCAGGTCAAACTTGGACTTTTTTTTCACCTTAGCAGTGAACCTATTAGTACCTTCATAAATTTATATCAAGGATGTTTAGTTTCCTTTCTCCATTAGTTTCTATGCAGTGCCATTTATAAGTGGCAGCAAGAAGGAAAGCCTGCAGGAGAAGCTGCTCTTCCCTGCCTGACGTGGTTTCTTATTCTTGGTCCTGTAGCTGCTTACAGACGTCTGTTGTGTTATGTTGGTTTTAGTCTATGGGTGGCAGTCACTTTCTAAATTTCTCGGCGTAATGTTTGCAGTCTTTCCTGTGCGAGGCTTATCAAATTTGCTGTTAGTAACACACATCAACAGGCAATCGATAAAATCAGAGCTAATTACATAATGTGGTTTTTTTTTTTTTTTTAAATCTGTCTGCAGCGCAAGCAGATGTTAAATGAAAGCTAATAAAGTGTGTTATCTTTTAAATAGGGGTATGCCCCGGGATTTTATACTGGACAAACTCTGCACCACAAAAGGTGATTTCTGTAGAGGTTTGCGTGCATGAAAATATTGAAATAGTCATGCAAGCGATGCATATTTGAGCTGAACCTGAACAGTCATTACAGATCTCTGCAAAATCTTGTGAGCTTGTTAGAAAATGAAAGAGATACCAGGCAAAGGCAGGAAGCAGTGCAGCTAGCAAGCTGCTTAATAGAGAAGATATACTAGGAAAAGTCCCGGCTGTTCCCATAGGTTTGCATATGTGTTCATTGGAAATCCATTGCTTGTCTAAACAGTGGCTCTTTTGGCATAGAAATACTGCTTATTTACTTGACTAACTCAAGAAGGGAGAATTTAAACTATGGGCTATACTGGAAGGACAGCATGGAAGACATATAAAGTAACATCTGCCTATTTTTTTTTTTTTCACTTGCTCTACTAATAAACTCACATAATAAACTGCTACGCTGCTACAAGCTATTTTTAGCTTTTTGATTTCTCTCTCTATATTTTTCAACAGTGCTAGTGACAGGCAAATCTTGGTGATTTGGGGCTGCGTCTCTTTTTGAGATAATAAGTAAGTGGGCACTAAATCTCAAAGCTGGCTGTCGGTGAGAAGAGGCAGTGAGAAATAGAAGGGGAAGAAAATCCTAAATTCCCCTGAAATCAACAGAAAAGGTGGATTGGTGCTGCCTACAAATACCAGTCAATGTCATGTTGTGAGTTAGGTATTGCAAAGTGCCATGCGTTTGCTTTCTCAGAAAACCTGTGATTCCTATGGGCTTGGGATTCTTTCTGCTTGCCACTTGTGTAAAACTGCCACTGCTAAACACTTAAATGTCATAAGCTAGATCCTGGGTATCACACAGCTAAGTCACTTAGATTTTGGAGAGGAAGCTGGGAAACTTTTATTTACCATTTGGTTTTGGATTCCTAAGAGTTCACATTTTTTAGCCATTTTTCCCTGAGTCCATAAAGGCTTAACTTCTTTTTTTTGTTGTTGTTTTTTTGTTTGTTGGTTTTTTTTGTTTTGTTAATAAAAGGCTGTGAATTTCAGGTAATTACATCGGTTATGTATTGGAGACTTCTAATGAAGTCTCAATTATCCCAAGACTCAAAGTAAACTCTCAGGATATGGTACCATAGGAAACTGGAGCTTCTAGTCAGAAATTGAAGCCAGTAGGTCGTGTTACAGTGACTGACAGTTGTTTCAGTCACTTTTAAATGTATTGAGAGATTTCATGGGTAAATTAGGTTAAACATGAAGACAGAATAATGACAATATGTATCCTACACACAAGCTTAACAGACCAAAACCACAGTCAGCTGAAATGAAATATTAATAGGGCTTCTTTGGTGTGGGGTTTCTGATTTTAGGGCAACTTACTAAGTGATTTCTTGAAAAGGAGACTTTATATTTGTATCCCTAACTTCCCTTTTTTTTGAGACAAGTGAAGAAATGGTCTTTGACTTCAACGTCAGGAGTAGCACATTAATCCCGACTCACCTGAAAAATCCCACCCCAAGCCTCTCAACTACACTTTTGTATTGCTGTGAGTTATTAACTGGCCTCGCCTCTGTTTGCTGAGCCGGTCATAAAAATGTTCAAAAAAGGAAGAGAAATAGTTGTGAGTAAATAAC
The DNA here is from genome assembly GCA_035590275.1 of Ibycter americanus. Taxonomy (NCBI): domain Eukaryota; kingdom Metazoa; phylum Chordata; class Aves; order Falconiformes; family Falconidae; genus Ibycter; species Ibycter americanus. The sequence continues at coordinate 32,633,395 of JAVJGI010000035.1, read as the reverse complement.
ATTTTAAAAGACGGTTACATAGTTTTGAATAATCACCTTAGTATTCATGAACAATGACCAGTGAACTTAATTATCACATTAATAAGAGAAAAATCATATCTGGATTATTGAACCTTGATTTGCTTTGTGAATATTTGTTTATATTACTCAGCTGGCTTTATTTTTTTCCCCTGGGAGTGGAAATTGCTCCTTCACTGATATCACCCAATTCTTTGTGCCTTATTGATAACATCTAAAAAATTACTGGGATGGTCTGTCACTCCCTTGTGCTGGAAAGACTGTCTTGCCCAGCACCGAAGCCCCAGTAAGGTCTGGGATTATAATTCAGGCAGCGCAGAAGCCTCCAAACATTGGTGCAGGCTTTGAAAATGTGAAATAATGTGACTTTAAGTTGTGGGATGTCAGAACTTTCTGGGGCTAGAGAAAAAAACACCCCAAAACCTTCCAGGAAAAGTAATTTTGAATGAACTGTTGTCTGCTATGTACGCAGCACCGCTTAAAAGCCGCGCTGAACAGGAGAACCCTGGGATGAAAATGTAACTTCAAGGACTTCCAGTTAGCCTAGCAAAATCTTGTATGGTGGTTACAGCCTGCTTGGGTTCATTGTCCATTTTGCCCGGCGAGATATCACTCCTGTTCTGGCACTCCTCACTTATCACCTGAGCTTCTCAGGCTGGTGGCCATCAGACCGTGGCTCATCACAAAGTGGCCTTTTTCCCTCGCAGAGCTGGATTGCAGCAGGTAAATACCAGCTAGCAACAGTGGCCACAAGTGACTCTTTAGGAGCCAACAACAAGAAACGCCAGCGGTAGTGTAGCATCTTCCCCTTACCTCCCTTCAGCACAGCCAACAGACTGAGTCCTCAATGGAAGGTGGATTGCAGCAGCAAATCTAAAATATAAGAAATATATTTATTGGATTAATTTTTGTCATAGTATTTTTAACTATGGGATGATAATACTAAAGATCCTAAAGGCATTGTCATGTTTACCTTTCTTTGCTGTTTCCCAGTTGGTTGCTTTTCATCATAATCAAGGCATCGCACATAATAACTAATCAGATTCAGTGAGCAGAAGGGCTGTGAGGATGCATTTTAATCGGAAATAGTGACGAATTTCAACATTTCCCTCTCTGTGCTGCAGGGTGACATTTTTAAATGCTCAAAGGGCACGCAGGCCTCCAGCTTCTGGTGACACTCCGTGAGAATGTGATATGCAGCTCTGATTTGTGTTCTTTACAGTGAAGGGAAAAAAACCCCTCTTACCGTTATTTATTATTTCAGATCTGGATTTTTAATTTGTTAATAAGAAAATCTGCCAGTCGGTGTCACTCAGAAAAAATTCCCTCGAGGAACTGCACCAGCATAGCTGAGGGCACACACCTCGCAGTAATTATATTTTATTTAAGTGGAATGTACAGATATCTTTTAAGATCTTATAATTGTGTGTGGCTAAATAAATAAATTTCAATTATATTCCATTTAATTTGGTAATTATGTGGGTTTCAGAAATGGCCTGTACCTCCTTTGTATATTCTTTTCATGCATGTTTGGTTTATCTGAATGCTGAAGCTGCAAGTGTCTGTTGAGAGAAGGAACCTGAGAGTCTTGAGGAAGCTCAAAAACTCTGAAAAGCCACTTTGATATTTCCAGGATTGTTTTCTTTAGAAGGTGTTTTCTGCTTAGTCATCAAGGCACGAGCGTTGAGGAAGGCTGATGGCCAGATTCATACACTCCTGGAGAAACGTGTGCGTCTGAAAAAGATGAAGTTTGCTACCTCAAGTGAAATAAAATTCATTATTTTTATAAAGATTATACTGAATAGTTAAGGTCCCGCACCCTGAACTCGACTCAGTGTTTGGCAAACCAGCGTGTGGAGCAGAGGGTGCAGCTGACGTGCTCAGACCAGCTGCGTCGCTGGGGAGAGGAGTTGCAGTGGCCGGTACTAGTGGTCTTACGAGTATATTGTTTTAGACTATGAGCAGAGGCAAACATTTTTTCCTTACAGATGGGCTAAGGTGATTTCAACAGTTAGGTAAAATCCTTTCGCGTTACTTCATAGCTTTGGAAATGGGAGGCTACTAAAGCGTGTAAGCACATCCGAAAATGTCACTGTGAATGTCAGATGTGTAACTGAAACTTGGCTCCTTCCCACTCGTCTCCTCTTCTAGCCTCCTCCAGTTAGACCTCCCTGTTATCGCTTTCTAACCTGCAGTGGAAGGGTGTATTTGAAATCTGAGGAATCTACTTTGTGTTGCACCAGGATATAATGCCAAAATTAGCTGTTTAGAAGCATCCTATTTTTTTCTCTCATTCTGCATCCTGTGATCACAATTCATTAGAAAAAACAATATTCTGATCAAAATAGTTGTGTCCTGCAGAGAGTTTCCTGTGGCTTAGGTTACCAGCTCTGCAGTTACCCACAGGAGGTCAAAACCATTAAATCTCAAGGGAAACTTTTCCCCTTTTTGAGCTTCTCTTATCTTGCTGTGAGCTAGGTAATAAATCTTTGTCTCCCTTATTTCCTACTGTTGTACTGGGTGAGTGAAATGGTCTGATTGCGTGATCTTTGCCTCAAACCCATGTACTCAAACGCATGGATTAATGCTTAAAGCAGGAGCTCCAAGACTGAGGAGTTTCAGGACGGTAACATCACATACATTCAGTTCATGGCAACATGAACAACATATGTCCCAATTAGAAAGAAATGAACAAAAGTGGAGTGAGATGATGGCTCATTGACTAGTGACAGAAAGTGAGGATGGGTGACAGTGGGTGAAACTTCACCTTGCTGTGGGGAGCCTATAGCTTGCCTTAGATTAGCTACAAGAAATAGCTCAGAGGGATTTCTTTCAAAACACAGCTGTTAGCTGACACTGGTTGACAATCCATGGCAAAACGCTTGGTTATGAAGTGCTCTACCTTACTTGCTGTGCTGTAAAATGATTTGTCTGTCAAGCGCATGCTTTGGTAGATAGACATAGCATCATCAACTTACCATAAAACATCCCTGTATAGCAAATGCTTTTGTCAGCTACAAAAGCAGTTTGAAGTTGGTTTGCAAAATGTAGGCATGTTGAAAAGTTTTTGACATCTTAGTGTGACAAAGTTGGGTTTTTTCTTTTTATTTTCAAAAGTCATTAACCACTGTACAAGTAGCAGAAGCTCCAGTTGAGTTTGTATAGGGCAGTATTTGACTCCCATTTACTTATTTTTATAAATGTTATGTATTTAGGTGATGCTGAAAGCTAATAGAATTGCAACTGGATGAGCAAACCAAATATATTGCAATACAAAGAACTGATCTAATCCTCGCAGGGAAGTTGTGTGTCGTTTAATGGAGAAGGATTGATCTTGAAACCTATAGGAAGGTATTCTGGAGCACTGAAGTTGTGTGGAGTAAGCTTATACGGAGACAGCCCCGTGCACTCTGAGCGAGACACAGTACGTGAAATGGAACAGTGTCTTTAATCTGTGGGATCACAAACCAGACCTTTTGATTTGTGGACACGTGTGTGCGGGTAGATGTTGTGTATTTGAAATGGCACTGTGGAAAGATGATTGAATTTGCTTAAAATTTCTCTCTTAAACACTAGCTCACAGGTTTTCTGATTAAAAAGAAAAGGCTGAATACAGTGTATTGCTTTCAGAGGGGTATGAGAGGACCAAACGCTTGAACTTTACGGGGAAAGATGGAAATTACATCTTAAAGAAGTGAAATAATTCAAGCATTTGCTCACTAATCAATTGTTGTATGAATAAGTGATATCAAAATCTGTAAAACACAGCATTTCTATACCTACATTTTTCTGTCCACTTGTGTAATCATCCATTATTTCCACTACAAAATGGAAACAATGATGAAGGTATTTAATAGATCTAACAATAGAAGCAGGTTATCTGAGGTCTACACAGCACTTGTAAAAGCTTAGCGTACTCCACATGAAAGATACATTGAGATTCAGTTGTTGGAAATTAAACTTCCTGCTGATTTTAACACAGATTTTAAGATAAGATAAAGTCAAGAAACTTCCAAGTCATCTATATAATTCAAAACAGTAACTTGAATATTAAAGGCTGTTATTTGTATAGTATAAAAAGTATTATTCAAAACAGGATTTTTTTTTCTTTAGTTTCTTTAAGCATTTTTCCTTTTGATTTTTTTTTTGTTAGTGCTAAGCTGTGCAACTAGGCAATTAGGAAATAGTCTATTATTGTGATTTTAATTCGGAAGAAAAATCAAATTAATGTTGTGCACGGCAAGTACTTCTAAAAGCTGTGATTTTTTTTTTCTTTTATTATTTTTTTTTTAAAGATACTATTCCAAAGGGTCTCTGATCAAAACTGTGCAAAACCTACTACTTTTTGTTCACTGGCTTTCGTCTGTGTTAACCATGTTCTGGGGTCTCGCACAGCTTTACATTATGCATTGAGATTCTAACTCAGAAATTCAAAGGACAATTATGTTTATGTACAGTTTTTACCACAAGCCATAAACTGGTCTGAGCAAAACTCAGCTAAACGCTTGAGAAACCTGTTTGCTGTTATGGACTCCTAGTAAATAATTCATGCAACTCTAATTGTAGGCACTAAGGATTATAAACTAGATTTTCACATTGAAATGCATATATTTTTTTAAAAGATGCACCGATTTAAAAGCTAAAAGGGAACATGATGATAATCTAATCTGAACTCTTGTGTATTACAGGTTAAAGAATTTCAGAGGTTCTTATTTCAAGTAGAAGACTTGATTGGGTTTGTGTAGATGTGTTATGTTTTGAGTTTCACACTCAAGAAGCTGAAGAGAACTGGAAGGGAGCTCTCCTGAGTTGCAACCCATGCCAGTGACCTCAATGACTATTAATTTTTGCTGAGGTCAACAGTATCACGCCAGGTGGGGGTTGGATTCCATGTTGAAAAGGTGAAACAAGAAAATATAGCAAACAGGTCTTGGAAAAGTGCAATAGGAGCATTAACACCGTAAAATGGAAAAGTAGCTTTCCCCATGAGTCAGCAGTGGTTATGAGGGGCTGCAGTTTGCTTGCATTAGGACATAAATGTCCAGTGACGGTATGGTAAAGTGGCAGCAGATGTCAGTCAGATGAACTTGACTGGGATGGACATCTGAAGACGCCGATGTTTCTGTGTTGCTTTGCCAGATAATAGTCAGCCTCATTTTCTTCAAAATGTTTTGGACATTCATTTTAGCTCTTTGTTGGGATATGTATTTCCCAACCCGCCAGGCAGCTCCGTTCTTTAGTCATATGCAACCGCTACCTGGGACAGTCTTGCTCCAGCGAAGTGTTATTTTCTGAAGCCAGCGAGTGAGCGGAATTTGTATTTCCATCTAGCTTCCTCTGCCACCAGGCTTTGCCATGCTGCCAGTGCCAATTTCCACTGGGGCAAATGTGTTTCTGTTTGCTTCAGGTGCCCAGTATGCCTGTGTGTGCTGGCTTCAAAAAGAAACTGCAAGGAGTATACCGAAAGGCCAGTCAGGAACCGTGGTGTGCTTCAGGTTTTTCACTTAATATCTGTATTTATTTTTTAAATAAAATGTTAAGGTTCTAGGAATTGCATGTATGCCTGGCTGCTTTTTCTTGAGTTTTCTTCCTTCAAGGAACCCTTTTAAATGAGGCACTGCTTGCAGATGCATTTCTTAATTAATTGTGAATGTGTAGTGTGGTGACAGATGCAGAGGATGTTGCCTTTATCCTGATCACATTAAAATGAGTTGTGTTGAATATTCTATGATGCTTGGGGAAATTGCTTAATCCTATTACTTCTCGGAGAAGATTGAGTGCCTCCTAATGTGAAATGCGAAACCTCAGAGCTGCGTAGTGCAACTGCTGCCTCTGAGAGTGCAGCACAGAATGTATAGGATTTCGTCTAACGTGAGTCAACAATGATTTCTAGGCTTGTTTATCACATAAATGTTATCTGGCAAATTATTAGACAGTTGCTATGGAAACAAAGACCCACTACTTGCAGGATTTGTTACCATAAGTACTTAAGACAATGCTCAGACCTGCATCCCTGCTGCAAACAGTCAGCTCCTAAGGATGGAAGCGACAGATAACAAAATGCCTATTTTTACTGATAGCAAAACAATTTAGAAATATTTATCATCTAGCCTTTTCTTTCCTAGCAAATGCATAGATATCAAGTGCATAGATATATTAAATGAAGTGCAAAGGTGTGAAAACACTAAAGAAAAGTATTCTTTTATGTTATTTCATGTGGTTTGAAAAGATAATATAGATGTTGATATCTACTAGAGTACAGTGGGTAAGGCATGGAAAGCCTGGACAGGTTTCTCTTGCTAACCTGTAGTGCTTCCTGAAATAAAATGACAATATATTCCAGCTGAGGTAACATTAATTGTTGATTGTTGAACTGAATGGAAAGAAAGACAAACCAAGGTGTTTGGAATTGGCATCTTCCTTCTGATGAAAGGTGTGATGGAAATATTGCAAAAGAAGAAACAAGAGTCCTGTTCATGGAAAAGATGAGCCGTAGTTGGATTACTCTTGATTTATCTTGTGGATCAGCAAAAGTAATGTGTCCATTCTTGTATTTGTCTAGTAAAGAAAGACAGGATATTGTATTGAAAAATCTCTGCTTTCCACATAGGTTTCAGTGTCCTCAGTGCTTATAACCTCCTAAGAGATTTCATAATATTTTGTTTGGTCCATCCCCTGGAACTGGGCAGCTACCTGAACCTCTCGGCTGTTGTTTTGGTAAATGTAGTCCTTGTAGAGAAAACCTTAGAAGATGTGAATGCTAAAGGCCAAACCAATCCCCATAAACCCCAGAAAGTAAAAGATCACTTTTGTTTTTTTCTTACTCTTGCAATTTTGAAGCCAAGCGCATATCTAGAAGGCTGGGTGGTTGTTCTCTTCTGGGAGCCAGCAGTCCCACTGTTCTCAGGAATGCAATCGGCATTTCTGTGAAGAAGATACCGAAATATTTTCCTGTGGCAGCTTCTGCCAGCGCAGCTCGCAGCTTGCGGAGCAGCAGGCTGCATTGAGGGCAGGTAGCAGTTACCGACACGCGAGGGGGGCCCTGTGGCAGTGGCACAGCTGAAATGGGAAGTCGAGCTCCAACAAAAGGGGCTCTGTTGGGGCAACTGGCACCAGCTGAAGCCATTTCCCAGTGCCCTGAGGATATGGGAAAATGTGCAAGAAACACAGCTGGGCAGAGTCTGTCATCACCTTTACAATGGTGATGGCACAAAAAGGTGACATTCATTATGTGACTTTTTTTAAATTTATTTATTATTATTTTTTTCCTAGCAGCTATGGGCAGCAACAGAATGGAAGATGAATAGGTTATTGATTTAAAAGCAAACAGGATGGCTGTTTATTTTAAGTTAGGTGCTCATACACAGTCTAATACATTGCCACAAATTGTGTTCGAGCAATAAAAGAAAAGCCAGAGGCACCGGAGGGTTAAAAGACTAAAGCAGATTGATAGAGCTGAATTTCTGTGCACTGAACACATATGTTAAATGTGTGGGAAAGGCAAAATGACTCAACTTGTGCTAAGACCAGGAAAAACCCAGACAACAATATCTATCATTGGGTTAAAATTGCTTCGGACATTTAGCAAGAGAACAAGTTCTTTGGCAGGATAAAGAGAACTAAGGAAATTTGGAGACATCATCCAGGGAACAGAAAAGCCCTCAGCAGAATACTGAATTGAGCTGAAAAAGCTCAGCTTTGCCACACGGCTGATGCCCTAGGATAGATCCTCCTGTCCAAAAGGCAGAAAGAGAAGAATTGCACAGACCTATTGCTTTGGAAACCGCTGAGCAAATAGAAGAAACAACAGGATGTATATATAAATTTTTTATTCTGTGGAAAAAAGCAGGACTGGAAAAAAAACATGCTTTCCACCACCTACAAAGGAAGAAATTTTTGAAACTGTGATTGATGCCAAATATATATCTGTATAATTTTTTTTTAATATATATGTGTGTAGATATTTATTTTACAATCACCATAGCAGTAGGGTCCTGGCAGCTCTTTTTAGAAAACTGAGCTAATCTTTGTGTGTGTTCAGCACCTTCTTTGGGGAGACTGCTTCCTCCTGCTGCTGTTTGGATGGTGTTCAACACCTGAGGTGTAACTTATTTTTGATGGTATAGATGGCTTTACTTTACATAGATGATTTTTTTTTTTTACCTAGGGCAAACCAGTAGAAGAATACCCAAAGGCAATCAGACATTTTGGCCAGGATAAGAATAGTGGCTGCAGCTAAGTAGGTACATGTATTTTGAATGACAGAATAAACTACAGGAGAGACCTTAATCCAGCAACATGTATCGGTAGGTCCTAACTAACACACCTGTCCTGGTAGTCAATGAAAAACATGCAAAGAATCTGCACTTTGAATGACATGAAGGGAATTTGGACCATATCTTATAGGCTTTGAGATGCTGCAATGTTAGCTCAGAGAATGAAATTCATAACCTCTCTAGCGTGCTGAGACAGAGTTTTCAAAATTAACCGATAGAAATATTTACAGAGAGGAGCTTCGTTTCTGAAATTCAGTTCTCTTCTTTCTCTGAGACTCAGGCATGTATTTACTGCCTTCAGTGAGGTGTAATGTAAAACTGGAATGTCAGAGCCACCGCAGGCATCCGACAGAGATGTCAGGCTCATCCTTTTATTTCAACACGAAGTCAGTGATGGCTACACGACAGTAACGGCAGGAGGGGAACCGGGAGGTTGGGGTTAATTCCCTCCTCAGTCTGAGAAAATCACCTATATATTACCTGCTGTTAGGAAATTGTCTTCACCACCCTGTTACATTTCCCTGCAGATCATCCGTCATCATTCCTATTGAAGTTGGACATCAGATTGACAAGAATCCAAGGAGAAAATTTCAAGGGGGGAGCAAGCAGGAGTGTGACCTTAATGACTAGGAGAAAGGCATGCAGTTTGGGGGGCGGGGGGGGGACACACCTGGGCTTTGAAGGTGTTTGTGTCTTAGTCACTGGGTAAGCAATACAAAGCAGCTTTCTTTGGTCATGTCTATGAATGATAGAGTCTGTGGTTTCTACGCTTTTGGTAGAACTCAGTGCTTCAGTGTGCTCCGAGTATGATTTCTTGCTTAGTGGCTTTTGGGCATGGTTTGATTTGGGGTATCTGCTCTGCAAATTCTAGGCTGCCTTGGGCAAAAGAGCAGTACCTGAAGAGAAGGTCTGTTTTGCAGAGGTGAGGGTTACTTTGGGTATTTTCAACAGCAGATCTTTCAATGCACGAAGTTTTGCAAAGAAATGTAAAAACCTGCAGCCTCTCATATGCCTGAGCAGGGTGGGTAGCAGCTCTGTGCATGTGTGATACAAATTTGGGATTGAAGCACTCGGTTTCTGTCAGTTTTGCATCTGAAATGTGTCGATATCACTTTGGATCTTGCCCTTTGTGCAGAACACAACTGCTTAAACAGCTAAAATTGTGAGCATTCTGTGGAAATAATAATGGCCAGGGTGGAGGGAGTGTCTCCGTGCTGAAGGTCTGAGAAACTTCTCTGTCAATATGGAGCAGTGTTTTAATTTTGTCTCTGGCTATTCAGGACTGTACCAACCATTAAGCAATTAGATTAGGATACGGCTAAGAAGGAAAGAATCACTTCCACTCTAAATATTGTCCATTTTGTCAGCTTTCCCAGTTTCCAAAACCTGGTTACCCTTCATGGAAACAGCTGCCTTCTGATGAGCACAATTTTAGAAGTTCTTTTGTTTTTAATATATGCATAAGTGTATATATATAATATACTATATACACATGTATAGGGCTATATGAAGATATTTTTAATGATTTAGGCAGTACTCCAGTTCATTTTAAGGTACAATTTAAGGTATGATACTAATGAACCATTACTGATTTAGGAGGAAACTGCAAAAAAAGAGCTCATTTGTTGACAGCAGTTGTTTAATATTAGAGATGGGTTACTTATATTTCCTCTTCCTGATTGAATTCTACAAACATTTCATTCTCCTTGAGAATTCGTTGGGGTTTTTTTATTTCAAATGCAGTGAAATCCTTTCTTCCTGCTTTTATATGAACGCCAGAACAGATCCAGAGAAGAAGTATCTTCACTGGATCTTTTCCTATAAAACTGTATTATGTATGTGTGCGTATATGAATATCGTGTACATCACATCAAGTCTATTATAAGAGCTGTAAAGACTGTATGTGGTTCTGCATACACACAGATTTGCATACGTACTTGACTATTAGAAATAAATATAGCCAAAAGTATCTTCTGAAGCAATTTAAACAGCTGGAAGCACATCTCCTTTTGGACTACGATGGTACTAGCATGCCTCCATACACTTTTGAAAGCAATTCTCCTTAGTTATTGCAATGTGTGTGAGCATTTTTCTCTTGGTCGGTTTCTGCTTAAGGAGTTGAAAAAGTGCAGCTACTTTGTTTCCTTCCTAAAGGCATAGGATAGAATTGTTTAAGTTGGTAAAGACCTTTAAGATCATCAAGTCCAACCATTAATCTAGCACTGCCAAGCCCACCACTAAGCCATGTCCCTGAGCACCTCACCTACGCATCTTTTAAATACCTCCAGAGGTGGTGGCTCAACCCCTTCCCCGGGCAGCCTGTTCCAATGCCTGGGGGTTCGTATTCCCCAAAGTCAGGGTTTCATATTCCCCTATATAACACCTAATGGCTGTATAAATTATCTTGAGCAAGGCAGAGCGGTATGAAAAAAGAAAAGAAATTGCTATCTTTTTCTGCCTAGAGGCCAGCAGCTTCACTGAGTACGCTATGGGAGACGTGGAGCTCAGAATATGGAGCTTTCGGGAAAGAAAAATTGTTTTAAATATTTCCTTGTGTGGAGTCAGTTTTAATTTGCAGATAACCACTAGTGCGCCTGTATTGTGTTCACGACTTTGGTCTTAAAATTCTTTTTCCGCCATAAAAGGTGGAGTTTATCTGTAAAATGGAACATCCTTTGAACAAAGCAACTGTTGGTAAGTGTGCTGCAGTAGCTATGTGCCTAGGGGAAAACATTTTTTGTGATTTAAGTCTTCGTTTATCTTGTCTAGTGTCTGTGTATTTGGGCAAAAGAAAGCAATGAAAACCTAGCAACCCTCTTATTTTTCCCCTCATGTGCTTCTTTCTCATTCATTAATTTTCTTTCCTTACACCACGTTCTAACACTAAGTTGAACTGCATTCACTTCTGTGTGTGAGCGCTGTTTTTGCAGATAGGCTTTGAATCTTTTGGAGTGGAAAGATGGCAGGTAACTCTGGCAAATTGTATTCTGTTTGCTTTTGTTCTGTCAGTCAGAGCCTCAAAATTGGGAAATGGTGCTCAGAGATGAAGGACAACTGGTAATCTGGGCAAACTTGTAAAATGAGGTTCCCAAGGTGCAGAGCCTGAAATCCAAGAGCCCTCGTTGTTGTATGACAAGTCAAATCAGTGCGTCGATTAAGGTGGAGGTCATTAAGGAGGAAAATGCCTCTTTATGATGACCTTTGGCATTCACCTGAACGGTGGGGAGGAGGAGAAAGCAGAGACTCTGGGGGGGCTCTGAGAGAGTCAGCATGAGTGTTCGGTCCCTGGCAGTATGAGAGGAAGAGGTTACCTGAACACAGAGCAAAGGCACGCATCCGAGAAATGCGCCTTGTGACCAGTTTCTGTGCTGAGAGGACCTTGAACGTGCTGCACAGGCTTGTTTAGGAGTTGCCAGCATTAAAAGGTGAAGTGAAAATTTTGCTGGCAAGAGAAGCATTTGTGTAAATGGTCAAGAACCAACTGTTTGATCTGAAGATCTCCTATCGTTACTGAAGAAGTTACATGTAAAACAGGGTCTTACTCTAGGAGAAGGTAATTTTCCTGAGGATGCACCCCTACTTGTGAAAGGCCCTGCCCATAACACATGCTTCAAGTTACCATTTAAAGATCTAGCTAACTGCAATACCTAGCACCGCACTCTTCCAATGAGGGACTTGTGATCTAGCCTGGTTTCCCAAGGAAAGACATCTTGTATGGTCACATTCTTGCATATATGTGTGTACACGTGAACTTAAGCGTGCACTGTATTCCCGCCTCCCCCCCGCCCTTCTCCAGTATGTGTTTAATCTACTGGCTAATTTCAACCAATTTTCAGAGATGCAGAAGTCTCAGAGATACTGCATTTCTAGAAGTTTTGTAAGAATGAGCTGCCAGAAAGAGGAGAACCTATTCCTGCCTCAACTGAAAGAAGGTTCCCGTGAGAGTTCAGTCCTCATAATACACCAGAAAATCTACACAAGGGGCAGCCATGGGAGACACAAATTAGTAAGAATTCAGTCTTCATTAGTTTTATTGGTCATGAAACTCCTTCTCAAAGTTTAACAGGTTCTTGAGCAGACTTGAGTCTAAATAACACTAACTGCTCCTTCAGCTAGCAGGAGGGGGGAAAAATCAAAACCCAGAAACGTGAGTGGGCAAGAAAATGCATTTCACATGTCAGCAACGTGTGCCTTATTATTTTTTTTGTCGCTTTTGCATGATGATTAGATTTCCTAAATGTGATGGTTTGCCAATAAAATAAAACATATGTTTTTAGAAATTGAGAGGCTGAGCCAGTTTTTCAGCCTTCTTTTATTTAAATCTGATTTACCCCGAAATATAATTATTGTGATCATAGATTTGCACACTTAACCACTTAAAGGTAATAACATTAAAATAGCTTAGATGACTGTACGCCAGACTTACATACTTATTCAGCTGAGTTTCAGTCAGCTCAATTCTGCATATTAAATTTTAGAGATAAATTAGATCTTGGCAAGCATGAGGGTCTGGGCCTTTGTGCAAACTACAATTAAAGGTCAATACCACTAAAACATAACAAACAGATATCTTAGAAAATAAATTGGCTCTGTCAGGTGTGTTTCAACTCGATCTAGACTGTAAGCTCCCTGAACGCAAGATGGAAGGAAAACTGTATGTATTGGTCAGAGCAAAAAATTGCAAGTACTCCAGAAATCAGAGGGAGCTGATCACAGAGGTTTTGCTCCAGCCGTTCTTTTTGCTTTTAACTAGCAGGTAGTTACACATTCTTTACATAATGAAGAGATGAAGATGTTTCATCTAATATAAATGAGGACTTTTACGCTGTTACCTTCATGCAACACAGCAGTGAGGAATTTGCAACTAAGGTTTTGCTAAAATTCAATCCACGTAATTTCCTACCGTGTGTGTATCAGGGTAAATCTTTCCCTTAAATTGGTGTTAGAAAGAGCAGTATATTGGAGGAGATTAATTCCTGCTTTTCTGGTCCAGGTTTCTGGAGCCAGGCCAGCGGTGATGAACACCTAACGAGGTCGGCTTTGTCCCCGCTTTGCGGCAGCAGCGTGTGCCCCGTAATGAACGCATCCCCTGACCCACAGCCTGTGCCCTGTAGAGCTCGAATTGCGACCACGTGCCCTGGCACAGAGCTGTGCCAGCGCACGGGTACTTGGGCAGCTCTCCAAGCGTGTTTTGTGGCGATGGTACTAGGCATTGGCCTTGTTGGTATGTTTGTCAGTGCAGTGTGTGAAGACAGGGAAGGAAAAACACGACCTACACCGCTTGTCTGTCTTAGCTCATCTGCGAAACCTATGATCCCCTGGGGTGTGATAATTATTTGTGGCGCTACTTTCTGTAAAGATGATCATGTTTTCAAGGCAGTTCTGTTCATTAAAAAACACTGATTTATTTAAATCTCTTCACTGGGGGTTTTCTAGGCTGCTGCTTGGTCATTTCTCCTTGTGCTTGTTGCCCTATTAATTTTTACACTTGAAATAAAGCAGTAGACCATGAGTTTAATGTTAGAGTTGCTTTTTCCTGTAGTACAGGAAATCTCTCCTTGTAGACAGCAGATGGGGATAAGCTGAATACTAAATGCTTGACCATCACCTTGGCAATGCATAGATAACTGAGGAAGCCAGTGTGATATTAAAGAAACAGCAAGATAATACTGGAAGAAATCTCATTGGAAAGGAACGCTTGGTATTTCACTTGTGTTGGAAGGAAATGTGTGAGTGCTCAATCCAATGGTAGCCTCTGTGATAATGCTGAGATCTTTATCTTCTCTGAAATTCAAAAATGGTAGCTGGTGATACTAATTTAGAAAACAGAAGGGAACATCTGTTTTAGGGAGAGGTGCCTTTTTAATTATCCCCACTGACATACAATGCATGTCTGTACCTAAAGATCAGGTATTATTGATTATTGTGCATGTTAAATAATTCCTATCAGCCACAATTTTTCCTATACGTTAAGTGTTGAAGCAGTTTTTGGTTGATGGGCTTCATGTATATATCCATTAAAAAAATGTAACAAATGTACAGTGATTTCTTTTTTCCCATCATTCATGTGTGTGGTAACAAAAGGCACTTCCGAAACAGGCAATGGGCAAGGAACTCTTCCTCTTGTAATGTGAAGGATGAGACTTTGAGAGCTCACATGGGACACAGCTGGTGACCCATCTAGCACAGTAAGGTCAGACCTGTGCTTGCTCAAGAAGTCTCCATAAGTAAACAGAGCAGAGTGCTGGACCTTATAGAGGGAAGTAGTGTTTTGACATGTGTTTGTTTTTGATGTGGTTTTTTTTTTTGTTTGTGGGTGTTTTGGTTTTTTTTTCCTGGCAGGATTTTCAACAGAAAAATTTCAGCAAAAAACATGATTTAGCTGGCAAGCCGTGATGTGGCATGTATATTCCTATGCTGCTTGATTTAGACTGTTATTTTTGTTCACCTCAGCAAATGCTCTGTTACGGATGCTGTGGGGGTGCGTAAGGTAGCAGCGCTCTCAGAGGTACCGGCAGAGCAGTTCTGTTGCCAACCTGTTTGCTTGTTTAGCAAGTATATTAGTCCTGGTTTGTCAAGCCTGCAGCTGGGAGCCTTTGTCTTACCTACGACAGGAACGCAGGCAGGGGCAGAGCAAAAAGCTCTGTCCTGCAGCCCTGTCCTCCAGCCATCACCTTGGCAGCGCAGGAGCCGTCCCCATCCTTGCTCCTTTCTCTGCTGAGGCAAAATGGTTTACGAAGAGGTAGTGTTTTGTGCCTCCCTCCCCCCCGCCCCAGAACCAGACTTGGAGTCAGCAGTTTGTTTTGGATTATCCCGTGAGTGGCTCTGAAGTGGGAGTTCAGGCGTGCTCTCGGTACAGCCGACGTCAGCTCTTTCTCCGGGCGCAGGCACGCTGCGGGGGGGTTATCGCTTCTCGCCGCCACCCTGCTGGGGTTTGCTGAGCTCTACATGTACCTGTTTGGTTAGGCGTAAGAGAGCTTCCAGTCTCATTACAGTAGAAATAAGCAATTGAAGCAGTTAACATAGCTCCTCCTGACAGAAATAGGTCATGGAGGGATCTTCTGGGCAGCTCAGTCACTCCAGAGGGGATGGAGACTCCCACTCCTCCTCCCCTGCAACAGGGTGAAGGGGCACAAGCAGGAGGTGGGAGGGCAGCGTGGGCAGCCGTGCCTGGGAGAGGGCTCGAGCCTGCAGCCTCCCATGGCAGACGTTCAGTGTTTTGTCGATTCTTCTAATAATGTTGATTCTAACCCTTCTGCATTTTGCTCTAAGCCATTGAGAATAGGTTTTGAATGATGCTGTTGTGCCCCATGATGTCTTAGGTTTCAGAGGGTACTCGATTCACCAGCGGATAACATACATGCATTCTTAATAATAATGTTAGGGGCTAATCTATCTTTATATGCTTTGTTACTGACTACTTTATAGCCATCTCTCTATTAACTTCAGTGTGAAATATAAAGGTGGGTAAAGAATTGTGTCATTCATTCACTTCTGATGGGGAGACAATTGCTTCGTTGCTTTCTACCATTTTTTTTATTTGCACGTTCGAGATGAGCACGATTTTCAGAACAGCTTCAGGCAGCAGTTTGCGTGGCTCCTCTTCCCTGACAGTGATGGTAGTCAGGTCTTAGAAAACCTTACTGAATTTCAAATCTCATCATGTGAAACATACAGCATGACATGAAATAAAAACACGATGGCTGGAGCCAAAAAGAAATGTGTGATTCTGAAAATCCTGGCTTCCTTAGAGGCTGTAGGATAATATATTTTTATATACCTTAATATATTATCATGGTATTAGAGATCATGTTGACAGGAGTGTTTAGAAGACTGACAAATTTTCAACATTAAAAAAAAATAATCTATTAAATTCATACTCTCTACTACGTAGTTCTGTCTGCAACTGCTAGTCTTTGGCCCTTTGATGGTCAGGTAGCTCACGTACTGGTGTACATATGATACTGTACATGGTGTTTGGCTGGGCCATCAATGTTGTAAAACGCTTACGTATTGCTGTTGGTTATGCTGTTTCACTATGCTTATATTTGTGTTCAGTGCAAGCTAATATTGACTATATCCTTATAATTTCTAGTTATTACAGGCTTCTGGTTTGGCTTCAAATAATTTCTGTCTGTCTTCAACATTGTTATCAAAACATAAATCAATATTGTGCTGCTATCCCCTGGGAGCCCTGTTGCTTTAGCTGCCCCTGTTTCTTGTCCTCCTTTTCATTATCCAGTGTCCAGCTGAACATTTTGTGCCAGCTGTATGGAGGAGGAAGAACAGGTATGATGCCTTTATCTGGAGAAGTGTGTGTGTACAAACCCCATAATGCAGCCTTTAGCAATATGTACCTTGCCCAGGAGCAAAAGTAACTTGGTGAAGTGTCTCAGTACCAAATAATATGCCCCTGGCTTTAACATAAGTGATCAGTGGTGGCGTGTTTGTGTCTTAGTGGAAACCACTTGATACGTTTTCCATTTTTGTTGTCAATATTTCACACAAGCCTTGGTTGAGTGGTAAGTTTTGGGAAGGGCCTGAGGGAAGGACAAAAATGGCCCTCGATTCATCTGAAGTTGATTGTGGGAAAACATCTGGCCAAGAATTGATGACTGTGCATCTTTCATTAAGGAAAGGGAAGATTTTCTGGAAAAAAAAAAACCAAAACCCAACCAGAAAATTTACTGATGATAAGAAGGAATGTATTGCTCTTCAGCATGTTCTTAATGAGAAATGTCTAAACCGAATGGACTCCTGGCTAAATTCAGAGTGGTCAGAAGATGAAAGGGAAAGGAGGGACAAAAAGTAAATAAGCCATTTGCTTATTGTCTTTTCTGGCAACAGTATTGCTACTTTAATTTCTTCTGCTGCACTAATGGGGGTATTGAGAAAGACTCTGATATACGGGCAATGCTAGCTTCTAAAACTCCAACGGAGTTTAATTGCTGCACTCCTCCGCTCAGCCAGCCTCAGCTGATGTACCCAGAAAGGAAGCTCACACGAGTCCATTTAAGGTTGAAAAAGCCCTGAGTGCATGACAATAAATTCTTTTATGGTTTTAATCAGCATTCAGAAGGTGATTTAGCAGGGGCAGTTTGTTGCCAGCTGCTGAGCATAGCGTGTGCCCAAAAGAGAAATTGCTTGAGAGCTCTAATCTTGCAGAACTACCTGCATCTTCTCGGCACCTTTGGGTTTATGCCGTTCCTCTGGACTCCAGTTTGCTCTGAAGCCGGGAATCAAGTATATAAGGAGTCCTGGAAACTATGGGAGACGGTCCGGCAATGGAGTACTTGTGTGTGTGCACGCCTGTACAAGGGGAATGACTGTATCCTCTATGCTTCAAAATTTTCGTGTTACTATACTCTTATCATTTAATAGTACATGTTTTAATTTTTTATTACAGTATCGTACACTGTAGTTAGACCAAACAGTTATGTTTTCTATACAAAAATAAAGTCTTGCAGAAATTGGGCTTTTTCTTCCTAAAATGATTTTGGGGCTTTTAAAAGGTCATTAAAACAATCACTTTTGGTGGCTCTGGTTATTGCTGTTCCAAAATACAAATCTAAACTTTCGTGTAGCACGGTGTTATCCCCAGACACTCTTTTCTGCTGCAGATGAAGAAAAGGAATAGAGAAGGTGGTTATATTTTAATAAAGTAATTTGTTGAAGTAGGACTTAAGGGGGATAGTGGTAAAGAAAGGAAAAGCATAATTGCTGAAATGATTATTTCTGTTGTTTTAATAATAGGGGAAATTAAAATTAAGGCAATCATGTTTAGGAAGAATGGTATTACCCTTGAATGTGCAACCGCATGCAGGGTTTGTTCAAGTGGAAAAAAATAAAAGGTTATTCCATGTGGGACAAATAGATTTAGGGCAACATGATTACAGCTTTATTGAGTAATAGGCTGGACTGTGAACACTACAATTTCTGTAGTGTTTCCTTGAAGATGATCTCTTAGCCAAAAGGAGCAATACTACTTAGGAACTGCAGGAGATGAAGTTTGTGAAAATCAGGGAATGTAATATTCGCGTAAAGAGAATGAGTTACAATTCTAATGGAGATGAAAATGAAAAGGAGATAATTTTTTCTCATCTTTTTGATCCATCTCTATAAATCCTCTTATAATGACGAAAGAGTTACTTTCTCTAAATCCTACCTACCTATGTGTTGCTGTGTGCACGTACATAATGTACATGCTGAGAAATGAACTAATAGATTTAGTTTTAATGATCTGGCCCATTAAGGCACCCAGTTGTTATCCCAGCCCTTCTTTTAGAGGTTACCATTTCTGCAGAAAGAATGACGGCGTAGGATGCAAACTGCTGCCTCAGCTGTTCTGCTTCACAGCCCCGAGTACTAATGTGAGCGAGCACTGGAAGTGATGGAATAAAGATACTGTAGGAGTCACTGGCAAAGCCTTTCTTTTACAAATCAAGAAAGTGGAAAATAAAATAGAAAATGCTCTTAGAAAAGAAAAGTTATTTCCTCTTAAGTGTTTGAAGTGTTACATATATTCTTCAGTGAAC
This sequence comes from Ibycter americanus, assembly GCA_035590275.1. Taxonomy (NCBI): domain Eukaryota; kingdom Metazoa; phylum Chordata; class Aves; order Falconiformes; family Falconidae; genus Ibycter; species Ibycter americanus. Next base: position 32,614,566 of record JAVJGI010000035.1, on the reverse strand, counting down.
AAAACAAAAGCAAAAAAAGTTAAAAATGTTATTCAAATAAAATCTGTTTATATCAAATAATCTGTTATGTTGGATCAGAATTCATTATTTTTTGTATTTTCAGTCCTCCAGGCAGGAACTCTAACACTGGCACTCCCCAGGTTCAGGTATATGTGACTGACTTTACGTACCGCGTTTTTTCCATTGACTTCAATGCACAGGTCTTCTGCCTTAGAGAGAAACAAATTTTTGTAGGGTTCTTTCTGAGCTTATAGCCCTAATGAGTATAATTTACTTGTAATGAGTTTCTTTAATATACTTAAATATTCTGACGGAAAAGAGTAACCTATTCATTTTACAACCTTTTTCCTTTTTTTTTTTTTTTTTTTTTGGCAACAAGAGTTTTCTCTGTGTGGCTGTCAGGGCTTTTTAAATACTTGGTGATGTTTGTAGGTTGATGTTTATCGTTTTGGAAAATATTTTGAGACTTAGTTTCACCCTTTATCCGTCTGGACTTAACAATTGTTGGTTAAATGAAGAAAAAAAATCATAGTAGTGTTATAGCTAATACTGTTTACTATTAGCTGCTCTTTCTGGCCTGCTCAGGCAGTGATTCAGAGTTAGGAGGGAATTAGCGGCAAGGCAAAGACTTTAAGCCCAGGCTTTGGGCTGCGGCTGCCGGAGCAAAGGGCAGGTGCTGTGCTCCGCTTGCTGCCGGTGGCAGACCCCCAGCCGCTTCAGCAGCCAAGGGCCTACCTGGTGAAACGTGGCCTTCACCGAGTCGGGCACGAGCGGGCTGATAGGAGAGGCTGCGCTGCATGGTTGTGTATGGAGAAGGGCTGTGCTTTATGGCCTCCGCCGCACGGCGCCTGCGGCCCTGCCTGGCCTGGTTTACTCACCAGCAAGGCCGGGTGCTGAGCGCCCAGGCTCGCCAAGGAGAGGTCTGAACTCACCGTAGCCAAAAAGGCCACAGTCGGTGCGAGAACGAGCCCCCGGTTACCCCTTAGCTCATGTCAGAGGAGACCCCTGTCACCCCCCTCCCCGCAACATGCACAACGACAGCCTTCACCTGCCTGTACGTGGGTCGCGGCGTCGATCCACACCAGGCCCCCATCCGCCGCGAAGTAAAGCTGGCTTTTCAAACCGAGAGTCTTGGCAAAAGTAAACCTGAAGAACCTATCAAAGAAGTAAAGAAGAATTGGTTTCTGCCCACAGGTAGCTATAGTTTGGAGCGGTTGGTAAGCCTAAAGATGCATCCAAAATAAATAATGCTGCAGGTGATGTGTGCGGCTCCTTTCCAACAGTGCAAACCTGCCACACGTCCAGTTCTGCCTTCCCGCATCCACGCAGCTGCTTCTGGAAAAAGCAGGGAGAGCAGAGCGCCAAGGCCAGCTCCCCTCCACCCAGCCCCGGTGCGGTGGGAGCTGTGTTACCCACAAACTCATTTCCAGGCTCTGTGCCGTACCTACCCTCTGGCAGAGGGTTTTTATTTTCTTGTTTCTATGTTGCTTCGAACGTCTCGCCGACCCCAGTTTCGGTGGCGTTGCGGTGAGGCAGGGGCTGGTCGCTGCGGGATTTGGTTGAACACCAGATGATGGGAATATACATTTTATAATTCTTTCAAGCCTTACGAGTTCTTTTGAGGAAATGACTGCTTTAATGAATACATACGAGAGTGCTAATGGAAACTGCTGAACACCGCTGCTTGCGTTCCAGACCCTCTGTATTTTCTGTTATCCCTGGAACAACAGATGAGGAATGACTCTATAGTTTTAATTTACATCCATTTTAGGACTCACATTTTTGATTAAAGATTGATCCTTTGTCACTCACAAGCAATCAATCTGGATAGTGGCATGAGAGGAAAGCATTTACCCAGAGGACCAAGCCCTTAGCGGCTGTACAGTGCTTTTTAGAAGCTGTGTTTGTTTATGCTAGGTGAGCATTTGCCCTGCCATATTTATTGCATCATGAGTGTTTTCTTCTGAATAAAAGCAGCCCCTGTTCATCTTCAGGAGAATGAAACAGGCCCTGAGTTGCTATAAACAGCTGTAACACCTCTGGCCTTGGCAGCTGTCTGCTGAAATGATGACTTTGTATTAGGAACGTGCCCTCGCCTCCAGTTTTTAATGGTGGTGGACAGTACATTCCCATCTGTTATTTCCTTTGTGCTTTTTTTATACTGTTATGTTGACGTAGATCCAGACATATGCTTATTACCTAGCTGTTAGTCCAGGATAATGCCTTTTCTGTGGCTAGAAATGCTTCTGAAGGGCTCTTATATTGGTGCCAGGGTGTGTCTCTGGCCAGAGACCACCATGGCCAGGGCACCCGGAGCAGCCTTTGCCCATCACAGCAGTAACTGGGGTTCTCTAGTCTGTTTTTTCCTATTTCACCAATCCCACTGTCTGTATTCTCCCTTTTTAAGTGAAAAATCTCATCTGCTAAACATTGCCCTCAGTCCATCAGAACAGGAGCAGATCTTGTGCGTAAGAAATGGAGAGCAGGATGAAGACAATATGGTTACTTCCACGGAAGGAAACCTAGAGACAAAAATTAGATCTCTCACTGTTATTTTACATTTGAACTAGTTATATCTAGGGATGAAGTTCTACCTCTGAAATAGGATCCCAGGCAGGTCCATTAATGCTGGAAAATGATGAATCGAATATAGATGATCTTGTTATATCATCTGTTCAGTGATTTGGGATAAAACATTAAAAGCCCAAGTGTTTATGTGGATTCTTTATCTGAAAAAGAAATCCAAGAAAGGGCTAAAATTTTTTAGGGTTGATGATTTGATCACTGAAGTTTAAATTTAAAATGATTCTGCATGTAGACCCAGGTTTTGATTTAGTCATTATCATGGGAGAAGGGAAAGTATACTGCTGG
>JAVJGI010000035.1:32561648-32611595 GCA_035590275.1 Ibycter americanus | reverse complement strand
AACATTTACAGTACATTTTCTCATTCGTTTTTAAACCACGCTCAAATTAGAAATTTGCTAAAATAGTTGCTTTTGTAAACAGAGTATAAGAATAGTTAATAATTTATATTTTTCTGATTCCAGAGTGCAACAGTGTGAAAATGAATGACTAATTTGTTGTTGATATGGGAAGGAATTTTAATCTTTTATGAGAACATCTTGGTTGTGGGTATGCTTATCTCTGAGAAAGAGAGCTGGAATTCTTCAGTGGGCAATGTATGAATATTATCTGAGGCAGTGTTGAAAGTAAAAATAATTGAGCAAGGAACTAGCGACAATTTCCTCTACTGTGTCTAAGATTTTTATCAGCTGCTTTCCGAGCAAATTGTTAGCCTGTATGGAACCAAGTATTATTTCAGAACCATAACAATTCATTTTTTAATTGAGTATTTATCTGCTTCTGTTACAAGATTCAAAAGACCATTGTTATGAATAAGCTAAGAGAGAAAATTGGCTCATTTTTAATAACTATTCCTAAAAAGGGTATTTCATGATCAGTGTGTCACTGCTACTTCAGTTAGGACTCCAGAGAAGCTGGTTGTCTTGTTGCATTCTGGAACCATTTCCCTTTGTTCTGTAGTTAGGTTCATGCTTCCATTTAAAGATCGCCAGCATGACTGTAAGTGCAGACTTTGTGACTGCAGGGGCAAATCAATGCTCTTTCCTCACCACCAGCACTCCCTGGTACAGTGCTCAAAGGATATTTTTATGCAGCCTCCCTTTTCATGGGTGTAGTTGGTAGGCAGAAAAGAAGAATGAAGCCCTGGTCAGCTTCAGCAGTCCAAGCTCTTTGTTCACCAGGTGTGCAGTCCAGAACCACTTTCCCACATGTGTATTTCCAAGAAATAGGTAAAGCCTATTGATACTGAATCCACTATCTAACTCACTCAGTGAAACACAGCATACAGAGGCTAATTAATTTTAAGTACTGCTCATCACAGACTTTTGGTACTGCTGTTGATGATATATAGTGGTCAGTAAAGAAATGCAGGGAACAGCAAAGAAATCTTCTGAGTGAAAACTAAGAAAGATGACATGACCTAGCCCTCACACACATGCACACACACCCACACTATCTGCATCACTTTCACACTCAGCAGTTTTCATGATCAGATTCTCTCCCTGTATAAGCCACTCTTTTGTCCAGACAAGGATGTGAAATGACTAAATGTGCTGCTAAGCCCATGGACAGTATCGGCTGTCTAAGTGAAATGGTCATTAGTGTCTTAGGTAGAAATAGTGACTTGAGATCTGTTTCTCAGCCCCTTTCTTTGGTGTGTGCTTTAGCTGCTGCCTCCCTGTTCTCTTTCACCTCACGGGTTACCACATCCTCAAGACACTCATTTTACCTTACAATTCCTGCCGCAAGGAGAGGATGCCTTTCTTCGTGCTTACATAGCACCTAAGATTACAAAACTTCAGTCCACACAAACCTGCTGAATGATATGTACTACAAATAAAGACTGCTACCTTAGCTAGCCACTGGACTAATTCCAGGAGCTGAGGCAGATTTCCATTCTTTTCATATTTTGCATTCCTTATATAGTGACAAAATCCAGACTTCACAGATTGCCAGGTGTAGTCGTTCACGAAAAGTCATTTCTGGTCCTTCTCACTGCAGTCGTCTTCTTTTGTCCAGGTGGGGCAAGGGTGGGAATGGAGATAAGTGTGTTGAGAGTGAGGAAAGCAAAGGCAAAGTAAAGGAAAGGGTAAACAGATTTAACATCCTTATGTGACTCTAAGCTGCCTTGAAAGAAACTTGTCCAGGGGCCTTGGGCTATTGCTTTTCTTAGTTTTGGCCTTCTCATTTTATCTGACCTGGCATGATTTCATCAGCTTTTTATGACTGACTTCTTTGTCTTGTTTTTGGGAAACTATATGACTGGAAATTAAAACAAATTCAGAAAGAAATCTATCAAATGCTGATGTTTGCAGTGACATAGATTTTTATTCTTTCCTTGCTCATTTTCTGGAGGAAAGTTTGTTCTTCCTTTCTTCTTGCAGTCTAACATAACTTCTTCCATAATTGCTTGGTTTTACATTTAGTGTTTCCTTAACCGATTTCATAGCATTTCCCTTCTCTTAACAGAAATGTAGAAAAACATTCAGTACCTTTTACCAGTTTTACTGACAGTGTACTTTCAATTATGTTAGATTGTGGTGAAAATGGGGTTGGAAAGGACCCATTATACTTCTAGTTCATCCTCTTCATTCAAAATTGTTCTGTGTAGCCTGTTCTCAGGCGCCTTGAACAACAACATTTTAGGTCGTTCTCCCACTCTTCTGTTTGGTATAGCATTTCATGTTGCTGTAGACATCAGTACTAAAAACTTTTCTTGATATGTCATCCTAATTTAGCTCCACTTCAGACAAGTCATATCCCTTTGTGCCTACAATAGGCAACTTTCCCTTTTTGTTTTCAGGAGACTTACTCCAATAACTTTCTGGAGTGAACAGTCCAGTGCCAAATAACGTGTGTGAAGATCTGCCAATTCAAGAAATCTAGAGTCCTAAGCAATCCTGAATTCAGATACCAGAAAGTTGTGACAACTTCAGCTGTGCTGGAATTATTAGGTGTTTGTGAGCTTTCACCAGAAGGATAGAAGTGGTGTACGCCAACTCTTCTATGGGACAATTATTCTTTTATTTTCTTGTAACAATTTATCTTTTAAATGTCTGTCTCTTCTCTGTGCTTCCTTGGACTGAATCAGAGATGGAGGATGACACTGAGATGCAGAGAGAAAAGTGGGGTACAAAAAAGTCCAGTTCTTTCAGCAAATAGTCTGTCTTGTCTCCTTCATTCCTCCTTATGTATACCATACTGATACTGTGCTGCTTCAAGCTCCTGAAAAGAATTGCCCTAGGAATTGGGGAGAGGAATTACTCAGCTTCATTTTCTTTCATTTCCCCCCAGTAGTTTGGTGAATAATTGGATAAAAAAGTCCTAAACTGTCCAGTTGTTTGCTTGTTTCTTTGTTTTTTTGTTTTTGCACGTACCAGAAAAAATAGCATCAGAGCATGTACAGTATACAAGCTTTTTGTGCTTGTATACTAACGTATAGATACAAGTACATATACAAACATTGCTGCTGCCCTGTTGATTTTACACTGCAGAGTGGATGCTATTGCTGGCTTCAGACTCAAATGTCATCTGCGTTTGGCTTCTTCCAGCTTATCATTTCATCTTTGCAAATGCTGATTTTTGTTTTCAGAAGTCTGTTTGTATGCACTGTAAACTGAAATGTTCAGTCTAAAATAGTTTCAAACATTAAACACTAATCAAAACATTTTATGGTTGAATTATGCCTGCTTCCACTGTTTTAAAAATTCTCCTAGTAAAATCACATCGTAGTATTTTAGGCTAGATGCCTAACACTTGCTTGTTCGTGCAATACCTTCATCCAGAGAAGCTACCATGTTCAGGTGAGCAGGTCTTAGGGCTCTAAAAGGCACACATTACTTCTGGAACAAATCAAACAAAATAATGCCATTAGTATTACCGTTTCCATGAAAGACTTAACATTGGGCAATTTGTTAAAGTTGCTGCCTTTAATTTGGTGGCTACCTTTAAAGATCATGAAATTTCTTTACATTTCAGGATAAATGCCATTACATGACATTGCAGAATGAGGGTCGGTGATGTTATGAATATCTCAGTGAGCAAAATAGGTGACGGAAACAGTTCTGTCCACTTAGAGATTCTTCCAAGTCCTGCTATAAGGACTGGAAAGACACCCATTGACTTCATTGGGAACTGGATGAGGCTCTAAACGTCAATAAAATCAAAGAAGTCTCACAGTGAATTGGCCTATCTGGCACACATTAAAAAAAACGATTGTAAATTTTGAAAATGAGTCTTCTTGCAACGTAGGCCAATTGGTCAGCTGCAAATTTGGCACAGATGTGAAGCATGTGTCCTGGGCAGTCCACAAGAACATGATGTTCTTTTTCACTTCTGAGAGCTTTGGAGGCTGAAAAGAAGGACTCAACCCAGTGCTGAAGACTAAATGCTGAAATAACGGAGCTAAATACAGAAATCAACAAATACTTTATAGAGGTAACACTTCTTTTGGAAGAAAAGAAATTAACAAATCCCCCCCCAAAGCTGAAATATTTTTAAGGCAAGTGTACTGTTTCATTGTGCGTCCTGGAAAAAAGAACAAAATTCAAAGAATTCTTTGGCAGAAGCTAATGGAATTTGACCTTTATATCAATGCACTGTAGAAATCAGGCAGAATTCCTGAAAAAAAACCAACAAAGCTAAGCATGTAATTTTCATCCTTTAACCATCTGTGAAGGGAGGGAAACTCATCCAAAGAGAGGAGAAGCTATGGAGCCCTAGGCATCCAAACTGCTGTGCAGAAATGTTGCTGCTCTGTCTTCAAGCAGAATTACGATTTTGCTGCACAGACTCATAGCTGGTCCTTTTAAAGCCTTGTGCAGTGGGCACAAACTCCAGAAAGGACATGTAGACTTCTAACTGCATATAAAGACACAAGAGCGAAAATGGCAGTTGAATATTGTGGTTGATGTAATGTGCAAATAGAGCACAGCACATGCACACTTAGGCTTGAAAGCAGTCACTGCAAAACTGGTTTTGATTGCCCTGATTTCCCACAAAGGAAGTTTCTCATGCTTAGAAAGCAGGAGTAATGTCATTAATGGCAGTGGAGCTTCACCACAATAAAAGAAATGTGAGGTTCAGTATTTGTACCATGCTGTTAAACCGTAATCTCAAGAGACCTCAAGTCTAGTGTTCTTGCACCTCAGCATTCTGCAATTACGTAACAAAAGATACTTTGGAGTTCCTTATTTCATGTCTTTGGGGCAGACTGCACTCTTAAAACAACATATCACAGTATATATGATTAGTAACTAAATATCCCCATGACCTAGATAGCTGCTTCTCTCCTGTAATTGACCTTTCCAGGGAGAGTGAGTTTCTGAAGAGTGTTGTTGCAGTTGTTAAAGAGACATGAGAATTAGATTTTCAAGCAAATATATTAAACAGTCACTGTTTAAAAAACAAGTCTATGCAATCTTACGTTAATGTTTTATTCTGGGGGCTTTAGAACCCCGAAGTTTCGTCTGCCTTTTGTTTTGCTTTTTACTTCCAGCAGTTGCATGTGATCTGGAGTTGTCATCATCCTCCTCTGCTTCCCTGCTGGCTCATAGTGCCTTTGTGACTGTGTTCCACAGAGACCCAGTGTGGCAAGTGCAGAAAAATACATTAAAATATTTTTTTTTTAAGGGTCATTTTAGAACTCCTATTTTCACTAAGTCAAGTTCTTTTTTCAGTGATAGAAACGGATGCTAGTAGCTTAAATTAACTCATGGATGCCAATGGTGTATTTTCACCTCTGTTTCTATGGAAGTGGATGTCAGCCTGGAGAGGGGAGAATTATTTTAAACGTATACTTCATGAAAGCTGTCACCTACCTGGTGTCCTTTTTCACTAAAACCTGACTTAGAAAGGTTTCTGGTAGCAAAAACAATGCACTGCTCACTTGTTTCAGCTGCTAGTTGAGGACCGGGCAAAATGAATTTTTCAGTCATACACAAAAGAAAATCCCAATTCCAGTGGATTCTAGATCCTGATTTGTCATTGTGTTGCATCCTGTGCAATAACTCACTGTATCAGAAAGCGTGTATAAAATGCTATGAAAGCAGGATGGGAGAATAAAGCATCACCAAAGTGGGAAAAGATTGCTTTGTTCCTGCATTCGGTGTTCTTGTAAAGAACAAGGTAACATGTGCAGGAAAGGGGAGAGAAAAAATGACAAAATTTAAATATCTCCTCCTAAAGGAGCACAGACATTGTCAGGCATCTTGGCTCTCTGGAGTGATTTTGCAAGTAAAGTCTAATACAACATGTCTTTCTAAAAGATGTTAGCTTCCAGCAACATTTCCTTAGGAAGAGTGATTTACTATTATTTAATTTTTTTCTGATTCATGGATAAAATTGTTTGGTTCAGCAGATCGCAGTATTTATGTAACTGAGATCAAAATTTGTCCTAAATATAGAGGTAAAGTGTAAAAGACTTTTTTTTTTACCCCTAGCAGAAGATTGAAAGAATATGAAACTGATTACACTTTGCTGAAAGATCACATCTGTGTCTCTGATCTGTGTATACCTGTGCATGATCTCGGTTTCATATAAAATACTGAGGAAGGATATCATGGAATGAGTATTTACACAGATGAATGTAACAAATAGCAATCACTCTTCTACTTTTCTCATTAACTTCTTTGGCACAGAGAAGGCAGAGTGGAGGCAGAGAACACCTGTCCTGGCATGTATGCCATTTCAGCAGATTTTGGAAAATTGCCACACTCTTGTTTTCATGATTCCTTGATGGGTTCTCCCATTGGCCATCACCTGTGTTTAGATTATTTGAGTCAGATGTAATCTAACATGCAACATGAGTATGTGGTATCTGCAACTGGGCATACTGCAGAGTCTCAGCAGTGCAGGACCTGATGGATTTAGCATACTGAGCGTTTTGCATAGTGCATGACCCATGGATTCCATATGTGCTTCTCATCATCCAAGGTCCTGCCCTTCATGCCTCCCTCGTGGTGTAGTTTGTCCATCCACTCCATTGATCCAGTGGCAACATACTTCATTGAAAAGAGCACTAATCAGTTTGTACCTGGTTTGAGCAGCTGACTTTACTTTGATTTTAATGCAAAGAAATCTTTTTGACAATTTGTCACAGTAATTTTCTCTGAAAAAGACCTTTGTCCTAGAACAGTTCCCACCTGGAAGAATGATGCACTGGAATGGACTGAAGAAGAAATACTTTCCTGGCTGCATTTTTTTAATGCTTTTGGAAGTGGGGTAAGAAAAAGAACCTTGATTTTTTTCCCCCAAAATGCTGTGGTGTTATCTGAGGTAATGTTTCTTTTCATAAGCTACAGTCCCTCAGGAGTTCACACTTCCCTCACTGAGTTGCTATGATGTGTCAGAAGAATCCCTGATCATAGTACCACAGAGAAAACTGAAGTCCCAGGGCATGAACATGCTTAGCATCTATCGGATCAATCAAATTTGGAAACGGTGACAAAAGGACAGATTCAGCTGAAAACCAACAGACTATTTAACATGATGGTGAAAAATTGTATTAGTTGAAAAAGCAGTTTTCTGTTGAAATGAAGTTTGGACAAAAAAACCCTCTCAACCAGTCATATCTGAAAGGCTAACACTCAGCTGATGGCAGAGTATTTGGTTGCTACTTTTGTACAGATGGCTGTATAACATTCACAGAAGGAATGATTCTAGGAGCCAGTTTTTCAAATGTCATCTTCTACATATGTCAGTGCAAATGGGTCCCTGCATATCACTTGTGCATGCAAATGATAGACCTTACATTTGCACATGAAGCACAGATCAGCTTTTGGCATTATGCTACAGATGGACAGATAAGGTGTGAATTACATTTCTTCAAAGAAAGGCAAACTACAAACCCCTTTAAAAAGGTGGTTTCTGGGTTTATCAACTCCTAGCAACATAAAGCTGCTGAGGTAAACAGTTATTCCTACAATTTTTGTGAAGAGAATTTTTTCATCCTCTTGGTATGCTCTTATTACCCCGTTTTCCAAAGATCTGATACTGTTTGGTGAGGCTTTGCATTGCAGAAATAATGACAGTTTTTTAAATTAATACTGGCATGGGCTGTCAGTAATCACCCACTTACTTCTGCACAAAAATTGGCAGGAAGAAAATATACTGGGCCCATATTAGGAGATTGGATTATTTAAAAACATTTATCCTTGTCTTTAATCTGTCATTATGTCATTAATGATGCATCTTTGGCTGTGAAGTGACCTGATTTGTACTTCTGATTAAATATAGTTACTGTGTGATGTAAGTTTTTTTTTTTCCAGTCTACTTTATTGGTGAGAATAGATTTCTTACCAGAATAGCTAAGACTAAGAAACTTTGGACCAGGGTCTCAGCAAATCTAAACTGGTTGCATTGGCTTCTATACCAATTACTCAGTCATAAACTGAAAATAAACAGCTTCATTGAGTCTCACAGTGATTTGGAATAGTGTTAAACTGCTAATAGGCTCCTATATATAGATATGCAACTACAAATCTGTTAGCTGGACATGCATCAGATATCACATTGAAAGTTTTATCACTGCTTCACTGAGTAGTAGAGAAGTACTGAGGTTTCACTCTTACTGGGACTAGCAGAAGTTCTTCAAATAGTATCACTTTAAATGCGTAACATGCAATAAATTCCCTTTTGCTTGACTGATTTTACTTAGTATTTATACTTCAATGGAAAATGTCACAAACCTTTCTCTGTCTAAACACAACTGTTTCCATGCCTTCTTTCTGAATTTGGTGAGAAAAAGGAGGCAGAACATAAAGTTTTAAGTTTTTATATTTATGGTTAGCCTGGTTTCAATATTCGTGGTATTTTTTAAGGTACTGAGTTACTTGTGCCTTATTAGTTAATTTGCTGGCTATTTGACACCAATAATGTTAACACAGGTGGAATAAACTTCATGGAAACTATCGTATTTCAAAAAACCAGACAGCTTAGTAAGTTCTCTGCCAGTCCGGTCATATGACAAGGGGGGACTTACCATGACACACTTTGTTTTCTAAGTAGAGGTAAACCTTATACTAAAAGGTAAGCTGTCTAGCTGTTACAGTCTTGCATTTGGTTAGTGAGCCATGCTCATATTTGTTGGGCTTCCGATGTGTAAACATTTAAGAACATACAGAATCACCAATGAAGAAGAATTGAGTGCAACTTTTGTTTGGATTATGTGGGAGAACAACTCAGATAAGTATTAGCTTTCTGATTAAAGGCAACACAATTGTTTTTACTGGTTTTAGATCTTTGCATGTGCATGGCTAAATTTAAAAAGATAATGCCAGAGAGACGAGTTTCAGAAGGCTTGGTGCATTTTTTTTTTTTTTTTTAATATGTATATATTGATGAAATTGTAGGGCTTAAACAATGTAGGGTGTGGAAGACACTGAAGGAAACATACTTCTGAGCCCAGGGAAAGGGACCAGAATACCCAAAATAGTAGACAGTGAGTAAAGTTTTCCTAGAGGTAGTAACATGCCAACCAATGCAGTGTGCTGCTATCAAGCTGGATGTAGCAATAGCTAACACATCTGTTTGTCTTCTAAACGAAAGGGATGAAATGAATAAAGTGAACACTTCCTTCCTGTCCTTCTCCCCACAAATAGATTCAGAAAAAAGGGCCTTGGAACTTTCTTCTTCCCCTTTGAACTTAAATCTTCAAGGCCTGTTTTTTCTGTCTTTCAATTTCTGTAGCCATCTGTATAATGAATATCACATAATCTTTGCTCAGAAGTGCAAAGAAGTGGGGAAACTGGGCCTCATCCTTAGTAATGAATAATTTTGAGTAGGAAAGAAATGGCCCCAAAGAAGCACTGCAGGACAATTAGTGTTAAGACATGAGCTTCATGTTTCACTACATAGTCATCTCCAAAGAGCGGAATTTGTAGTGGTGTACAGCCTGTAATTCAGTTCTTAGACAGCATCTGGGAAGAGTATTTCTTTTTGCCATTTTCCCTAAAGTCTTATCCCACCATGCATTCTACTGAACATGGAAGACAAACATCTGACACGAACAATGAAAGCATGTTTGTCCTGCTTCAGAGCAAAGTATCAGACCAGATAACCTCTTGAGATTCCTTTCCTATCTCATTTTCATTGATTGTATTGTTGCAGGCAACTTCCCAGTGATCATACAGTTTTCTTTGAATGACGGAAAAACAAAATGACAATTAATTAATATCAAAGTCCGATCTAATTTTAAGTCAGAAATTCACTACTCAGAAAGTAAAATGCAGTTGGAAAGAAAATGGTCCCTGTCTCTGCTTGGATCAGTATCACTCTATTGCCAACAAAGTCATTCTGTGATGTAGACATGCAGTTTCTTTTTTCTCTAATGCAAATCCTAGTTCAGGTCTCTTTTGCTCTCCCTTGCCAGTGATAGGTCATTGCAGAATTGATATTTGATATATTTGCAGCTAAGCAAATTGAAGACCAGTTTGCACTGTAACATGGAACTCTGCAGCAGGTCTGAATTCTGTGCTGAGCATATAATTTCCAAGATAAGAGACTCATTTTGGTTTATTTAGTCTACCTTTCACTTATGGAATATAGGCATCCTCTTGCAAAGTATCTACAAAAGATGGAACTATATCCAGGAACTGACAGCTATTCAGAAGGGACAATAAACAAACATGAATTCATCTTGAAATCACCAAATGCCAGATTAAGTTATTTTAAGTCCTGCCAAATTTGCTGGATGCTTAATACATGTGGTAGACACAAACCAGACAGCATTCAGCAGGCATACATGTTACTAGAGAGCAAAGGCTACTCCTCCTCTTTCCAGTGCTGTTGCTCCATATGGTGGCTATAAGAACACTGAAGTCTCAGTGACATTTCAATGTGCATTGCCTTTCCACATACTGCAGAGTGCCAGGTTTCTTATAGACAGCTCTTGAAAAGGCAGATAGCCTAGATCAGTAGTTACTGTCCGCATTTCTTGAATTTAAGTTCTTTGACTCACAGGTGGCTATTAATGGCTCCAGGACAGTTTCAGAGTGAAACATTTGTAGTGAAGTATGAAAGAAAAGAGCTAAAGTACAAACAAAAGTAAAAGTATCTCTTTCATAGATAGGACTGTACTTCTGTAAAAGTCTTCTGTTATTTTTCCTATACTGTGTGTTTAATACTCATTCTCCCCCTCGTCTGCAGTGTCTCATATAGTAACCACAAAAAGAAGGGAGGAAGCATCTTGTGTAGTCTGAACTAATTTTTATTTGCAAGTTATTGTTAATACCCAGCTAGTAACATATACGTAAAGGCAGCAGGCTTTAGAGCTCCCTTCTAATTGGTGAACAGTTAGCGCTGCCACAGTAAAGAATGGCTCTCCTTTGTGTATATTACAAATATTTACACAAGTAATACCATTATTTACCATTACCACTTCATATGTTGGAAAATTGCTCTTAGATCATGTGCATTTCCCAACAACAGTCACAAAAAAGCCAGCTCTTACACAAACAAAATAATTAGCATCCATCTCTAGTTCTCTATCTGCTAAAATTATTGAAAGCCCCAATAAGTGAATGTGCTGATGCAAGCTTCTCAAATAGCTGTTAAATCACACCACAATAAACCCTATAATTGGCTGCTGCAAGCTGCAGGATCTGTTCCAGGTCATCACACACACAAAGCATCCTTTGATCCCGTTCTTTGCATGCCTTCTTAATCCATCTCTTGTTATTTTAACCTTTAGTCTGCATCATAATTCCACTGCTTGCTTTTCTCTCTCTATCCTATATGGTGTAAGTCAAGTGATAACCTGGGAATGGTTGTGGTGTGACCAAGTCTTAAGTAGCAAGGATCATTTGTGGCTATCAGGATGAGCTTCCCTACTGATGTGGTGGCTGGAGAGTGGTGTGGAGGAGTGTGCCTGTATTTTCCTGTTGGTTTTAGGCTTTTTATCATTTTAGATCACTATCATCATAAAGGTACGTTCCCAGAGATGCACAAGTCTATAGCATCTTGTTGGTCAGGTTGGAGATAGGGCAGAAGAGTACAGATGTGAAATCTAATGCCCTCCTCCTTTTAATGTTTGGAAAAGTTAAGATCAGTGTTTGAAACTGTGTGCCTGGTTGACCTGTACTGTGTAGCTGAGACTGGGTTTGTTCTGGGGAAAATACCTGAAAACTCAGAAACTTATCCAGGTTGTTTCAGAGTACAAAACCGAGCCAGAAATTCCATTAGCTCAAGTTTGTCTATGAAATTTGTGGCATCTCACCAGCTGGTCCAGGGGATGTAGAACTGTAGGACCCTTATCTGAAGATTTCAGACCTAAAAAAAGTGTGGTTTGTGTTGTTTTTTGGTTTGGTGGTTTTTTTTTTGTCTTCCTGCAGTCAGAGGTTGAGCAAAGAACTAGTGCCTTTGTGTCATTTTATTCAGTTTATTTCCCTCACACAGAGGAGTAAACTCTGACAAGAAGAGCTGTAGATTTACTGGTTGCAGTATGAGTAGATGTTAATGTGCAAAATCTTGTAACAAATATGCGAATAATTGAACAACTGCAATATAGAGGAACGTTTTTCATTGTAGGGAACAACCAGGCAAGGACAGGTGACCTTTTTAGTGTAAGCTAATGATTAATGCAATGTGATATGAGTTACGAAGTGTGTTGATAGCCCGCTAAACTTCCTCCATATGAGTTCTCATGGGAGGCTGTAGAAATATATTATCTGTCACACAAAATAAACTGGTAAAGTTTTAGTCGAGCTTAGTTCTTCCTTCTTGCCTTACTGTTTCTGATCAGACAGAAGTGGGATGCCTGGCTCCAATTCTGCCTTGAAGCAGGGTTGTCTACTGAAAGAAATTAGGACAACTAACCGTACCTAGAGGAGGTGGCATGATCATCTATTATATGGAAGAGCCAAATCAACACAGTTGCTAACCAAGGTGATCAGGGTTAATTTGCAGGCATTGCATTGGATTTAGTTCCTTCTGGTTAGTTCTCCCTGTTTAGTGGCTTCATCTGGGGCACCACACGTGTCCCCTCACGTTCTTTCACAACTGTGGTTGCATGACCTGCTTTACCCAGACCTAGAAAAGGGATCTTGTGGCTTCTTTTGTTTGCTTATTTTAAAAAAGTAAAGGGTCATACAGATATTTCAGGTATAGTGTAAGTCCACCCAGGGCCCACAGATTTTGCTGAGAACCGACAGGGTGCATTTTTCCTACACATCTTTCTGAGATATTGTCTGGCCCCATCCAAACTGGCTGCATGCACACTTATTCCTATGAATGGTGATTAATAAAACAACAAATGCAGCTGATACTTCAGTGACCTTCCTGTTTCCTACGTGGAACCACTCGGTTATAGCTGAGATTATAGGTGTTCTATGCATACTGTCTATCATCTGTAAAGAACATCTCCCTCTTGCTAGGTAAAACCTGGCTGAGCATTTTGTTGCCTGTGCCATGCTGTTGTGGGCCTAGAGGGTGTCTTGCTTTATGCATGTGTTGTTGATTATTCCGACTCTCCTGGTCTAAACTTGTGTGCCTGCATCCGTTCCTTGAAGGAGTATTAATTTTTAAAAGATGGAAAATTTCCATATTCACCATTATTTTAGCAAAAAGGAATTCAATGTGCATAGTCCATGTAGGCTGTTGATTAATTCCCAAGGCAAATGTACCCTTTAGCTTTACCATCTCACTCAAATTTGCCCGTTTTGTGCAAAGGTAATGCATTGAGCTATGATCCTGACAACTGCAGTTATGAAAACATATTTAATTTTGATATTACACAGTCTTAAAATATTACTGGGCAGCTAGTTGGTCAGAATATGCGGAGAAACATATTTTGTTCTGATACACATGGCTGAGCAAATAAATTACCTACGCATTTGTAATTTTATCTTCGGCAGTTTTCTTGAGGGAGATGGGTGAATACTCATAGTAGTCTAAATCATATTCTTTTCTGCAAAATACTAATAAAAATTAGCTTGTTTATTCTTTAAATAACAATAGCAGAAGGAGCAAATAGAACCAATTAATCTTTATGAGTAGATAAATTCATCATAGTTACCTGTGTGGACTGCATTCACATCAACCTCTGGAAATGCATTTAGGAGAGCAGCGCTTGCTGGGCTGCCAGTGCCACTTTGTCTGATGATGCACTTTGGCAGATGTTGCCACCTCCACGACTTCAAAGGTACCAAAAGAAGAGTGGAGGAAGGTTTCTATCATGATTGCTCAAGCTTGAGGAAACACCCAAGACTTTGCTTCACAAGAATCCCTTTCTCCTGGGAGGCTGAGGAACAGCTGCAGCAGCCCAGAATCTGGGTGTTGTGCAGACTTGGGCGATGTTCCTAATGAAGGGAAACTTCATTAGCTTGTGGCTTAGGGAACCTGCTCTGGCTTTGAACTGGTTTAGGCAAGTCCCCAGGGGAGCTGATTCTCGAGCAGTTCAGCTTGCTACGGTGGCATGTGTCTGTCAGGAACCCCGGAGTGTCTTTGCATGCACATGTGATTATCTAAATGGGTGGTTTTGATTTTACTGTCGAGCATCCTGTGAAAATCAACCTGTATTTAAGAACACCTGTCTGCGGTACGGCAAACTGCCTCAGCTACCTGAAACAGCAGCGTGGGTTAAAGTTGGCAGAAGCTGTATTTGACTGTGAGCCAAGGCCATTAAAATCCCGAGGATTTTTTTTAAACATATACTAGAAGTGGGGCTAAGATACTGGAAAGCAATAAAGAAAAAAAAAATATTTGTATGAACACCTATTTACGCTATTTTAAAACTGTGCTTTTTGGAATTGAGCCCAGGAGCAAAAGTGAAGGGTGCCGAAGGCTGTAGGTATAGGAACGCGTGCTGTTCGCTCCAGGCATGAGTCAAAATGACAGGTTCTTTAGGTCTTAGCTGAAATGTGCTGCTCTCTAAAATGAGGGAAAAAAACCCTGTAACCAGAGTCTTAATTACTTTAATAGGTGGCAGATAGAGCTGGTAAAATACTTTGTGTTGATAATATTTTATTTGGTGAGTGGTAACGTTTATTAAAAATATCCTATCATGTTGATATTGAAAGGGTTGACTGAAAAGCTGGGCTCATGAACGCGAAGGATTTAATTGTCCAGTGGCTCCTGAAGCCTTTTGCCTCAGAGTGGTCTGAAAATCTCATTCTAAGTCAATACTTTTACAGTAATACGGAATTTTTGCATATCCACTGTTTAGAATGGACTGAGTTTAACAGCGGAATGAATAGTCTTTCCTTCAGACATACTAGCCGTGAAAAGTGGCTAAAAAAATTAATTCTATTTATAAATTCTCTTTATTCATGCTCTCTAGTTAATACACTTTTTCTGGAAAGAGCAGCACTCCAATGCTCTGAACAAATTTACCTAAGTGAGATGAATAAAAAAGTACTGATATTTCTTTTTTTTTTAAATAGTGTAGGTAATATTAAAAAAAAATATCACAGCCATGTAACTGAAAAAAAGTGTAATGTAAGTTTCAATAGAATTTTTCCAGCAATTCTGCGATTGTGCATGCCACCTTTGGTCTAGCAGGACACACACTCCTATTCCTTGGGATACAAGTGTGGAATGAGCAACCACTGCAAAATGCAGTGTGAATTTACCCTCTAATTAATTTCTTCACATGTTATTCCTG
This sequence comes from Ibycter americanus, assembly GCA_035590275.1. Taxonomy (NCBI): domain Eukaryota; kingdom Metazoa; phylum Chordata; class Aves; order Falconiformes; family Falconidae; genus Ibycter; species Ibycter americanus. The sequence continues at coordinate 32,596,338 of JAVJGI010000035.1, read as the reverse complement.
AATTCATAGCAAGAAACCTGTTTCATTTTAATTCACAAGGTACAGTCAAATCTAACCGACATGCATCATTGTATCGCACTGACTTTTTAAACACCTAGAAATAACACCCTTGACCTTCACAATATAGGTGAAGACCAGGCTGTGTCAGACTTGAACACTGTCCTGATGGCATTAACACAAGCCCAGAGGAGGGTCATATATGACTATGCACTATATTAAGTCTGAAGACTTTGATGCTAAGGAATGCCATGAGGGCTATTTTGGCTGTATGTGATGACTTGCTTGTATCACAAACCACACCAATAGTCTTGAAAATGTTCAGGCAAACTCACCTCTCAGTGTATCCTGGTAACATTGCTGAAGTCACACAAGGTACACCGATAAAAAGGAGATGTGAACCAAATTCTTGAAGGTTAAGCTTATAGGAGTAGTAGCAGTGATCCCCTTGATATTTGAAGTCTGACATATCAAGTTTTGCACTGTTCCATTCTGTTTAAATGTAATGGATTTATGACATGACATTTCACTTGCTTTTTGCTGTAATCATGTCATCTGTGTCTGCACGGACATCATTATTTTGACACAAGTTCTAGATGATTTGCTATAAGGATTCCTCTGTTCCTAGTCATAACAGGGAAAATAGAAGCAACACAAAGTATGTGAGCCTGATTTTATAATTCTCCTTCATACAAAATCCATTCATTTCAGTGACAGTCAGAAGTAAGGAGTTTCAATTTCTGTATGTGGAAGGTGACTTTTGCACATGTAGGTAAGTGGATACGTGGGTATGAATGAATCTCTGTGTACCTAGATGTATCAGTAAACCGAGGAGATAATATTTTGTTTCTATATGTAAGGTATGTGCCAGAAATGTTGTCATTAATCCCCCTTGTCACTAAAATGGAAACAAAAAAGATGAGATGATATACAAGCGTTCAAATATATTAACTATTCATATGGCAAACACTCCATTTGCATTCTCCAAAACTACACTTTTATTTAACCCCATATTTTAGCCCAGCATCATTATTTCTAAACACTATCATCTGTCTTAAAAATGGCACAAAGCTACCTATAGTAAGATCAGTTTAAAAACCCAACAACTCTCCAAAATGTTAGTCATTCCTTTTTTGTAAAGATGCCATAGCCTCAGATAACAACGTATCTGTACTAAACAGACCGTTTATTTAATTGAAGGTTATTGTTAACTCCTAAGACTTCTGCATCAAACTAGATCAAACCTTTGAATGAAACATCAGAAAGCTATATAAATCTTAATTCATTCCATGTGATACTGAAATGTGTGAAGAAAATTAAGCAGTTCCTAGATAGAGTAGAAAAGGATTATGATTTTACTTTTTCAGCAGAACATCTGCTCTAAGTCTTCAAACTGTTCCTAAACTTGATCAGACTAATCACTGAAAGCAAAATAGCAAAAGATCAACAAACACCAAATGGAGTCTAACATTTCCATTTTCCTAAAATGCAAAGTGCACCAACACATCTCTAGAACTGTCACAGTGGCAGCCTACCTGCAAGTGCGTTTTGTGGGATAGGATTGACTTCATCGAACACATCAGGTGCAGTCAGGAAGCTACATGGGTGAAAAACATCACCAAGCACTAGAGTGAACACGTACACAACCATCACTAAAGGACAGAAACACTCCTTTGTGGGAGAATATTTTCAGTATTTTTTGAAGTGCATCTCCTAGCACTACACACGGTTTTGGTAACAAAGCAGAGTGGGCTTGGAGCACATGAGCTGGATTCCTTTCAAATAAAAACTAAATGGCAAAATGCATTCTCAGGAAGGCACCTGACGTACTCCAGCTGCAAAGGGACACTCACTCCTCTGGAGTGAAAAAGAGTTTGTCAAACATGAGATTCTTCGAAGTGTATAGTGTAGAGACTGGCTGCCCAGCAAAGCTGCTTTGCTGTTGGATCTGCTCTGCGCTGTTTGGCAAGGGAGATGCAGCATCAGGCCACCCATGGCAGAACAGTCCGTGTCTGCCATTAAACTCTCTCGTCCTGTGCAGTAGGCTAGCCACATCCAAACCACTGCTGGGACTAGTCTCAGGCACGTGCTAAGCCTCCAACCATGCCTAATAAACGTTGGAAGCAATGTTAATTGGAATGGGCCAAAACCACATCAGGGAGCCTTTTGATAATGTCACGGTCGTGGCAGTTGTGTTCCCCTGCCAGCAAACTTATTCAGATACCTTTAATTTAGTAGTATAGCTGCATTACCATGTAGTAGAGTGTTTTAGCTTTGCAACTATATTGTTTTAGTATAATCACTATGGAGAGATGGCTGACCAACCTTACTTGTGTAATTTTATGCTGAGAGGGAAAGAGTTGTCTAAAACTTACGGTAGCTGAGGAGACCATTGTATAGCTAACTAAATGAAGCAAACTTGGACTCTTCACATAAGGGAAGTAAATTAAGGTTCAGTGATCAGTCAGCTGTAACTATAGGGTTGACTATCTGAGACCCCTTAGAAGGCTCTGAAATACCTGTAAGGAGCATGCGTGAGGTTTAATCACCATAGTACCGCCTGCTGAATGAATACGTATGATTTTTCCGAGAAATGTAATGCATAAACGTATGCACGGACTATATAATTTTGCTTGAATGAAACATACGGCATGCACGTTAGACGGAGCCATCCCCCATGCTGCAATAAAGGAATGCCTGCTTCTTAACGCCACATTGGTGTTAAGGAGTTTCCTTAGTCCCGATTTCGGTGACAGCTGTAGCCCCTCTTTCCACGAGCTGATGCTTCCAGGAGGACTGTCTGAATTCAGGCTCCAAGGGGCTGTGGCTGGGCAGCAGACCCCTACTGCCTGGTCTTCAGTAGTTCCAGCCCCACTGGGCTGAAGAAGCCAGTGCCCAAACGGCCCCAGGAGCAGGAGCGCGCTGCCCGGCAGGGCTGCCCAGGGCAGGCGTGCGGGAGCCCTGCTCGCTACTGGCTCAAATTAGTGTGTTTGGTAGGAGTTTCTCACCGCTCTCTCTCAGCCTTCACAGCTTTGCAGACATTTGCAACTACAGGCATTCTGCCTTCATTATTTAGCAAATTCACAAGTTGTTCTTAAGAGTCATTTGTGAGAATCTGCATGAAGAGTTGCCATAAACAGACTCATGACAGTAACAGAGATGATAAATCCCAGCTAGAAGTGATGGAAAGATCAAGAAAGGGAAGGTGCCTACCACAAAAGCAAAAGCGCTGTCTCTGACAAGGCAGGGTTAGAAGGCATCTCCTGTACCTTTTCTTTCTTTGTATTGTTTTCATATAAGCACTTTTAGGTCTGGGAACTGTAAGTATTTCCCTGCTCATCACAACAGAATTGCAGAGACTGAAGGTCAAAAGGTAAACTTGCAATACATTTTCACAGCCTGAATCAATACCCATGTGATTAGTAGCGGTTAGTGTATGGGAATGGAAAGAGCTCATACTGGTATTTTTCCTGTTAAGGAAAAATAGAGAATAAATGCAAAAAAATACTCAGGATCTGTCAGATGGTTTTTCTTCACTGTGGTGATGTTCTTTACCTTCCTTTTCATTTTATGAGAAATAAAAATACTGAATTTTAAAATCTTTTGCTAGAAATACATTGCGTGTAGGAGGTAAATGAAGACAGAAATGGGAACAGAATACAGTGAATAGGAAGGCAAAAGAACAAGACATGAATGAGATGAGCAAAATGAACAAAATATGTGGGAACTTCTTCCCTCACATAAACGAAAATTCAAAGACATGAACTTGTGCCACAGTAAGCTAAGAGTGATGGCTGGTCCTATGGCATAAGCAGTAACGTGTCACAAGCAATACCAAACCTCTGTAATGAGAACTAAAAAATATTAGTAATATCGAGAGTACTCTGTTTCTGGACTCTAAACTTGCTTACATCAGTTTTATTTTGAAGTTGCTTCCAAGTTGAACAGATGTGATGATGGAATCGGGACCTCTCTTGTGTTTACTAATGCGCTAGTGTCTATTATGCGAGAACTTTGTTTTTATTTCAGAAGTTGCCACATTCCACCTCAGAAAGGGCAGGTGAAGTCCCAGGGATTAATCTTTAACCTCTTTCTTGGCCATATTTACCAGTGGCATGGGAATTCTGTATGGATGAGGAGTGAAATGCATGAAAACGGAGGAAGTTAATTGTTTTGGATTCATCAAATGTGTAATGTCTTATTAAAGTCACAGTATTTAAATAGTTAGAGATCACAAGCTATTTTTTTTTGTTTTAGTTGGCTTTTCTTTGGCGGTTCTCATGGCCGCAGACCATTGTTTCATGTCCGTTAAACAACGTACCTTTGCGGAACTGTAGAAGTAGGAAGATACTGCTACCACGTTATTAGTTTGCTATTTTACAGTGATGTTCCAGAGCCTGGAAGGAACCTTTCTTGGGTGATTTAATCATAAGATCCCCGTGGCCTCCTCTCTGCCATCCCTCTCTACTCCAATTTGGGCAAAGCCTGGCACGGACATTCTCCTGCTGTGTTAGACCCTTGATCTAAGCATCCTCTGGTGCCAATTTGTTTATGGCACAGTAAGTTAGAGACAGTTAATGCCGGTGGAGCTCTCATGAATTAGAAGCCAAGCTTTTGTTGCATGGCTTTAAGATTGATACAGAAGTATTCACTGTTATATGCATTATTTTACTTTTCTTACTGTCTGCAAAATCCTTTTTAAAAACCCTGCTTGGTTTTCATGCCCTGGGGCACTAAGTTTCACATTTTCGGTGCAACAAAGGATTTCCTTTACTATTTATGTAAGAGACTGTCTACTCCCTGACAAGATACAGGGAGTTACCAGGCCAGAGCTGTATGCCTGGGTCATGTATTCCAGTCTGGCACAAGCTGTGCTATAATTTTAGACACCTACTGTATTAATGAGTATATATTAAATTTAGTACTGGACAATTAAGAAAGATGACTAGATGAAAAATAAATCTGCAAGCCAAAAGTAGTTCCAAAAGGTGCGGAGGAAACGGTCTGACTTGCAGCGTATTGTTATTTACGTTAGGGGAACAGGTGGCACTGCAGAACAGTCCCAGGGCCCTGCTTGTGAGGAAAGGCTGGAAGACACCAACTCTGATGGTGAGAGTGCACAAGCAACAGGTGCAAAATACTGCTGAATAAAGCATTGTGCTGAATAAAAGCAGAAGGTTGAAAGTGGAGTAGGGTGAGATGGGAGTGATGGGGTGTTTCCATAAATGCCCAGGCAGCTTATGTGCCTCTAATGCCATCTACCTGCCCTGTGTAGCAGAGAAGTGGGAAGAGAGGTGAGGGTGGGTGAGGACTTTGTTGCAAGTCCCTCTGTTAAGTCTGATTTTCTCTGAGGTACAGGCTGTAAGGTTATGCTTCTTCCCTGGTGCCTGGATTCCTGCAGCGGCAGCAGGGTGGTAGATGGGCAGTAGTGATCAACACAAGCCGTCGAGGGGAGCATCATCATTTGTGGCTGGGAGAAGAACTCCGGTTGGGTGTGTTGAGGTGGAAGGAGCTCCACCACTTCTTGGGGAGCCTCCTGCTGGGTAACCACTGGATAAAAGCCTCGTGGGCATTTGTAGCTCTGGTTTTATGAGGAGATAATGCAGTCGTCTTCTACACAGCTGTGCCCTTGGTCGGAGCTCTGATGCTGCCAGTGGCACAGACAGCAGATATTGACCCGGGAGGAGTTTGACGGAGAACGGGAAAGTAAGATGGTTAAGATTAAATAATGAACTATGTGTTCCAAAGGGGCCACTGAATTTGGATGCCCTACTTTTTAGGTGCAGAGATGTGAAACATTTCAGTAAAGCATAAGGGTTAGAAGCTAGAAGCTCCCTCCCACTGAAGTGAAAATGAATACCCATTTCTGCATTGCTTTGCACAAAAGAAAAACAACAGGAAGAGTATGTGGCTATTTGGGAGGTGAATATTTCCAACCAGAGGAACATTTTTTGCATAACAAAAAGACACATAATCATCGTAGGAGTGCTAAGATTAAAAAAGGAAAAAGGATGGTGAAGTATTTGTGGGGAAATAAATATTCGTGAGTGCAATTACATTAATAGGTAATAAAATTAGTAATTAATAATGAATTATTAATTCTTAAATACTACTGCTACTTACCACTGGATAAGTCAATTTATGGCTCAGTATTTTGTGGGACTGTTATGCCCTACAGCAGCAGGTAACTACTAATATATAGATCTGTCATCTGAGCTGGCTGCAAGCAGTTGTTTTGCAGTTCTGAGAGGTACTGACTGTTTTCCCAAAATGCTCAGTATGGGGCTAAATTCTGTCTATGGCTTTCTGTGTGAATGCCAGTATCTGCAATGCAGTCTTTTTAGAGCATATATTACTCATTTAGTACGCATGTGCATTACACGTGTCACTGAGTTGACCTTTCCCATCCCTTATTTCTGTTTGATTTGGCTTGTGCAGAGAATATCCTTGATGGTTGTCTGCCCTGTCAGTCAAACAGGGGTACAGCCTGTTTCTAAATCTAGATTTACCCACTTTTCCTCTTGTTTTTTTCAGAGGTATTAGCTGGGTGCAGGCCTAGAGCTGTTGTTGGGGGCGCAGTTCAACATATTGTGGGCTGTATTGCAGGCTGCCTTCAGGCTGGCTGAGCTGGACATAGACAGGGCACAGGAACGTGCTGTGGTTCTTCCTACCAGAACCTATTGCAAGCCACTGTCTTTCCAAGCACAACCTGGTCTTGAGTGATGCCCAGAAATGTGGAGCAGAATATGTTTGTGCAGAATCTGGATTTTCTCTGTTGAGCTTGCTTCTCGACCTGATTTCATAGGTGGTGGCAGAAGGTTGCCAGAGGTACTTGAAAAGAGGGACCTAAGATACCACTACAGCTGTCCTTTCTTAGGTCTCTGTTGAGCAGACATGGAAGAACTTAGCCCAATCTGCTTTCCACACCATCACGTCTTTGCCTTGGATCTTCAGCAGGGTGGCCAGCGTGTGTGATTTGCATTAGCGGGAGTTCACATGCAACAAGCACTGTCATTTAGTTCGGTAAAGATCTGTCCTTCTTGGCTTTCTGAAAATCAGAGTCCTTATTGTTTGTCAGTAATATCCATCAGGACTGTGTCATGGGTTTATTGAGTGCTTTTCTTTTACCACAAAGCTTTCTGTGTTGCATATCACATATTTTTGTTGGCTCAGTGCAAAAGTGATGAGCCAAGGTGGCAAAGGGAAAAGGTAAAAACTTACCAGCAAACCAAATCCTGGAAGGTCTTTGCTGTCACAAACTGTTATGAGGATGGATGCCACCATCTAACAGCAACAGCAGGCTTTTTCACTGAGATGAGATTCTTTGGTACTTACTCCCAGTTACCGCATAGTTTTCGCAAGTGTAATGAACAAATAGAAGGTGAAGGCTGGATTTTTACAGTCTCGCTGATATATGTGGTCAAACTTGAATAACAAATTGATGGAAATTTTATCGCAGTTGCTTTTCTGTGTGTTCTTTAATTTTTCTGTTCTATCACTTCCTGATTGTGATTTTTCCATGATTCAGTTCCCTGGAACTCTAATAAATATCCTTTTTAAACTATTAATTTTAATGAAACATTATGCAAGTGAAAAGATTAGAGATGTGTCCAGATAGTTGAACTGTATAAAGGCTGATGACGTGGCTAAATACAGTGTGTTAATGCAGTGCATCATCACAATACACTGCATCATCACCATCGCATACAAAGCATGTATGTAATACACCTATGTAATTACTAATCACATTAGTTGATTATAAAAGTGATACCTTTGATACTCAAGCGCTGCGTGCTTGATGTAGAAACACAATTTCAGTTGCCAGTTTGATGCTTAACGTCAGCTAGGATTTGACAAGTTCTACTCATGCAACTTATTCTTAATGAATAGCTGTGCATGAAAATATTGTTTCTTGCTCTCAGCAAAGTGGACCAAAGGAACTTGTCGTTCCTTTCCAATGGAATTTCAAAAATAATTAGGTTACGTAATACTGTATTCCTCTACAAACACTTTTATGCGTGCTCAGGGTAATGGTCATCTTTCAAGAACACGGTAGCACATCTTGGGTGTAGCATAGTTAAATCGTGGTGTGGCATCAGCGTAGCCCCATGTAGCCAGGTCTTACATGGTGGCTCTTCAGCTGACTGAAAGAATTGCACAGATTTCTCTGCCTGATGAGCCTGCATTGCTATTGAGCACAGCATTAAGTAGTGACAGCTTTTACATTCTGTACGGGGTTATACTGAGCCCTTACTTTCCTCCATAGTTTAGGAAAGGATTACTTAGTCTGATACTTATTTTTTAGACTATCCATAAGAAAACAAATATGTCCTCATAACCTGGAGCTTAGTATCAGGAGTTTAATGTGCATTGCTAGTAATGTGTCTGTGTCTCATTTAGTGTGCTGCCATTGAAACGTGCACATTAACAACTTCTTTTTATTAACATATCCCCTTGATCATATAGCGAAAGATTACAAGTTATTCATGACAAATCCTTTGCTAGGCATTGTATATATAGCTATGCCTCAAGTAATTCACATGAAATAGATTTCAAGGGAAAATATTTGTGTGTCAACATTTAATTTCATTTCTTTGCCTTATTGAAAACAGTGAAAGCCATTCTGTTTGTGAAACAAGATATATATAGTATAGCTCGCCGTTTTGGAGAATGCTGCACTATCCATACACTTCGGTATACATACTGCAATTGCTTTTAAAAGAAGAGTGTGGCAGGTAGCTGAATTAAGTAATGGTTCAATTAAGCTATTTCTCTTTTTTCTGCTGTTTACTATATGTGTGGGACACACTTTAAAAATGTTTATTTTTCTTAATTTAAACATGAAATAGTTATATGTAAAAAAATAAGTCCCGAAATACTCCTTTCCAAAAACAGAGCAAAACCATTTCAAGGTGATTTAAAGCCCTGGGATAATTTTTGCCTTCATCATGTCTTTTATTGACGGTAAACACTATTCCTTCAGCACAGTTATTGCACAAGAATGCTTTACTGAGCTGATTGTATTATCCAGTTCCTAGAAAGATTCAGTTTTAAATTATTATGCGTGCTTAGGCCTAGCTTATTCATGGGAGTGAGCAGTTTCTCATATTTTAGACACATTTATACTATACCCATATAATCTAATATAAAATAATGGGCATAATATAAAAGAATGATATAAATATAAAAGAATTGAAATAATATAAAAATGATAAATCTCACATATTTATTTTTGCTTTGAAATGTAAACTCTACTGTGAGTATTATGGAATGTCACAATCCAAAGCCCATGGAGAGCAATAGGGAGACTGATCAGGCGTTTAGAGCAGAATTACACAGAAATAGTTTGTTTCTTTTTTTTTCCCCCTCTTTTTTTCCTTTCTTTCTTTTTTTTTATTTTATTTTTTTCATTTTATCACGTAGCTGTAACAAAATTGACTGGGGAAGAACTGAGAGAAATAAGTTAGCAATTGGAGTTCACCTCCCAAGCCATGGGTCCACCAGAGCTGACATTCATGGTGTCTTTCCTCTTGCTGTTCACAGCTTGGCAGCTGTTGGAGGGGGATGAACAACAAGGTATTTTTTGAACGCTTAGCAATATCATTTTGAAGCTTTATTTTAGCATCCATAGATGTTGAATTCCCAGCTTGATGGGAGAGAAATGCACTGACAGTGAGTCCTTCTGAAATACTGTAAAGGTTCATGCACAGCCTGTATGCTACAGGATCCTACACGAGTAAGTTAGTACAGGAGCATATAATGCTTTGGATGTTGTTGAAAACAGGAAACTAAATCCTCACTTGCTACATTTAGTTTCAAAAGCTCAGAATATGTTTTTTGATTGAGGAATGTAAGAACCCACAGAAGCAGAGACCACAGCTGCAATGTGCACAGGCTCTGTGGGCTATGGCTGTGTTGTGCTGGTCTTTGACAGGTGTTGGCTTTTCCAGAAACCGAAGATAAAACTCTTGAGTTTCTGTATTAAAATGCAATCAGAGATGAGTCATCAACCATGTTTTCCTCATTAGGAGCTGTTTAGGTTGTGCCTGGTACAGCTGCTCTGTCTACAGTTAATGCCAAACACTGTGTCAGAGCTGCCAGCTCTACTGGGTCAGAAAAGGGCAAATTAAGAACCAGTGCAACCGTTTTTGTAAAGCAAAAAATTGGACTGGCCAAAGACTGTTCCGTTACCTGTTTTCAGCAGGGAAAGACATTTGGTAGAAATGTCTGTAAGGAGCTGGCTGTGCTTTGCAAGTGGCAGGGTGTGAAATGGGTATGTGGTTTCCCACCCACCTCAACAGCAATGGACTCAAAGTAACGCAACATCCACCCCCTGCCCGAAACCTGCCGCGACACGCTCGCCATCAGCCTCCTCCTCCTGGCTATGGCCACAGAAAGCAGCTCTGGGGACATCATCCACGTATGATCCTCTGGACTTCCAGAGGCTTCCTTCATGTGCAACGTTGTCTTGTAAGCAATTGCCAGGCAGAAGCTTGACCTCAACAAACTAAGGTGAAACTGAAATGTTTTACGAGAAACCTCTTATACCCCTTTCACTAAGATGCGTATCTTCAATACCAAATATCTTCTTTAGTTAAGTCAGCATTTCCATTAAAATATCAAGGATAGAAGCAGTTTAGAAGAAACTAGATGAAGATTCTCAATAAATATTTGCAAGCTTTTGCACTTCCATGCAAATTATATTGACTGTCATTCTTAAGAAGTGTAATCCATCACTCACATCTGCTGTGCTCAGAAATTGTCTTGGTCTGGTTTTGAATAGCACCCATGCTTGACCATCTGTGTGGCTTTTCATTTGCCTTCCTTTAGGGAGACATTTTTCTCCCAGAAATACATAACTGAAACCTCTAGAAGGCAAAATGGAAAGGTTATCAGAATTCTCTAAGTGGCAATGCTGATGTCATTTAGGAGTCTTTTTTTTTTTTTATTACAATCAAAGATTAGTTTTATGCTCTCCATCAAATCCTTTACGCTACCTGCATAATGCTGTATATAGTCCAAAGCAGTTAATATTTGGTGGCTGGTAAGGTGGGCTAACTGGGCTGAATGCTCCATTTAACTTAATACTCGTGCCACTAAGCTGTTTATCCCTGCTGTGACCTGCCTATTTACAAAAGATGTGGGATTGTTTTTGAAAACCCTTCTTGCATCTTAAAAATGAACTTTTGGGTTTGTACCTGTGGTCTAACTTTAAAAAAAAAAAAAAAAAAAGGAAAGCTCTGCCAAATAAACCAGGGGCAGTTGTGCAGGTGTTAGGGTTGGTGGCACAGTGCTGGCATAGGGCAACCAGAGAGAGCTGAGAAGCCCCCAGTGCTGAGACGCGGGGCTGTGGTATTGCTGACCGTAGGGGTAATGCAGCTTTGTGCCTAGGAATGTAAGGCTGCTCAAGAAGCAGAATGGCCAATGGCATGAATTCGCATCCTCATCAACTCTTCTAATCTCTGGCAGTGAATCCAAAGGCAGCATTTCTATGGTGAGAGGGTGTTACTGAAGATATTTTCAAATGTGCAGACATTTCTGCTAGTTTTCTGTGGGTGCTGACATATATGCTACTATCTACTGTGCATATAGTACATTACCTGTGTTCAGGAGAGCGCCAGTATATGTATTGGAAGTTGTGGTTTTGCCCTCACAGACAGTGAGAGTAGAAATATTGATGCATGTTGGCTTGCACATGGTTGTTGGACAGTGGCTGCTATTTAAAAATGTTGCCAGGGGTTTGCATGTCAAAAAATGCAGCTGGAGGAGTATGTGTGCACAGTTCTGTGTGAACAGAAGCCAGTAGGGCTGGTTAAAAATTTACAAGAAGTGAGTGTATATCTGTTAGTCAGCACTTCTTTCCTCGCTGTACCGTTCTGGGGATGCTGCAAGCAAAGATTAACCATCTAGGAATTAAGCTTTGGTGCAGATATATTTCCTGTGGTGTTTATTTTTTTCTGAAACAAGCTTGATGTGGAGAACTGTTGCCTGCCTTCTGTGTAAATGGAGACTTTGGGGGTATTTTTGCATACTTGGCATTTGGAATTGCGCACCTCTTCTCTGCCTTGAGCAGTGGTTACTCTAATGCTGTGTTCAGAAGTGGGTGGTGACGTGTTTGTGGGAAAACCTGTGGAAGAAGGCGGCCAAAATAAGTGTTACTGTTGACTGAGCCATCATCTGAGTGCCCGGCTGAGTGCGTGCCAGGTGAAGACACCTCCCCACCGCTGTGTGGAGCAGCAGCCAGGCTGTGGCAGAGGTGCCAGAGCTGCCCCCGGCACTCCCCTGACCTCTCTGTGCTCACAGAGCTGGGTGATGAAACGCGTGCCGAGTCCTCATGATATCGCCGATTCCCTTGAGCTCTGCTAAGCAAGCTGTGCAAGGCCAAATTATCATCTCATAAAAATCCTAAAGAAATGGCCTTTCCTAGGGTTTTGAGGGAGAGGACGTTCTTGACACAGCCCAGCCCAGCCACGTGTGGTGTTCTAAGCCAGGAGAGAGAAATTTTTCACTTTGATTAATGAGGGACTCTGAAAATTATTTCCATCACGCAAACTGGCAAGCTGCAGTACTTTTATGTAAGATAAACGGTGATAGTAATTTATGCTTAGAGGTTTTTAAAGCAAAATGTCACCAGCATTTCCCCCCCACCTTACAGATAGAGAAGGCTGGGGCAGTGAGAGGTGAACAGACTTGCTGCAGGGTCAGAGCCAAATCGGCTGCTCTGGAAGTCAAGCGCTGCCCCAAAGCGTGGCAGCCACAGCAGTGAAGTGCGATGTCTGCAGTCCTTTGTTTCAGGGGTGGGGGAAAAAAGAGAGTTTCAGACCCTCCATTTTGTATCTTACTCTATGTTTCTGATTTCTGCGGGATTCACACGCCTCGGTTTTGTGGAAGTTTACTTTTTCCTAAGAAGCTACATGCCCTGCTGGTTTTTCTGACAAAGGTGGTAGTGTGGTGTGTTGAAGCAGCGTTCCCAGTATGTACTAGCGTTTGCCTGCAGCTTCAATTAAGTTTATCTAAACAAGTGCTCTACCAGATGGTCACTTGTAATTATTTTACATTATCACCGCTGAACTGCCCTGTTCCCAGGCCAGGCAACAAAACCTCCATCTTTTCTGTTTTGTTTCTTTCTGGAAGTATACAAAGACAAAATGTTGAGGACAGTGCTAGTGGCACAGTGGAAAAGTATACATGGCATACAGTGGAAAGTCTGGTGGGTTGTTTTTTTCTATTTTTGTTCTTTATCTCATGGATTTCAAGTGATTTTCCCAGATGTCAGCTGGTTTCCTCTCAGGAAAGGAGATGTCAGGATAGAAGAAGGTATAGACTAGAGCACTGCCCTTGTTCCAACTCTGCATCACTCTGAGAGCAAGATAAAATGTCAAAAAGTGGCTCTATTCTACTTATACTGATCTAAGTTAAGGGTAAATGTGGTATGGTGTCAGATTTGTTGCTCGTGGATTCAGCTTTGATTATAAAGAACAGGGTGGTAGGAACAAAGGATTGCATCACACTGAAAACAAGAGGTGAGCTCTCCAGATACTGAGAATTCAAGTACTTTATATAGAGTCAGATAGGTAATGTCAAATATCTCCACAGTGAAGCTTTTCTGATTAATAATGGAGTAACGCTAATTTACACCAGCTGCAGACTTCTACTAAAAAATTAACCAAAGTGCTCGTTCATTGCTGTTGGCTACATATCAAAACCGAGGTTGAAAAGGAAACAGATCAGTGGCAGAAAATACAGATAACAACAATACCCTGGGATAAAGGAAAAAAATACAAAAGTGGGAAAAATAATAAAAAGTGCAGCTCACAGCTCAGAAAGAAAATAGTATTGAGGAACTACCATGTAATTAATAAAATTCACAAAGTGTCAATCAAGTAAACAATCTGGTTTTGGGCAGATTGAAAATAGAGGGCCAAATTCTGTCTTCAGCTCATCGTGTGTGGTTCTGTCTCCAAGGCAGAATTTACTTTATAATCTATGCGTGGGTAACAGCACAAAACAAGAGAAAGGATGTTTTAGTGGTAGCCACAAATGACAGACATGAGGCAAATCTACTAGATTTAACAGAGCTTTAATTGAGAAGGTTGGTCTTGCATAGCAGCAGCAGAGCGAGCTGCCAATCCTTGAACCTATCCTCTAATAAAACACCATTGTTAACTGTTAGCCCTTATGAATACAGTGTTGGTTTCCAGCCAGAGAACCATAAGCAGTTGATTGCCCAGACATAATGGTAACAATTTCCACTAATACTGTGTTGCAGCAGTTTAGAGGATGCAGCAGCATGCAAAAGAGGTGCAACTGCTTGTAAAGAAAATATTATATGCCTGGTTTAGCCCATAAGAAGCTTGAATGGCAAGGAAATGGTTAAAAATGATCAGATTTTTAGAGCGGGCTGAGAAGGTGGATGAAGGAAGGTTTGTCTAGGTTCATCTCACCCTGCAGAAGGCTAGAACATGTCTGGGTCCTCCCCACAGAGCAAGGGGTACCCAGAAGGGGGGGGGGGGAGAGAGATTGTTGGTGGGGTAGCATGAGACTGCTTTGCTAAGGTCTTTGGTAAGATGAAAATTGCACATCTACCATCATAGTTTCAGTAGCAGATGTGCTTAATGAAAAGGATGCAACTAAAACAAAGGGCTGCGTGGGCATATTTTTTTCTTCAGAGCACAAGCAGCGCAGTTGTGTGTATGGCACAGCTTCCATTTTGCATCGTTTCGACGTCTGAAACCGTGGAGGGCATAGTAATTTAGTGTGTCTTAACCATTGAGACTCGGGACTGGTGGTAGGATTGTCAAAGGGCATCAGTGAGGCAAAATTTGTAGGAAGAAGCACTGTCTTTCGTTGGACCAATAAGTAAGTGGAAAAACAAAAGGAGCTTTTGGTCTGCAAGCCTTCCTTTGGCAAGGAGTCCACGTGTGACAGTCTCAGGGTACCCTCTCCTCTCCAAAATACAGACATCTTGTTGTCTGGGATTAGCGGCCGGAGAGATCTCTGCCAAAGTCGGTAAAGGATAGTGACAGTTCTTCTGGAACATAAATCCTATCCTCATTCTGAGTGATGCAAACATGACGCTTGGTTGTTTTCTTCCAAAATTGTATAAGCTTTTGGCTGCATTCTCGAGAATTGAGAGTCATTGAGGCCCAAGATGATGAACACACAGTCTGGGAAGGAGACAAATTTTGTGTTGCACTGAGTTACACTTGTAACCGCAGAAAAATGAGTATGCACAGGGTTAGGAATGGGAATAGGATCTATGTTCCAGAAGATCTGTTACTATCCTTTTCTCTACTGTCTTTGGTGGAGATCTCCCAGGCTCCTAGTCCCAGAAAACAAGTTGTCTCTATTTTGGAGATGAGAGGGTGACCTGAGACTGCCATATGTGGTCTGTGCCCGTGCCAAGGACAAGCTTCCCAGGGATTTGTGGTCCAGCCACACAAAAATGTTAAGGATCTCACTGACACATCTAGTCCATCCCTTGTCTACATGTTTATTGGCAAGTGTTTCTTTAATGCACTTCTCTCTTCTTTTTTTTTTTTTTTTTTTTTTTTGTGGTAGATACTCTATAACCTCCTATATATATAACCTATAACCTGCTCTAATGCTTATTTTGTATTATAATTGCAAAGCCCCTATTCATATCTAGCCTATTTTTTTTTTCTTCTTAAAATTCTGTACTTCACAGGTAAATGCAGAGAACAATAGACAACCATCAAGTTTATAATGACTTTTTATAGCAAAGGAAATTAAGCAGGTTCTTCCTTAATTTTCTCTTTCAGTTCCTTTCACCTTCATATGTCATGTTTTTAAATCTCATATTATTTTTGCCCTCCCTTGGGATCTTACCAGTTTGTTTATGTCTTTCCTAAAGTGTGGAGGAGAACAGGACAAAGTACTTCAGTAAGGCTGTGTCTGAGACAAGTTGAGTGGAATAACAACTGCCCTTGTTGTACTCACGATGCTCCTGTTAGTACATCTCAGAAAGACACTTGCTGTCTTTGAGGCACGTTGTTTACTCTCACTTAGCCCAGAGTCTGTTACAGCCTTTGCCAGTTATTGCACATTTTGTGTTTGTGCGTTCTTTCTCCCGTCCTACATCCACTTTGCAGTCTGTATTAAATTTCATCCTATTATTTTCAAACCATTTCTCCATTTGATCAGGATCATTACTGACTGTAAGCTTTTCATCCCAGGTACTTTCAACCAACTTGCTGTTGCCCACAGATTTTGCAGCTGGATTCTCTACCCCATCATGCAGGTCTTTGGTGCCATGATTAAACAGAAGCAAGCCTCAGCCAGACCTTTATTGAGGTGCCCTCCCAAAGTGCTAGCAAACCACTGATAGTTTTGAGTACAGAGGATAATGCATCCACCCTAGACTAATCTAATGACTCTGTTTTCCTCCTTCACGTAGGAGAATGCCATGATACACTGTCTCAAAAGCCTTACAAAAGTCAAAATCCATCACATCTACAGCTTCCCCACGCTCTGCAAAGCCAGTTATCCTGTCAGAGAAGTTAATGATTTTGGTCTGATGTGATCTGCTCTTGACAAATCTAAGTTGTCTGTTTCTTTTCGGCTTATTATGCTTTAGAGAATTAAAAAGTGATTATTAATAATTTGTTCCAGTATCTTTCCAGGTGTCAGTGCAGCACTGCCTTGTCTACAAATCCCCAGGTTCCTTTTTTCTGTTTTTAATAGTTGTTCACTTATTTGTCTTTCCTCAGGCCTCTGGGAACTTGCCATTCTCCATGAGTTCTTGAAGATAATCACTAATGGTTTGGAGATTGCTCTAGATGGTTCCTTGAGCACTCCAGGGTGTTTCATCAGACCCTGCAGATTTAAATTCATCTGACTTATTTAAATACCCTGCCCTTGCCTGTGCTGCTTTCCTCTTGCTCAAGCTAATTGTGCTAAGCATTTTGGACGCTTTCTGCAAAGATTAAAAGCGTAGAAGGTATTGAACACTTCAGCATTCTCTGTGTCTGTCATTATCTGTCTCCTCTTTGTTTCAGTCTTTACTGTTATCTTTATCTAGAGCTTTTTCCTATTGCCTTTAAGCTTGAGCAATCTGTGATTCGTGTTGCGCTGTAGCTGCTCAAGGTTTATTCCAGGCCATCTCCTGGTTTGTTCTACACACCCACCGATGCGTTTAGCCTACGTGCGTTCAGAGTGCAGACTGGCTTAAATTGTGTCTGTGGTGCAAATGTACTCACTGAGTACACAGTCTGGAGTTTCTCCCCTCCGCCAGTGTGTAATGTATATAGTTTGACATATCTGACTTCCTATGCCTGTTTGGAAACTGTACCCAAGGCCGCTGGATTGTCTAAGATATGATTAGACTGTCTGACTTGACCTGCTTATTCCCTCCCTGTGCACAAAGGCAGCAAGAGGGGAATATGGCGTGGGAATTCGCAACCCAATACAGTAAGCCTGTAGGCTTCAGAAATCTGTATTCAGGCTGCTGTATCAGAGGGGTGTTGGTGAATGGCAGTATCTTCCCCATCAGCCTGAAATCCAGAGGAGAGGATTGCTTCCAGCTGCTGCTGGGACAACTCCTTGGGACTCTGTATAACGGAAAGACTTTTGTAAAGAAAAAAAAAACAAAACCAACCCCGAGCATACTGCTTGTGGAATCTTAAATAGCAATGTCCTTCAAAGTTCCCTCTTTACAGGAAGATCTTCAGAGGTATTATTGGAACAGTCATTTTCTTTGCCTTGGAAAGGCTGAGAGGTATCTTATAGGATAGCTGACAACATACTTCAAAACCCGCTGTGGCTGTGCAGCAGAGCTCTGGGAAATTGCATCATAATAATTACAGCCCTGCGAAAGGAAAGGTTTGGTTTGTAATTATTCCCTGGAAAGGTGAGAGGTGTTCGATGGCTAGCGGTGACTTCAGAAAGAGCATCCAGCCAGGCTGCAGCGGCAGGGTCTGTTGGGAGGACGTGCTGCTTTGGTCTCCGGAGCCCCACTGGGTTTACCCTCAGCACTGAGCGCTGCCGAACGTCGGGGAGCTCGCTCTGCTCAGCCTGCCCCTGCCCGGACCCCTGGGAACCGGCACAGGCGCTGCTGCTCTGACACCAGGCTGAGATGCTGCTCCGGGCTTGTCCTGACGCGCCTGCCCTGCGGGATCGGAAATTCCTGTTTCTTTACTGGATGTGAGCAACAGTTCAGCAGATGAACTGAAGCGCTAGCCAAACGAACCTGCGTTAGGCATTCCCCATTGCAGCAGGAAGCGTGCGGGAGCCCCTGCTAACGCGGGCTGTGGGAGGCTATTGCTCTTCTCCCCACATGTCCTACGCTGCCACAGTTCCAGTGAGACCTGCGAGGACTTGGCACCTCTGGTGATCGGGTCTTTTGCTGTGTAAGAAATAGGCAAATATTAATTCAAGAGTTGTTTCCAAGGATGATCTTTCAGGAAGGATGCTTCAGGGAGGTGTTACTGCTTGGGTTTTTTTGCCTGGCAGCACTGCCTGGAGGCCCGTACCAGTGCTCTGGAGTCTACGTGCATGGGTAATAGCGGGAGAGTTTACTGCAGCGCAGGAGAGAGAATAAGGCCCATTAAATACAAGATATTACTAACAGCGGTGTTATTCTGTATCTGAAGTGCTGACAGTAAAACAAAATAGAATCCACTTTAATTTTTAAACCTGTGACAGATTAGAAAACAAATCTATATGCAACTGTATCCATTTGTTACCTCCGTTTTGCTTTGTGAAGGCAGTTTTGATTGCCGAGCTGTCCTGTGCCATGCTATAGACTCCGCTGAGACTTCATGTTGCACTGAATCAGCAGGCTGTCAAGTCTTGAGAATCACCCGCTCAGACAAGGCTTTCACAAAGAGCTAACTATTTCTTAGCCAAGAAAATTCTGTTTCTCAGGAGTCCATAACCGTCACGCATTGAGACTGAGAAAGGGAATAGCATCTACATGTCTGTCTTACATCAGCATCACTTGTGTTGTTGCAAAATACAAATGATTGGTTTAATAATCTTTCTAAAATGTCTCTGGTTTATGTCAAGTCATTGGGTCACAAAAGGCTCAGGCATTAACTGGAAAATCTTATAAACTGGAGCTCTGCAGAAAGGTCTGTTCAGGCTCCTTGGGTGTTCTGCAGGGCACAGGTGTAATTTTCAGATGTCTGCCTTATGAAATTTCATTTCTGACACAGGGATGCAGTGGAAGTCTAAGCTCAGGGAATGACTCAAAACACAAATTTAAATAACGATGTCTAGAGTTGAAAGGCAGTGTGTGTAAAGGGAAGCGTGGAAGCTGTGTGAGAGACCAGAGACGTATGGGTGTAATTTGGCTTCTGCAAGGTCAGAGGCCACCGAGGTTATGCTGAAGTCCAACTGAAAAATATGCAGGAACCTAGCTTTGAAGTCAGGATTAAGGAGAAATGAAAAAGTTACTACAGAATGCTACATCCATTGTTTGCTTTTGACCTGAATTCATACCACATGCGAACTCGGTTTGAAACTAAACGTTATCAGCAGACCCCCTAAGATTTGCATTTGAAGCATTGTTTTCCATTGCCTTATGACTTATGGAGCTGTTGAACAGAGTTTGTATGCATCTGTGGTGGCTGAATCCTCCAGTAGTTGGAAACCTCGGCATACATCAGCAGTGTGCCAGGCAGCAAACCCGCTGTGGGTCTTGCTGCAGTGGGGGGGATTGCTTGTAGGGGGAGTCAGTTTATGAAGTGGCCTGGGTATTATTTAGTTTAAAATGGTTATGGAATCAATTAGGACAGCCGTTCTACTGAGCATGAATGCGTGTTGAACAAGGAAAATGCCCTAATCTGCAAAAGGGACCTGAGATAGCATCTTCCCTCCTTGTCCTGGTTTCGGCTGGGACAGGGTTAATTTTCTTCTTAGTAGTGGGTGCAGCGCTGTGTTTTGGATTTGGTGGGAGAACAATGTCGATAGCACACTGGTGGTTCTGGTTGTTGCTGGGTGGTGTTTGTACTAAGCCAAGGACTTTTCAGTTTCTCAGGCCCTGCCAGCGAGAGGGCTGGGGGGGCACGGGAAATTAGGAGGGGGCACAGCCAGGTCGGCTGTTGGAGCAGAGGGATATTCCATACCTTAGAATGTCATGCTGAGTATATAAAGTGGGGGAATAAGAAGGAAGGGGATGATGTCTGGACTTTTTGCCTTCCCAAGTCCCTGTTAACGCGTGCTGGAGCCCGGCTGCCCTGGGGATGGCTGAGCACCTGTCTGCCCATGGGAAGTGGTGAATGAATCCCTTGTTTTGCTTTGCTTGCGTGCACAGCTTTTGCTTTGCCTGATAAACTGTCTTTATCTCAACCCATGAGTTTTCTCATTTTTTCACTTCCCAGCCTCTGCCCTGTCCCCACGTGGGGGGACTGAGCGAGCGGCTGCATGGGGCTGAGCTACTGGCTGGGGTTAAACCACAACACGCTCTTCCCTGGAAACCTCACCGCTCTCACACGTGGTGGTGAGGGCTCTGCAGCACTCTGCAGAGGCCCTGCCGAGTCTGCAGGAGGCGCAGGTTCTTAAAGAACTGAGGCATTTTAAAATTCACTAAATATTTAAGCATCTTACCACTAAAGCATGAATTTCTACTCCATAGTTGCACTCTCTGCATGGCATAGGTTGACTGGAGAAACAGGACCCTGGATCCTGGCTCTGTCAGGATCTGTTTTTCTGAGTCAAATGAGGAGCACAGAAACATGATGATGAGTAGTCCTCCATGGAATTGCATCTTTTCCTCCTCCTAAATACGCTGTAGTCCTTGACATTTGGACAGTTGTGGGTTTTGCTTTCGTTAAAGTCCTTGTCAGCAAAGGACAGGGGCATAGCAAAATATGCAAGCACTCATATGATAAATTCTTGATTTAGTCTGACTAAACCTTTTGCCTTAGTTAAACATCCATTTGGAAGCTTTGATAGCTTACAGTATGAAAACATTGATGCAGGTCTATGGATGAGATTCTTAAAGTGGCTGGGGAGCTGCACAGGCGGAGGTGTATTTCAGACCTGTGCCAAGTCTTCCAGTGCCAGTCCCAAAGGCTGGCAGGTTAGGAAACCTTCAGAATTTGGGAGCATTGCTGAGGTAGGTAAGTGTTTCCCAGCGGTGCTGAAATATGTTCAAGTGTACAAATAAGATAGATTCAGCTAAATAATTTAAACAAGGCTGCTTTACAGTGCTGGTGAAACTTTATGAAACACAAAGATATCTTCCCTCATGTTTGTTAGCATTTTATTTATTGTTCTAAAAGAACATGCTTTTGTGAACAAATGCATTAATAAATACAACGGTATTGAAACGTCTACTCACGTACAGTTGTGTTAGCTGTGTTGGGTAGTCAGCATGGTTACAAAGCCCCTGCAGAAAGTCTCTGCTAACAGCTAGCAGTATTATCACTTTGTCCCAGGTATATAATGCTTTCCAGCACTAAATTCACAGAATTGATCATTCCAAGCCAGGAGAAAGCAGCCAGATTAATAAGATGATATGAAAATGTATGTTGTTTTCTGCTGACCCAAGACTGCAGACACACGTGTCTGACATTTGAAAGAAAAAACCCAACCCCACCATTTAAATGAACAAAAGAATTATTATGTTTACATAGCCTTTGGAGCCTTATAGAACCCTTTCTCATCATGGACCTTCAGCAAAAAAAGCAGGACTGAAATTGCAGTGATTAGTGAAGACTAGATAATGAAAGAGATGACTGAAAGTTGCTTGTGTATGTGTGAGGATGTTTTATGTATTTTTCTACAAAATTCGGCTATTTTAAATAGATTAAGAAGGATCCCTAGGAGTCAGGAGCCACACGCGCTAGCTTCACTGTTCTGCCTAAGAGAGTGGTGGTAAATCTTACACGTCGCTTTGTTACTGCAGCATCAGTAGCTATGCATCCGTGTCTGCTTGCACTTCATTGAGCTGACTGCCATCACCTGTGTCGTTTAATCTTTCCCTTGCATTTCATAGATCTTACATAAGTGCGTGCACACACACACACACACACACATATATATACACAGGCTTTTCTGTTTTGTTTGTTTTTTGTTTTTGTTTTTTTAATTCCTGTGAGACTGGGTTTTGGTTACAGTGAGATGTGCAGTCGCCAATGCATGCGATCAAGGCTTGGTTGCTCAGCCCAGAGCTCCAGGAGCTGTTTGTACCTTTCCCACAAGTCTTTAATGTGGTCTCTCAGTCTTATTGGCTTCTGTTAAGTTCACATCTCTTGATGAGACAGAGTTTACGCTTACTGTGTACCCAAGAGGATTTTCTACCGTTGCAGCTCCACACTGTTTCAACATCCTCTGTTAGAAGGATCTGGGGAAGGGCTCCTACCACAAGGAAACCACTGAAGGAACAAACTTCCTTTGTGCGGTGTTGTTTTAGAATTCACATCTGGAAACCTGATAGCTGATGGGTTAAATGTTTGGCCACTCTTTGATGTATTAATCCAGTTCAAAGCTCCCTAAAGGTTTGTCTTACTTTCACACTTTAAGAGTTAGGAAATGTGTAATAGCTAGTCAGAGTGGACAGTGTTTCAGTAGGTTGAGTAGGTGCAGTCAGTGTGAATTGAAGTAATATGATTAGCAATAAATTGCTGTTATTTGTTTGGCTGTCTTTCAGGGAACTATTGATCTTTCCAAGCCTCAGAGAATGTGTTGTTCCCAGGTGCATACACAGTCCCCCATGACCACTTGGGTCACTGTGGCTCAGAGGGGAGCTAGTGCAGGCATGGAACAAAACTGCAACCAATTTGGCAAGGCTGGAATGGATGCTCTGGACTGTTTATACTTTCAACAGTTCAGCTTCAAAGGGAGCAATTCTCTTGTGCAGTCAAGGTTAAAATGAAGGCTATTAATTTCTGGAAAGATCATGAGAACAGGACAAGTCAAAATGATTGTCCATTGAGGAGTTTATTTTTGTTTTAATAATGTGCCTTTGGAGCAATTTAAGCTGAAATTCGAGCAGGCTCAAGGTCTCAATTTCATAATGGTGAAGACTAGTATCATGCCCCTGGGCTCTTCTCAGCTGGCATCCTTTGTTTTCAGTAGTTACTGACCTTGTGGAAGTGATAACGTAGCCCATAAAGAGTAAAACTATCTGCATTCTGCATAGTCTCAAGTAAATGAATACAGTGGTCTGCTAATGGGATCACAGAATCACGGGATGACTGAGGTGGGAAGATACCTCTGGAGATCTTCTAGTCCAGCCTTCCTGCTCAAAACAGAGTCAGTTAGAGCCAGTTGCTTAGGTCATTGTTCACCTCAGCTTTGAGTATCTCCAAGGATGGAGACTCCACAGCCTCTCTGGGCAACCTGTGCCAGTGTTAGACCATACTCCCAGAATTATTTTTTTTCCTGATATTTAAATGTTCTTTCCTGTATTTCGGTTTGTGCCTGTTTCCTCTTGTACTGTCACTAGATATCACTGAGAAGAATCTGGCTTTGTCTCCTTTACTCCTCCATGAGGTATTTGTACACACTGGCAGGATCCCTCCTGAGCCTTCTCTTCTCCAGGCTGAACAGCCCCAGCTCTCTCAGCCTCTCTTTGTGTGAGAGATGCTCCAGTCCCTTCATCATCCTTTTAGCCCTGTGCTGGACTCCCTCCAGTATGTCCACGTCTCACTTGTACTGGGAAGCCCAGTCCCTGCTTCCACCCATTGCATTCTTCGCTTTTATGTTTTTGTTGGAACCTCCTTGTGCATCCATGCAGACCTTCTGTGACCTCCTTTGCTTGACTTACTGCAAGGGCCATCCTTGGATTTGGAAAACATGATCTTCGAAAAGTCCCTCACCCTCAGCTGTGAAGCAGAATTTCTCTTTGCAGGTTAACCTAATTTGCAAGACTACTATTTTCCTTTGTGCCTCAAGGAACTATCTGCATAATTTGCCTGGTATTTTTCAAGAAACCTTAAGGAAACAAGGCACCCAACTGGCATTGTATCATAACTCTATGGTGTCTGGGGCATCCTAAAGGTTTAGAGTAAAGTAATATTGCTCATCTTCCTAAAGGCAAAATGCATAGCCTGTTTGATGTCATGATTTTTGACACAGTTTAAAAATATGGGATTAAAGGCTTGGCTTCTGCATTTTTTTTCCCTGTCAGATATTGGATCATTTTCTCCATTTTTCCTTCAGCCCCTGTCTTTATGCTAGATAGTCATTTTGGCACAGCAAGCCCCCATTTAAAATTCATAAAGTGTCCTTTCCGCTTAAGTCTTTGTGGCAAAATTTCCATGTGAGTAAGATTCTTTGCAGCAAGCCTACATTTTACAGACTCAGAATAGTTTTGGTTGGAAGAGACAATTAAAGGTCATATCTAGTCCAGCCCCCCTGCAGTGAACCAGGGACCTCTTCAGCTAGATCAGCTTGCACAGAGCCCCGTCCAGCCTGGCCTCGAATGTTTCCAGGGACGGGGCATCTGCCACCTCTCTGGGCAACATGTGCCAGTGTCTCACCACCCTCACTGTGAAAAATTTCTTCCTTATATCTAGTCAGAATCTACATTCTTTTAGTTTAAAACCATTACCCCTTGTCCTATCGCAACAGGCCCTACTAAAAAGTTTGTCCCCATCTTTCTTATAAGCCCCTTTTAAGTACTGAAAGACCATAACTTTTAGCAACTATTGCTTACTTTTGAGTATTCAATCTATTTCCCCGTGGGTGAGATAGGGTGTTTCTAAGTTTACACAGTGTGTACAACTACCCTTTTGCCTCAGACTGGTTGCAACTGTGTGACCTGGATGATTGTTTCATTGCTCCCTGTTCCCCATTGTTAACTACAAAAATTGCTGCTGCTCCCAGCTTATTCGGGACTAAGGCAGAGGACTTGTTTTTACTGCAGTGTTCATACCCATGCTATGTTCTTTAGTGAGGGATGAAGCAGGATGGCATCTTATGGAGGGAAGGTGAGAGTCAGCCCAGACTTGTTGAAGTTTTTGGCACTGAAGGGGTGTGATGGGTTGACCTTGGGCAGTTGCCAGCTGCCCACCCAGCCGCTCTCTCACTTTGCCTCTTCAACAGTACAGGGGGAGAAAATAAGATGAGAAAGCTTGCAGGTTGTGATAAAGATGCACATCACTTACCGATTACCATCGTGGCCCAGACAGACTCATAGACTCCGCTTGGGGAAAATTAGTTTAATTTATTGCCAATTAAAAGTAGATTTGGATGGTGAGAAACAAAGAAAAATTAAAACACCTCTTTTGGGTGTTTGGATCTTTGAGGGGTTCGCTACAGAAGGACTAAGCATGTCCGTTGCGCTCACTCAGGGTCCCAACTCAGAGCCAAAATGTTCTTGGAGATTGTGCAGATAATGGTTAATTACATTCTGCCACTCATATTCAAGTTGCCTTCTACTTATTGAACTTTGAGAGTTTGTTTATGTATGTTACCATTTAATTATAAAAATGGAGCTTTAATAGGTGCCACTTAGTGCAGTAAGAGCCATTGCACTTCATTTATAATGTTACCTGTCAAAGGTTTGTTTATAAAAGCTTTATAAATCAGGCTCTTCTATAATGACTTTTTCAGGTCCACTTCTCCCCATCAGAGAGCAAGAGAAAAAGAAGAAAGCTTCCACAGTGTGAAGCTGGGGTGTAAGGATAGAGGGCATAGCTGAGTTTGGCCATTAACAGAAGGAAATAATATTTGGGAAAGATTAACCTTAGATTTATAAAATTTCAACAGAGGTGGGGGAAAAAGACTATGAAATGAAAATCAAGATATAGGGCAGAGATTAAATGTGTTGAATTCCCATTGGAGGCTGTAGAATTTATGGGCACAGTTAAGTACTTCCTTGAACATCAGATTCAACCTGGCTGAATCGGTATCGCAGAACTGGGCAGGTGTATAAAGATTGCCTGAAAAAGTTTTGCTTCCTTTCTTCTACAGGGACTTGAACTTGGAATACACACAAAGAAATAGTTTTTATAATATTGTCTTCAGTATTTGGAATACTGTAATCAGGAAATCACCTTGAAACAAGTGTCACGTTCTCTAAATTGCTGATGCACAAATGGAAGACTTCCTAAACACAAGTTCCCAAGTGTTTCTGAAACAGAAAATATGCGCGAACAGACAGGAAGAATAATGTTCACCATAAGAATTTTAATATAAACTAGAACTAAAGTAGAGCTTCATGATCAGTCAGTTATATTGCCAAAAAACAACCTTGATGATTTAGTATAAGTGGGCAAAATGCCTTCAGGATTCAGCATGTGCATCAATAGCATAAGCAAATACAAACTTTTTGCTCCTTGATTCATAAAATTTTAATACAAAAAATACTAATCAGGAAGACAAGTCAAAACTAGATAGGTATTCATCAAATTACCTTATAGAGAAGACAACAAAATTACCCTCCTATTGATATGATGATAAGCAAACACAAATGCATAATTTTCCAGTTCACAAATCTTTGATATGAAATGCCATTAGAAATGGAATGCAAAACTTACTTTCAGGTGCTTTAGTTTTCAAAAGTCTTAGAGAAAACTCTACAAGAAGGAAACCCACAACGAACCACCCAAAACCCTACCTGCCCTATTGTAGCATGAACAAAATGTTAAAGGATTAGAGGAAAGGCTTAAGACACTGCTCTCATCCAAAGGCTTCAAGGACTAACGATAGAATAAGAGAGGCTCTGGGTGAATTGGGAGGATCTCTGATGACCAACCCATGGTCCTGGGGTGAAGAGCACATGGGGTGCAGAGCACTATGAGCTCTGGCAGCAGGACAGTGTAGCCATAGCCACCCAACAGCTATTGAGCTCCTCTGAGGTTCGGTCTGCGAGGGAGACCGATCCTTTGCGCCCTTATCACCTGGTGAGCACGCAGGCTGGGGACTTGGTCTGATAGGAGGATCTGATGCCAAGTGCAGGCTTTTAACCTTTTGAAATTTCAGTCTCAAATAGTCACTGAAGGCAACTGGGAGTGAAAATTATTTCATTACAGTTCTCGTCAGACTGAATCACTATCTAAATCACTCAGCTTTTCGGCGCCATTCCTCTGTTATTTTCCTTGTTAGTATGCGCCGCTGTCAGAAAAGAGAGATTATTTAGTGCCCTTCAGAGCACAGCACTTAAGAAGAAAGTTAACTGCAGCAGCACATCCTGGGAAAGGGGTTGTTCATGGTACCATGTATCTCGTCCTTTGCAGTGTGTGGAAATCTTAGTGTAAATTTGTTCGCTGTGCGAGTGTTTTAATCCTTTGGGTCTTTACATAAGCTAGATTCGTTTGCCTCATGTTAGAGAAGACACGCATGCCGTTTGCAGCACAGGTAGGGCTGTCGCAGGGTGCCTGGTTGGTGTTTGCAGTGTGGTGTGGGTATTGCTGAATGGACTTTAATCAAGTCTCCTGGTTCCAGTCTGCCCTTCAGAGCGCAGGGATCCACGTACTGACCTTCCATGTATTTACTGTGCTGCTGAGTTGGGTTTTGCATCTTGTGTTAATGCTACTATGGTGAGACTGCAGTCAGTCCTTGTTGCAGATGTATGGGGGAGCTTAAATCCAAGGATGTCCAGATATGTGGGGCATCCACAGATATATAAACACTTAAAGAAATATTTCCTGGCAGCGTCTGCAGGTGTATTTAGAGTATTACAACTCTAAATAAATATTATAACTAAATGAATGTATCAACATAACCCTTAAAGCCCATAAATCAGCTCCCTCTCTAAGACAAAACCAAAAAATGGTTTTTGCTAGTATTTTCCTTGTTAATATTTTGTAGAATTGCTAAATTTTCATTTGACTATAATGTGTCAGTTCTTCTAGTGGTGTTGACTCCCACTGGCAGCCCAGCTGTGTTACAGAGGTGCTAAGACTGCTATGGCACTAAGGCTATGAACCTGGAGGGGCTCAGCTTTTAGGTTCAGCAAGCCTCCCCCTTCCCATGGACTGCAGATTACTGCAAAGGCCATAAGGCTCACCTTTTCAGTTGTTTCATATCACTTTTACTGACATTAATTTAAATGTGGCAGCCAGGACACTGAACAAGAATGCTGGGTGCATTGGATACGCTCTTAGCTCTGTCACCAGCTATACCTGATCAACTGGGCAAGCCATTATACATCTCCATGCCCCATTTTCCCCACCAGTAAAACCATTTTTCAAAGCTGGACTCTGTGACGCTGTTAGATATGTTTTAAAACAAATAAAGACAACACCTTTTCCTGCTCTGTAAAGCAGGAAACATGTTAAGCAGCATCTGGACACTATTATATTTGCTCCTGTGGCTTCTAAGAATTCTTACTGGATTCTGCTTTTCAACCGTTTTTTTCTTCTTCTCCGACTACCTCTCCTTTTGAAATGAGTTGTTGCACTTGTCACCTTGGGACTGACTTGCTGATAAAACAACAGATGAAGGCGGTGACCCCGTACAGTCAGATGTCTCAGACATGTGCAATAATCCGTGGTGATGCTGAGCATGTCTGGAAGAAGCAAGCGTTCCCTCATTCTAGCACTCTCCACTCTAAAGATCTCTGGAGTTGTTTCTGTAAATTAGAAAGACTAGAAAGCCCTTAAGGTCACGGTGCTGTGCTGTCTTTGCTAGATACACAGTAAAGTTAAAGAAAATAACAGTTACGTTAAACTTGGTAAATTGTCCAAGGTGAGCTCACAGAACTATTGTGCGAAGCGATGAGGTCTGCAGTAGGAAATGTCGGCTGTTTGCAGAGCTTTAAAGCTCTCGGTCCATCATCTTTTCTGATGACTGACTTTGACAGAATTGGAGTTGGGCAGCGAAGGAATAAAAAGGGTAAGGCTTCATCCAGGGCTGCAAGGCACTGATCTAGTCAGTAGAATATGTTTACATTAATTTTATTTTTACCAACTTCCTCTTTCTGTTTAAAAGAATAAATTCTGAAAGTTATGTTTTCTCAAATTCAAAAGTGGAGACCAATAAAGAAAGAGGTCATAAGGCCTGGTGACAAGGCATTCGTTTGGGAAGCATAACTTTCCATTCCTGGCTCCAGTAGATACAAGTACCTGTGGCCACATGTCGTGATGGTTATGGCAGTTTTGTAGGAGCTGGCGCTGGGATTCAGATCCCAGGTGAAATGAAGATTTAAAATTTTTTTATAACATCCCCACCCCCCACCCTTCTCCTTCCCTCCTTCTTTCATTCGTCCTTCCTCCTGCCTACCCTGAAATCATTTCACAAATGCAAATCAAAATTCACAAATGCCTCTTGGTGCCTTGAAACAGCATTGCTGAAGAAAAAAAAAAAAAATGTTCACTGAAAAAAAGTATTGAATGAAATGTCAGATTCTGCAGGGCTGATAGGGCACAGATGATACAAATTTGCAGTCAGCAGTGACAGCTGCCAAAGGAAAGGTGAGGTTGTAAATGCCCTTGACATAAGTGCTGGGGACAGGTCAAAATGGTTCAGGCCACGTTTTGCAGGAGGAGAGGGGACGTTTGACTTCCCCTGTGCCGGTGCTGCAGCGGATGCGGGCGCTGCCCAGCCCGCTCCTGCCCGCCTCCCTAACTCTTTTCCTACCGCTTCGACAAGGCGCAATGGGTGTCATGGCTGGGCTGCTTGGGGTGCTCGTCGCTGCCGGGAGGGCACTGGGATTCATCCTCAGGCGATTTCTTTCCGGTGTTGTCGCTTCTCATCTTGAGCTGACATTGCACCCTGTGGCTGTTGCTGCTGGTGTTAGCAGTTATCCCGGCATCGGGGCCAGCTGCAGCATCTTCTGGGTGAGAAAACCTCTGTGTTTGCCACCTTGTAAATGGGTGGCGGTGAGTGCCCTTGCTTGGTGTTCAGGCCGGCTCTGCTGAAAACACACAGCATCAGCCAGCAGTGGAGGAGGGCTGCAGGGTCCGAGAGCCACTGAATTCACAGCAGGTCACTGTCTCCGTTTCTTACAACAGTATGCAAGGAATCCACTGAGGTGGTGTAGAAAGCTGCATTTACTGAAAAAAAGAAGAAAAAAAAGGGGCAGTGGGGAGAAAGCTTAGGTAATTCAAATTTACTGCCATAAGGGATAATTAGTGATATTTACCTGTTCTTTTGTTTAGAAAATAAAGAGGGGAAAGTTTTAGAAAGTGGATTCTGGAACCAGTCAAAAGCAGGAAGGTTCAAAACTACCCATCTGAACAGGCAACAGCTGTTTTGCTTTGTTTGTGGGTTTTTTGTTTTGTTTTGTGTTTTTTTTGTTGTGGTTTTTTTTTTTTTTCTTCCTTCTTTTTTTTCCTTTGGTTTAATCTGTATCTGCTTCATTCTGGCCAAATATGATTTCTGAGTCCTTCCATGCCCCCCAGTTCCTCTTCCTTCTTCCCTCCTTCGGTCATTTGTCTTTTTAAAATTTTCATATTGAAACAATTTGACGAATGAGAATCAGAATTCACACATATCTCCTGATGCCTTTGATATGTAAAGCTTTGAAAATAGTCTGAACGGGAAGGAATAACAGTGTGTGCATTTAGGAGGCTGCTGCCTGCAGGAGTTCAGTGAGGCAGAGTGGGGATGAGGAAGGATCTGTTGACAGCTTGACAAACCCCCATATGTCCGAAGAAGAAAACTTAGGAATGTGATAAGGAACCTGGAGACATCAGCAATGGAAAAGCATGTCCTTGAGCTGAAGCTGGCACTGAGGTACCTGTGGGTGCTCTTGCTCTGTAATCATTATTTTTTATGCCTTGTGGGATCTCTAACGGATCTGGTTAATGAAGTCTTTCTGGCTTGCTCTTCTTCAGTGGGATATTCAAGAGTAAGAGCATAGCACATTGACTGCCACTGCAAACTGAATTAATCTTTATTAAGTAGATTTCAGACAGGGTTGTCCAGATCTGAGTTAAAGGGTATGTTGATTTAGAAAATGTGACTGAATTTCTTAGACACATGCGCCACTCCATAAATATTCCTATACCATTTCTCAGTTAATGTATTAAAAATGTGTATGTCAAAGCAAAGAGTGGAATCTTGGCCTGAAAGCTGTACTGAAATCAGGTTGTAATATATAGATAACCCAGCAAAAAGGAATAATTTGCTATGAATATTTTGTCCTTTAAATATATGAATATATTTCTAAATCCGGTCTTCCTTCGATTAATCTTTCACCAAGAGCTTGGTATTCAGCAGCATTTCAGAGAGTTCATGGTTGGTTTCCTCCTTCCTTTTTCCAGACTCTGTCAGAGCACGCTATTTCTTTCGCATTTGTTTTTCTCTTTACCTAATGGAGAAGTCGGTTTACCTGCTTAATAGTATAGCGAAGTACTGCTTTGGTGTGTGGTTTGTGCTTTAGAAAGGGTTGATATAAAGGCATTCCTAAATGGTTTGAATGCTACAGTCTGCTGTTAGCAGTTCCTTCTGTTCACATACTTGGAGTTGGGAAGAGTGTGCCTTTTTTGGTAGACCATATGTTTAATAAGTAAATGACCTTGATCTCTTGATTGGAAGAACATCGTTCAAACTTGTGAACAGCATGTGACTCACGAGCTGTTTAAGGCTTTCTCTTCTGAGTTTCACTACTGGCAAACACATTGCTGCAGGTCTCCTTGCAATGTCAGACCTCTCCTATGAAATGCCACGCACGTTGTAACAGTCACTGAACGATGACGTGCTCCGCCGTGCACTTCTCCATCTGAAGTGGTACCATGATGTGGCCAAGGTTGCCATCAACAGTTTGCTCTGTGTGCTGTTTTTCATTTGTTCGATGACATATAAAAATAGCTCATACTCACAACAAGCCACGCGATGCTGTGTTAGCATACGCCCCGCAATGTGGTTGCTTAGCACGAGCAGGCTTGTGTATGTATAATTCTCCAGAAACACTCCTTTCTGAGTCTGATAGGTCTTACGTTACGTTATGCATGGGTGCTAAGGAACAGACAAGTCCCGATTATTTTGTCATCTCTATGATGACATGTGTTTCTTACCAGTGCAAATATCGTCCTTGAAAGCAACATCACATCCCTACTATCCAAAATACAGATTCTTAAAGTCTATGGATTTCATTGTGCTGCTAGGAATTAATATTTGTGGTACTTTGTTTTAATTGCCACAAAGTGGGTTTTTTTCCTCACAGATATTATGTTAATGAAAATATTAATATACTTTCTGAATTTTTTAAAGTTGTTTGTGTGAGATGAACGTACGTCAGGAGACAATAAACCTTTACCTGCTTAAATATTCCGTAAGGAGAAAGCAGGTTTCACTTTTTATTATAGTCTAGTGGAAAGACAATAATTTCATTATTTTTTTAACATGTGTACGTTCAGGAAGCTGGGAGAGTGATCCACGGGAATTCATACAAGTCCAGGATGTAGAAAGGTTCTTGTCAGGACAGTATTAGATCATTGAGAACTTTTCTTACATTTCTGCCACTTGTACGGATATTTTTTCAAGAACTTCTCAGGGCTTTACTATCAACATCCAATCCTTAGAACAAAAATACTTACAAAAAATTCAAACTTAATATGTTGATGAAATATGTCAAATGATGAACCTCAGAGGCTGAATGACTCAGTTGATTAAGTATTTATTGCAAAACTACCTTAATCTTGAGAGCTGATGCATGATGCACGAGTGTAATTATATAATGCACTTTATATGTGAAAATGTCTCATTTTTTCTGGAAGTACCAAGCTGAAAATTCAATGACTAACAGCTGTGTAATATTGTTTTGAAAACAGGAGTTTGCAATGGGAGGCTGTTTAGTTGAATGTGGGCTATTACAAGCTTTAGATTTCTAAAAAGCATGCTAAAAGGCTAAAGATTTCCCCCTATCTCTTAAAATGAGCTTCCTACTTTAGAGAATGGTATTTTCCCCCCACCCCCAGCGTATTATTCACAGTTACAGGCATTCTTGTTGGGTATGCTTTGCTTTCCCTAGGTTTTCTAAAGTTTTCAGGAGTTCCCCTTGATTCACCAAAAGCAGCACTGCAAAAGTCTGCTGATCCAAACTGGTTCTAGTCAGGTACCTGGGCTGGAGCTGCTGAGTGCTGAAAATATAGCCTAAATACATGGCTAAAAGCCCTTTGCGTTATCAATGATCCTGCAGACTTCTTTGGAACCCATTCTGGGACCATCAAACTGGAAGACCATCCTTTCCTGTGTGATGCCTTAGTAGCCATTATAAAATAATGATCTGATAGTTTAAAAAGTGACAATAAATATTTAGGGATATGTAGTTCCCTCTCAAGATTAAGGGGTATTCAATTGTAGGAATCGCACAGCATTTTCCGTTCAAATTCACTGGGATGCACAGTTACATTTTGCATTTGTTATGGAAAATATTATGAAACAGTGTTGGTTTTCTTACAAAAAGTCAAAGCGCTGTTCGTTCAGTATTCCCATGTTTCATTTGCTTTCATCTTGAGTCTGAGCACTGCGTGGCTGTGACAAACCCCCCCCATGTTTATTAAAACTGACCTTAGCTTTGCCAGAAAGATTTTATGGGCTGAATTTTGAGAGGAACATGCAGAGGAGACAATTCGTCCAGCTACAATTTGTAATTACAAATGTGTCACACTACTCTGGGATGGTGCTTCGTTCAGTGTAGGTGGCAAGTTTATATGGTGACATAACTTCTGCACCTCTTTTAATGATGTCTTTGTTCGTTGTTAAGAAACTGGGGTTTACAATTTCTACAAATACTAAAGCCCGTCAGATCCAAGAAAAGTCTTCAAAATGAACATTTGGGAATGTTTTAGTGATTAGAAATGGGGGTGGAGCTTCAGATGTAGCTGCTCTTTAGTTTGTGAGGCTTCTTACAGCTGTCTGCAGTCTGTCACAGTATTTCTTCATTTTGCAAACTGTTGTCACATAAAAATACGTAAGTTAGTTTCGAATGATGCAACCTGGGTACTAGAAGCAACCTAGTTGCCTAAATACTTCTGTCTTCCCAGGCTTCAGGGAGTTTCCTTTTGCTTTGGTCATGTGGGAATATTCTTAATGTATCCAGTGGTGTAACTTACTGATTGCATGCAAAGTGATGTGCTTTTCTTTTTAAAGGACAGGGTTTTTTCTTTTACTCATCCCTCTTCTCTCCCCTTTTTATTCTAACCCATCCACACCAGCTTTTTAATAACAGGGAAGGTGGAAAAAGCCATACTCTTTCAAGTCTCCTGTGAATAACATCACAGCTGAGCTACACAAGCAACTTTAAAGAAAAGACCACTACCAGCTAATTCCAATTGTCTTAGCATTTAATACAGTGCCTGTGTGCACGGGGTGGTGCACAGCTGTTTGTATTCCAGTCTTAGAGGCAGCAACACTGTGCCAAGTAGAAAACAGGATAAGGGCAGTTGAATGCATTATTTCTTATGCCTATTTACGATTTCGCCACACATAGCACGTTGCCTTTCCTGACACTGAATGCCTTCAAAATGTGAATAATCCAGTGAAGTCCATTTGTCTGCCCTTGATTGAAACATCTCCTTTTCGAGACGGTCATTTTAAGACTGTCAGGTCTGGCACCAGCTCAGCTGGCATTACTCTTGTCACCGGCTGCTGTTTCCCCCTCTCTGCTGTGCTCCACACTCTTGGGACCCTCATGGCTGGCTAGGGAACGTTTATGAGGTTGGGGAAACAAAACCGTAAGCAACTTCGTGTGTGGATTTGGAAAAGTCTACAGTAGAAAGCAGTTCAGGAAAAGGCAACAATTGTAGAAATTGTTTAGACTGCTTAAGTAGCTCTACATGTTATTTAAAGAGTCTGTTTTAAAATGACTCAGCTTCTCTGGGGGGCGGCGCCC